>CALSFV010000214.1:0-1200000 GCA_943737045.1 Parapristionchus giblindavisi | reverse complement strand
ATGAGAATTATCTATCACGCTTTCCTTTTATACAAAAAATGTTTAGTGAAAATTAAATGAAAACGAACTACATTGTTAGTACTGAGTTTCCCCATTGTAATTTGTATGGGATATTTTACATACAATGTAGCATTTTGTAGAACATCTTTTTGTTCGAGTTTCACACGTAAACTTTCAGTATAAAATGAAAGCTGTGATAGATAACTCTCATCGGTTGGTACAGTCGACAAGTTCAGAATGAAAGTATTATTCATATTCGTTCTTCTTCTTGTTCTTGTCTCATATCATGTATCCACAGCAGTGCAACCGACAAAGGATTGGGTTCCAGGGGTTAGTTATTGTAAACGTATTGTCTAAATACAGTATACTATCAAGGTTGGGATGGTTTTTGGACTTTTAGGCAATTTTGTTTCTTTATTTTGGTATTATTAAGCATTTTTTTAAAATTATTTTTCATTCACTAATCCATTTTAATTTTTAATTTTCTCAAATTACATGGTGCCTAAAAAATTTTTTCTTCGGGTATTTTTTGGTGATTGTCAACCAAAAATGTTAATAATTTCAGAATGCCTATGCGTACGGAGTTCAACGGAAGGAAATGCAGCACAACAAGCCTGCCCCTAAAGGCGGATGGCCAGCAGATACTGGAAAATGGAGAGGATAATAAGCTTACCACAGACTATACAATTTATTTGTTTGTTCGTAATCATATTGTCCGTATAAAATGCATTTGCTTAGGAAAATGGCAAATCTGTTGCAAATTCCAAGAGAACGGGTGCAAAAACGTAACACTCGGAACCAAATATTAGCACTCTCTCGCCTTCCTGTCGCTTATCACTAAACTAGCACACACCTAACCCGTCTCACCTTTGCCGCACTGATTTGATAGATACAGTGCGTGGCATAACGATATGACACCCTCAAAAAATTTGTGATTCGTGGTGGCAAAGATGGAGGTGTCGTCTTTCTGGGAGATCAGGTAAATAGAGGGTGCGATTCTTCCTCATGGACTATACAATATTATTGATAACAATACTTCAGTGGTTGTTCTGCTGAAGATGGCCAACACGCGTCTTATCCACTAAACCACAACGGTCGGTGAGATAGGAGCTGAAAACCGAGTTGATCTCAATGTGCCTTGGAATTTTGCTACTTCGTTTGTTATTTGAAAAAAATAAAAAGTATGAAAAAAGTGCAAAGACTTTCCGAACACCCTAATATAATTGAAAAACATAGAATAAAGTTAATATTTTTTAAATGTTTTTTATAGGATAACTAATTGTACGTTATCCAATGTATGAGGAAATTCAATTTCTCGGTCAGCAAGATAATAATGATTTTCCGAAATTTTACCGTAACTTAATGCTAATATAGCGATGCGCGACAGGAAGGCGAGAGAGAGCCAATATTTGGTTCCGAGTGTTACGTTTTTGCATCCGTTCTCTCGGAATATGCAACAGATTTGCCATTTTAATATGCAAATACATTTTATACGGACAATATAAATTATATAGTCTGTGCTGAACTATTATCCTCTCCTCTTTCCCGTATAGGCATCTGCTTGTTGTTTTGCATTTCCTTCCGTTGAGCCCCGTACGCATAGGCATTCTGAAATTATTAACATTTTGGTTGACAATCATCAAATAATTCCAAAGAAAAAATTTTTTAAACACCATGTAGTTTGAGAAAATTACAAATTAAAATGGATTAGTGAATGAAAAATAATAATAAAAATGTTTGAAAACACCAAAATAAAGAAACAAAATTGCCTAAAAGTCCAAAAACCATCCCAACCTTGATAGTATACTGTATTTAGAGTATACAGTAGCGCCCAAAAGTCTGAATACACTTTTTATTTCTGTTGTAATTTTTGGGTCAGTTGAGATATCAAGCTGTAATGTGGACATTATGTACCCAATGTATGTATGTATTCGATACCCTTATAAGGTCTCACGGGCCTTTCTGGTTATTGCATAGTGATGACGCAACCGAACAACACTTTTTCGAAAATTCATTATTCTTTCAGGGATTTTTTCGTACTTGTCAAACTTCGTGAGCATTGAGTGAACTACAAGGCCTATCCAGAAAAAAAGTTTCAGGTTGCTGCGAAGTCGGGTATTGGCTGCAGACTTGCTGCAATATCGCGGTCGCAAAATAATATCTCGGCTTCTAGGAGAGATTTAAAGGAGTTCAAAGCTGCAAACTGATTCTCTTGGTCATTCCTGATAATCCTGTAAGTTTGGTATCGGTAGCTCATCATTCATCCTCATGGATCGAAAAAGTCACTTTTTTACAAGACCCAACTTTGAAGGTTCACAATTCTGAGGGCGGACCTTGTAAAAATCTGGTTGTTGGATAGGAATGTAGAAAATATATTTACTAATCGATTCCCCGCTTTTCAGAGCGATTGCTAATCTTTCTTGCGTGCGGCAGTCGATTATCTGAAGGATAGTCGTTTAGGCCGCGCTCCCTTCTCATCTCGCGACCCGTACACATCTCTAGGCTTTTCACACTGCTCAATGACGATTTAGCCGCTTTTAGTGATTTGATTAGTCAGAATAGAGAGACACTGTATGAATCCAGTTTTTGGTCTGTGATCTTTGTGTTTTCGATATTTGATCTTTGATCTCATTTTTCGTCAAATTTTGCTCAAAATCATAATGAAAAGTTGTTTCATTCGAGCAAAGAAGATCAAAAACGCTTTCTTTTATAGACTATGATGTTCAGGATTAGCGACAATACGTTTTAGAATGATTTCATCTATCAAAGCTCGTTGAGCAGTGTGAAAAGCCTAGAGATGTGTACGGGTCGCGAGATGAGAAGGGAGCGCGGCCTAAACGACTATCCTTCAGATAATCGACTGCCGCAGGCAAGAAAGATTAGCAATCGCTCTAAAGAGCGGGGAATCGATTAATTAATATATTTTCTACATTCCTATCCAAAAACCAGATTTTACAAGGTCCGCCCTCAGAATTGTGAACCTTCAAAGTTGGTTCTTGTAAAAAAGTGACTTTTTCGATCCATGAGGATGAATGATGAGCTACCGCTACCAAACTTACAGGATTATCAGGAATGACCAAGAGAATCAGTTTGCAGCTTTGAACTCCTTTAAATCTCTTCTAGAAGCCGAGATATTATTTTGCGACCGCGATATTGCAGCAAGTCTGCAGCCAATACCCGAATTCGCAGCAACCTGAAACTTTTTTTCTGGATAGGCCTTGTAGTTCTCTCAATGCTCACGAAGTTTGACAAGTACGAAAAAATCCCTGAAAGAATAATGAATTTTCGAAAAAGTGTTGTTCGGTTGCGTCATCACTATGCAATAACCAGAAAGGCCCGTGAGACCTTATAAGGGTATCGAATACATACATACATTGGGTACATAATGTCCACATTACAGCTTGATATCTCAACTGACCCAAAAATTACAAAAGAAATAAAAAGTGTATTCAGACTTTTGGGCGCTACTGTACGTTTACAATAACTAACCCCTGGAACCCAATCCTTTGTCGGTTGCACTGCTGTGGATACATGATATGAGACAAGAACAAGAAGAAGAACGAATATGAATAATACTTTCATTCTGAACTTGTCGACTGTACCAACCGATGAGAGTTATCTATCACAGCTTTCATTTTATACTGAAAGTTTACGTGTGAAACTCGAACAAAAAGATGTTCTACAAAATGCTACATTGTATGTAAAATATCCCATACAAATTACAATGGGGAAACTCAGTACTAACAATGTAGTTCGTTTTCATTGAATTTTCACTAAACATTTTTGGTATAAAAGGTAAGCGTGATAGATAATTCTCATCGGTTGGTTCAGTCGACTTGTTCAGAATGAAAGTATTCTCTATCATTCTTCTTCTTCTTCTTGTTATTTCATATTACAAATCCGAAGGAGTTGGTACGGTTGGTGACAGATTTCGTCCACTCCCGATTAGACAGGTAATTTTGTTTCTTCAAACGAATATTTCTATATTTGTAAATAGTGCTCTTAATTTCTTACATTACACGGTGCCAAATATGCAATACCGTTCTTGTATTTTTTCTGAATATCCATACTATCATCAATATTATCATCCATCCGTTCTTCGTATTCGTACGATCCCCAAACATTCATCCAATTCAATTTCAAAGTGGCAAATGCCGCTTGAAATTATTGTAAAAACGTTTGTCATCGATTATGTCTTTCATAATTTTGAATGATATCATTTCAGAAAGATCTATTGCCACAGTATCAAAAACCGCTAAAGGCTCCAGCCGGAGGATGGGGTCCTAACAGTGGATAATCTCATATAACTTGTCATTAGTAGATCACTGATTATTGAACTGTATATTTGTAATCATACAAATAAATATAGTTGAAATCAAACATGAATGTTAGTACAATATCTTCAATTGCAATCGCAATCTCCATTGAAATAGCTATATAATTGATCAAAAACCTAATCATGCATGTTTTTAACTGGATTGTTCCTGTGAACATTTTTTTCAAATTACGGCAATGAAAAAATCGGTTATTTCGGCAATTTCGGCAAACCGGCAACGCCTTGTTGAAAACAGCCCTTGTACGTTTCTTCCTCATGAACTAAATGAGAGTGATGCATAGAAGCACGTCAGGAATGCAGATGAAAATAATAAATCATGGAAAGATCAGATATCTTTTCATTATGTCAGGGTAAAATTTCGGAAAATCATTATTGTCTTGTTGAAAACTGTACGCTCTGGCCACACTCTCTCGCTTTCTTTGTCTACGAGAGAGTATTGCTATTGCGGAGCCTTTAAGAGAGCGGCTCGGTAAGACTCGAGCATGGTCCGGACATTCGCGAGGAATTTCGATCTGGCCCTCCATACTTTCATCATAGACACATACCGGGGGCAGACCGATGAAAGTTATAGTGAAAATGCCCTGAGGCTCAAACCCGGCTGACATATGTCACATTAAATAAAAAATTTAAAAGATCATAACTTTTCAATCTTGATAGCTAGGACTTTTATTTCTTTTTATTGGTAAATAACATGCCATGCACCCTAATAAACACAGCTGAGCAGTAATATCATATTTTTCTGAACATGTTTTTTCGTGTCTGATTTTCAGATTTTTTTCTTCTACCCTCGTTGACGCACTAGGGCAAGTAACGACATAGTGCATATTGTAGCCCTGACGATTATGTACATGGTGGTCACATTCCCTTGGCCAGCCAACATTTCGCAGGCATCGAGAATTGCAACCAAATGCGAGAAATCTGAAAATTGCAAAAATCGGAAATTAATTTTCTTGCAATTCGCAGGAGTAAGAGTTAGCTTCATAATGTCATTTTACTCGTAGTGATGCGCATACACAGAAAAAAATATACAAATAGACTCAGGCTACATTATTTTAAATTAAAAAAAAAAACTATTTTATGTATATTTCTTTAACCCCCCACAGTGAGTCAACCGTCAAGGCAAATTGATTCATAGGGCGGATGGTAGCTTATGCATGTACGTTTGCGAAAACAACTGCCACGTGAAAAATCGTTGTTTCGCAGATCTCGAAATTATTTTTTAAAATTTTCAAACATGAATATTTATATGTTTCTTTCATATAAATCGGTTGGAAGGTGGCATATGGCAACCAAAGCTGCACCTTTGTTATCAGTAGGAGTGTACTATACTGCACTACCGTAACCGTCAAGAATTGCGAACTGATTTTTTTTCAGTCGACCCATGATTCTCAACCATGACCCGGGGTTCATAGTTGAGAATGACTGAGGTCGAAAAATTCATGATGATCTCAGACCAAATACCATTTGGCATTATATCAACAGTGGGCCAACTTTTATTTTTATGGCTACCATAACTCGAATTACTGTAATGGTTATGCAAGCGTCTGAATTTTTTTTTTTTTTTTTTTTTTTTTTCTGAATTTTCCCAGAATCTCACCACATTATTATAGGATACGGTAGCTAGATTACGGTAGTTTGGGTTATGGTATCCATAAAAATAAAAGTTGGCTCACTGTTGATATAATACCACATAGTATTTGGTCTGGGATCATCATGCATTTTTCGACCTCACCCATTCTCAACCATGAACCCCGGGTCATGGTTGAGAATCATGGGTCGAGTAAAAAAAATCAGTTCGCGATTCCTGGCGATAACGGTAGTGCAATAGCGTACACTCCTACTGATAACAAAGGTACAACTTTGATTGCTATACTCAACCTTCCAACCAATTTATATGAAAGAAACATATAAATATTCAAGTTTGAAAATTTAAAAAAATAATTTCGATATCTGCGAAACAACGATTCTTCACGTGGCAGTTGTTTTCTCAAACGTACATGCATCAGCTACCATCCGCCCAATGAATCAACTTGCCTTGACGGTTGACTCACTGTACGGGCTGAAAAAATATAAATAAAATAATTATTTTTTTTAAATTTAAAAAAAATGTAGCCTGAGTCTATTTGTATATTTTTTTCTGTGTATGCGCATCACTACGAGTAAAATGACATTATGAAGCTCTTACTCCTGCGAATAGCAAGAAATTTAATTTTCGATTTTTGCAATTTTCAGATTTCTCACATTTGGTAGCAATTCTCAATGCCTGCGAAATGTTGGCTGGCCAAGGGAATGTGACCAAAATGACCACATCTCCATTATCTCTAATAGAGCTAGACAAAGGGCTAATATTCTTTTCAAGACCATATATTCTAATTCAAACGAAATCTTCCTCAAAGCTTATTGTGTATATGTTAGACCCATTCTTGAATCATCTACTGTTGTATTTAACCCCTCCACAAAGCACCTTACTGATTGTCTTGAAGATGTCCAAAGGAATTATACTAAAAGAATATTCGCCAAATGTCGTTTACCATCCACTTCTTATCACAATAGACTTAATTTCCTTAAACTTCCGACCCTTGAATATAGGCGAGCTATTTACGATATTCAATTCATACATAGCACTATACACCAAGTAAACCTGTATGATTCAACCAATTTATTCACTGTTCATCCTTCTAGATATTGTCGTCTATCGCACCCATTGCGTATTGTTCTCCCTTATAAGATTTCTTCTACTCATACCACATGTGCTTCTAGATGTATTGACACTTGGAATAAACTATCCCCTGAATTATGTAGTTCTCTCCCCACAAATAACCTTCCGTGCAGGGTTATCAAATCTCCCTCCCAATCTCATCATTAAAGTTTCTCTAATTCGTCCCTGAACCCCTTCCTTTGAAAACTGCCACCGAGCCCAAACCGAAATCGCGTATAAGCGACGGAAATCCATCTCCCCTCTTCCCTGTGTTATTAATGTGATTATGAACATTTATATTTGATGGAATAAATAAATAAAATAAATAAATAAAAATGTACATAATCGTCAGGGCTACAATATGCCCTATGTCGTTACTTGCCCTAGTGCGTCAACGAGGGTAGAAGGAAAAAAATCTGAAAATCAGACCCGAAAAAACATGTTCAGAACAATATGATATTACTGCTCAGCTGTGTTTATTAGGGTGCATGGCATGTTATTTACCAATAAAAAGAAATAAAAGTCCTAGCTATCAAGATTGAAAACTTATGATTTTTTCAATTTTTTATTTAATGTGACATATGCCAGCCGGGTTTGAGCCTCAGGGTATTTTCACTATAACTTTCATCGGTCTGCCCCCGGTATGTGTCTATGAGGAAAGTATGGAGGGCCAGATCGAAAGTCCTCGCCACTATTTCTCTGTTCTCTAACAACGAGATAGCGTAGACCGTTGAAGAGACCGTTGACAAAGGTTTCGGCCCCTTTAATGACAAGGAAGTGAACAAAGACATACCGTCCAATATGATTAAAAGTTTAGCTACATCGCTCTCAATAGTGAGAGGATGTGAATTAGATTTAAAGATCGGGAACCACGAAAAAAATGATTGTTTCCTACCACGATTAGAATGAGCCCCTCATACATATACTGTAAGTAAAAAGTGTGTTGATGTTCAATTTGCAATCGGCACTCAACCTTTGTCCTCTCATTAGGCCCCTTCCCATCCCTCTTTCACCATTCCCTGCACTATTGAACATCTTTCAATCGTGATTATACCAATCAATACGCAGAATCATTATAAAAGAAATAGTATGCGGTGACTTATATGACTTTTGCTACCATCCTGTCTTCACAGTTTATTCACGAAAATATTCGTGGGACACCACGTTTAAAGTGCATGCAAACCTATACTTGAAGATCTATTAATATTATTAATTAAATTTTGACTGTTCACGAATTTGAGAAGAATGAAAATGAACCACATTGAAGAATGTGCAATCTGGAATTGAAAAAAAAATAACAGAGAATAAAGTTAACATTTTAAATATTTTTTTTACTATAAGAAAACTAATTCTAAGTTATCCAAAGTATGAGAAAATTCAATTTCACTTCTTTCCACACTCTCGGAAAGAAGTGAAAACTAGATAGGAAGATAGGTAAAAGCTTCTTCTTCTTCGATTTTCCTGCAATAAAACAGTTAAATGGGTATTCGACTATTTCATAATAGTAAGTACTATCGAACGGTAGATCATAGACGTGGTTCCTATACTCTCTTATATACACACTCTCTATGACTTCTCTGACCTTTCATCCTGTACTCTCTCACTCTATCATCCATGCTCTCTCACCAATTCTCATACGTTCGAATGGACATCTTCCTCTATTCAAAGGACGCATACAGAGAAGTACACCCCGACCTCCGTCTATCCGTGCTCTTTCTTTTGTTTTCCTCTTTCTATGTTGCATTAGATCTAACTTGTTACTGTTTAAAATCCATTCTCTCTATTTTCCTATTGTGAGCGTATATTTATAAAAATCCTATGTGAGCTCGTCTACTGATGACGCAAATAACACATGGGGCGGTTCCGGTGTCTAGAACCGAGGGCCGAAACATCGGACCGCGTTTGTTTCGCTAATAGTATCCTTATCATTTCATGAAACTTCTCTCTCATTCATTTAATTAATGTTGTACCTCTTGATTTTGAAAAGCCGATAAGCGACTGTCTTGAATTATCCTTTTGATGATTGTGCACTTGTGATCAATCTTACAAATTATTTGCAGTGTCGTAATGCTACAAAAACGACGTTCCGGCCTGTCAACAGCTGGCAAGAAGGCCGATCTTGCATCGAGACTCTCCATCGTAAGTTCATTTTCGCAAATTTAAATAAACATTCACTTGATCATAAGGCATTTTTATTTCCTAGTATTCCTGTGAAAAAAACTGGAATTAGGGAAATTTCTGTGCCGTTCTCTGTGCCCGAAACTTCTAATGTTTAACGAATCATTATATCTACTATTTAGAAATTGTCGAATACCAATACAACTGTTTTATTGCAGGAAAATCGAAGAAGAAGAAGAAGAAGATACGGCTTTTATTTTACAGCGGATGAGTACCGTCAATTGACTTCACGCGGAATCGGTATGTAATAAATATTATTGTTTTGCTGTTACCATAAAGTCCATTGTGCCTACTTTTGTAGTGAAATGTGTGATATGAATATGATATATGAGATTTATATAATGAGATAGGGGTACGGACGAATTACTGTTACATGATCTTTGATCTGTATTTTCCAAACGAGTCTGAACACAAAAAGACCGGTGGCTCATTGTCCGAGCTCCACTTCAGACCATGATATGGTGATGCAATTCATGACTCTATGAAGCTTCAAAGGTATAAAGCGGCAACATCATGTCATTAGGGAAGCGGAACGAATTCTCAATCGTGATCTTCACAGCGCCAAAGAAAATGATGATTAAGTGTTTCACAGTGTCAACACTGGGCAACGCATTCTTCAATTTTTCAGGGTCTGACAGCCATGTTTCATGGTAATCTCTGAATGTTATGTAACAGTAATTCGGCCGCACCCTGTACTTATATAATTAGAGAAATGTGTCTAACCCACTTTTCTTGACTAGCACCTTTCAAACTTGACGTAAACTTGCCTTTAATGAAAAGTAGGCTAAACGCGTTTCTCAAAAAAAAAAAACGCGTAACGCGTTTCTCTAAATATCTGAGTAATCAGTATTATTTAAGATTTTCTTGACGAATCGATGAGGTTACTTTCCGCGCAGGAGATGCTGTCTAGGCATGATGCGGTATGGTTATTGATTAGATTTGCCTTTAATTTGATTATTCCAAATAAACTGGAATAGTTGATTTTTGTTCAAGAACTACAAAATAGATTGGAAAACGTGAATGGGGTGTTGTTGCTATTATATTTTGTGAACTTTATTGTGTATTTGTTCATACTAGTAAGAAAAATGGATCGATACGGATACTTTGGAAGTTTAGAATTTACGGCGCTATGTTTTAATACCATAAGGCACTTTTATCTAATTAAATATTTAATAATAATTAATTGCAGCTTGTCAAGGAAAATGATAGAGCGACTGAGGAAGCAGTAGTTATTGATGATGAAGAGAAGAAGGAGGAGGAAGACGAAGGAGAAGATGAAGAGAAGAGACAGACGGGAGATGATCATCCCTTGGACAACTCCAACATGTCTGAAGACGGAGCCGAATCCATCATGAGTGAGTGCATTATTATTAATAATAATATTAATATTTTATATCAACATTTGTTGTTAGTTCATAAGAGTAAATGAGGATCTGGTGGAAATTTCTTGGAATATTGTAACAACGTTGCTATTTATTGATCGTTCAGGAGATACGGTAGCGAACAAGGAGGCAAGAAAGTCCAAGCTCGCAGCGAATGTCAACGCCATTGTAAAGATTTGTAGTTTGATCGATGTCTCGATTGTAGTTTGTAGTTTGATCGATGTCTCGACTGTAGTTTGTAGTTCATAACCACTGAATCCATTGCAGCGTATGTCCACACCAAAGATAGTCAACCATAGTGTTGGACTGAGAACGGCTGCTGTCACAGAGGAAACGACGAAGACCGCTTTTAAGTATGAATTATCGATTTTTCTTGGTTCTATGTGTCACCTGTGGTTATTAATAACTTAAAAGAGCTTAAAAGAACAGTTGATATAATTATTTTGTATTCTACTCCTTTGGCTCTCGCATTTCTTTTATATATTTGTTTACAGTTTTGAAACATTTCGTCTTCCTTCTCTCTCATTCATTTAGTTCATGCTGTACATTTATCTGGGAACCTCTTGATTTTGAAAAACCGACAAGCGACTATCTGGAATTATCCTTTTGATGATTGTGCACTTGTGATCAATCTTACAAATTATTTACAGTGTCGCAATGCAGGAGGAGCTCTGCAAGCTCACTGTTGTGGAGCTGCGAAAACGACTACGTCGTTCCGGTCTGCCTACAGCACGCAAGAAGGCCGAACTTGTATCGAGACTCTCCATCGTAGGTTTATTTTCGCAAATTTAAATAACCATTCACTTGATCATAAGGCAATTTTATTTTCTAGTATTCGTATGAAACAACTGGAATTAGGGAAATATCTTTGTCGTTACCGAAACGTTTAGTATTTAACGAATCATTATATTTACTATTATGAAATAATCACATACCCATTTATTGACCATATGTATACAGTGGTGGACAGAAGGAAAACATATTTTGTTTTTTTTGAGGATAACTTTTCTTATAGTTAACCGATCACCTTTTACATAGTGTGCTCAGGCACGTTTGACAATGTATGCCTAGGCATCGGACCGGTTTGTCAATTTCAACGGCTTCCAGGCTACAGTATCCCAAAATGAACGTATTGCTCATTTTGAGGAAGTTACTTCTCCTCTTGTTTTTAAACGCATTCATGCAGTTTTTTTTCGTTTTTTTTTCACGAATATATTTTAAAAACGTTAACATTCATTATAATTGATTAAATCTCTGACAAAGTGGATAACCGATGGGGTGATGTATGGGAAAAAATTCAGGTGAAAATCAATTATTAAAAATTTAAAAATTAGCAAAAAATAATTTAGTGCCCGTGCTTCTGACTGATCCAGCAACGTGCTGCGAGCAGGAGCGTACGATAACCGTTGTGATCACGATTTCATGGATTCGCAGCACAGAACATATTAGGTTGATTCATAAGTCTTGTCGCATTTTTGGCCCTTTAAACAAATTCAAATAACTTTATTTCGGCAAAAGCAAATCAACCAAAGTAAGCGCCGTCTGGGTCGACACACTTCCCCCAAAGTTCGGGTAGCTTGTGGATGCAGTGCTCCCAGAAGGACGGCTGCTTGGAGGCAAAGTAGTTGGTCAGCCAGATTTCGTCTTCCCGCTGATTGTTGAAGTGTACTCATCCGAGAGTGAGCTGCATATCGGAAAACAAACTGTAATCGCTAGGAGACAAGTCGGGCGAGTAGGGCAGGTGGGGGTCGATGTTCCAGCCAAAGTCCAACAGGGCCTTTTTGGTTGTCCTTGCCAGGTGGTGTCGGGCGCTGTCGTGTTGGAAGTGAATTTGATCGCGCAACCAGGGAACGGAGGGGACCTGGGACTTCAGGGTCCGTAGTTGACGAGAGTATACCGCGACCGTAATAGTCGACCCCTGTGGTAGCAGCTCCTAATGCACCACTCCGCCTCTGCCCCACCACACAGACAGCATGATCGTTTTCTGGTGAAGTTCAGGTTTGGCGATGGAATTGGACTGCTCACCTCGATCGACCCACCGAGCCCGGAGGATTACGTTGTCGTAAAGTAACCACTTTTCATCTCCAGTGAAGATCCCGTCGATCTAAGCCGTTGTACGAGCGTACGAGAACAGATTCAGACACTGGTCCGCACGGTTGTCCTTCTGCTTGTCCGACAGTTGGTGAGGGTAATCATCGACCAAATTCTGGACCTTGCCAAGATCCTGTAGACAACCAACGATGGTGGGTTGGCTTACCCCAAGACTCGTCGCCATATCACGGGTGGTAGCACAGGGGTCAGCGTGGACGTGCTGCTCCAGCATGTCCAAGTCCAGCTCGGGGTGATATCAAGACTTGGACGTCGTACTCCCTTTTTCAAAGCGTTTGAACCAACTTTGCACCGTGCATTTACTAGTGGCCTTAGTGTTGTATACTACCGCCATACGGGTGTGGACATCGGGTGGTTTGAGGTCGGATAGAAGGAAGAACAACATAAAGTGTCGCTTGTGCATAAAACAGGGAACGAAAGTTGGAGGCATTACAGCTATTAGAATCGATGTAGGCACAATTCACTACTTCGCTCAAAGATTAGTAGTAGTGTCTTATTTACTCCCAGAACGGACGGGGTTATTGATAACGTAAGACTGAGCAGTGATAGCACTAACACACCCCTCCAAAATGCGACAAGACTTATGAATCAACCTAATAGTACGAATTCCTGTGCGCCATAACGCTTCTGCATCCGTGATTCACCGTGGGGACGAGCTTGTGGACATCATCTCGAGCCACGGCTGGTCTATGAACGTAAACCCGGCCGTCCGAGCCCAAGAGATTGAACTTGGACTCGTCCGACCAGACGACTTTACGTTAGTTTGCGTCTGTGAATTTGAGATGAGCCTTTGCTCACTTCAGACGATTCCCTCTTTTCTTAGGAGAGATTATGGACTTCGTAGTAATAACTCTACCGTTAAGACCAGTGCCTTGGGGTTTTCTACGGATGGTGCGAGTCGATGGAGGAGTAGCACAGTACAGTGTCATTTCTCCTACTGGTCACCACTGCAAATACACTGGTTTATTTGGTACAAGAGTAGCCAGTCAGAGCCACAATGAATTTATATGCTTAAAAAGAGTCCAAGCGAGATAGTACGTATATCAGAGAGAGCGCGACAAGGGAAGGAAAGTTTTGATCGATAGAATATGTCTGCGTTTAGCTGCAGAGGCAAGGCAATTATGCAAGTAAATTTTATACGGACAATAACAGTTTTCTTTCAGGCGCTCAAAGTCGATCCAGTCAAGGAGGACACAGTTGAGTGCCAAGATCAGGTTCTTATTTTCTTAATTTTTTAAAAATGTTTTATAGAATTATTTATGAGCATTAGTCTTTATACGAAAATATGAACGAAACAAAGAAACTTCTAATACAGTACTATCGATTACCATGACAATTTACTCTACATATTTCTTTTCCTGATGATCATATCCTATTTACAGCAAGAAGTCCACAATTCGAGTTCACTCACTTACTCTATCGGTATGTCAATCGATATCGCTCTCGGATTTCCAATTTATCAATTGATTTATTCAGATAACGATGAACCTACCGTACCCTCGGCTTGTCCTGTCGTCCCCGAGAATTACAGTGTCGCAATGCAGGAGGAGCTCTGGAAGCTCACTGTTGTGGAGCTAAAAAAAAAGACTACGTCGTTCCGGTCTGCCTACAGCAGGCAGGAAGGCCGAACTTGTATCGAGACTCTCCATCGTAGGTTTATTTTCGCAAATTTAAATAACCATTCACTTGATCATAAGGCAATTTTATTTCCTAGTATTCTTATGCAAGAACTGGAATTAGGGAAATATCTTTTGTCGTTAACGAAACGTTTAATATTTAACGAATCATTATATTTACTATTATGAAATAGTCGAATACCCATTTATTGACAGAATAAAATACACTTGTTTATTTTGTACGAGAGTAGCCAGCCAGAGCCACAATGAATTTCTATTATTAGAGAGAGAGTCCATGCGAGATAGTATGTAGATTAGAGAGAGCGCGACAAGGGAAGGCAGGGAAAGAGTTTTGATCGATAGAATATTTCTGCGTTTAGCAGCAGAGGCAAGGCAATTATGCAAGTAAATTTTAGAAGGACAATAACAGTTTTATTTCAGGCGCTCAAAGTCGATCCAGTCAAGGAGGACACAGTTGAGGGCGAAGATCAGGTTCTTATTTTCTTATTTAAAAAAAATGTTTTATAGAATTATTTATGAGCATTAGTCTTTATACGAAAATATGCACGAAACAAAGAAACTTCTAATACAGTACTATCGATTACCATGACAATTTACTCTACATATTACTTTTCCTGATGATCATATCCTATTTACAGCAAGAAGTCCACAATTCGAGTTCACTCACTTACTCTATCGGTATGTCAATCGATATCGCTCTCGGATTTCCAATTTATCAATTGATTTATTCAGATAACGATGAACCTACCGTACCCTCGGCTTGTCCTGTCGTCCCCGAGAATTACAGTGTCGCAATGCAGGAGGAGCTCTGGAAGCTCACTGTTGTGGAGCTAAAAAAAAGACTACGTCGTTCCGGTCTGCCTACAGCAGGCAGGAAGGCCGAACTTGTATCGAGACTCTCCATCGTAGGTTTATTTTCGCAAATTTAAATAACCATTCACTTGATCATAAGGCAATTTTATATCCTAGTATTCGTATGAAACAACTGGAATTAGGGAAATATCTTTTGTCGTTACCGAAACGTTTAATATTTAACGAATTATTATATTTACTGTTATGAAATAGTCGGATACCCATTTATTGACAGAATAAAATACACTTGTTTATTTTGTACGAGAGTAGCCAGCCAGAGCCACAATGAATTTCTATTATTAGAGAGAGAGTCCATGCGAGATAGTAAGTAGATTACAGGGTGCGCCATAATTACCCGAACTGTTGTCTCCATATGAATCTCCCCTTGGAAATGTGACCTGAGTGATATGGTTCATGGTAAAGCTTATCAAGAATATGGGCAGCAGTAGTGTACTAGCGAATCTCGCCGTGGTATCTTTTAGCTCTCACACAAGCCATGAGTCTCTTTTCATATGCGACTGCCGATTCCCGAAAGTAGTTGTCATCGAGTTCGTCCCATGCCTTGAGAAGCGGAGCACTGAGGGAGTCGAGGTTCTGGTGCTTGATAGAGGACATCTTGGCCTACAACACCTCCAAGCACTGCAGTCGAGGAGGTTGAGATTGGGGGAGTTCGGAAGTAATTCAATGCGATGGATTTTGCCGAGTGCATGGGTGAAAAACCACGACTGGGTCAACTTTGTCATGTCATTGACGACAGCATCTTACCGAAAGGTCTAGTGGTCCTGACCGAAGTGGGTATGGTATCGGAGTAGAAGCGCGTCTTCGAGGATGTGCTTGGTAAAATATGCCTTATTGATCTAGACGCATGGAGTGGCAAAACAAGAGTGGACTTTCCAGTTGGGCAAACAGCAGCTAAAACCTTGGCGTATTGTGGAAGACTGATATGACCCATGACCCCAGCCATCTTGTAGGATTCTTTAAGATCAGAGGCAATAATTCTGTTGTTCTCGATATTCAGGTTGTCTTTGAAGGTAGGATATTCTCTTCGCTGAACATCGTGCTGAAGTGCGCGGACCTAGCACAACTCATAAAAAGTTGAGGTCACCGTTCTCAGCGGAGCTTGATCTCATTCATTCGGTTCTAACAGTTTACTGTACTTGTAAGGGAGAAGAGTCAGCTGAGACCTGAGGAGATGAAGAATGGAAGTGTTCGAGATATCGAGCCTCCAGATCGTAAACTTGTGGTTTCGAAACACCATCTTTCGGATGAGATCTCGGTTCGTAGCGGTGGAAACTGAAATCGGTCTACCTCTACCCGGACGTTCCTTGTCAGTACCAAGATCTTGGTACACGATACCGGTATCGGATACAGCCGACTCGTGAAAGCCGAGCTGATGAACTATGACAATCCACCTTGTACACTTGAGAATGAGGGGTCGCAGTCGACTTTACTTCCCCATTACTAGAAGACTTGACTAACTGACTTGAAACCTTGAATAGGGAGTGGCCAATGATCACTCGTCATGATGCTGCAATAGGGGTTGCGTATTTGCATTGGGGGCCTGGGAATCATAATGGTGAAATCAGTTCGGGTAATTTTGGCGTACCCTGTAGAGAGAGCGCGACAAGGGAAGGCAGGGAAAGAGTTTTGATCGATAGAATATTTCTGCGTTTAGCAGCAGAGGCAAGGCAATTATGCAAGTAAATTTTAGAAGGACAATAGCAGTTTTATTTCAGGCGCTCAAAGTCGATCCAGTCAAGGAGGACACAGTTGAGGGCGAAGATCAGGTTCTAATTTTCTTATTTTTTATGTATAATTTAAATATTTATGAACGTTAGTCTTTATACGAAAATATGAACGAAACAAAGAAACTTCTAATACAGTACTATCAATTACCATGACAATTTACTCTACATATTTCTTTTCCTGATGATCATATCCTATTTACAGCAAGAAGTCCACAATTCGAGTTCACTCACTTACTCTATCGGTATGTCAATCGATATCGCTCTCGGATTTCCAATTTATCAATTGATTTATTCAGATAACGATGAACCTACCGTACCCTCGGCTTGTCCTGTCGTCCCCGAGAATTACAGTGTCGCAATGCAGGAGGAGCTCTGGAAGCTCACTGTTGTGGAGCTAAAAAAAAGACTACGTCGTTCCGTTCTGCCTACAGCAGGCAGGAAGGCCGAACTTGTATCGAGACTCTCCATTGTAGGTTTATTTTCGCAAATTTAAATATCCATTAACTTGATCATAAGGCAATTTTATTTCCTAGTATTCTTATGCAACAACTGGAATTAGGGAAATATCTTTGTCGTTACCGAAACATTTAATAGTTAACGAATTATTATATTTACTGTTATGAAATAGTCGGATACCCATTTATTGACAGAATAAAATACACTTGTTTATTTTGTACGAGAGTAGCCAGCCAGAGCCACAATGAATTTCTATTATTAGAGAGAGAGTCCATGCGAGATAGTAAGTAGATTAGAGAGAGCGCGACAAGGGAAGGCAGGGAAAGAGTTTTGATCGATAGAATATTTCTGCGTTTAGCAGCAGAGGCGAGGCAATTATGCAAGTAAATTTAATACGGACAATAACTGTTTTATTTCAATTCGGTGGAGACAATTGGTGTTCACTTCTGGAAAGAAAAGTTATTGTGTGTCGTTGCATAGTATGAACAAACCAAATTTGCAGGCTCGAGGCATCTCGTCCGATGAGTTATGATTCTCTTCTCGATGTCAAGAGAAAGCTCAAGATGTAATCGATATCCATTCCATGACCCCATATAACTACTTTCTTTACTTGTTTTACTCTCTATTTCTAAAGATCGCACATTTCCAACTTTTCTTGATTATTGCATTTCGCATTTTTCCATTTTCTCTGTACAAAAATATCATACTAGATTTGCTTAACACATTACTTGTATTCTTTTATCTTCATTTTCTATATATTGTAGACTAATTTGTGACCTGTTGTCGAGAGTTTGCCATCTGGCTGAAAAAAAAAGCAAAATCTGTGGAAAAAGAACCGTAATCGAAGTCCGATGGTGCCTTTGCTTTTCGCTATTGATGAGCATGTTCTGGTCCGCCCTTTGTCCCCTTGATATACCGTACTCACCATCCATTTTGATAATGCTAATCATTGACTATGCTAATCTTATTTTGTTATCATAAGTACAAAGTTCATTCGATAAAACTGTAACTAACATGGAGTGTTTATAGTGTTTATAGTGTGGGGGGAGCTTTAATCTAAACATGCTATTCACGCACAGACAATCAATCTTAAAACTATCCCCTCCCCCAGCTAATTTGAAACTCTCCGCTCTGGCCACACTCTCTCGCTTTCTTTGGCTACGTGATAGTATATCCAATGGGGAGAGCAAAATTAGTTTGGGATGTGCCTTTAATGGCAAGGAAGTGAACAAAGACATACAGTTCTGCATCTTTTTTCCCTTAGTTTTTATTGAATATAATACTTTATCTATCAGCACATTAAATGCAGAGAGGGCCAAAACAGGGGGAATCTTCTTATCCACAAGATTTATCCTTTCGTTTCTGAGAGAATTCATCTCCATTCAAGAAAACGTCGGCATATGAAACTTGATTATGATAGTCAAATAACCCACGAAAACTTGTTCGTCCAATAGGCCTGCTTGACGAGAATATTATTATTGATATAGAATATTATTAGTTTATTGAATATGATCCTGATCTTTGTTTTACCTATAAAGCTACACACGGACTTATTGATCTTGACAATCCTTCTTTATTCCCTCTATGAATACTAGATCTTCCCCCAGACACGCATTTCAATATCGTAAACACAATGCTTTTAAGTCTTCTCGCCCGCTACTCGCTTCTCGAACTTCAAATCAAATCGTGTTGTTAGCAATTGGAACAGACTTAGTAATAATTCTATTATATGCCCCTCAGTTAAATCCTTCCGGAAAAGTATTAATTTGTCGTTACTTTCAAAACATCTAAAATGGAATAGATTAAATTATATATTATACGCAATCGTTCATCTGTGTACATATGAAAATGTGACAAACTTTATTTGTATACTGTCATACAAAATTTTCAGCTAAACTATCTACGGTGTAGATTAAAATGAGATTAAAATGTAATTATTCCAGCGTTTGCGTCCCATCCTCCTTCTGGCATGGGAAAGTTAGCCCTCTCCTCACCAACGTGGATAGGGTAAGCAATGTAGTCCTAAATTTTGTTAACTATAAGTAGAGCTATGACTTCACCAGGATTGTGTTCAAAATGTTTCAAAATATTCTATTGTTACCAATTACAAAGTACAAATTATCTTTTTAAAAATCAGTTATTTAATTTTCAAAATTTATAAGAACTTACATGAGGGATCCAGTTATCTATGACGTCTACGTAAGCTTCGGATTCATAACATGAAATAACCAGGAGAAGAAGAAGAATGATAGAGAATATTTTCATTCTGAACAAATCGACTGAACCAACCGATGAAATTTATTCATCATAGCTCGCTTTTATACCAAAACTCTTGTGTGAAAACTATACCGAATTATGTTTAACAATATCTGCATTGTGCCCTGAATATCCCAACTGTTTTCAAATTCAACAAAGTTTAATGGGAAAATGCATTATGAATGATGTATTTGATGCTAACCGATGTATTTTTTAAAATAAAAGTTAGGCAGTGTATTCAATTATGATATATCTCCCCATTATAAGTTCTATAGTATGAGCAGATTTACTATATGGGGGATATAAAAGGTACTTTTGAAGTACCCTTTTGTTGAAACTGTTCATTTTATAATTTTTGGTATAAAAGTATGCTGTGATAAATCATTTTCATTGGTTGGTTCAGTCGACTTGTTCAGAATGAAAGTATTCTCTATCATTCTTCTTCTTCTTCTTGTTATTTCATATTACAAATCCGAAGGAGTTGGAACGGTTGGTGACAGATTTCGTCCACTCCCGATTAGACAGGTGATTTTGTATCTTCAAACGAATATTTCTATATTTGTAAATAGTGCTCTTAATTTCTTATATTACACGCTGCCAATTGTGCAATACCGTTCTTGTTTTTATTCTTAACATACATGGTATCATCAATATTATTGTTAAAGAAGGGGTCCCACGAGTTTTTCGTGACTAAACTGGCCAGGCAGAACTATAGATCTCATCTCCCTGTATCCAAAACAATTTTCTCTACAATTATAAGTGGACTGGAATACCGTTATCCGAGCTGTTACAAGCGCCGACTACTAGCCACTGAGCTACACGCTCTATGCGCTCAACCTCTCAATTCTAATAGAGAACAGAGTGCCACTTCCTACCTACCACGTTAGCCATGACAATAGTGCACCCTAAATCTCCTGGTTCCCCTTCTTTAATCCATTCTTTATATTCGTACGATCCCCAAACATTTTCCAATTCAATTTCAAACTGGCAAATACCGCTTATAATTGTAAAAAAAACATTTGTCATCGATTATGTCTTTCATAGTTTTGAACTAATGTCATTTCAGAAAGATCTACTGCCACAGTACCAAAAACCGCTAAAGGCTCCAGCCGGAGGATGGGGTCCTAACAGTGGTTAATCTCATATCAGTTGTCATTAGTAGATCATTGATTATTGAACTGTATATTTGTGCACGAATAAATATAGTTTGAATCAAACATGAATGTTAATACAAGATCTTCAATTGCACTCTCTATTGAAACAGCTACAGTGTAGCCTAAAAGTCATGGGACACTTTTTCATTTTTTTATAACTTTTGATCCAGAAAAGCAATCAAGCTGATCTTTTCAGTAAATGTACAGAATTTATCAGGGAATATTATCATGATGTGTTGGTATAATTAGATTATTTCACTGATACGTAGTGATGACGCTATCAAAATACACTTTTTGAAAATTTACATTTCTTTAGTGAAAGATCCTGTTCTTCTGAAACATTGTGAGAGTGAAGACCCCCACTAGGGCTGCACAGTCACACAATCTGGAATGGCTCCGATTCCGATTTCAAGCTGTAGCAGGGTCGCAACTTTGACCCCCAAAATTTATAACTCAGCTTCTAGATGTGCTAGCGACCCGTTTTAAGTGCTGAAATGATGCTAGTGGCGAGTAATGTTTATCACCAGATTATGGTAGTCATAGCTCGTCATTTGCCCTCAGGGCATAAAATAATTTTTTTTGGGTAGGACCGATTTTGAGACCCTACCGTTCAGAGGGCGGGCCTCAGGGATGGGCGAAAAAGTTTTTTTCGTGTTCGTTTTTTTCGACCCCCAGACGAAAAATTGTTCGGTCGAAATATTTTTCGTCTTTCACGGAAATTTTTCGAGTTTTACACTAGATATTCTGGAAGTTCAAAACCAACGAAATATAGGGAAAAGGGGATTCAACTACAAAAAAAAGTATTTTCGAAAGAAATTCAATACTTTTTTTCATACTGTATGTTTTCCACTCGAGAAATGATCGAGTTCTTACTGTATTTTCACTTTTTCTGAGTCGCTGACGACTTTTTTCCATATAATGACGATTTTTTTCCATATTCAAGTCAAATTCACGAACATCTAGCAGGGAAAATTCATGAGAAAAAAATTCCCTCCCTGGTATGGAAGTGGGGGAGATTTTTCTCTACTGCGGAAACCATCCTGTCCGACAATCATAGTCGCCTCTCTCATTCCTCTTTCGAATCTCTGATTTTTCTCAATGTCAATATTCCTCTCATGAGTTTCGTATGAGGTGAAGTTGTGTCGAATTTAAGTTTCTTATTGTTTCTTCCTCTTCCATATTTTGCCTAAATAAGTTTTCTGGAAGCATCCAATAAAGAATGACTTTCGAGCTCAACGATTTCAACATTATAAACTACTTTAACAGTAAAATTGGATTTTTTTCGTTTTTATCGAATTTTTCGAATTTTTTTCGAGGTTTTGAAACGAAAATTTTTCGTTTTCGAATTATTTTCGTCCGATCATGTTCGCCCATCCCTGGCGGGCCTTCTAAAATTATGGTTCCTGCGCAAGCAGCTTTGCAATATATCATATATTAATTAACCTTATTTTGGTTTAGTTCCGATACCTTTCAGACCCGCAGTCAACGTTATACTGAGGTCTACTCGGTGCGCGCTCTTGCGCTTTCTCTCTTTCTGCTCTCGCCCCCTGGGCGTCTATTGATGAAATCTCTTAGGTTCAAAGTTCCAATGCATGCTAGAGATGTTCACAAAAGTTTTTACACTATTGCTAAACTTTGATCTTTGATCTTTGTATTTTGATCTTAACTCACTACAACCGAGTAGACCTCAGCATAACGTTTGCTGCGGGTCTGAAAGGAATCGGAACTAAACCAAAATAAGGGAAATAAATATATCATACATTGCAAAGCTGCTTGCGCAGGAACCATAATTTTAGAAGACCCGCCCTCTTAAAGGAAGTGTGCAGATCAAGACGATTTGATGATTAAATCTTTATATCGTTATGATACAACAATTGATCGAGAAAAATAATTTTTAAAATTAAATGTCGAATTTTAAAATTGGTTCGAAAATTACAATCTTATTAAATCGTTCCGAGTGTGTTTATCTTACGGGTTGTAAGATAAACAGATTTTTTCGTCGGCGAGCTCCGCCGACGCTTTTTCCCGCGTGAATGTGGCTGATATGTCTAGCTAGGGCAGCGTGTGGTTCTTTCTGTCTTTTACGAGCCGTAAACTATATCCCGGCCTGCGAGGTTTTTGTTAATGCATTTTTTTTATTTCAGATTGAATTTTCTCATTTTTGAAATTTACCCGTTGCGATTTCTATGGCATTCGAACGTGAAGCACTAGGCTTCATCCTGATAGCATGATTAATGTTGTCTTGCTTACTGGTTTTGTGCTGCATGCATCAGAACTCCGTCGATTTCGTTTCTTTCCGATCAATATTTCCGCCATTTTCGAAATGTCCCCAACATGAGTCATACATTATACGATGCACCAGACCCTATACTTTGTCATGATAATACGTTTCACGCTCTATTGAATGCCGCGCGCGTACAGCATGCATCAGAACTTAGTCGACTTCGCATTTTTTCACCTAAATCGTTTCTTTCCGATCAATATTTCCGCCATTTTCGAAATGTACCCATTAGGGTTTCTACATTACTCGATGCGCCAGACTCTAGGCTTCCTCATGATGATACGTTTGAAGCTGTGTTGAATGCCGCGCGCGTGCAGTACGCTGCAAAACTTAGCCTACTTCCATTTTTTCACAAAAATGTTCCATTTTAGTTCATATCACTGCAGTTATACTTTGTGGCATTGCCGTTTTCGGCACCACTCGGTATTGGCACCTGACCTACATGAATTAGCTAAAATCGCGATCTAATGATCTGAACACTGAACTATTATATTTAAATGCTCTTTTTGCGTCTCACCCGTCCGATTGCTTACGGCCTTCCCGATTTTAATCTCTGTCGACAAAGATTGCCCACATATGACTGTAGTTCTATTCCTTGTTCACATTGATCGAAAAGTATGTTACAAAGCACCAAGCCTGACCGCATTTTGAGCCAAAATTTCCCAAAAAATCGTAAAACCTGACCGCATTTTGAGCCAAATTTTCACAAAAATCGAAAAACCTGACCGCATTTTGAGCCAAATTTGCCAAAAATCGAAAAACCTGACCGCATTTTGAGCCAAATTTGCCAAAAATCGAAAAACCTGACCGCATTTTGAAAACCGATAACCTAGCTATTCGACCTATGCTTGTTCATTCTCTCCGCAATTAGCATTGTTTTCTCATTGAATAGTAGTGTATGAGTGTCTGATGTATAATTGTGAGTATTGTTGTTGAGATCTTAAATTCCTTACGATGACGCGTTTCGATGCCTTTACATTTAGCGTCTCTTTCTTAATTCTCAGGTGTTTCAATTCATGCATGGTCGTGGTATATCGTCGTATGATTTTAATTGTGAATTCCGGGCATGGCAGGATTTCAAAGTTGGAGTACAATCTTTATCGTTTGTCAGGCCATGTCCGCAGATGAAATGATGTACTATCACCATGCATTTGAACACCTGAGTTAACACTCTTGCAGGCCTGCCGAATCTCCTTTCACGCATGTGATCCCCGTGATCCCTAGTGCTCCTCGAATTATTGTGCTGTCAATATTGGATATCAGGTGTTACTATTGTTTTCCTGTTTACTTGACCTATTTTATCAAAGAAAGTTTGGAATTTTTGAAAACTTGTCAACTAAATTGTGTTAACAATAAGAAATAGAGATGCCTAAAAAAGTAACTTTGAGATTAAACTTTCATTGATAAAAAAAAGGTCAAGCAAAGAGGAAAGCAATAATAACAATTGTAACACCTGATATTAAATATTGACAGGGGGATCCCCGGGATCACATACACGAAAGGATATTCTGCGGGCCTGTTTTCTAACACATATTTCTATTCTTTTAGTTAATAAATCCTATATTTCACTACTTACTATATTTCGAATTACTGTGCTTTACGCTTTACGCTCTACATGCGTTCTTAACGAACGGACGGCCAAATTGCGGCCGCAATTTGGCCGTCCGCCGGATACGGACATGTACGCCCTATTATTGTTAGCAATCCTTTTGATATTATTGCTCATTACTTCTTTAATCTAATCTCTTTCAGATATTTGAACAATATCTTATTGATCTTATTGAGAAAGTACAACAAGATTATACCCGTCGCATCTATGCTAAATGTCTCCAACCTCGCATATCATATTCTGACCGTTTGTTAGCTCTAAATCTCGAACCACTTGAACGTAGGCGCGCACTTATTGATTTATGTTTCACTTATAAGGCACTTAATAGATTCATAGAATTTGACAATTCATCTATCTTCCGATTATCATTTTCCTACAATAGATACTCCTCTCGCAGAAATAATTTCCAACTTGTCAAATATAATTGTAAATCCAAACGTTTTTTGAACTTTATCTCAAACAGAGTTGTCAATTCTTGGAATTTACTGCCTAATTCTACCATAATCTGTCCTACTGTCAAAGTCTTTCGTAATTGTATTTCTACCTATGCTTTGTAACTAAAGTTTTATCGTCATTATGTATTTATTCAACCTTACTACCTCGTTGTGGTATTGTATTTATGTGTCCCTAATGCATTTCTCTATGTATCTCATTATCATTCTTACCTGAAACGCACATAAAGATATTATTTATTTATGGTACTAGTCGTTTGAAGGAGGAAGATGCCTTCAAGATGACGCTCGCCGATATCCTGATAGGAAAGGTCTACCATTCTACCCATTTCTTCTTTCGTTTATTTTGTAATTATTTGTATCATATTAGCAATTGCTCTTTATTGATTGATCTTACTAATAAATATGTGAATATATTCGCTCCTATCGTTAGTGGCAGTTTAAATGATGATGGGATACGGTACATGCCAGGGATGGGCGAAAAAGTTTTTTTCGTGTTCGTTTTTTTCGACCCCCAGACGAAAAATTGTTCGGTCGAAAAATTTTTCGTCTTTCTCGGAAATTTTTCGAGTTTTACACTAGATATTCTGGAAGTTCAAAACCAACGAAATATAGGGAAAAGGGGATTCAACTACAAAAAAAAGTATTTTCGAAAGAAATTCAATACTTTTTTTCATACTGTATGTTTTCCACTCGAGAAATGATCGAGTTCTTACTGTATTTTCACTTTTTCTGAGTCGCTGACGACTTTTTTCCATATAATGACGATTTTTTTCCATATTCAAGTCAAATTCACGAACATCTAGCAGGGAAAATTCATGAGAAAAAAATTCCCTCCCTGGTATGGAAGTGGGGGAGATTTTTCTCTACTGCGGAAACCATCCTGTCCGACAATCATAGTCGCCTCTCTCATTCCTCTTTCGAATCTCTGATTTTTCTCAATGTCAATATTCCTCTCATGAGTTTCGTATGAGGTGAAGTTGTGTCGAATTTAAGTTTCTTATTGTTTCTTCCTCTTCCATATTTTGCCTAAATAAGTTTTCTGGAAGCATCCAATAAAGAATAACTTTCGAGCTCAACGATTTCAACATTATAAACTACTTTAACAGTAAAATTGGATTTTTTTCGTTTTTTTCGAATTTTTCGAATTTTTTTCGAGGTTTTGAAACGAAAATTTTTCGTTTTCGAATTTTTTTCGTCCGATCATGTTCGCCCATCCCTGGTACATGCAGTAACTATCGTATCTTATTGTATAGCTAGTTGTTTTTATGTTATTTCTTGCGACACTAAGATCATACTCATACATATAGTCAAGAAAGCGAATATGCGAATAAAATTGAAAAAAAATCTATGGAAAGCTCAGAAAAAGTGAAAACTTTTACGATCATTGTAGAGGTGCGTTATGCACACCACGTGGTGCGCCGAGTGCGCGCTCTGCCGACAGATCACACCACCAAATTGAACTCTATAGATATCTAGTTTTAAAAAATTTCCTAAATTTTTTTGCGTATTTTGTCGATGCCGGAAGGTCTTTAGCTATATTCTGACCTCTACATGCCCAGCTCTTCACACTCCCTTTAACGGAAGGGTCTCAAAATAGGTCCTCCCCAAAAAAAAAATTTTATGCCCTGAGGGCAAATGACGAGCTATGACTACCATAATCTGGGGATAAACATTACTCGCCACTAGCATCATTTCAGAACTTAGAACGGGTCGCTAGCACATCTAGAAGCTGAGTTATAAATTTTGGGGGTCAAAGTTGCGACCCTGCTACAGCTTGAAATCGGAATCGGAGCAATTCCAGATTGTGTGACTGTGCTGCCCTAGTGGCGGTCTCCACTCTCACAATGTTTCAGAAGAACAGGATCTTTCACTAAAGAAATGTAAATTTTCAAAAAAGTGTATTTCGATATCGTCATTACTACGCATCAGTGAAATAATCTAATTATACCAACACATCATGGTAATATTCCCTGATAAATTCTGTACATTTACTGAAAAGATCAGCTTAATTGCTTTTCTGGATCAAAAGTTATAAAAAAATGAAAAAGTGTCCCATGACTTTTAGGCTACACTGTATATCGATAAATTACCTGTCGGAAAAACTGCAATTTTTCGATAATTTCGGTCATTTCGGTGATATTGATATCAATGAATCAGATGGAGGTAGGCAACTAGACAACGGATTTGATTCAAAACATAATCATGATCGGGAGTCTGAGGTTTTAACACATACGACTAATAACGTCTTATTGGCGGAAGGGAAAACATACTGTCGTTATTATTCAACGTTCTATCCACCAGAGAATAAAAACATATTATTTGAAGTGATCAGATCGTTTGTGATGATAACGCACCGTTTAATGAAGCAGGAAAATATGAAGTTCTATTATTCCGCTTTTTCACAGTTGAACTACGAGCTTCCTCAAGCATTTCGAAAAATACCAAATCCGTAAAAATATTTTTAGCTAAAATAATTTTTGGTCATCCGTATCGTCAAAAGAGCGAACAACAACTTAGTTATAGCTGTAGATATCTCTCGCACTCTCTCTAAATGTATGCACTTGTTGTGGAGTTCATTAATTAATACATGCAGCTTCAATTCCACTGTTTATCAACACAGTTTACGATACAAATCGCCCGAGTGAACATAAATCATTCAGAACCATTTTAGCGGATGTCATGTACCCATATTAAATATAAAATGAATTGGCAGCTTCATATTCTTCCTACCATTAGTATCATCATCATGTGTGGTAGGATGACATATATTCGTCATATACT
This sequence comes from Parapristionchus giblindavisi, assembly GCA_943737045.1. Classification (NCBI taxonomy): domain Eukaryota; kingdom Metazoa; phylum Nematoda; class Chromadorea; order Rhabditida; family Diplogasteridae; genus Parapristionchus; species Parapristionchus giblindavisi. Next base: position 1,172,068 of record CALSFV010000214.1, on the reverse strand, counting down.
TATTATTATCACTGAATATTATTAGAAATTACAAGCACCAAAAGTGTAATACATTTTGTGTTAAGCTGTATGTAAGCAGCGACATTCCCACAGTTCTATTACATTACTGTCCCACGAAAGATTATCTCATTTTTTCATATATATTTTCCCTGGCACTCAACTTTTTCCCTATACTCCACGAGTGTCTAGTGACATTTGAACAACCTTTCAGAAGCTAAACTACGGTATACGATTGCGCTTTTTATTAGTGTTATTAATATCTCAACGATTATCGCCCAATAACCAGAAAAATGTTATTTGATACATTGAATATGTACAGTCAATATAAGGAAGTTCATGAAAACGACAGATTACACTCAAATTAATAACTATTTAATTAATCCCTTTGCACTTTCATTGAACCAATATTATTCATCCTGCATACCATTGACATCTGAGAATTACTGCCTGATATGATAATAAATTGAATTGAATATCACTGACATGAGATTGACATTAACATAAGATATTGATTGTCAGTCATTTTGTTAGGGATACTCCCTATCTCCATATACCCCAGGCTAACCGCCTCCCCTATTCCCCTTTCTCCCCTTTTCGACCCCTAAACCCCTTTACATTTTATTAGAATGATTCCTGCACCATATTGTACTTTCATTGTTTTATAATTAGGTAACCCTGTTCTTTATCTGTCTTTCTCTTTTAATTTAGTTAGTATTGCATATAAATAGAGGCTTTATGCCTCTTTCAGTGGGTTCTTTCTGGTCTTCCCTGCTCTTCTCTCCTCGTCCTATTTCTCCCCATCACTCACACCTCCCTTTTAAGTAAGTCTCCCGTCACCAAATATTCTTTAATTGTGGTTGAAGTTGGAGATAAAGCTTAGATTGGAATCTCGAGTCTTGGTGCGTTAACCACAAGTTTAAGAACCCGGCCATTGTATACATTACATGGGGGCCGAACCGACTCTTGTGTGTTAGGTACTAAGATTCGCGATTACTTCTATCTTGTGAGTTGATTCAGGAGTGAAGTATATCCGAGGAGAGGATACTGTATTGAGATCGATTGGACCTATCATCGTTACCGACGCATCGAGCCTAACCAGCTAGGTGATCCCGGTCGATTGATACTAAACCCGTTTGGTGAACGTGGTGTGATCTTGAGGTGTTAAGATCTTGAGGCTAAGAAGTCCAGCGAGACTAGAAAGCCAGTGTTGTTAAGATCTTGAGGCTAAGAAGTCCAGCGAGACTAGAAAGCCAGTGTTGTTAAGATCTTGAGGCTAAGAAGTCCAGCGAGACTAGAAAGCCAGTGTTGTTAAGATCTTGAGGCTAAGAAGTCCAGCGAGACTAGAAAGCCAGTGTTGTGCAGATCTGAGGCTAAGAAGTCCAGCGAGACTAGAAAGCCAGTGTTGTTAAGATCTTGAGGCTAAGAAGTCCAGCGAGACTAGAAAGCCAGTGTTGTGCAGATCTGAGGCTAAGAAGTCCAGCGAGACTAGAAAGCCAGTGTTGTTAAGATCTTGAGGCTAAGAAGTCCAGCGAGACTAGATAGCCAGTGTTGTTAAGATCTTGAGGCTAAGAAGTCCAGCGAGACTAGATAGCCAGTGTGGTGGTGATATTAAGACTGGAAAGTCTGTGGAGTCTGTAAAGACTTGGAATCCGTGGTGTTAAGGTCTTGAGTTGTGACCGTAAAGTGGTGAAGTGTTGGGATCTGAGGTGTGGAGATCTGGAGGTAGCCTTGAGGTGCTACGGTCTTGAGTTGTGACCTTGAGGTGTTAAGGTGTGGCGGTGTTGTGATTTTGAGGCACATTGAGGTGTTGAGGTCTTGAAGTTTGGAGGTTTGGTGAGAGTCTCGTGGAGTCTGGAGACGTGAAGATCTTGTGGTCTTAAGGTGTTAAGGCACTGAAGTATTGAGTAGTTGAGTTGCTACAGTAAATTATTGTGATTAGTTATCGTGTGGTTATATCGATTGAAATTTTTGTTGTGTGATAGGGAGGATATGTTTCAACAGACCGACTATAAACAAATGTCGAATGTGGATATGTTTGTGAAGGCAATGGAGTCATCATTGAGAAAGAGTAATGAACAAGCGAGACTATCTATGCTCCCGCCTTTGGAAAATTTTCATGCCAATAAAGATGAGAGATTTGATGTGTTCAAGAGGCAATTCACTTTGCGTTTCAAACATTTAGATGATCATTCACGCATTTCTTATTTTGAATCATTCTTGAGAGGAAGGGCTAGTGATATCTGGAAAACTATGCCAAGTACTATACAAAGGAGAGAGAATTATGGAGAGATAATAGGCTGGTTTGAGGATAAACTAGATGGAACATATGATGCTCGTGTAGATGATGTCGTTGGTTATAATAAGGAATATGTGTACAGAGTGAATGGTAGTCTAAATCATTCAAAGGATGATGGAAGACGGGTTGATAAGTATTATGTTGATAATGTATGTAGGCGTGATAATGACTATCTAACTGGAAACAGTAGATCAAATAATATTATTATCGATCAAAGTTTTCCAAGAGTGAGAGATATGAATGATGATTTTCATAACGATATTTGTTCGAATTGTGGTGGAATAGGTCATGTTGCCAATGGGTGTCCATCTATGGTGTATTACGGTTATTATGGTTACTATGGTTATGGAATGAAGCGTAAAAGTCAAGGTTACGGTAATCAGAGGCGATACGGTAGACGTGAACAAAGAGTCAAACCGTCGAATAGGACTGACGATAATAATTGTGATTTGAAGAATTTTGTGACTTGTAGTAATAGTAAGCTTGATAATCAACCTGTAATTGGGAAGAATGATTTGTATGCATTTGGTGTCAGTAGTGTTATTAGTGATAATGAAGTTAAAGGAGGAAGAATAGAGGCTAAAGGTATTGATTGTGATACGAATGAACTGTTTCACTTATTTCATGAGTATGAATTTAATGAAAATTGTGATCACTGTATGCATGGCAGGAGTATTATGTGCAATAACCATGAGAATAATGTCTTCGTGAATAAGAATAAGGAAGATGCAGTACCAATGGTGCCTTTGCAAGATTCCAATAAGTGGTTGAGGGAATTAGACAAAGTGGTAGAGAATCAGACTTCTGTAAATGAGATTAAGAGGAGTAAGGATGAAATGGATAAAGGTAAGGTAGATTATCGGAGCGATAAGGAGATGAAAGATGAAGATGATGGAAGTAATGTGGTTAATCAATATTGTGAAAAAGAAGAAGAAAATGATCAAATCGATAAGAAATTGTGTATGGTTGAACACGCGAAGTCATTTGATAGAAGGACTTCTGTAAACATTAAATCTGAAGAAAATAAAGATTTGATTAAGATTTGTCATGATTCTGCAAGAACTGACGAGGTAAGTAACGTTGTAGGTCAATGTGTAGATCAATATCACAAGGATTGCGGTAACGATGGTAATCAATACACTGGTGTGTCGCGATACGGTTGTTGGAATCGTACAGAATGGGGAAGATTCCGTGGTAGACTGAAATCTTATTATGGTCAGGAAAAAGGATATGTTAATGAATGTCGAAGTTTCATGTGGAAAGGATATATTGTGAAGAGTAACTTGAGATACTGTAAGGGTACGGTAATTGACAGAGGTCGCGAAGAAGATTGTCCCATGTGTCCATCTCTTAATAATGATTGTGGAGGAGGTGATTGTATTAATCAAGATACTGTAAGACACCGTAATGACGTAATATCTCCATATGAAGATTCGGGCCATAAGAAGAAAGAGATTGAAGAAAGAAGAGAAAGTTTATCTAAACTTTCGAAGAATATCAGAAAACATCGATATCAGATGAATTCTGTCTTTGCTGCACGTAATCGAGGATTCCAAGGAAGAGATCACAATGTAGAAGTCCGAAGAACTACTGGATTCGTTAGAAGATCGACTAGAAGAATGAGAAGACTCGTCTATGAGCCAGGAGGCTCATTTTCGCAGGAGGAGGGAGATGTTAGGGATACTCCCTATCTCCATATACCCCAGGCTAACCGCCTCCCCTATTCCCCTTTCTCCCCTTTTCGACCCCTAAACCCCTTTACATTTTATTAGAATGATTCCTGCACCATATTGTACTTTCATTGTTTTATAATTAGGTAACCCTGTTCTTTATCTGTCTTTCTCTTTTAATTTAGTTAGTATTGCATATAAATAGAGGCTTTATGCCTCTTTCAGTGGGTTCTTTCTGGTCTTCCCTGCTCTTCTCTCCTCGTCCTATTTCTCCCCATCACTCACACCTCCCTTTTAAGTAAGTCTCCCGTCACCAAATATTCTTTAATTGTGGTTGAAGTTGGAGATAAAGCTTAGATTGGAATCTCGAGTCTTGGTGCGTTAACCACAAGTTTAAGAACCCGGCCATTGTATACATTACAATTTTTATTGATACTAATATTATATCAATCAATTTATTCATATCAAGTATTATACTAGATGAAGGGAGGGCCGTTCTTCAGTTCCTCCAATGGTATAGACCACCATTGCACATTGATCCTCTTGAACTCATCTCGCCATCGAACACGGGGTTGACCTGGAGAACGGCGTTTGACAAAAGTATATGGAATCCAATACGTGCTGCGTCGTGCCCATCTATCATCTTCCATCTCTCGTATCCTGATCGACCATCTGCACTTTCTCTTCGTTGCCTCATCAATCCAATCCCGTAAACAAGTCATCCTTCTTATTCGTTCATTGCTCCATCGGTCTAGTCGAGTTACTCCTATCATCCTTCTTTCCATTTTACGTTGCACAACTCTCAATCTTTCCTTATCACAATCTCTTAACGACCATGCTTCGCATCCATATAACACCGTCGATGTATTATATTATATTATATATGATGGTTGTTTGAGTGAAGATAAAATGCAGAGATAATAAAAACAGTAACAATAGATGAGCTGTACGGAGTAATTCTCGTCGTACTTGTGATGACATACAATAACTATTCTGGGTATTCCCGGGTGTTTTATGAGACGTATTAATCTATGAAGCATGCAGTGCACATTGTACTCTACATTCTCATCATTCTTTCGATAAAATATTTAAAGGCACACCTCTAGATAATTTGAAACTCTCCGCTATGGAGACAATCTTTCGCTATATTTGTTTATGATAGAGTATTGCCAGAGCGGATAGTAAAATTAGCTCTGATATGTCTTTAAGGGCATCTCTTACATCATTTTATATGAAAAGTGAAGTATATTATGGAAATGCATAGTTAAGGTCCCGCTCTTTCGGTTTGCAATAAATACATAGTTCATGTTTTTTTCTGTCTGAATCCCAGAAAACATGAGAAATCAGCAGAGATCGTGCTTGCGAGACATTGGTTTTCCCCTGTAAACACTTCTTGTATAACCACTGATTGCTAATGAGTGTCACTATAAAGGGGATTCCCGGAAAAAACATCAGCAGTCTCAGTTCCTTCAAAGTTTGTAGCCGTATATTATCAGATATCTTGAACATCAATGAATTCTCCTTGCTAATAACTCTAATACATATTATCCGCAGATTTTTTTTGTATTTTCACGACGGATTCTTTTAAAAAAATTAGAAGAAACCATTTTTTGGAAAAAAACTAGACGAATCGTCAGATATCGAGTTATGGTATCTGATGTTCGACTGTCGATCTTAGTGGGTGGCATTCCCGCAACCTTTTCTCACTGTCGAGAACAGTTCAAGGGCATGGGAATTATCAGAAGGCGGGATTAAAAACTTTCATCCGCCTCCGCCGAATAATTACATATATTAAAAGTGCCTCAAATTAATTCATACACACCCTCATCGGACCAATTCAGAGTCGCTCTATTTCTTCCATGCGCATCTTCCAAGGCACACCCCAAGCTAATTTGAAACTCTACGCTCTGGCAATGCACTCTCGCATTCTTTGTCAGTGAGAGAGTATTGCCAATATGGACAAAAAAATTAGCTAGGGCGTGCCTTTATTACATCGAAAAGAGTACTCTTTCATCCACGAATGTTGGTGACAACAGTATTAGTCCTTTGTGTTCATGACAGTCTTTCTCGTACTGATACGATGAGGCCCTCTTCATGTTATAGGACCTCATCCACTCTAATGATTCGTTACGTTTGCTTTACGTGCCTACGCCGTAACCTCCGCCGTAACGACGGAGACGCGGCGGAGGGGGTTGCGGCGTAGGCACGTAAGGCAAATCTAACGATGCAGAATACAGACCTTCTCTATTATGCTCCTTCCCACATTCCGGTCCCCTCGCCTTTACCTTATTTGACCAATTTATTTCTCTCACCTGTTGTCGCATTTATTCAATGTAATATAAATAAATGAATAAATAAATAAATATATAAATATAGATTTGATGGCTTCTGTGGATCAGTTCATTCCAATCTGGGAATGGCCTCATAAGGATTTATACAATTGCAGGTATCTTGAATATCAGTCTATATGCATTTTACGTGTCCTTAAAATAAAGGAAATTTATTCATTTTCACTTCCACCCCTCACTGTTAAATAAATTTAGAAAAAGATTTAAAAATTTTTTTGGAAAAAGAACGCAGATTATATTATTTCAGTTTGATTCACGCCCCAGGTCAGTGGTGGACTGACAATTACGGTGTAAAACAACCAGTTTTTGGTTGGTATTCAATTATATATGGAACAATATGCGAGGTTCGTAACATTAACAAGATATATTTATCAATAATAAAAAACTTTTAGTTCGTATATATTCCATGCGCTATTGCGCTGTACAAACAAACACGATCTACTTGCTACCAGGTTTCAGTCCATCGGAATTTGCCATCTACAATAGTTTTTATTCAGATAATGTTCTGGTTAGCCATGGTCGATATTCTGGCACTCTTCGCAAATTCGCTCAGTTTCGGATATATTCTAATTAATGTTTGTTGTTTTGAAATTGAAAGAAAAAAATTCACAGCAGTCAAATCATGTGCTGCAGTCAGAATTAGTATATTAATGTTAAATGTAATTTCTCCAGGGTTTCGTGTACTGTAGTCATCCCGTTTTCGTTGTCATAATCGGACTCATTAGTTTGTGTACGTTTTTTAAAACATTTGAATTATTTAAAAAATCCGAAACAGTAAATTTTCCTGGTCTTACTTATCTGCGTTTTACGTATAATACAATTTTGTTCAATTTTTCGTTCATTATCATTTTTGCTATTTAGCATCAGAGATTTGACATGAATATTGAGAGGATAAATGAACGATCATTGCAGGCGTGTGGTGTGCAGCAAGTATTGGATGTCTATTACTCGTAACGAATCGTATGTTTGATTTGCTCAGGATGCATCACGTTTTCGAGGTATTATCATAATTAAAAAAAATTAACTATCGCCAGAACAAATTTCATGCAACAACAGTTGATTTTATTTTTTTTAAGTCGGATAAATGATAATGATTTTTAAAGATGAAAAGCTGTCATTTTCAACTTGCAGGGTCGAACCCGCTACTTCCTGTTTCTGGCTACATTATACGGACTGTATTTCGCTTTGTTCACTCCTCCAGTGCTCGCCAACTCCAAACACATGGCTATGTTTTTCGATCCGTTCATTCGCGACTCATCTCCCGATGTAGTAAGTTTTATATGGTATTTAAAAATAGCGAAAAGGAAAGACAGAGAAAGGTATATGTGTGGATAGTTGTGAGTTGCGAGTCTAAATTTCTTCTCCTTTTTCTTTGTTTTTTTTATGTATAGACTTAATAATGACTATTCTCAGCCTTATTCATTCTTCCATTATACATAACAGGAAAAAGGCTGGCTCTGTTCTACTTTACGGGTCCCATGGAAGTTTACCGGTCCCAAGAAAGTTGACGGGTCCCATGGAAGTTTACCGGTCCCAAGAAAGTTAACGGGTCCCATGAAAGTTCACCGGTCCCATGGATCTGAAATATTTTGTTTTTTTTCTGCATAGTTTTTTTCATTGCATTTTGATAGTAACAACTCAATTACTCATTAGAGTTCATAGTGCAATAAATGAGATAGCGTCTAATTGATAGAGAGAGGTGGGGTGCCTATCTACATTTGAACAACTCATTGCTTCTTCAGAAAATTCAGGAAAAGTAAGCGCTCTAAGATTTTCATAACTTCATTCACTACTCTGCGCCAGTAATAGGATGAATGAGTACATTTATACGCCCATATCAGCATTTGCCATGTAATCGAGAGATTGAAGAAGCAATGAGTCGTTCAAATGTAGATAGGCACCCCACCTCTCTCTATCAATTAGACGCTATCTCCTTTATTGCACTATGAACTCTAATGAGTAATTGAGTTGTTACTATCAAAATGCAATGAAAAAAAACTATGCAGAAAAAAAAAACAAAATATTTCAGATCCATGGGACCGGTAAACTTCCATGGGACCGTAAAGTAGAACAGAGCCAAAAGGCTAATACTGAGTGGATCCGTTGCTATGAGCGTATGACAATCACTTGTTTTATTTGTAGAAGAGACTTTCTTGTTTTGCATAGTTCAGAAATTATGCCGATCTCTTTTATATGAGAGGAATCGCGAGAAAATCGACCGTTTCGGAGGGTCCGCGGACATAGAAAATTCGACCCCCTGAAAAATTCAGAATAAGTACTTTGAACGATGCTCTATCAAACTGCGTTTTCCGAATTTGCATATCTGCTCTCGTTTTCGAATAGCGGTAGGTCAAAGTTGGCAGGTACGGTTTTTTTGGCTCGAGTGTGCGTCAGAAAAATGATCATAACTCCGTTCAAAATAATGATAGACACTTTTTCAAAAAAAGCATCGAAAGAGGAGATCTTGCGCAACATTTACCAGTTGATGACGTCATTTTTCGACCATGCGCCGGTGCTGGGCGGTCGGTTTTATGAAAAAGTGACGTAACTTTCCTAATCGGAAAAAGTGCACTTTGCTTCTATGCGCGTTTTGTTGCACCCATATGTGTCTAAAAATGACCCAAGTTTCAGAGGATTTCCGAATTGGAAAAAAAAAAAGCGTTGATTTTAGTGACGCGACCTCGGCTTATTCCTTTATTTAGTGACGCGACCTCGGCTTATTCCTTTATCAAGAAACAGCAAAGGAGCTAAAATAACTCAAAAACATCCGAAAAAACATTACGAGCTCAAAATACCCATATATGACAGTTATATGAAACACAAAATCACCAAGTTCCGAAAAATTTGAAAAAAAACCGTATTTTGCTTTTCCACGTGGAAAAAACGTTTCAGTAATGTTAATTAATCTTTATAATATTTCTTATAATGTTTTTGAACATTTATATTTTTGGAAGTGAAGGCCTACCTGCTCTTAGAGCCGAGATATCCGCCATCGAAATTACACGCGTGCGCCCCAACTCCGCGCGACTGCTCATCATCCGCTCTCTCACTTCCACACGCTCTTTCGTGAACAGACAGGGAGAGAAAAAAAGGAGAAGGGAGACTAACATCTGACAACTACACGAAATGGAGATGTTAGAAAACTCTGAGCGAACAGAGTTGCATTTGAACAACAAAGAACGAGTGTGAGCCCCCCAAACCTTCCTCGCTCGCTCTCTCTCTCTCTCTCTCTCTCTCTCTCTCTCTCTCTCTCTCTCTCTTCAAGGAATGATGAAGTACAATGTCAAAACTAATGTTAGATAAGATACATTTATTAGAGAAATCAGTCATAATTGAAAACAATTAACATTGAAATAACATATTACAAAGAGAAATGGATGACAAACGGATGTTTTAAAGATGTTTTTTAGTTTAGTGATCAAATGAGACAGAGACAAATTATATGTGTGATGGATTAACAATAATTTATAGTAGATTCCTAGCAGTGCTAGGGGGATCCATAAATTGTTTTACTTGCGAGCGTTTTATACTTATGTGCGGGAAGAGCATTTCGCTTGCGCGCCCATCCGCCTCTATTACCCTTTGAGAAGAGATGTTTTTTTTCATCGTACCAATCCTGATTGATCGTTGACCTGCCTTACTTCCATTCTTCAACATGGTTGTGGTTCCACTCATTGTGACACTACTTCTCCTGGGTGTCATTCCTGCTAGGAGAAGGATCCACGAACTTCTGTTCCAAGGGGCGGTGGGAGAGAGTGAGCTGACCGACCGTTCGCGATGAAGAAAATGAACGTGAATGAAGAGATGAAGAGAGAAGAGATGTGTTGCCATAACATGAACGTTTTCCAGCTCAGAATGACTCAAAACAACTTGTTTCATCATTCTTAGCACGAAAAATACCGTGGAACACGTTTTTTGTGTCTGTAAAAATCAGCAAAAGATTTGGATCGAACCGGGGTTCGAACCCGCTCGGTGTTTTTAGAGTGGTACCTCTTTACCTCGACGTCTCGAATGATTTTGCTTATTTTATTTATTTATTTATCGTAGTTCACTCAGAGTTTTCTAACATCTCCATTTCGTGTAGTTGTCAGATGTTAGTCTCCCTTCTCCTTTTTTTCTCTCCCTGTCTGTTCACGAAAGAGCGTGTGGGAGTGAGAGAGCGGATGATGAGCAGTCGCGCGGTGTTGGGGCGCGCGCGTGTAATTTCGATGGCGGATATCTCGGCTCTAAGAGCAGGTAAGCCTTCACTTCCAAAAACATAAATGTTCAAAAACATTATAAGAAATATTATAAAGATTAATTATCATTACTGAAACGTTTTTTCCACGTGGAAAAGCAAAATACGGTTTTTTTCAAATTTTTCGGAACTTGGTGATTTTGTGTTTCATATAACTGTCATATATGGGTATTTTGAGCTCGTAATGTTTTTTCGGATGTTTTTGAGTCATTTTAGCTCCTTTGCTGTTTCTTGATAAAGGAATAAGCCGAGGTCGCGTCACTAAATAAAGGAATAAGCCGAGGTCGCGTCACTAAAATCAACGCTTTTTTTTTTCCAATTCGGAAATCCTCTGAAACTTGGGTCATTTTTAGACACATATGGGTGCAACAAAACGCGCATAGAAGCAAAGTGCACTTTTTCCGATTAGGAAAGTTACGTCACTTTTTCATAAAACCGACCGCCCAGCACCGGCGCATGGTCGAAAAATGACGTCATCAACTGGTAAATGTTGCGCAAGATCTCCTCTTTCGATGCTTTTTTTGAAAAAGTGTCTATCATTATTTTGAACGGAGTTATGATCATTTTTCTGACGCACACTCGAGCCAAAAAAACCGTACCTGCCAACTTTGACCTACCGCTATTCGAAAATGAGAGCAGATATGCAAATTCGGAAAACGCAGTTTGATAGAGCATCGTTCAAAGTACTTATTCTGAATTTTTCAGGGGGTCGAATTTTCTATGTCCGCGCGCGGCGAAGGTCAGCCGGGTTAGGGAGAGGCAGCGGAGAGACAATCGAGAGGCGGGGCGAGTTGTAGAAGGCTACATCTCGACCGCCTCTCGATTGTGACTTCCGTTCGTTAGCACCGTTTGTCATTTTCTTATGCAAGTACATTTTATACGCACAATAACAATAAGATAGCGGTATCGGCTCATAATAAGAAAATAGAAGATTAATACCTTAACTATCTTGATTGACGATGATGCTTTACAGTTTACAAATTACTTCCACACTGCGAATAATTTACTAATAGTGACAGCGTCGTCACTTCTCTACGTGTGTCTATGCATTATGCTGGTCTTCAAAACGGTATCGATATTATTTAATTTAGAAATTCAGTAATTCCATAATAGGTTATTCAGAGAGCTCACATGACAGCGACTGAGAGGAAATCGATGAGAACCAGTATTCCGGTAGGTGCTTCTTATCTTAATGATTTTGATATTCCACATAATTTCCTTGCACTCGAACATGTTGTGCCGATTGATGAAAAACCCTCGTGGCGTACGATAAATAAAATTAAAATCTTGAATTCTAACGATTTATTCATTTCACACATTATTTCTTCTTCCTCTGAATTCCTTGAGAAAAGTAGTGACTTCTTTTTTTAGGTGTTCATACAATCCTCGCTCATATGCTGCTTCAACGTTGTCGCTTCGCTTGTGTAAGCATAATATTCTTTTTTCACTTTCACAATGCCAACGGCATTTTCCAGATACGTGTATATGAACTTTGTCACGGTCTCCCCAGTATTGATCGTGGTGGGACAAGTGACTTGGCAGCTCAGTCATGGTGAGGAATTTACTCAATTTCAAGCACCTTGTTTTGGCCATACTTTATTGAATGACAAACCCGAGCTAATTTCAAAATCTCCGCTTTGGCAATGCTCTCTCGTTTTTTTTTGTTTACGAGAGAGCGTTGCCATAGCTGAGAGTTTCAAATTAGCTTGTAGAGAGTGTCTATCCGTTATTCATACTTGACTCTCTATTTCCCATTGTCCCTCACGATAATTTCCATATAAAATAAACAATAACCCCCCTGTTAATCGTTGCGGGAGCACGCAAAAAAAAACAAATAATCTAATCTGAATTTCAGGAGCGCCACCTTTCATCTATCTGACGCTCAACAAAACCATACGAGGGAGTGTCAGGTACTTTCATGACAATTTCTGAATAACATATGTCATTGACAATTTCTGAATGACATAAAGTCCGTGGATTTCAGACGACTGATATTCGGAGGGACCAATAATAAAGTGACAAGTTCAACAACTAATAAGACAACGAATAAGACATCTCGATCTGCGAATTCAATTAGGCATTTCGATTTCTGAGCCAGACATATCTAAAATACTCATCGTATTTATTTAAATAATATGTTAATAAATTTAATTCCATATGAAATGATAAATGTTGCAAACGTGCAAGTTAAAAAAATATTGGATATTGGAAGGATTAGGATACACAGTATTCTGGTCCAAGCCATTTTTCTTCCAAAGCAAGACAAAGGAGAGACCATTGTATTCGAGAGAGTTTGTATGTTGAGCGGTCGTTCTTGCTTTGGAAGTCATGAGAACGCTGTGGATAAAAGGATCATGAATGAATGTTGAGAAGAAGATTGGATTCCAGCAGAATTATAGAAAAAAAATGTCGGAAGTTAATCACGCTTCACCTACTATAGACACATATTTTTCTGTTTAATATTTGAAAGGTGAAAATTAAATTGCATGTGCGTTACAATTAAAACTAGAAAATATGAGAGCATAGGATTGTTTAAGTCACTAGCGATTGTCCTATTCGATTTATGTTTCATGTCATTCATATCATGCTTATCACAATATCAGAAACGGTTTATTTAGGGAGTAGGTTTAGGTGTGAAAAGAAAATATAAATATTAAATATTCTGCTGGAGTTTCGTGATTATCCAGTCATTCACCATTTATCTTGTTTCAAGCTTCGCCTACTATCAATACACTATAAATAATGCACAATAGTGATGGCGTTTGTTCAGACCACGCCAACTTTTCTCTCTCTCTCTTTCAATGTAGTGCTCTTTAATAACAAAAATCTGGAGAGTAATCTTCATGCACCATATGCATGGATTGTGTCATGCTAAGAGAGGAGATGAATATTCCGTGCAAGATTTGTCAAACAATATGTCATAGAAAACGATCAATGCAATATCTTTCGTTGCGAAAAATTTTAAAATGAAATGTCCGCACTACTAATTGTAAATATTATTCACCTTGGGGGCGGATGACCTTCGCTAGACATTCGTATTTATCTAATCAATTACCATTTATCTTTGTTATTTCCTGATATAACTATTATAAATGACATATTGATTCGTCACTTCCATAGATTGTGCCTCACAATTTTTCTAAATACTCGTCCTTATCGTCTTCCCTCTTACAAGGAGTCTCATTCGCCATAAGTCGGCGAAAAGCGACGGTTCATAGCTTATTGGAATATTGCTAATTGTTGTATTTTTCCCCTCCTGTTCGCAACGCTCCCCCAATACCACCCCTATTGTCCGTATCATTAAATTTATTATTTATATATAATATATATGTACCTTTGCGTATATGTACCTTTGCGTGCTCGACACGTAGATAAATATAATATATATTAGAAAGCCCTTTCTCTATAGATTAATAAGGTGTGCTTAAACAATTCTGAAGCGCTCTGTACCCGGACTTTAAAAAATTCAAAGTTTGGGCAATTTTTGCAACGAAATTGTTGTGTAATGGTCATGCAATTGCCGTGCAATAATGTGGTAGTTCTGCGCACTACCTCTCCGAGATAGTGGTGGCGCAGTGGCAAAGATGCCGCTTACAATTTTTGCGCGGCGGGTTCGATCCCAGCCGACGCGGCTTTTTTGCGCGATTTTTACACTTGAATTTTTATGTTTCGTGTGCATGGTGTTCGACTACCCTGATTGTTAGTTGTTTGTTCTTATTGTTTGTGTTTAATTTTTAAATAAATGAATTCTCTGTTATATAATAATAGGATAAAGAATTGAATTGAATTGAATTGAATATTTAGTATAAGAATTTATAGTATTTCACCGCCTCCGCCCCACCAAGGCGCCCGAAAGGGGAATTGGTAGTGACTAGATCACGCGGTAAAGTAGGTCCGAAGAAGAGATTAGGCCCTCCGGACTGAATTGGCTTTGAAAGATCACTGGCCTAGCAGTAATCACCCGCAGGAGTTCGTGTGCTTTGAATAACGGGTTGTACCTTTACCTTTATCTTTATATAGTATAGGGATAGTACGTTAATAGTTGTACTCAAAAGGTTGAGAGTTCGACTGTTGTGATGTGCTACTGTTTTTGCAAAGTTTTATAAGTGGAGTATATATGCAGATAGAATATTTATATCTAAAATTTCATGGCATGTAATTTTTTAGCTGTGGAAACACTGACTCGATCCAGTCATATAGTCTCTCTTTATGTTTTACTTTGTAACGGGTGTAAACATAATTTTTAATGCGTAATTGTCTTATTTATTCACATATTTATGAAAAATAAATTTAACTTTTTTACTGCTCTGAGTGATATTATAGGGGGGGGGGGGGGGAGTGACATTTCAGCAACCGACATTTCGGCAACCGAAATTTCAGCAACCGCATTTCAGCAACCGACATTTCGGCAACGGGGCATAACTCGGCTCATAGAGGTCCTAGAAACTTGGGATGGGTATCATTGTGATTAGCATCAGAAACACTACCGTAATCTACCGTAACCTAGTTCGGTGGGTCAGATCAAGTTCGGTGGGTCAGATCGGGGCATAACTCGGTTCGTAGGAGTCATAGAAACACGAGATGGGTATCGATGTGATCAGCAGCAGCAACACTACCGTAATCTACCGTAACCCAGTTCGGTGGGTCATATCAAGTTCGGTGGGCCAGATCTCACTAAAATTGTCGGAACAGCCACTATTTCTGCGAAATCGAATGTTCATTCCAAATGAACTTATACTAAAATTGGAACAATACAGAGAAGATTAGCATGGCCCCTGCGCAAGGATGACACGCAAATTCGTGAAGCGTTCCAAATTTTTTTACTTCAGAATGGGTTACACTTCAGAATGGGTTACTTGGTATATTAGAATACTGTCAAAAATGGCAGTTATCGGTCGCACAAAACAAATGCACCGTTCTTTACATAGGCAAATCCAACCCAATCCACCAATACCATCTCAACTCTTTTCTTCTTCCTATCCCCGATTCCAACCTCAATTCTCCTCCAGAACCTATTCGAGATCTTGGTGTCTACATTGATTCATCCTTATCCTTTCGTTCTCATATAGATATTACCTGCCAAAAAGCTATTAAGCTTATCTATCTCTTATTCCGCTTTGTTTCATGTACATCTGTTGATCCCTACGTTAGAGCCTACCGTTCATTCATTGTACCTGTTCTTGAGTATGCTTCACCAGTATGGTCTCCCTCTGCGAAGGGCCTAATTAGACAATTAGAGAAACCCCAGCATCTTTTCACTAGATTATTACATTACCGTACCACCCTTGCCATTACCTCACCCCCCATTTATGATATTAGACTCGCTAATTATCAGTTACGCTCACTATATTAAAGACGTTTAGTTGCTGACATTATTTTTGCTGTAAAGATTATTCGCTCACTTGTCGATGTACCTATGTCTGATTACTATGCTTTACGAAATTGTAATTCTCGTCACAATGCATTCTCTATTGACATTCCAATTGCTAAAAGAGAGAATCTTCGTAGTTCATTTGCACATAGTACAACTCGTTTTGTGTGTAATTTACATCGTATCTGTAATCCACTTTTGTCAATTCTGTCTATCAAATTTCATCTATTTCGCCATCCCCAACTTCCCCATACTCTACAAGTCGAAGTACTCAATCTTTAGTTGTCTATCCCGGTGATTCCATTATGATCCAATCCCTCACATGGATCTGAACGGTCCCCTTCCCGTTCTGAGACCTCGTCCACCTCACTCAAACTGGATCACTGGTGATTTGATAGCTATCGATAAACCCCTGTCACCTTCCCCAAGTCCTTTTCTCATCGTTTCTGTATTTGCTGTCGCACCTGTCACGGGTGTATCAAATAAATAAATAAATAAATAAAAATTGCTGTTATAATCCAACCGAAATAGTATAATTTTTCTCTACCCAGTCTCTACGTGTGTGATATCATTATGAGCTATTGCAAACTACCGTAATCTATCGTAATTCGGTTCGGTGGGTCAGATCAAGTTCGGTAGGTCAGATTTCACTAAAATTGTGTGTCAGATTACAGCAAGCATGATTGTAACTAACAACAGGGGTATACGGTAAATGACGTTAAAAATATCTAAATTAAAAAAAATTTGTTTCAATTTTCAAATTTTATTTGAAAAAAATTGCTAGGACAAGCTAGTTCTTTAACGTTACCGGAATGTCGGTTGTGTTATTACTAAAGTCTGACCCACCGAACTTGATCTGACCCACCGAACCGGGTTACGGTAGATTACGGTAATTTGCAATAGCTCATATATCACACACATAGTGATATCACACACATAGTGGCCATTCCGACAATTTTTAATCAAATCTGACCCACCGAACTTGATCTGACCCACCGAACCGGGTTACGGTAGATTACTGTAGTATGCAATAGCTGATAATGATTTCGCACAAGTAGTGGCTCTTCCAACAATTTTAGTGAAATCTGACCTACCGAACTTGATATGACCCACCGAACTGGGTTACGGTAGATTACGGTAGTGTTGCTGATGCTGATCACATTGATACCCATCTCGTGTTTCTATGACTCCTACGAACCGCGTTATGCCCCGATCTGACCCACCGAACTTGATCTGACCCACCGAACTGGGTTACGGTAGACTACGGTAGTGTTACTGATGCTGATCACAATGATACCCATCCCAAGTTTCTATGACCACTACGAACCGAGTTATGCCCCGTTGCCGAAATGTCGGTTGCGAATTGTCGGTTGCTGAAATGTCGGTTGCCGAAATGCGGTTGCTGAAATGTCACCCCCCCCCCCCCTATTATAGAACATATCATCGAGTTTGTTTTTTATCAAGTCCTAGCTTCGCCCCCGTTGTTTTTGTTGTGTGAGTGGTGCACACGAGTTGTATCCTCAGGTTTATTGGCAGAGGAGAGACACAGAGTAAAATGATAGGGAAGACTGAATCACTCTAGACTGATCATCTATGTCTAGACTAAGTGGGCGGGGCCAGACACGAGAGAGAGAGTGTGACGAGAGAGAGTGTGCGGATCAGAGAGAGTTAGGAATTCTTCGTATTGCTTCCGAATTCCGCAATGTCTGCTGTAGTGACTGCCTGAAACATGACAAATTATATCCATACTAGTACGAACTTCTAACATCTTTTTGAACATAACCACCGTTATTTAGTTATATCAAAATCATTTCATTTCATTTTGCCCATTTGGATGTAACGCCTCGTTTCATTCGTAAATGAGTGTAAATGCAATCTCGTTATCGGAAGAATGAACAGTGGTGTGTTCTTTGGTCTTTGTAGTTTGATCTTTGATTTTTGCAGTTTGATCTTTGGCCATTCTTACCCCTTTCTGGACGGCCATCGCTAGTAGCACCCGGTGCATGTACAGATATTGTACGTCGATCTGTACGCAACCATGACGTTGTGCGCGTAGCTCGCTGATCACCTGAATATGGTCTTTGTAGTTTGATAATTGGTGTTGTAGTTTGATCATTGACCTTTGTGGTTTGAAGGTGCACTAGACAAAATGTACCTCGCTCAACTTGATGTTGGCTCCTGCATCCAAGCGAAGTCTCGCCACATCGATGCCCACTACGACTCCAGTCCTACCAACGCCTGTAATCAAATAATTAAAGCCACTTCACGATCGCTCTTAGTTGTGTACCGGCCGAACAGTGGATTACGGTAGGCGACAGATGTGTGTCTTTCAGTGCGTCGAGCAGCCTAATGCACAAGAAAACATCGGAGGGTGCGCCACGATCCGTCCAACCTCTCCAGTGGATGTGGTCAATCTCGATCGAATCCTAGAAGGACAAATCTGTCATATTGATTGATTCTTTGAAATACAAATATGTCCTAATTGAAATGCGTTATCTACAAACAGAGAATATCATTGAACATTTTTTAAAAATTACGGTATCTTTTTCTCTTTTTCGTTCTACCCTTTTCTCTGTCGGCTCTCGAAACGCTGTGCTGCGCACTTATAATTATTCCCAAATCGTACCTTGCCTTCTGTCACGCGTAGTTTCGTTCGCTGCATCCCTGGCAGCCACTCGAAGCACGTCAGCTTCCTCACGCGTACCGCGCCGTACTGCTGCTCCTGAAAACGGCATTTTCAAATTAAACCACGCCCTCTTTTCGTTCACATTTATCCTTATAATTTCTCTATCGATGAACGATCTTCAACTCTTACTAGAAAATAAAGATGCATAGACTTAAATACCTCTCCAATCGATTCTGGCCAGTAGCGCTCGCACTTCTTCTTTTTACCCTCGATTAGATCGCACAGCATGACAATAGACCGGAAAGATCAAGAATCAAAGACCAAAGATTAAACATTCGTATTGGACTGCATAAATCTTTATAAACCGTTTGTCTGACAAGCAGACTTCTCATGTTGTCAACGATTTGTCATATTCATGGATACAGACACCGAAAGCCTCACTTGCACTTCTCTTGCCAGATCATTCGCCAGAAATCGTCAGTCGTCGTCGGGATTGGCGCCTGTGTTCAGGAAGATCAGAGATCAAAGATCAAAAGACCAAAGTCCGACCTGCGTGCAGATGTACTTGCGACCGTCTTCTACATGAACCCAGTTTGCGTGTATGTAGTCATCTGTATAGATCAAAGATCAAAGATCAAACTACAAAACATGGTCTAACCCTCTCCTTCAGGCCACTTGAGCACGACTCGATTGTGGTCTGCACATATTATGTCTAAAAAAGTTTTTTCTTCGTGAAAAAATGATTAAATTTTACATTTTGACTCACCTTTGTATCGATTTTTAGCCATATTTCTAAGGAAGGCGGAGCGAGGGATATTATCTGAGTTATCAATCAATAATAAGCGGCGCTAAAACAATGATTTAAAATTCTAAAAATGCCTTGTTCCAGAATGGGGTAGTGCCCAATAATTGAGGTACTGTATGTATCTACCTCGCATAGATTGCGTCTGCCGTTTTGATTCGTCAAATTCTTCACTGAGGACGACGGCGCCAGTCTAAAATGCTGAGTCCAAAGATCAAAGATCATAGATCAAAGATCAACAAGACTACCTCAATGGTCTCCTTAACGAAGAGTGTGTATGCATCTCTGGCGCGATATCTAATAAAAATAATAATTTGGTTAACAGTTTGTTGATAAGTCACGCTTACTTTGCCGAAGACATTTTGAGAAGACCGCTCAGTGACAAGCAACGGCACCCTAAATTATCGTAATTTCAAGATAAACATGCACATCACATAATTCTAACAAATATTTCATTATGCAAAGGGTGAAATAGTTAAATAATTTCTTGAGCTGTCTGTCCATGTTTTTCAAACCATGGATATGCGAAAAAAGTTTCGAAAATTGAATTTTTTAAACATTTCGCTAAATTTTGCTATCGATAAAATGGAAACACAAGGAAAAAACAGAAAGAATTCTTAATTGAAGCTGCTTACATGAAAAGCTATGGTATGCAAAAGATGTTTGATGGTGGCATTCATATTATGAAGTGTTCCAGTATAATATGAATAAGCTGGTGAATGTTATAGGTATTATAGAATGAAAACTCTCCGGACAATACATAGTCCGCCTTTTGCCGCGCAGTACTCTGACTCCGCCCACTTTTTCGCGCGAAATAGCATTTTCGCTTATTTTATCGAATTTTATGGCGTTTTCTCGTTATAAAATTGGGCTTTCTGCATAAATAAAAATTAAATGCACTTAAAAAAGGTTCGGAAAACCACGCGAAAATTGGCGAAAATTTTGGAGTGCGTTCAGACATGGTCTATGGTTATCCCATGGGATAGACCCACTTTCTAATTCCTTTGTCGTCTTCTCATTTTGAATTGAGTTATCTTTGTCTCACATTTTCGCATTGAATCTTCGATCTTTGATCTAAAAGAATTTTATAAAAGTTGCCACAATTAACGGCCATGAGTCTGTGAAACAGTCGATCTATAATCATAATTCACCAATATATAGGTTGATGTTTTTGTCTTTCTAGCCAAATGAACATTCAGTACGTACGTTATCTTGTTAGTCAAAAATGGACTCGATTTGTTCAGAAATCTACCCTTCGATATTTGATCTTTGAAATAACAGTAGAGACGCGTTATCGATCTAGCAGCAGTGATCACATGAAGCATTCGATCGATAATCATATTCCACTAAGAAACTATAGTATATCGGTTGATCTTTGATCTCATTACCGATCATACCTCAAGCACAATAACTTCGATTACAATTAGTCAAAATAGATTCGATAGGACTTATGTGGAATCACGCACTTTGCAATGACTTTTAATGATGACGTCATTACGAAGCTCGTTTCATTTTCATTAATTCTTTCCATTTCTTCTCCATTCTCCATGGAATCAACCATTTCATTCTTCGTATTCTCTCCCGTCGACGCAGGTTGGTAGCCCATTTCTTCTCCGTCTCAGGCATTACAACCTTAAGACGCTACGATTTTAAGTCACTAAGCTGCCGACCCAGTTCAACACACGTAAAATGCTCAAAGGACATGAGGACACGAGCACTTCTCGAGAAAGGATCGATTCCTGTGGAGATATAGTAGATGGCAGCGCTAAGTACCTGGATGAGCTCGTCAAGGCAAGCTTGTTTTATATTTTTGATCTTTGATCTTTGATCATTAATCCTTAGATCACTTATCTTTGTCTATATTTTTATCTTTCATTCATCTTTAGTCGCAATCTAGACAAAGGAATGAGATCTAGACAGATAATTGGATTTTGCACGAACAATTGGATTTGTAGAATGATTTTTTTAGCAAATATGGTAATATGAGAGACAAAGAAAGTGCATTTTTGCAGGATATGCGCGAGCTCAACGCCCTGCCGGGCGCGTATCCGCACGCGCTGCGGCTGCTCAACGAGGAAATCGACCGCGTCTGGTACGGTAGTCTACAGGGCACTACTTCAGAACAAGGGACCAGAACACCGGGCAAGTCCAAAGGACATGAAAAATGAAATTAACCCAAAGCAAAGGACGTTTATATTAGGCAATTATACTATTACTTTGGACTGGTACCCTATTTTGAAGTAGTTGTGCCGTCTACAGTTATCCTTCAAAGCAAATATAAAAGATATAACACAAAAAACTATAACACACTCCTGTTGATATAGTTTCTATTGTCTTTGTGTCGTAGCGAAAAAACCATGAAGCACATTATTACTTAATATCTTTATTGCCACAATTATTTTAAATACGTGCATGCATATCACTCCTGTACATTGATTTACTTACGAAATTAATTTTGATATCCATAGTTCAATGATCAATGCACAGTATCCCTCGTTCAGGTCGGTTGTATACGCAGGAGGCAGTGGCATCATCAGCAATATGGAAGGCAATATGCCGAAGGCTATTTCTATTAAATCGCCTACCGTAACCAAGAACGCTACAAACAACCGTAGCGATAATACAGTCACATCACCAAGGGCCCGCGGACCAAGTAGCAATATTATGGTACTTCACAGGTATGCCAAGTTACCTGCGTAGCTCGGCTGAGTATCATGATGTTTACTGAGAACAAAACCAGAGCTTACGCTGCCATGATCGGATCACGGATGGAGCCGTTCGAGAGTGGAGGAGTGGAAGTTCAGGAGAAGATTCCCATTCCATACTATCCAGGGTAAGCGGTTTGACTGCGTAGATGGCTGAGTATCATGGAATTGGCTGCGTAGATCACTGAGTATCGTTCCAGATGCAATATCATTGGCCGCATTCTCGGTCCTCGTGGCATCAGTATCAAGCAGATTGAGAGCGAGACAGAGTGTACCATTCTCGTGCGTGGTAGAGGATCAGTCAAGGTAAGATATTTGGCTGCGTAGATGTGACTGAGTATCAAATTATTTGTCTGCGTAGATACGAGCGAGTGTAATTATAGTTGACTGTGCAGATGTGACTGAGTCATACATACCGTAGGGCATTTAGACACATTTAGGCATTGAGACGTTAAACAAAAAGTTTACAAAGCCAAAACCGTATCACATTTTCTATGGTCTACCACAAGCTTAGGGTGACTGAGACAACCTAGTTTAGGGATTCAGTGGGCAAAATTATAGTTCCCGAGAGACAGATTTTTGATCTAGTTCGACCCTAGCTTCGCCCACCTATGAGACGATCTGGGCTTCTGGAATAGTGTCCGCGAGCATGATCTACCATAACTCATACCAGCAACCTACCATATTCCATAACCTACCGTGACTTGTTTCTTCATTTACCGTAACCCTACAATTGTTGCAGGACCCAGTGAGAGAGGCTCGTCTGATCAATAAACCTGGATGGGAACATCTTGTTGAACCACTTCACGTTCTCATCAAGGCCATCGATGTATCTCAGGTGGGATAATGGTGAACTGTTTCCTGGTTTCCGAATAGTTAACCAGTTTCCAGTTAACTTTTTATTAAATATTTTCAATTTCACAATGGTTTATTTACCCTTTCCTGTTTCAAAACAGTTAAAGGGAGCGAAACCTCACTCAATGGTCTCTTCGACGCGCAATGCTGTCTCGTTGTTAGAGAACAGAAAAATAGTGTGCGCAATGAAGAGAGCATTGAGAGAGTTGACGCTCCCTTTTTAAAGATATTATTTAAAAATAACCAGTCACCCGCCGATTCAGGCTGCTGCCGAGGCCAAAATACGTGTTGGCGTTGCGGCCATCACGAAGCTACTAACTCCTTCCAACGATGAGCACAAACGTCGTCAACTCGTGCAATTGGCCATCATCAATGGTACCTATCGCTACGACGCCGTCGTCTAACGCAACGCCGTGCGGGGCATCCCGCGGGTAAACCCTCAGCCCTTCTATTATTCCTTCTTGAGGCGTCGTATCGCATAAGAAACAGACGTTCGTGCGACGCCTGTATAAAATTGTGTTGCGTTTGCAATGGTTTTGTCTGTTATGCATCGTAATCACAATTGCAGCAAAACACAAAAAAACTAGATATATTGCAAAATTCATTAAATCTAAATCTGTGCAATTTATGTAGGGTAATAATTTGTTCATCCGTAGTAGTGTTCATTATCTATGAATAAATAAAAAAAATGAATGAATAAATCACAATTTTTTGTGAATTCTGTGAATAATGTTATTAATAATAATAAACGTCACTGCAAACATGTTGATTGTCATGTCTTGTATCGATACCTCAATGGTTTTGTGCTAAATTACAATCGTCCATATCGTTCTTGTTTTGCATCTTTTCCCGTATCACGCTCACGATCTCTATCTGTTTTCCCATTATGCAGGTATCACGAGAACAACAACTTCCAATAATGAAATGCTGTGGAACATTAATAAATTAATTGACAAAGAGTACATTTTTATGTGAGACTTGGATAATGATATTTTAACAAGCCGACTGTTCCTATTTTCAATTTATTTTCTGAATCCCAGAGTACATGTACGTCAAAGGGTATTAACAAGTTTGATTTAAACTATTTTTATTTGTGTGCTCACAAATAGACAGTTCAATAATCACTGATCTACTAATGACAAGTGATATGAGACTATCCACTGTTAGGACCCCATCCTCCGGCTGGCATCTTCACTTTATTTTGGTACGGGGGCAGTAGATCTCTCTGAAAATATATTATAATAGGTCAATATGATGAACGAAATAATCGATAGGGTATGTTTAAAAAAATAATATCATGTGGCAATAATATCTCAAAAAAAAAACAATTTGGATGAATATTTATGGAATTATGTACACTATTTCATTGTAAGAATATAAAAAATATTTGATTGTAAAATCAAAATCACCTGTGCGATTGGGAGTGGGCCAAATCGGTCACCAACCGTTCCAAATCCCTCGGATTTGTGGTAACAAATAACAAGGAGAAGAAGAAGAATTATAGAGAATACTTTCATTCTGAACAAGACTGAACCAACCGATGATAATTATCTATCACACTTACCTTTTATACCAAAAGCTCGAAGTAAAAGCAATGCCTATTTTTGATTTACATTTTACACTTAGTTATTTGTTTGAATGAAATAGATCCTTCGTAATGCATTTACCTTTACAATTCGTAGAGTTTGAATAGGATGGGATATTCGAACCGCAAAATAGGGTTTTGTACAACTTTTCTTTGTTGGAATTCCATATAAAAAGAATGGAAGTTTGGGCCCTTCTCTAATCCACAAGTGGGAAACAAGCTGAAATCTATTTTCAGCATGATGAGGAGGACCACACACTGCAAGCACTGCAAGATGGACTATCGTATTCTCACAACCTTGCCCGCTCTGACTACCATCTTTTGTCGGCACGCTATCACTTCCTCAAAGAGCAACACTCCGATGACCGAGCAAATGTCGAGAAATTAACGACCGACTTCTTCAAGACTCTTTCGATTAGCATGGCTGGATCTACAAGTTTTGCTATACTATCACTGCAGAAGGGGCGTATTTCTAAGCTGAGCAAGTGCTTGTAGATTTCGTGGAAGATTAAAATATTCGTACTTAATTGAGTAAAGATGATTTCGCTTCAAAGGTATATTTAATGTTTATTTTCTTTTCAACTTCTTCTCCTATGAAGAATAACCGTTTCGGATATAGCGATAGGCATGATATGAATTCCATGAAACATATTTCATCTTCAAACCAATCAAATCAAATAATTTATTTCCTGTATAAGAATTGTACGGGATGATATCACGCCTGTCACGAGAGAATTGAGCTAAATTTACAATTCATGGGAATAGAGCGAAAATGGTGAAATGAGTTAGGACCATTTTTGGTCATCTCTAGGCATGCCCTAACAGCCCCCAAAGTTCCAGTATTCAATTTTCATTTTTGGGCCCAATACACCGGTTCAGTATGGTCAAGTCCCAACTTTGAACACGAATTTCTCGCTTCTGGTGCGTTTTAGCGAAAAGTGTCACAAGAGTGACCCCCGATCTTTTTTCGAGCTCTATCGATCTAAACAAACCAGAGGTCCAGAAAATGTCTCAGAACAGAGCTACACTTCGAAGCAAATAACTCAAAAATTTAGGAAAAGGAGGTGCTCTTCTTCCAGTATGTTATTAAGTTTTTCATGCGCTTTCGAATGAGGGGCTTGCGAAAAAAATACGTTAATGCGTTCGTACGGTTCATCCCCTTGGAAATTTCCTGATGATATGAAGTCATTTTCGCCACCAACAATCTCTCGTTTCACACACTCTCTCACCCATTCCTTTTCATTCCATCCCATTCCATTCTGCACCGCACGGTCTCGAGCGCGCGGTGCGGAATGAAACATATCGTTTTCTCCCTTTCTCTTCCCTGTATTTCTTTCACTCACCGGCGAGAGAGTGTGTGAATTGAGAGATTATGGTTGGGCGAAAATGACTTCAAATCATCAGGAAATTAACAAGGGGATGAACCATAAGAACGCATTAACGTATTTTTTTCGCAAGCCCCTCATTCGAAAGCGCATGAAAAACTTAATAACATACTGGAAGAAGAGCACCTCCTTTTCCTAAATTTTTGAGTTATTTGCTTCAAAGTGTAACTCTGTTCTGAAACATTTTCATGACTTCTGGTTTGTTTAGATCGATAGAGCTCGAAAAAAGATCAAGGGTCACTCTTGTGACACTTTTTCGCTAAAACGCACCAGAAGCGAGAAATTTGTGCTCAAAGTTGGGACTTCACCTTACCGAACCGGTGTATCGAGCCCCAAAATAAAAATTGCATAATGAGACTTTGAGGGCTGGTAGGGCATGCCTAGAGATGTCCAAAAATGGTCCTAACTCATTTCACCATTTTTCTTCATTCCCACTCTCAGCTCAATTCTCTCGTGACAGGCGTGATATACGTCTTATAGCGTTAAATAGGGTCAGGAAAAACTAGTCTTCTTGTGACACAGAAGCTTATCATATAGTTCTATTTTATTGTGGAAACAATATGTTGAACTATCAGTTGATCTACTTCTCATGTCTACGATCGATTTAGTTCAACATTGTACAGTAAAAATGATATGTAAAAAGAGGTTTCGCAACTTGTAAACAACAACCGAAAGGTGAATTAACTTCCACTCTTCCCACACGAACATGGAGTGTAATAGTGAAAGTGACAGCGAACAAAGGACGAGAGAGCATATGGCTATGATAGAGTCAATGGCCGCAAAGATCAAAAGAGAGATAGAAAGAAGCCATAAGGTCATCGGAGTCGAGACAATAAGAAACTGTTGACTGTAATGTACAATACCTTTATAAGGAGGAATAGAGTGAGAATAATCAGCAATTGTCTCATTCTTTCAATATGAGCAGTGTCTCTTCATACAAAGGATTGGTTCAAGTCGCCACTGTGGTTAGTTAATTACTACACTACTAGTTAGAATACTAGATACTTATTATATAATTAGTTACTATACTACTACTAGTTAGTTTTAACTACTACTTAAAAGTATTAGAGTAACAGTTACTTACTGGATAAAGAGGCGTTAGGGATGCGTGGAGCTATAAGAATATGTTATTACTAGTTATTATCTGGGTTACTAGATACTTACTAGATTGCTGTTTTTTTTGTAAACGCATTATGTTATATTATAATACATCATTTAGGCATCCGGAGTAGCCTTGGTAGGCATCGTTGCCTTCCTTGGTCTTATGGTCAATGACATCTCCAACTTCCATGAGGATGCTCTTGCTGATCTCCAAGACTTCAGAGTACGTTTCTATTGGTCCTAATCACCGGATCTGATTTACCGGCTCTCATTTTCAGATGGTTTCCAACTCTGCATGGACTGATATGATTTCTGCCAACAGACAATCCGTTGACATCAAGGCCATCTTCGGACGTAACAAGCGTCAGGCTAGCCAGTGTGGATGCGCTGCTGGAGCCAACACTTGCCCTCCTGGACCCGCTGGACCTCCCGGTCTTCCCGGAGCTCCCGGAGAGGACGGAGAAGATGGAGATGATGGAAAGAACGGAAAGAGCGGTCTTGCTGTTATCGCTGAGACTCTTACTGCTGGAGAAAGCAACGGATACGATGTTGTAGGATCAGCCTGTACTTCATGCCCTGCTGGACCTCCTGTAAGTTATTATAGAGTTTTTAAAAGGGACAAAGAAGACAAATTAAAAAAGACCTTCAGAGATGGAATATATAACTATTCTGAAACCTATGTTTCAGGGACTTCCCGGACCTGACGGAGAGGCTGGAGCCCCCGGACCTGACGGAGAAAATGGAAAGGACGGTACGTATATTATAACATTCTGATTTAACGACCTGACCATAGATCTTTGATCTTTGATATATGATTATTGATCTTTGATCTTTGATCTTTCAGGAGAACCCGGAGCTGATGGACAACCTGGAGCTGATGGTGAACAGGGAGACGCTGGAAAGGACGGAGCTGACGGAAAGGACGGAAAGAAGGGACCTGATGGAAGAAATGGAAAGAAGGTTAGTAAGCCTAGCGGTTTTGAACTTGCAGCAATGTGACAAAGAAGGCCCAGTAAAAATCTACTGCACATAACGAATGTAATTTTCAATAATATTTCATAATTCCAGGGACACGGAGCTCCAGGCAAGCCTGGACGTGACGGTAAGATCGGAAGAACTGGAAAGGCCGGACCTCGTGGAGCTCGTGGAGAGAAGGGACAACCTGGACCTGCTGGAGCTCCCGGAGCTCCCGGACACGATGGTTCGTAGTTTGATCTTTGATCTGTCTAATTCATCTTTGATCTTTGTTCTTTAGGACCCGCTGGAGAAGATGGAGTCTCTGGAGAACCTGGAGCCGATGGACTTCCCGGAGCTGATGCTGCTTACTGTCCTTGCCCTGCTCGTTCATTCGAGGTACATATTTGATCTTTGATCGTTGTAGTCTGATCTTGAGTCTTTGTATTTTGATCTTTGATCTTTATCAGGTCAAGTCTGAGCCCGTATCTTCTGGATACCGTCGTCGCGTCCGTGCTCGCGTCCACTAAAAAATCAACGAATCAGAGACGTTTCTTATTGTACAGAAGTGATAGTATTAGGAATAAAAGAATTTTCATTATTTGTCTTTGTATATTACAGTATCATCCACATAGCATAGTGTGGCTCACAAAGTTTGTTTCCACACTAGTAACAGACGTCTTGTAGGCGTCGACCAAGTGATCGATGGTTATTGTACGTATAAAATGTACTTCCTTAATTCTCTTGCTACTTAATGGTTAAATGCAGAAGTCGAACGATCAACCCCCTTTCCCTTCCCTTGTCGAGCAATCTCTGATCCACGTACTATCTAACTTGGACTCTCTCTAAACATAGGAATTCATTGTGGCATTGGCTGGCTAGTCTCGTACCAAATAAACAACTGTATTGTATACGGTCAATAGCCATTTTAAAAAATTTTTTCTGGAACTAGGAATTTAAGACGGTACATTAAGAATATCACGGAAAGTTTCATGAATATCAAAATGAGTTATGAGTTTGCTACTGAAATGAGGAGAAAAACATGAAAAAGTTGGTATGTGAACATTACCAGCGGACAGATAAACATACAGCTCTTCTCATTTTCTATGATGTAATAGTAAAAAAATAAATAAGGTAATAAGGTGTCATAAATTTTTGGTAAATGTACTGCAAGTACGATCAGCATTCAAATAGTTTTATTCAACACACAAAAATGCAATATTAGTGTGATCACCCGTAAGAAATCTTGGCATAAGGGCATATTTATATAACGAACTCCTATGGCTTCACTGTTGAGGGTTTTTGTCGGTCTCTTAAAGATCAAAGTTCAAAGATCAAAGTGCAAAGACCAACCTGCAGCAGCACAACGGTCGCAAATGAGCGAAGCCATTGTTGTTGAGACAATCCGCCGTTCTACCGTATCTTTAAGACGGAAATTTGAAAAATTAAAAATCAATATTTGCAAGAAATAAAACGTACGAATTATATCTCGTAATATCACTCGCGACCAGACTCACGGTGATGTTTTTATAAGCGTCCTCGTGGACCCTAATTATCGTCTGCAATGAAAATAGTGCCCGTATAAAAACTGCTTAAAGGTGCACCCGAGCTAATTTGGCTCTCCGCTCTGGCAAGGCACTCTCGTTGATAAAGAAAGCGCGAGAGCATTACCAAAGCGGAAAGTTTAAAATTAAGTAAGGTGAATCGGGTAATACTCATCTGGTTCGCAAAAGGCATATGTAGGAATAGATGTCTACCTTGAATTCCGCTTCACACTCTTTCGTAGTGAACAGAACTTCATGAATGCCGTTCGTTCGATCAAATCGCATTAACGTTTCCACCTGAACGATAATAAATATACATAAGATAGATATTCTTAAAAAATATAGTTGAACAGACATAAAATACTAATCACTTGATCCATGATACCTATAGATTATAATTTTCAGAAATATTTTACACGCTTTTTTAATAACTCCTGCCACAGAAAGTTTGAAGAAAATCACGGAATATTCCCTACCAATGGCACAATCTTAGCATAACCTAGTGTGATTATGACGGATTAATCGACTGTACCTCATTCAGCGTGTATTCCTCACAAAGCCTAGAGATATTGTTGTCCTCAATAATCCCATTCAAGAGATCAACAACTCCAACACCAATCTGTTCTTTCGTTTCATTATTCTTCGAGAGCGTTCGATTCCACTCGCACAGACAATATTGCGGCGGAATGGGAAGAGTTCGACATGACCGCTCGCCTGGAGGCAGAGGACGCAAGAATGAGTTGCCTCGAAGATCCTGTGGTCCGTGAGTTGAGGTGAGCTGGGGATCCTGAAATACGGATCGTCAAAAGACCAACCTTTGCCAGTAAAGAGTTAGAAAAACTAGGAATTATTGGAACTTCTTCGGTTTCTGGCCACCCCCCCCCTCAACCCCCTCCCCCTAAGCCCCATTTCGATCTCTTCGATCGAATGGAGCGGTCGTCCTCACTAGGAGGACTATGTCCACGGGGGCGAAATGCTCCCCGGGCTCTCCTCAAAATGGGAGAGCTCTGGACTGAACCGGAGAAAAGGAATCGAATGCTTTTATAGGGGAATGGTGGTGATATGAAAATGAAATTGGATTAGGATGAGAGAGTATGGGAAAAAAAGACAAAACTCTCATTTCATCATTCTAGCAATCATTATGCGGTTGGTTTTACCACAACCGACCAGTGGGTCGTTTACTATGCGAAATGATAGCGAGAGGAGAGAGGAGGGGGGGGGGGTTAGGGGGGTCTGAAGGGGGGGGGGTGGCCAGAAACCGAAGAAGTGCCGAATTATTAACTACGTATGCATATGCAAAACATTACCCTGTCATTTTACATTCAATATTCTTCGAAAAAATGTACAATGCGAATAAAAATTTTAAAAAAATGAAATTTACATTTAAAATATCTACTAAAGAAGCGTGTATATCAAATGAAGTGAGGAGTTTGAGACTGTTGTCCTTGAGAATAGGGTTGATTCTATTTCTGAAAAGAAAGTTTTGAATGATATTATTGCGTGTTGATGTTTTTTTTCCAGGAACAGAATTGATATTCTTCATAAAAATCTAAATAAATATAAAAAAAGGACCAACCGCAAATGTCTCGGCACAGAGACGTACATCATGGGATTATTGATTTCTCTTTCACCAAGCCACGTGTCGCGCACCTAGAAATAACAAAGAACTTTTTAAATGCACATCCCAAGCAAATTTTCTCTAGGCTTAACCAATACTGTCTCGTAGACAACGAAAGCGAGAATGACTACATCAGAATTTATTTCCTATGATAGTCGGATAATTTTGAAAAAATCGATGTGAAGTATCACATAGTAAATTTATTCGAATATTGTAATTTTTCAATCATGAAAAGCAAGAAACGCACTTAGATACCTTGCCCCATCGAATTCCATGATCTCCCATGAAGAATAAGTATGATTTGTCGAGCTGAAAAGTAAAATTATCCCAAATTTAAGACAAAATATAAGGCAATGATAATATAAAACTATCTATATTCGTAACTCTCTTTCTTAATTATAAAACTTTAGTCCATATAAGAAAACATTCGAAAAAGGAGGACTAGAGATCAGTGAACAGTGCCTGGAGATTGCTGGACGATCATACCTGTTCCCTGAAATTTCGGAGAAAATTGAACAACTGCGTGTCCACATGGAATAATCCGTCATTGTAATTATGAGCGATCTCCGAAGCCCATACCAACGCTGCTTTCGGTGACTCTGCAAAGTTAGATATACAGCTCATTGGGAAATTTTGTCTGATTATGTATTATTCATGTTATCCAGAATAGCGTAAGGGTAAATAATTATAAATGTTTTTTTAACATTTAAAAAAAAGATCAACCGTTTATACACTTATAATGCATCATCATGACGAGCTCGGTTCATTTCAGAAGCCGTAGTACATTGATATAATATTACATCTTTGTAGTGAAACGTACTTGGATATGCAGCCATGAACTTTTTGAAGTAGTTCAAGAGGAAGGTGTGATACTCGAAGCATTGATCTCTTCCCATGAACTTCAATGACCGATTGAGATTCTGTTCGTAGTACAATTGGAATGGTCTGGAATATTGATTTTTTTAGTACAAAATTAAGAAATTTCAATAAAATTGATACATGCCCAAGGACGATCAGGGGCTATTGAAGAGAATACAGAATTGCACATTTCTGTGAATCTAACAACAATAAAAAATATTTAAAAAATATTATTATTATTAATAGTAGTATTAGTAGTAACCAACTAGATCGGAATAAATTATCTCACTTCATATAATGCGTCACTGGCTTATTCTTGAAGCCCCAGCAGTCGGGATAGTTGAACACTCCAGAGGCCCAGTCCTCTGCGAACAAGGTTTTGTAGCCTTTCTGAATTTGTTTTATGAAAATTAGGCCGAAACATTTCATCGTTTTTGATTAATTATGGTTTTTTTCTTAAAAAAATGTTCTAACACAACCCATTTTTAGTCTCTCCCTCCCTTTCTTTCTCTATAATTATAAGTTCGAGCACATTACTCAAGTTGAAGTTTCACTGTTTTTTTGGACAATCGTAAATACGAAAGACATTTTAGTAATATTTAGTTAGCTAATCTTCATCCTGGGTACAGATCGGTTTCAAGCTTTGTGAAAGTGTGCATAGATGTTGCCATGACGTACTCATCATATGGAACCGTTTTATGAGGAAGAGCAAGCATTTTGTCCTAGAGTATATTTGTCCTCACTGATACTATACTACTATATCTACTTCTATGTCTTTGCTCTCTAAAATCGAGGAAGAATGGTGTGTGAAGTTTTTGTTGACATTTTACGACCCAAAATTGTTCTGACGGTCTACGCTATTTCAGTACATAAGTATAATTTAATTAAGCAAACGATAACGACACAGTCTTATCTTCCATACGGATTTGTTAAAACACACCCCAAGATAATTTTACCCTCCGCTTGGGCAATGCTCTCTCGCAGATAAAGAAAGCGAGAGAGTATGGCCAAAGCAGAGAGTTTCAATTAGCTTGGGGTGTCACTTTAATCCCTATTACTACCTTCGTATAGTCCGACAAAATAAAGTGGTCGTCATCAAGATAACGGTGGCACGCATAA
Source organism: Parapristionchus giblindavisi (assembly GCA_943737045.1). Taxonomy (NCBI): domain Eukaryota; kingdom Metazoa; phylum Nematoda; class Chromadorea; order Rhabditida; family Diplogasteridae; genus Parapristionchus; species Parapristionchus giblindavisi. The sequence continues at coordinate 1,138,994 of CALSFV010000214.1, read as the reverse complement.
TTTTTATTCCAGTCAGGCTCCACGTTTTCCATTCCAAATAAGCCACGATCAATCGGAGTTTCCAATTGGCCTGATAAAGCAGACGTATTGATTAAATACAATGGACAGTGTGTGTTTATGCGACATGAACTCTAACATAACTTCAGGGATATATCAGGCATATTTCCTAAGAATTGACCAAAATCCACTGATTTACTACACACTTTTTAGTTGACCCCCTCTTTTCTCCACTGTTTTCGATGCCCCTGGGTAGGACATCCCAGATCCAGAGTAGCAAGGATGGTAGATCAATCATCTCTCCAGGAGCTCACGTCAAAGTTCGTCGTTGAGGCTCCTTCCGATGCGATTATCACGGTTCACAGTAGAGCTATGAAAAAGTTTCCAATAGATGAAATGTGTATTTTCTCGAGTACTTTCAGATAAAAATGTAAAAATGGAACTTTTTAATTTTTTGTTCCCTAAGGAATTGATCGCGTTCCATAGTCCCGGGAAAGATTTTTTCAAAACCTCAATCGATAGAGCACGATCACAGCTTTCATTTAAGCTCTTGAGAGACGATTTTCATGGGAATTTGACTAAACTACGTCCAAAAAACTGCATTTGAATGCTGGTAGATCACTAATGAAAGCTTTGATCTACTCGAAATTGTCGGTTCCTTGACAAGATTGTCCTGTAACATACCGGAGAAAGGGCTGAGGATCATTCTGACGTTGATTCGCTCACTTATGTTCGTGTTGCTCTCGCTGCAGCCAAACCAGCGAAAGGAGCCCCTTCTGATGGTTCCTGGTATTGATTGACCGATGAATACCGAAGGTATGTTCAAGTTAAAGCTATCCGGCTCTCTGGCCAAGTGATCGATGTTCCTCGAAGAATTCCAGAGCGAATTTTCGTTGGTCTGAATCTATCCCATTCGACGTAGCCATCTTGGATGCTCATTTACTGGTTCGAACTGGGATATTCTCTCATATCTGCAGTACTCATCGGTCAATCAATACCAGGAACCATCAGAAGGGGCTCCTTTCGCTGGTTTGGCTGCAGCGAGAGCAACACGAACATAAGTGGGCGAATCAACGTCAGAATGATCCTCAGCCCTTTCTCCGGTATGTTACAGGACAATCCTGTCAAGGAACCGACAATTTCGAGCAGATCAAAGCTTTCATTAGTGATCTACCAGCATTCAAATGCAGTTTTTTGGACGTAGTTCAGTCAAATCCCCATGAAAATCGTCTCTCAAGAGCTTAAATGAAAGCTGTGAACGTGCTCTATCGATTGAGCCTTTAAAAAAATTTTTCCCAGGACTATGGAACGCGATCAATTCCTTATCGAACGAAAAATTAAAAAGTTGCATTTTTACTTTTTATCTGAAAGTACTCGAGAAAATACACATTTCATCTGTTGGAAACTTTTTCATAGCTCTATTGTGAACCGTAATAATCGCATCAGAAGGAGCCTCAACGACGAACTTTGACGTGAGCTCCTGGAGAGACGTTTGATCTACCATCCTTGCTACTCTGGATCTGGGATGTCCTACCCAAGGGGCATCGAAAACTGTGGAGAAAAGAGGGGGTCAACTCAAAAGTGTGTAGTAGAATCGGTCAATTCTTAGGAAATATGTCTGATATGTACCGGAAAAAAAAACAGAAAAAAAAACCGTACCCAAGAGAAAAGCGAGTCCATTCGGGTGACTGTTCTCGCCGACCTGATAAAAAAATATTTTACCGGGTTTAAATGCACACCCCGAGATCATTTGAAACTATCCCCTCTGGCAATGTTCTCTCGCTTCCTTATTCACTAAAAAGAGTGTTGCCAGAGCGGAGAGTTTCAAATTATCTCAAGATGTTCCATTAACGAATATTGCAAAAATTTTGATGTGCCGTTGTTTTCACCCCGACTTATCGTTGATGCCTTACAACGATAGAGTATAACCTTGTTGAGATGTTGCAGATTGACAGCCTCGAATTCGCGCTCCATAAGTGCAATCGTCAGTGGAAGGGACCTGCATTTATTGATTGATTATTCCCTTCAAGTAATGTTCACTCAAATGAGTGTAGCGAGAAAACTACGCAGATGAAGGGGATGATAGAGAGACTATTAGAGGCGAGATTACAACCTTCTGATGTAACCCAGCTTCTTTGAAAGCAAGAGAAATGAGACAGCATTAAAAGGAGCGTAATCCCTCTGAATGGTCTCTTCGACGCGCAATGCTTTCTCGTTGTTAGAGAACAGAGAAATAGTGTGCGCAAAGAAGAGGCCATTGAGAGAGGTAACGCACCCTTTAATTTTGAGAGTTTCCAGGCTCAGTGATCGTTCAGGCTATCAAAATTAAGAGATTTATGGAGACTTTTTGATGTTTGATCTTCTGATCTTTAGTATTTCATCTTTGATATTTTATCTTTCACAGATCATCAATTGATAGTGAGATAGAAAGAGGAAGAGCATGAACAACCTCCAAGCCTGCGAGTTGGCAACAGAATCGAGAACGAATATGTATACACTGGGTTCCGCATCAATCACTGCAATTTCTCCTGATGGAGTTAATTCAATTGGAGGAAGCGCCGATCTAGAATACAGGTTTGTAAGTGGCTCTCATAAATAAAAAAAAAACAATTTACATTCACGATTACCGTGGATGTGGTGTTTAGTTGCTCATATGTCTAATATGAGTAAAAGAGTATTTACATATATGAAACATCTGTTGTCTGATGTAAACGTAAAGGTTAGCCCGTTATACAAGGGACATGAAGTCACTGTTAGGCCAGTGATAATGTATTTCGTCACATTTTCCTTCACTAACCCTCTATCATCAGTGGTGTTCCACATTTGTAGATGGACAAAGTCTTCTATCGTCGAACTGTCGTTCTTCAATTGACAATTGGTATGCACGAAATCGGAATCGAAAGGAACTGAAAGGAACTCAAAGTTGCATCAAAATGAATGAGTATTTTGATCGTATGAAAGTATCCTTATTTCTGCGTTCCAATGTACAATGCCCGATTTATGAACAATTATTGTTATTATTATTAAAATTTGGGCAGAAATCGCAGAACTTACATGATGTGGCTTTACCACTGAGAAGGTACCAGTTGCCGGTTTTCATCTTGAAATCATCGTTGTGGTATATTGTTCTGGAAAATAGAAAGTATTATTGTATCCATTTCGAAAAGCTATTGGAAATAATATTGATTATGATTAAATATGATAGGAAAGCCTTGGATAAGAAAATAATTATGAACATTTACATAAACAATGCCTCTAGCTGGTCTGACTAACAATATAATGGTATGAAATTAATCCGTGTCTTTATGCAATTCGCAATGTTTCTCAATTGCTTTGCCAAGTAGATAAAAATAGTACATGAATCATATAATCTCACCTCGCCCAGCACTTGATCTGTTCGTATTCTTCATTGCTTGAATCCATCCAAACTGTGCCATTCTCACCCAGAATAGTGTACGGCTTCCAGTCGGCGTTACATTTTCTAAATTATTGTTAAAGCAAAATATAAATCTCTCTGATCTGGCACACTCTCTCGCTTTCTTTTTCTGCGAGAGAGCATTTACAGAGCGAAGAGTTTCAAATTTGCTAGGGATGTACGTTTACGTTTATTGTTAGTACACAAAGGCAAATTCAAATCTTCCCATCTCGATCCTATATTGGAAAGAATATGAGCAAAGCGTTGATTGAAATTGTTTTTTTTTCCTGGCATTTTGAGGGACTATGATTAAAAAAAAACTTACTTTAAAGGATCCCAGTCGACCTGCGCCTCTCTCATAACTTCCTTTGTCCATCCATCGGGGTCAAACTGAGTTAGCACACACTGCGAGAACAGCGCCTGTTCGTCTATTTCATCATCGCTATTGTTGGTCTTCGGGAATAGACCATTCCATGGGCGAAGAGACGAGTCGTTGAGGTGTCTGTCTGAGAGGAATAATATTAATAAACTAACACCTAGAGCTAGTTTAAGTCTCCGCTCTCGCTACGCTCTCTCGCTTGCTTTAACTACGAGAGAGCAGTGCGAGAGTTTTAAGTTAGCTCGAGGTTATTAGTCAACTCCATAATAATGCAAAATCTAATTTTAAATATAAGATTACATCAAAAGTTACCTAAATACCAATTTTTCAGGATAAAGAATGACTCACTTATGACCTCTTTAAAGTAGTCGAACGAAGGTATTTGAAAGGTCAGCGGAGCATAGATAATGAAGAGACAAGAGAAAAGGACGCAGGCAAAGAATAATCGCATCCAGATAAATCTGAAAAAAAGCATTAAACTACATAAATAAATATTTATTTTTCATAATATTTTAAAATTCCTGACACATTTGGGAAAGTGTGACTCAACGAAAAAAAGCTATAAACGAAAGCATGTTTCTATAAATAAAAAGGCATTAACAAACATTTTGACAAAAGAATAATGACATAATAAGAATAATGACGCGTTCTAGGTGAATACAAAGCAAGAGCGACGAGGAGGAAATATAAAAGCATAGAGGATGACAGTTCCCGTACTGAAAGCTCTTCATTGCGGCTGAACAAATTGCACAAATCAACTCCCTCCCACTCGATCCATAGACAAGATCCATTTTTATGGAAAATATTACGTGTACCCAAGAACCCGAACAGAAATTCGCATAATAGGCAATACAGGAAAATATTCGGAAAGTATAAGGAGGTCTACTTTAGTTGAAATGTTACCCTGGAATTGTTTCATGCGCTACAAGAAATAAAATGTGTGCACAAAGACATAATAAACTATATGTTGCGACCAATCAACTAGGAAAAGAAATGTCGAAATGAAATGGAATCTAATTTGACTTGATTGATCTTTATAGTTAAATGCACACCCATACAATGAGCTAATTTTAAACTCCCCGCTTTGGTAATATTTTTTCGCATTCTGTGTCTACAAGAGAGCGTTGTCAGATTGGAGAGTAAAATGAGCCTTTAAAGCCGACTAGCCATTGATAGAACAAAATCTGGTGTGAATTGTAGATCAGCAGATTTCGATTAATTTACGGTTCTAGAAAACCACAATCTACGACTTACTTCATATTTACAAGTCGATCATACTCTTGTCGATGGCGGGGCACTGGTGCATGGCTGTTTACGATCAAATACAACAAAAGCGAACCAAATATCGGCAAACACCTGTAATAATGAACACAGAAAGGCATGCACGAATATAATAATAATACGCAGGCAATAGTAATACAATTTATTCGTGTTCTGTAATTATTATGTGACAGCTAAGAATGACAAGATATGTCTAGGAAAAGAAAAATTGCAACAATAAATCAAAGTAAGCTTGTTATCAGGAGTTTTACATGCGCGATGAAGCATCTGGGATGGGATACGAACCACGTTATATCGTTTTATAAGTGCAATAAGGGCGAGTTTACTTTTTTAACGCATCCCCCAGTTAATTTTACTCTCCGCTCTGGCTACGCTTTCTCGCAAGAGCGGAGAGTTTCAAATTCGCTCTCGGTTAAATGCCAGGAGTAATAAAATGAAACAAGGCGCTTAAATATATATATGGACTAGTCCTCGTTCGCACTTGAAACTGATACCGACAGAGAAGATAGCCAAACGCTTCCGGTCCTTCTAGAGGGTGTAACAGATACAAACAAAAGGCCACGCTCTATTCAGTTAGCGAGTAGTACATCTCTTTCTCCATAGGGAGGATTACATAATCCGCTAGAGGTTTTTCACCCGAAACGATGAGTAATCTGCACCAAACATGATACAATGAGATCGAAAGATCGAATCTTCTATTTTAATATTTTTTTTTCATGCCGTTATGTCGCCATGGTTAATATGAAAAGAAGAGCATTTACTATCCAAAATGCATTCGCATAATATCAATCAAACTCACTATGACAACACTATATTTTCCAATAAGAACTTATACAGCGTTAGTTTCAAGCTACCTTGGAGTGTTCATAAAATTAACGGTTTTCTAAAAGCAAGTCGGCTTTAATTTTAAAAATCCAGTCAAATTAGATATCATATGCAACATACAACTAACACAGAAGTGTTATTGCGCTTTTCATTTTCGTCTTTTGCTCTCTGCGCATGCGGTCGAATGTCTCAAATGTCCGTGCAAAGGTTGGTTCACGCGAATTATTGTATATTCAGACAATCCCAACTACTCATAAAGAAACCACTGGCGACGAACATCTTTCACAAAAAAGCATCTAATTACCAAATATTATACAAATCCTTATTTAAAGAAATATGTGCACTCTTAAGGTGCTTCTGAGTTCACTCTGGGGGTAATACATGGTGCGGCATAATTACGGAGACATGATCTTTAATTCCCCCCTGCGCATGCGTCGATCAAATCAATTTATCATACAACATTTTACCAACAAGTATCATAGCAACAATAATCCGTCTTTACTTTTCAATTCTGCCCACTTTCACGTACTTTCACTTCTTTTCACTTTCACTTCTGCCACGGGGTAATAGAGTGTATGTAGCCTTGCAAGGGTTCGGCAAACCTTTTATCCATTGTCGTGACGTCACAAGCAAAGTCAAACTATTTGTCAATGGTTCCTGAACGAGACCATATTCCAGAGTCATCGTCGTCCTGTTGTGCTTGCTCCATGTGGTCTCTGCACACGATCATGACCACGATCACGATGGACATGATCATTCAGACCAACATACTGGTGAGAGAACCGGGAACGAACTGAACCGGGAACCGGGAAATGGTAAATGTGAAAAGGACGCAAAAAATGCCTTCATTTTTCTATCTTCGATGAGGCCCTGAATTGCTTTATGCTCTCTGTTTAGAAACCACGATGAGGAAAAAAATTTAAAAAAATCTCTTACTACTCTAGTGTGATTTTCCCTATATTCTCTTTTCGCAATATATGGACAGAATTTTAGAACGAATATTATTTATGTTATAATTCATCTCTAACAATAAGATGTTACAACACTTGTGACGACAAGAGTTGAAAGAATTTATATCAAATCTTCAACATTTATATTATATCTTCTTCCTTTATATCGTTTTGTTGAAACATCTTACTTGCTCTATCTTCCCGATGTATATGATAAATAAATAAATAAATAAAATTCGGAGCGGACCTAGAGTATACTTATTCGTTGTCATTTATAGTTATTGAGAAAACTTGTGGTTCGGACACGATGACGACGTATCGACACACTATGGCGAGGTGAACGTTTTCCTTCATTTCACTGTCCTCGAATTATTCTTGAATTATAATTAGCCAAGCAGTGATTACACGCAGGACTTCGTGTGCCTTGAATAACGGGTCGTACCCTTACCTTTTTCCTAGAAAAGCGAAAAGTAACGTAAAGTATAGAAAAGTAAAGAAAAAGTAATCAATAAATACAAGGGAATTTTCGACTGCTTTGGTATGGGGTGCAGAGATCGTCTATCACAATATTTGAAATGGTAAAAGGGTAGAAGCCTCCGGCAAACCCTTTTGGCGGCAAACGGTCTTGGATACGGCCACAGTATTCACCTGAAAATTTTGAAATCTTTATGTCGAATTGCAGTAGGAATTGTAATTTTGATGTAATGATTGCTAAAAAGAAGAATATACGCTCATTTGCGCATTGCAGATTCAAACAGCACCAACTCGGATGTATGGTTCAGTTGACCAGAAAAACCGCTGAAGGTTATTGACCCTTTCCTAATAGTCTCTGTTTAGCTGTGATTTATCAAAACCGCTGCTGAAGCTAGCGATTGCTGCTTAGCTGCTTAATCTCATCAGGAGCTCCCTGATCTCAGCTCCTATCCTATGATTGCAGATGACTTCATTATGCTTGACCCAAGAGTACGTGTCGTTTCTGAGGAATTTTATGAAGACTTTCACCAAAAACGCTGTGAAGTGACAGTTGGTTATAATCTTTTTTTAAAATTTTTTTTCAACAAAATGTATATTGACCGTATAAAAATCACTTGTTTTATTTGTAGAAGAGACTATTTCTTGTTTTGCATGGTTCAGAAACCATCTCTTTTATATCAAATAGCTCGCGGCGAAGGTCAGCCGGGTTAGGGAGAGGCAGCGGAGAGACAATCGAGAGGCGGGGCGAGATCTAGCCTTTGAGAGAATTCCGTTCTTTAGAGCACAGTGTCATTTTCTTATGCAAATACATTTTATACGCACAATATAAAAATACCGCAATTTTAAATCTAATTTTTGGCGAATTATTTCAATATTCGATCGTTTATTTGAAAATTAAAGTGACTCTCCGAACTAACATGGTTTACATTGTCAGACACGCGTTCTTATTAAAAAAAGAATACAGAGCTAATTTGAACCTCTCCACTCTGGCCACACTCTCTCCCTTTCTTTGCCTACAAGAGAGTGCTGCCAGGAGGGCTCGGGTGTTCGTATAAGCGTATACATGACTGGTTGTGCATGAAGTTTTCAGGTTGATCTGAACGACGTCTACTATACGTGCTTAGACGAGAAAAAGGACGGTCACTACATAGATTGTGTGAGGGTTTTTATTTATTTAAAAATGCAATATTTTTTCACATCAACTATTTTTCCTATAACAAGAGGTCATTCCATCCTATTATTTTTCAAAGTTCCAATAAATGTCCGGTACGTTAGCGGAAAATGTGACTTAAAATCTGGTTTTACGATTTTTAAGCCTTTGGCTTATCGCATGATTTTGTTGTTGTTTATAGTTGCAAGGTCTGACGATGCCGGATATTCTCGACTTCTGTAACAATCAATGGAGATGGGATAGTGTAAGCAAACACGCCTATATTAGCTGAAAAACATTTAAATAATATTTATAACTTTACTTTATTTATTTATTCAAAAGTTAGATCAAATTAATAAAAAGAAAAGAAAACCCTGAGAAAACTTGACTTTTACAAACTCTCTCGTCTTTTTTTCTTTTCTTTTCACGACTTGTGAACAATCCATCGCACTAAATACCTGTAATATTGTTCAATGGTAATATTATCTGGATGTTGTTCAAAAAGAATGCCTCTCCACGTTCAGGGGAATATGACCTTATGTTAGGAATAACATTTTTCGAATCACTTTTTTAGTTACATCTCGCCCTGATCACAGCCGCCTTCTGTGCGCTCTTCACTTTTCCTTGCGCCTTCTATTTCTTTGGATGCAAGGTAATTGATTGAATTTAAATAATACTATATATATTTATTGGTCAAAAATATTCCATATTTTATTACTTGTTGTGATGGACCTATTTTTGACCATTCAATTTTTAAAAGAATATGCATATAATATGACTTCATCATGTGAATCGACTTATGTCTGGTCAAATTCTATCACTATCTCTGTCAGTAAGCGAGAGCGTATGGTCAGAGTGGAGATTAATAAGAATATAAGATTCAGTGCTCTCATTGGTTCACTATCATAGGTCCGATGGATGATAACTGCTCACTATATGAAGAAAGCCAGACTGCGGCGAGAGAAACGACGAGAAGCCAAGGTTTGATCTTTGATCTTTGTTCCCCGATACTCGATACTGAAACTTACATACATTTAGCTGCCCATCAATTGTTTTGAACGATTTCACAATTCACTATAAAGTAAATGGCACTGTATAAGAGTACAGAATAACAATTTACCATCGTAAGAAGTACTATGGTGAATATTGGATTCTTATAAATTGCGTTTATCCAGCACAAATGTATTATTATTGACGTTATGAATATGTATAAATATTATTGTTATTATTATCATTATTGAAGGCGAATCGTTCGGTCGAAGAAGAAAAGGATAAATCAGATAAATCGGACAATGAAGGAAAGAACAAAGAAGAACAAGAGTCGGAGAAACAGGCAACAGCAACAACCAAAGAAGCCACGAAGACTGATTGAACTAGTGCACTAAATGAACATCCCAAGCTACATTGTATGCCTCTCTAGCCCCACTCTATCACTTTCTTCGCGTGCAAGAAAGTATGATCAGAGCGAAGGGTCAAATTAGCTTTCGGTGATAATTTTTAGTGATTACGTGACTCTTCCCACTCCTTCTTATTCCTATTCTTTCTTCAGTATAAATACGTAATCCATTTCATTTAAGCATTTGTCGACAAAGAAATGTTGGACCATCTAGACAAATAAAATTAACCGAAATCTAAATTCGAAGAAATACTCTATTCATCCCGCTTCACCATTGTCCTTGATCTTATGGGAAGTGGTTGAAAAAAAACTGTTCAGACTCAACTAAAAATTTTGGGTACTGTGGCGCGGGGGTGTGCGTAAGCTTTTTTTTCGTAAATTTTTCGCAAAACGTTATTTTACGACCTTTTCTCGAAAAATTCGTTAAATTCGTTAAATTTTCGTTAAATTTCTGAAGGTCGAAATTATAAGAAATTGTCGCAGATTTATTTCGTGATGAAGAGATCCGCGTCTGTCCTTGCAAATATCCAACTGCTCTCTGACGCAAGAGACAAATGATACGGAAGAAGTTACAGCTCATGAAAACACTCCTTTACAAAGATTGATTTTTTCGCCATTTTTAAAAATTAATTTCATAAATTTTCCAGTTTTTTTGCCATTTTTTCGTTTCGTTAATTTTTTCACTTTTCGTTAAATTTTACGTCGTCAAAATTTTACGGAAATGTCGTAAAACCGTAAAATTCGTAAAATCGTAAAACGTAAAATGTACTTCCCTGCTATGGCGTATTGTAGCCTCCAAATCAGCTAAGCGATCGCTACTAGAAACTTTATTTTTAAAACTTTATTCACTGAGAAAACTACTCGCGTTAAAGCGATAGTAACCATTGTCAAATGCAGTATGTTAATTCCCCCTGGAAAAGGGCACCTCATGAGGTGCAGACTCTCACCACGAAGCACATCTCTCCTGTATTCAAATTTGAATCAATCAGTTTAGGGAAATATCTGAAGACATTTAAAATAAGAAGGAATTAGAGAACATATCACGCCTGTCACGAGAGAATCGAGCTAACGACCGGAATGGAGAAAAATCACAAAACGAGTTCTCCCCAGTTTTATTCTTGTTTAGTTATGCCCTACCACCCCCAAAGTCCCATTGTGTAAATGTCATCCTGAGGCTCCCTACACCGGGTCGGTCATCCGGGAACCCAACTTTGAACGCAAACATCTCGATTCTGGCGCATTTCTATGAAAAACTACCAAGAGGGAAACCCCGCTATTTTTCCGTGCTCTATCGATCTAAACAAACCAGGGGTCATGAAAGTGCTTCCGAACAGCGCTACACTATGGGCCAAATAACTCAAAACCTGCCGATTCGGAGCGGCAAAGCCTGAAATATGTTATATAACTTTTCGAGGGCGACAAAATGAGTGGTTTACGAAAAAAATACGTCCATGGAGACGTGTGGATCATCCCCTTTGAAATTTCCTGATGATTTGAAGTCATTTTCGCCCAACCACAATCTCTCGTTTCACACACTCTCTCGCCGGAGAGTGAAAGAAATACAGGGAAGAGAAAGGGAGAAAACGATATGTTTCATTCCGGTGTAGAATGGAATGGAATGGAATGAAAAGGAATATGCGAGAGAGTGTGTAAAACGAGAGATTGTGGGCTGCCGTTTTTTTGTTTTAAATGTTAATTAAATTTTGAATGTATTGAGGAGATAAAAAATCAGTTTGCGGTCGGATATCCGGACCGTCGTATAGCGAGTGTTTGTGGCCCAGAAATATTTGTAATTAAGAGAGATGGCCGTTAAGACTCGACCACCCCCCCAGACACGTGCGCTAGCAATGGGAACTGGGGGTCCATACTTGGGTGTTAGGAGTGTCGCCGACCCTTATTACACAAAACAGCAGAAATTTCCTGTTTGTGCCCTCAGGCTATTTAAAAAAATAATTTTAATTAAGAAACGTTAAAAAATCATAATTTTTCAAATTGTTGAGATGAAGTCTAAATATCATTTGCGATGCGTCTAGGGTGCACAGAGGTTGCTAATTCACTATTAGCATCGAATGTGCGTTGATTCCTAAACTACTTTTTTTACTCAAAATTTGGGTTTTTTCGGACAAATTATCGCTTGTTGTAGATTTCTGCAAAGATTTCAGGCCAGGTATTGTAGTTGAAGCAATTCTGCATTGATTTCACTTAAAACCGGGTTCCTCCCATTAGACCATCTTGCCGAATTTTTCGCTCGAATTTCCGCCATCGATGGTTTTCACAAACAAATGTATTTTACAAACGTATTTTCCAAACGATTGGTGCGGAATTGTGCTCTACACAAAGTTTCGAGGTGAGACCAGTAAAATGACACAAGAAGCCCATCACTTGGATCAATTTGAAAATTTCGATTTTCACGACCCGGGGGTCATTGTCTGAAAATTTCAAAATTTCTCAAGTTTGAAATGTTTTCATTTATGTGGCTTATTGTGAAGTACTAATTATGTGAATAATATTCAGTCAATGCTCAATGGCTGATCTATATTTTCAACCATTTTTTCGAAAATTTTCATTTTGATTGCGTGCGAAAAATCAGAATTGTGCTTGAATCAGTTTCCAACTTACTTTCTGTAACATTCTGTCATAGTACTTTACAATGTACATAATCAATATGAAAATCGCTCAATTTCTAAAATTAATTTTTTTTGCCATGACCCCGGGGTCATGGAAATCGATTTTTCAAAAGTGAGCCGAATGACGGGATTCCAGTTCTACTATGTTTCACTCATCATGAAACTTCACATTGTCATTGTCATTTGCTCATTGTCGCAGCATTCGAGTCGAAAAACTGCAATATTTTAGAAATTTGCAGTGAAAGTAGGCACTCAAATTGAATTTTATGAATTTTCGAAATTGAACGATTTTCATATTGATTATGTACATTGTAAAGTACTAAGACAGAATGTTACAGAAAGTAAGTTGGAAACTGATTCAAGCACAATTCTGATTTTTCGCACGCAATCAGAATGAAAATTTGCGAAAAAATGGTTGAAAGGATGGATCAGCCATTGAGCATTGGTTGAATAATATTCACATCATTAGTAGTTCACATTAAGCCACATAAATGAAAACATTTCAAACTTGAGAAATTTTGAAATTTTCAGACAATGACCCCCGGGTCGTGAAAATCGAAATTTTCAAATTGATCCAAGTGATGGGCTTCTTGTGTCATTTTACTGGTCTCACCTCGAAACTTTGTGTAGAGCACAACTCCGCACCAATCGTTTGGAAAATACGTTTGGAAAATACATTTGTTCGGGAAAACCATCGATGACGGAAATTCGAGCGAAAATTTCGGCAAGATGGTCTAACGGGAAGAACCCGCTTTTAACAAGGGAGCTCTGTGGTCTTGTCTTGGCCATATGAGAAGGCACTATCATGACTAGATAAAGTTCTCGATGGTGATTACGAATTTCTTTTTAGGGCTGCCTAGACGACCTGAGTTTCGAGAAAATCGATATTTAAATTCCGATGGTCAATTCGAAAATTTTCGGGGGATAGTACACAAACATTTCCTATGAGTTGGTGAACTCATCTATCAACCTCCGAAGTAACGACCTGTGTAGTGTAGTGGATAAGGTGTCCGCGTTAGATTTTGACTGTCACTGGTTCGATCCCTCTTGCAGAACTTTTCTTTTGCTTTTCTTTATGTCAAGATGAAACATCAAAAAACATTTTTTTTAAACGTCAAGTAAAACATCAAAAAAACATCGAGATCAAAGATCATTCTTTGTCTGTGTGTGTGCGTGCGCGATCTTTAACAACAAAATGATCAAAAGAAAAGCGATTCTTACATCTTGGACACACAAAGAATGATCTTTGATCTCGATGTTTTTTTATGTTTTACTTGACGTTTTAAAAAAATGTTTTTTGATGTTTCATCTTGACATAAAGAAAATCAGCAAAAGAAAAGTTCTGCAAGAGGGATCGAACCAGTGACAGTCAAAATCTAACGCGGACACCTTATCCACTACACTACACAGGTCGTTACTTCGGAGGTTGATAGATGAGTTCACCAACTCATAGGAAATGTTTGTGTACTATCCCTCGAAAATTTTCGAATTGACCATCGGAATTTCAATATCGATTTTCTCGAAACTCAGGTCGTCTAGGCAGCCCTAAAAAGAGATTCGTAATCACCATCGAGAACTTAATCTAGTCATGATAGTGCCTTCTCATATGGCCAAGACAAGACCACAGAGCTCCCTTGTAAGTGAAATCAATGCAGAATTGGTTAGGCTACAATACCTGATCGGAAATCTTTGCACCAATCTACAACAAGCGATAATTTGTCCGAAAAAATCAAAATTTTGAGTAAAAAAAGTGGTTTAGGAATCCTCGCACATTCGATGCTAATAGTGAATTAGCAAGGTATGTGCACCCGAGACGCACCGCAAATGATATTTAGACTTCATCTCAACAATTTGAGAAATTATGATTTTTAAACATTTTCGCACTTAAATTAATTTTTCTTATAGTCTGAGGGAACAAACAGGATATTTCAGATGTTTTGTGTAATATGGGTCGGTGACACTCCTAACAGCCAAGTATGGACCCCCAGTTCCCATTGCTAGCGCACGTGTCCGGGGGTGGTCGAATATGATCGAGTCTTACTAGGGAATGGTTTCTGTGATGGTTGAAATTACGGTTAGTGACGTACATTGCGATAATCAGCATGGTCGACTTAGTAAGAATCAACTGTCAAAAGCTGCAGTTGATCGATTTTTTAAACGAAACCCGTCGCATATCCGCCGCACGAAATACAGCCAAAGAAGATTTTTTGGACTTCTTTTTCATTAAAACAGCAATTTTTTTGCTGGAATTACCATGTAGACATAAAATGCTGCCGGGGAAATCGAACTCGTGTTCAAAAAGTGAAAAAAACAAAAGAAATGCAACTTTTTGGCTGTCTTTCGTGCGGCGGATATGCGACGGGTTTCGTTTAAAAAATCGATCAACTGTAGCTTTTGACAGTTGATTCTTACTAAGTCGACCATGCTGATTATCGCTATGTAGGTCATTAACCGTAATTTCAACCATCACAGAAACCATTCCATAGTTAGGGATCATGCCTCTTAATCAACACTAACATTGGACCTAGGAAAACAGAGAATAACAAGAATCGGAGAAACAGGCAACAACAACAACTAAAGAAGCTACGAAGACTGATTGACATAGTGCACTAAATGAGCATCCCAAGCTACATTGCATGCCTCCATTCTGGTCCCATTCTATCCCAGTCTTTATGTGCCAGAGAGTATGATCAGAGAGGAGAGTCAAATTAGCTTTCGGCAGTTATTTATAGTTATTACTTAATTCTTCCCACTCCTTCTTATTCCTATTCTTTCTTTCTTCAGTATAAATTCGTAATCCATTTCATTTAAGCATTTGTCGTCAAAGAAATGCTGTGCCATCTAACTCTAGGCAAATAAAATTAACAGAAATTTAAAGAAGGGACCCATGAGTTGGCATGACTGACTCCCGCCACGATAAGCATGCTGGCTATTGTTTATATTATATGGTAATTAGCATAAGGGATAATGAGAAAATGAAAAAGAAAGTATGCTAATCGGATGGGCGCTCTCTACATGCCTTGAAAGTTATGATTTCAATGCGCATAGTGAGCTTTAAACATATCATCACGCAATATGAAATATGATTCGTGTGATGAATCTCTATCATTCTATCCGAACAGTCTTATTACGAAAAAACTCGTGGGTCTCCATCTTTAAATTCGAAGAGAGATAATGCATAGAGCTCTATTCATTCCGTGATCATATCGGCAGTGTTTTGAAAAAAATGTATAAAAAATATGAAATATAAAAATAACTGTTATATGCAATATACAAAATCTCTTCATTTATCATTGAACATATTATTCAAATTCAGAAATAATTTGCAAAATATATTATGCATAATGTATTGCAAATCCAAAGTTTGCATGAGAAAATAAAAAAATGGAATACGTTTCACTCAATTCATTTCAATCTTTTTCGATTGTTAGAGTCGGTTTATGACAGACATGATTCGAAACAAATAAGTAGTAATAATTATACGTGGTAAATTAATGATATTAAAGGTGGAGAACCGCGAGTGCTCATTCAAATATCTTGTATCGGGCCTATGCAAGTGTAAAGTGATATGCAAGAAGAGTGAGTCACCGCTCGTCAATCCCTTAGCGCTGTGGTAACACTTCTGTCTAGAGAGGGCATGGCCGTGGGTTCGAATCCTATTGCCGAACTTTCCTATTTTCAAAAAGCGCGCCTTTGCCTGCGATTGCAAGCATGATTCATTCATGTTTCTAGCAATCAATAAGCAGAATTAGCGTTAAATAAATGGTGTACTGTATGTAGAATAACTTTTGCTACCTTTCTGTCTTTACAGTTTGTTCACGAAAATATTCGCGGCAGTCCACCTTTAATATATGTACAAGAATAAGTATGCATGCACTTATATATTTATCACATGCTCACACATGAACGGTACAGTCGAAAATTTTTAAATATTCATTAATAAACAATGAAACCTGTGATAAAAGAAAAAAACCTAAATGAATCGATAAACGAAGATCAAAATGAAAACGATAATGAGTTGCTCAATGGTTAAAGAGTCAGAATCAAGTATGTACATACTAGTGTTTAACACGGATCTCCTGCAAAAGTGTATGAAGCCATTGCACAGAAAAAAATAATTTTCTTCTTTTTTTATTAATAGTTGTTAGACTGGCCTAACTGAGTGCGAAAACAACATTTTGAAACTTTGGTTTTCGTAATTTGCATAATTATGCAATTTTTTTACCGTCAACTTCAAATGAGTGTAACTCGCTTCGTTTTTGAGCAACCGTGAAATATTTTTTTTTCATTCGGTTCCTAATGATCTCCTCTACAAATAACTCAACTAAGGATATGGTCGGAAATGTTGTTCTTCATGTGTTATTGTAAGAAAACTGTTTTTTTTGCATACAAAATGCGATGTTTCTCGAAATTTTTCTCTAAAGGATAAGAGTTTTATTGCAGATTCGGATTCCCCATCCTCGAATTGGGGTATCCTGATATATCATTTAACCCAACTCTGTCCGCCCAATAGGGATACTGTATATCGTCTTCCTGGACTTAGTGCAATTTTCGCTCAAATCACATTTTTGGTTGTAAATGAGCTCAAACTTATGTTAATGTACTCATTAGCATATTTAAACCCTGTATCTCGACCAACCTGAATAAATTGTCTTAGTGGTTCGAATTCTCAACAACCACCATCTTTGAGTTATGAATCGAAAACTGATTTTATTAACGATATGACTTTCACTGTTCCTATTTATCGTTTATTGGTATTTGTTTATTGATCGTTAAGGTCGAAGAAACTGTTTGAATCATTCTTGACTCAAACAGTTATCCATTCTTATCCACTGAACCTTCGCAAAACTCTGAGAACTCACTATTATTATTATTATTATTATTATTATTATATCATAGAATGCATCCGAAGTTATCACTCTCGCATCCTCGAATGTTCTCTTCTCTCGGACATGATGAATCGATGGTTTAAAGTGAATTGAAAAAGAAAACTTCATTATATTTGAAAACAAAACGAAAACGCTGGAGTTTTTAAGTTGCATCAAGTCAGAAAGGCGAAAAACCGCTAATAAAATCAGTTTTCGATTCATAACTCAAAAATGGTTGTTGTTGAGAATTCGAACCACTAAGACAATTTTTTCAGGTTGGTCGAGATACCGGGTTTAGATATGCTAATGAGTACATTAACATAAGTTTGAGCTGATTTACAACCAAGAATGTGATTTGAGCGAAAATTGCACTAAGTCCAGGACGACGATATACAGTATCCCTATTGGGCGGACAGAGTTGGGTTAAATGATGTATCAGGATACCCCAATTCGAGGACGGGGAATCCGAATCTGCAATAAAACTCTTATCCTTTAGAGAAAAATTTTGAGAAACATCGCATTTTGTATGCAAAAAAACAGTTTTCATACAATAACACATGAAGAACAACATTTCCGACCATATCCTTAGTTGAGTTATTTGTAGAGGAGGTCATTAGGAACCGAATGAAAAAAAATATTACACGGTTGCTCAAAAACGAAGCGAGTTACACTCATTTGAAGTTGACGGTAAAAAAATTGCATAATTATGCAAATTACGAAAAACAAAATTTCAAAATGTTGTTTTCGCACTCAGTTAGGCCACTCTAACAACTATCAATAAAAAAAGAGGAAAAATATTTTTTTCTGTGCAAAAAGGTTTTTATTTTCATACACTTTTACAGGAGATCCGTGTTAAGTAAAGTTAGTCTCTTCTAGATATTTTCTGAACGGTGCAATGTACATAAATATGGTAAAGAATAACAAACGAAATGCACTTGGAAAGTTTTTTCATATGATTTTTCCTGATTTCCTGAATTTTTCATCTCGTAAAATGGAAAAAAAAATAGGCGTGAGCGATCATAAAAGCAAATGATTAAATAAGTGTAATCCATTCCAGTATCGAAAAGAGGAGCGATATCCGATCCGATAGATTGCAACCAAATCAAGCGTGATCTCTATCCCCAAAATACGGATAGGGAGCGGTTTTCGATCTCTCAAAGGGCACTTATAATACTTACAAAGTTCGTTCACGATGATCAATGGTCTTTTGTTACATGTTGCGGTAATCGACCAGACAAATCAAATTATCAACATCCTACTCAAAACATCCCGACCGCATTTACATTACATTTAAACACTTTATCAAGATCAACTGTGCGATGGGTCCACGGATTCATTTCGAGATGGTTTTACTGATCCTTGTTTATTGCAACTTTGACAAAGCCTGGCCCGAGTTTATTCACAAATTCACCAAATTCGCCCGACAGCGTGATACTATATTTGCCATTTCGTTGATTTTGGCGAATCCTTTCCAGATCCTCCGCACAAGCGAGGTACATATTCACATAAACCATGTTTACCATGACGTCATAGTGATCTTTACCGTGTTTACTGTGATTCTATTCTCTATAACATACCCTTATCCGTCCTCTTTAGCCCCTAGTAGCTCTCCTTTCCATTTCGTTTTTAGCTCGCACAATCAATGCTCATTGAATAGATAGGTGATAGTCCGATCTGGGTCGGTTCAGGAAAACCAACCAACGATCTCATCATTTATTGTATTTATTTATTTGATTTACTCGTGAGTCCTGCGGGGCAGTGATCACCCGCAGTTCTTCGTGTGTCTAGAATAACCGGCGTAAATTTGCCTTTACCTTTTACACCCGTGACAGGTGCGACAGCAAATACAGAACTGATAGGATATTCAATAATATTAGTATGGACACTTCACACAGTATTGCTTAGGTATCAAGTCGACGAGAGAGTTTTGATAGGTGGGAAGAGCCAAAGAGCTGAAACTGATATGAGAAATAGTGTGTGAAAGCGAGAGAGACACTAGATAAAACGAGCAAAGTAACAAAAATCTTTGGCATATTGTTAATAGGATGACCTTCGGCGCGGCTCCGAGTTGCTTGACTGATTTAATTGTGTCTACAGATCATATTTTTGTTATGTTCTCCCTTTTTCAACTCTTGACTGCGCATCTATCTCTAACTCTACCTGTACATCTTCCTCTACCTCTACATCTCCCTCTACCTCTCCCTCTATCTCTACCTCTATCTCTCTATATATCTCTATTTCTACCCTCCTCATTTTTTTCCCTTTTATGTCAACCTCTCGCTCGCACTCTACAATATCACTCGTACTCTGTTCATCGAGTTTATTCTGTTCGTGTTTCGCGCAATTTCGGGATTTTCCCTGTGGTAATCGTGTTTCGCATCAAGACCATGGCACATTTGATCATTTTAGATTTGATAGTTGTAGAGTAAAAGGTGCACGAAATTATGCGAAAGGGATACATCCCGTTTTTCAATGCACACGAAGTCCTACGGAGAGTAGACTTCGTGTGTATTTAAAAACGGAATGTACCTTTACCTTTTACCTACTCTCTGGCCACTTTCTCGTCGCTAGATTGTCTCATTCTCCGGCAATTATCCTGTGTATTTTGACCATGTGCGCAGTTATTTTCCACGCTTAAAAGAGCATCTATACTTCTCTTCACAACAAAATTTCCCTCGCTGTGAGAACTCGGCGAAATAGTGCGTGATCTGAAGAGACTCTGGTTAGAGAACGAAGAAATAGCGTGTGATATTGAGAGACCGTTACGGGTTTTCTCACTCTACTCATTTACTATCAATCAATCACGCTTACTATCATAATCAGTGACCTTTAAACGCTAATAACACCGGGCTAAAACTGGTTATTACTCCGGGTTAACCTCCCAGACAAAACAATTTTATGAACCTCTGTGTACTTATTTTTCGGCGGTTCAAAGCTATTTTCGATTGCAAACCCTATTAACATTCTTGTGCCGTTCTCCACTGCGGCGAACATTTTTGGCCCCGGCCAAAACAAGTTTCTATGCGCATAGGCAAATGTCGAGAGTTCGCGCGCAGATAATGGGAAATAGGGTAGGACTAGAGATGGAGGGTCAGAGAGTGTTTGTGAAAAGGAGAGGGCGCAGAGAAACAGGGAAAGTGATAGAGATGGTGAGAGAGTGTGTGTAAAGTGAGAGAGCACAGAGTGAATAGCGAGGTTCAATTGTAGAGTAGGCGATGTTGACTGGTGATTACCTTTTCTTACCATAATACGTATTTGTTGAATTATTATCATGATTCATTCAGATTATCTTCATTCCTATTGTTGTGCACCCTAGGAGTTCGCTAATCCACACTGTCCCACAGTACTCCATTATGATGCGAATTCACTGCAAAAAATGAATAGAAACGTTTACTTTTTCACACCTTTTCTTTATTATGCGACGGTTCTGTGAGAATAATAAATCGGTAGTAAAGGTAGGAACCGTAACCAGCGTTAGAGTCAGCACGTTCGATCGCTAAAAACTATCATGCTTTCTCGTGTGCTTTTAAACTCTCACCCAAGCTAATTTGAAACTACCCGCTCTGACAATGTTCTCTCGCTCTTTGTCTAAGAGAGAGCTTTGTCAGAGCGGAGGGTAAAATTAAGTCGAGTGTGCTTTTAATGTTGAAAATATCATGAGAACTTCTTATCAGTTATTGAAACATCGATAGATTAAAGTACAAAAGATCTAAAATCAATTAAACTGGATAGGCCAACTTTTTGAGTGATCAAATGTGGCAACAAGATCTTTGGATACAATTAGAGGAATACCCCAAGCGAATTTGAATTAATCTCATCTTTCTGGCTGCACTCGCTTCTCTTACTATCGTTCAGTGAATCCACGGTATTCTGGTGGAAGCTATTTTCTTTGATAGCCGGACAAGCGAGAGACCATTGTATTTGAGCGAGTTGAGCGTTTAATCTTTCAAATTATAGGAAACACAGCGAAACTTTTTCATCTACAGTATAGGTCAAAAGTCATGGGACACTTTTTCATTATTTTATAACTTTTGATCCAGGAAAGCAATCAAGCTCATCTTTTGAGACAATGTACAGAATTTATCAAGGAATAATACCATGATGTGTTGGTGTGATTAAATTAGTTCACTGATGCGTAGTGATGACGCTACCGAAGTACACTTTTTTGAAAATTTCCATTTCTTTAGTGAAAAGCCCTGTTCTTCAGGAACACTGTGAGAGTGGAGACCCCCACTAGGGCTGTACAGTCAAACAATCCGGAATGGCTCCGACTCCGATTTCAAGCTGTAGAAGTGTCGCAACTTTGACCCCCAAAATTTATAACTCTGCTTCTAGATGTGCTAACAACCCGTTCTAAGCGCCAAAATGATGCTAATGGTAAGCGATGTTTATTCCCAGTTTATGGTAGTCATAGCTCTTCGTTCGCCCTCAGGTCATGAAAATCAATTTTTTTCGGAAGGACTGATTTTGAGACCCTACCGTTCAGAGGGCTTGTCTTCTAAAATTATGGTTCCTCCGCAGGTAGCTTTGCGATGTATCATATATGTGTTTCCCTTATTTTGGTTAAGTTCCGATTCCTTTCAGACCCGCAGCAAACTTTATGCTGAGGTTTACTCGGTGCGCGCTCTTGCGCTTTCTCTGTTACTGCTCTCGCCCCTGGCCCTCTATTGATGAAATCTCTTAGCTTCAAAGTACCAATGCATGTTAGAGATGTTCACAAAAGTTTTTGCACTATTTCTGAACTTTGATCTTTGATCCTTGTATTTTGATCTTTATTCGCTACAACCGAGTAGACCTCAGCAGAGCGTTTGCTGCGGGTCTGAAAGGAATCGGAACTTAACCAAAATAAGGAAAATACATATATGATACATTACAAAGCTACTTGCACAGGAACCATAATTTTAGAAGACCCGCCCTCTGAACGGTAGGGTCTCAAAATCGGACCTCCCCAAAAAAATTTTTTTTATGCCCTGAGGGCAAATGTCGAGCCATGACTACCGTAATGTGGGGATAAACATTACTCGCCACTAGCATAATTTCAGCACTTAGAACGGGTTGTTAGCACATCTAGAAGCAGAGTTATAAATTTTGGGGGTCAAAGTTGCGACCCTGCTACAGCTTGAAATCGGAGTCGGAGCCATTCCGGATTGTTTCACTGTACAGCCCTAGTAGGGGTCTCCACTCTCACAGTGTTCCTGAAGAACAGGGCTTTTCACTAAAGAAATGGGAATTTTCAAAAGAAGTGTACTTCGGTTGCGTCATCACTACGCATCAGTGAACTAATTTAATTACACCAACACATCGTGGTATTATTCCTTGATAAATTCTGCACATTGTCTCAAAAGATGAGCTTGATTGCTTTCCTGGATCAAAAGTTATAAAATAATGAAAAAGTGTCCCATGACTTTTGACCTATACTGTATGAGATATTTTAAAATTTAAAGAGAACGGGAAAAACTCTCCACTTTGCCAATGCTCTCTCGCAGAGAGAGAATGCGAGAGAGCATTGAAGGAGCGGGAAGTTTCAAATTAGTTTGAGGTGTTCCTATAAAGTGATCGATACTCTTGGTCTTCGGTCCATTGATCTCTATTTGGGTAACTTTAGTCATCCATTTTTCCACTATGAGCTATTGACTGACCCTATTTCATTCGTCCTATCTCCTCTTTTATCACTTTATCTCTCTAATTCTATCTGGTTTTCTCTAAATCTCTCAATCTTTATCCCTCTCTCCACATCTTCCCATCTTTTCCCCATTGAGAAACTGTTGTACCACAAAGTACCATGGTGATCAGTGAAAAGTGACGAACATTTATGATATACCATTTATCTTTCACACCCGAGCTAATTTTACTCTCCGCTCTGGTAACCTCTCTCGTAGACAAAGAAAGCGAGATAGAATTGCCAGAGCGGAGAGTGTCGAATTAGCTCGGGCTGTGCGCTTGAATTGATAATTTGTTAGGCAATTGGTTTTCTATCCCCTACTAATATATTCAGTTTAGGTTTTAGAACTCAATGATGGGATAGTTTAGATGTTGACGCGCAAAATTAAAGATTAAAAGGATACCGCAAGTTAATTTAAAGCTATCCCCACTCCCCACACTAACTCGCTTTCTTTGTCTGATAGAAAATATTGCCCAAAACGGAGAGTAAAATTAGCATGGGGTGTGCCTTTAAAGATCTTCTCTAATACTTTTCCAATGTTTCCACATACGGCTATATCATATCTTATCAATCATCTTTTTTTTAAATTCTCCTTATTCCATGATCGGCAAGAAAAAGGTAATCAGTGATTTATTGCGAATCGCATTTGATCACTAATTAGAAGGAGAATGCATTGTCATATGATCATTTCATTCTCAGTTTGAGAGGGACCCGACCTCTGGTTACTGATCTCATTGTCGCAGGGAAAATTTACTTACGACATGTTCTATTCTAAGAAATTAACTGCATAGAACAAAACATCTGAAATTTAATTTCTTACTTTTCAGTAGCATTTTTCACCGATATTTCTTATTATTAAGAGAGATGATCGTTAAGACTCGACCACCCCCGGACACGTGCGCTAGCAATGGGAACTGGGGGTCCATACTTGGGTGTTAGGAGTGTCACCGGCCCTTATTACACAAAACAGGAAAAATTTCCTGTTTGTGCCCTCAGGCCATTAGAAAAATTAATTTAAATGCAAAAATGTTTAAAAATCATAATTTCTCAAATTGTTGAGATAAATTCCAAATATCATTTGCGATGCGTCTAGGGTGCACAGAGCTTGCTAATTCACTATTAGCATCGTATGTGCGTTGATTCCTAAACCAATTTTTTTACTTAATTTTTTTGTTTTTTCGGACTAATTATCGCTTGTTGTAGATTGCTGCAAAGATTTCCGACCAGGTATTGTAGCCTAAGCAATTCTGCATTGATTTCACTTAAAACCGGGTTCTTCCCGTTAGACCATCTTGCCGAAATTTTCGCTCGAATTTCCGTCATCGATGGTTTTCCCGAATAAATGTATTTTCCAAACGTATTTTCCAAACGTTTGGTGCGGAATTGTGGTCTACACAAAGTTTCGAGGTGAGACCAGTCAAATGACACAAGAAGTCCATCACTTGGATCGATTTGAAAATTTCGATTTTCATGACCCAGGGGTCATGGTCGAAAATTTCAAAATTTCTCAAGTTTGAAATGTTTTCATTTCTGTTTCTTCTTGTGAAGTACTAATGATGTGAATAATATTCAGCCAATGCTCAATGGCTGATCTATCCTTTCAACCATTTTTTTTGAAAATTTCCATTCTGATTGCGTGCGAAAAATCAGAATTGTGTTTGAATCAGTTTCCAACTTCCTTTCTGTAACATGCTGTCATAGTACTTTGCAATGTACATAATCAATATGAAAATATTTAATTTTCGAAAATTCATATTTTTTTGTCATGACCCCGGGGTCATGGAAATCGATTTTTCGAAAGTGAACCGAATACCGGGATTTCAGTTCTGCTATGTTTACTCATCATGAAACTTTATATTATCATTGCCATTTGCTCATTGTCGCAGCATTCGAGTCGACAAACTGCAATATTTCAAAAATTTACCGTGAAAGTATTCTCTCAAATTTAACTTTCTGAATTTTCGAAAATAAATAATTTTCATATTGATTATATACATTGTAAAGTACTATTACAGAATGTTACAGAAATCAAGTTGGAAACTGATTCAAACACAATTATGATTTTTGACACGCAATCAGAAAGAAAATTTTCGAAAAAATGGTTGAGAGGAGAGATCAGCCATTGAGCATTGGCTGAATATTATTCACATCATTAGTACTTCACAAGAAGAAACAGAAATGAAAACATTTCAAACTTGAGAAATTTTGAAATTTTCGACCATGACCCCGGGGTCATGAAAATCGAAATTTTCAAATTAATCCAAGTGATGGGCTTCCTGTGTCATTTGACTGGTCTCACCTCGAAACTTTGTGTAGATCACAATTCCGCACCAATTGTTTGGAAAATACGTTTGGAAAATACATTTGTTCGGGAAAACCATCGATGACGGAAATTCGAGCGAAAATTTCGGCAAGATGGTCTAACGGGATGAACCCGGTTTTAAGTGAAATCAATGCAGAATTGCTTAGGCTACAATACCTGGTCGGAAATCTTTGCAGCAATCTACAACAAGCGATAATTTGTCCGAAAAAACAAAAATTTTAAGTCAAAAAATTGGTTTAGGAATCAACGCACATTCGATGCTAATAGTGAATTAGCAAGCTCTGTGCACCCTAGACGCATCGCAAATGATATTTGGAATTTATCTCAACAATTTGAGAAATTATGATTTTTAATCGTTTTTGCACTTAAATTAATTTTTCTAATAGCCTGAGGGCACAAACAGGAAATTTCTCCTGTTTTGTGTAATAAGGGCCGGTGACACTCCTAACACCCAAGTATGGACCCCCAGTTCCCATTGCTAGCGCACGTGTCCGGGGGTGGTCTAATATGATCGAGTCTTAGGGAACATGCCTCTTAAGATAATGAAAAGTATGGAAGTATAAATTTAGTTAAATTTTCTGTGCGAGATCTATCATACTTGTAAGATTATCGGTCCATTTACCTAACAGCTATATCGATTTATTTTTTAATATTTATTTATTTAGTGCAAAAATCAATTTCCTGTCTGAAATCGTTTGGTTCATAGGGCTTTATTATTTCATTTAAGTTGAATGCGAAACTCTTAAAAAGTCTGATTACCATCTTAAACTTTTCGATGTGCTCTTTTTTGTTCGTACCGCTCCAGTGGTTACCGCTCTATAATAGAAAGCCCAGACTGTCACAAAATTGAGATGATGAGGAAAAAAGTGAAGAGTTTTCAACAAGCATCTTTGCTCTTCGTTCTATGGTAGTTTATTCGATATCAAACCACGTTCCATTGAAAGTCACTCAACCGCGACAGTCTTCCAAATGAGAGGCATCGCTGACGTTGTGTTCGAAGTCACGAAAAAGATGAAAACAGAGAAAACTCTCCTCGTTTTATGTACTCTCTCGAATGGTTTCTTTTCTTTCGTGAATTCTGAACAACACATTATCAATTCCTATTTGGCACTCTGACTTGCGAAACGACGATCTGTGTTGACTTGCAGATTTCCTTTTTTTCAATTCGTTTTTTTTGTATCCAACTGATGTTCAAAATTTTCCAGTGGAAAATAATTTTAAAAGAGCACACTCTCCTCTTTTGCACACGTTCTCTACAAGTTTTTGCTTCTTTGCCTGTGCTTACTTTTGCAGCGCCTTGCTCATACATTATACTGCATCACAGTCACCGTATTCACTCCATAACGATTAGGGTTTAGAGGCCGTATCTGATTCGTTAAAGAAGTGTTTCATGACTTTCATGAGCACAAAAACAATTTTCTCTAAAATTATAGATATATCGTAATCCGACGTGAAAGTTGTATCAATATTGTAAAAGTTCCGGGTTGCGCTCATCCTTTGAACTCGTCAGCTCAGATGGATCTATCCTAATGGGTTGGCTCATCCTTTGAACTCATCAACTCAGATGGATCTATCCTAATGGGTTGGCTCTCAAGAACATTAACACACACTACAACCAATGATCGCTACTCTTAACTCTACCTATCGTCATAGCTCTCCATCACTGTTCCATCTCTCCATCTAGAACTACTCTCTACCTCTCCCTCTACCTCTTCTCTCTACCTCTCTCTCCCCTTTCTCTCGCTATCTCTCTATCTCTCCCTCTTCCCTAAGACCTACTCTCTCTCTCGCTCTCTCTCTCCCTCTCCCTCCCTCTCCCTCTCTCTCTCTACCTCTCCCTCTAACCTCATCCTCTCCTATACCTCTCTCCTTCTACCTATCTCTCTCTCCCTTTATCTCTACTTCTCCTTATCCAGTGGAGGTCAGTCGTCTCTGGTTTTTCGTCTTTCACCCGAACACCACTAAGAGAGGGAGGGGAAGATGGAGAGTTGGGGGAAGAGTTAGATGTAGAGGTAGAAGAAGAGTTAGAAGTAGAGGTAGAGGTAGAGGTGGAGGGAAAGGTAGAGGTAGAGATATTGGTAGAGCTAGAGGTACATATAAAATAGAGGGAGGCAGGGGGAAAGGTAGAGGTAGAACATGGGATGCTCGGGGAGAGGGGGAGGTATAGTTAAGGGAGATGGGGGAACCGAAGAAGGAGAGGTAGAGAAATGAAGAATAATAGTAAGAGATAAGTTAAGAAGAAGAAGTATCACATTGAATGAGAGAGAGAGATATGAGAGAGGTGATAGACAGAAGGGTCCAGAAGAGAGTTAGACAGACAGAAGAAGAGGGAGGGAGAGAGGGAGAGAGAGGGGGAAGGGGAGAGGGAGAGGGAGAGGGAGAGGCAGGGGGAGAGGAAGAGAGAGGGAGAGAGAGGGGGAAGGGGAGAGGGAGAGGGAGAGGGAGAGGCAGGGGGAGAGGAAGAGAGAGGGAGAGAGAGAGAGAAGGAGAGAGAGAGAGAGAGAGAGAGAGAGAGAGAGAGAGAGAGAGAAGGAGAGAGTGAGAGAGAGAGGGAGAGAGATAGAGAGAGAGAGAGAGAGAGAGAGAGAGAGAGAGAGAGAGAGAGAGAGAGAGAGAGAGAGAGAGAGAGAGAGAGAGAGAGAGAGAGGGAGAGAGAGGGGGAAGGGGAGAGGGAGATTGAGAGGGAGAGGGAGGGGGAGAGGAAGAGAGAGGGAGAGAGAGAGAGAAGGAGAGAGAGAGAGAGAGAGAGAGAGAGAAGGAGAGAGTGAGAGAGAGAGAGGGAGAGAGATAGAGAGATAGAGAGAGAGAGAGAGAGTGAGAGAGATGGAGAGGGAGGGGGAGAGGGAGAGGGAGAGGGAGAGGGAGAGTAAGATGTGGGAGATAGAGAGAGAGGGAGAGGGAGAGAGAGGGGAGAGGAAGAGAGAGAGAGAAGGAGAGGGAGAGGGAAAAGGAGAGGTAGAAATAGAGGGAGAGGGAGAGGGAGATGGAGAGGGAGAGGGAGAGGGAGAGGGAGAGAGAGAGGGAGAGAGGGAGAGGGAGAGTCGAGTAAGATGTGGGAGAACCCGTCTCATCTCTTCTCCTTTTCATAGTCAATTTACCGTATACCTCGTTGGTCTGAATTTTAACCTTTACTCTCTCACTCCCCATTGGTTTCTTGTCCTAATCTCATCGATTTTTGGTCAGAAAAAACTTAAATTCGAACAGTTTTATCCTCGCAACAACCTTGTTTTGACTTAATTAATCTTAATCACTTATGATGTTTTAAAAATTTTTGCGGATTTTACGGTTTTCAAAGCCGATTTTACGGATCCTTAAAATTTTCATTTTACGCCCATCCGTATCTTCCACCAATTAATCTTTAATGATTCCTGATCAACAACTTCGTTCTCACATTGTTGGCGTAATGACAACTCTATTTTAGAACGTCCATATATTCCGATAGGCATTATCTATATCGATTTTAGGCTCCGCCCCCTTTTTGAATCTCGCTCCCGAGATTACTGTATCCGCCTCGAGGGACAGAGAGGGTACGGTAGTCTAGATGGCGGATCTGGACCTGAGCGGGTCGAGCAATTTCGTCGCCCTTGTATATAACGATCAGGTGCTGTAGTCATTTCATTGATTATTAATTATTTCTCAATAATTTTGTTGTCATTACTTCCATTGATACATTTTCGATCTTATTTCTCTTTGATAAGAAAAATAGCATTGTTGTCTTTGCAACAGCCCTGTTTAACTTTAAAATTCGATGTTCTATATACACAAGATGAGAATTTCAAAATCGTAAACAAATGAAAACGTACAAGATTAAAAGATTAAATCTAAATATTGCAGCCAAAGGAGCCTGTCGACCCGAAGGTGCTGCAGGAGCGACTGAAGAAAGAGAAACAACTCAAGAAGGTTTGATCTTTGATCTCGGATAAATGGATGAAATTCTCTTTACAGTACAATAATCGATACAGCGATTTAGGCATATCTCTATCGTTATTTTATTTTACAAAACGAATATGTTTATCTAATAAACGATATACATTCTCATTAATATTCTTTTTATAATTATTATTTTTAATATTTTTATTATTGTTGATAATATTTAGGAGAATGAGAAGGCAAAGCGACAGCGAGAGAAGGAAAAGGCCAAGGAGGATAAGAAGATCGCGGAGCAAACTAAGAGGGTACTCTCTGGTATTTTGCCACTTAAAGTCTACTTAAACTTTCCCACTTTAAGTAGACTTTAAGTAAACTTAAAGTGAGACGTAAGTCTACTTAAAGTGGTGTGGTATACTGTAATGCATTTCGTCAAATGTTCTTTCACTTAAAGTTTACTTAAAGTCTACTTAAAGTCTGTGACGTAGTTTAAGTAGACTTTAAGTGGCAAAATACCAGAGCTGTAGGGTTAAAGATCGATCAATCTTAGATGTGTTAATCTTATATGGGCTGTAATGTTAAAGATCAAACATTCAATAATTAAGATTTGCAAAACAATTATTCAGATATTCTAATAGTGATAAAAGCCTTGAGAAACGAAAGATCAATTTATCGATCAAGGAACGCTGTAGATCATTAAAAATACTTGATCAGAATTGATAAATCCGTGGCCGGAAAAATAAAGCCGTGATAATATTTCGAAAGACTTTATTTATTTATTCATACAGTTTTAAAGCTAGATGAAACGTTTTATAAGCAGACAAACAGTAATAAAACAGTAAACCGAGAGACCAAGAAAACACATTGCACAATTTAATAATCGATAATTAAGGTAACGGTGGAACACGTGATGTACGACGCGGATTCGATGACTCAACCGAAACCGCCCGTGGTCGAACATGATGATGGAGATGAGGAAGGTGGACATGATAAGGCATGATTTTTTAAAAGCAAAACATACATTTAAATAATTTTAATGTGTATTATATTCCTTTTTCTTTTTTTAATATGTGGAAACACTTATTCATTTTCGTGGTTTGCGAGAGAGTGTGGTATGAGCGGAGATCGAAGTTGACAAGACGAGACAAAGAAGATTTACATGATTGACTATATGCAAATTCACTTTGTCTCGATAACACTCGAGCGTATATTCTTTAACTTAATCTAATGCCTCCTGTACCTTTTACATGTAGAATTTCATGGCCTACTTGGGTTAGTGCAGTTGCTAATGATGGCTATTCTTGGGTAATTCTATGAACTATATTTAATCTGTCCTTGAATATGTCTAATCATATTATATGGACTAATGTACTAAATTTAGGCATTTTTACTAAATTTATAATTAGACCATTCCGAACTTAATTAAAGATGGTGGCCCGTGAATGTTAAGATAAATCACTACACCCCTCTTGTGCGAATGCAAAGTGATATGCGAAGAGTTAGCGCAGCCTCTCATCTATCCCATAGCGCAGTGGTAAACGTTCAGACTCGTTACCCGTTTGACGCAAGTTCGAAACCTATTGCCGACATTCCTCAATTTTCAAAAAAAAACGCGCCCTTCCCTGAACCGGGCCTGATGGTTCATTAATGTTTCTAGCGATCAATAGACTAAATCAGCACAAAATAAATAGTGTACTGTACATAGAATAACTTTTGCTACCTTTCTGTCTTCACAGTTTGTTCACGAAAATATTCGTTTGACACCACCTTTAACCTCAAATTGGGATAAATCCGTGGGCAAATTATTTATGAGTCTAACGAAGCAAAAGTTTGAAATAAGATGGATCTAAATAAGGGAACAACACTTCTGAAAGGAGCGAATACAAACTTTACCTAGATTTTTGGCGAAGACATCTCTTATTTGCATCTTTGTTTCATCTTACTTGCTTATCGCATCATTTCATAATCTTATTCATTTTAAATTTCGCCTCCCACAGTTTATCGTTGAAGATAGATAAATAAATATTTAAATTTAAATTAAAATAAATAAATAAATTTAAATAAATAAATTTAAATTTAAATAAATAAATAAATTTAAATTTAAATAAATAAATAAATTTAAATTTAAATAAATAAATAAATTTAAATTTAAATATATAAATAAATTTCAATTTAAATAAATAAGTAAATTTCAATTTAAATTTAAATTCAGGCCGATTTCACCTGCTCCACAGGCACTATTCTCTTCTTGATCGTTGCATTCCTTGCAGCCATTGCGATCGCCTTCCTTGTATCGTTCAAAGTAATAAATATTAAATTAACATTATTAATTTATTAATTTTAATCAATGAAATTATATGATCTTGATCACAGTTTCTTGCACAGAAATGGTCAATAATTTTAAAAATAAATATTTTTTAATTACCAACAATTCCAAATATTCTACATAATTCACACTATTTATTTATCACTTGTTGTCACATTTATTCAATGTATGATAAATTACATTAAATTAAATTAAATTAAATTAAACTAAATTAAGGTGACCGAGCAGCGTTTAGGCGGACGGACGGAGACCTTTGAGGAGAAGGACGGAATCGTGCATATTGGAGCGCTGTGAGTTCTTATTCATTAAATTTTTATATGGTTGGATATGGTCCATCGAATGTCCAGCGAAAAACGAGAAGACTTCGAGAAATATAAAAGTCGTGAAACTTATTTTTTAGGCGCTTTAATTTAAGCTCTTGATTTGTCCATGGTCATTCCATGTCTCATGTTACCTATTAAAGTTGTTTTAATTATTCAAGTATATTGCTTGGTGAACATCAAATTCACACAATTATTATTATTATTATTATTAATTATTATAATATTATTTTTGTCGATAACGTTCGCATTCATTAATCAGATTATCGAGTGACGACGATGACGTAGATGAAGAAGTGACTGAAGGACGCCTCCCGAGAAATATCGAGCCCCTTTGGTGAGAGATCAAAGTTCAAATATCAAAGATCAATGTTCAAAGTTCAAAGATCAATTATCGATTCAGGTACAATCTGACGACGCGTATTTATCTGCCAGGCTATGTCGATCTTCCCGCAAAGAAAGAACGAACGTTTGAAAGTTGGTTGCATCAATCAGCAAATCATTACAATAAAACTGTTTGTGCAGCATTGGTGCAAAGTTTAGAAACTAAAAAAAAATTCAAGATTTTTGCATATTATGAAAAAAAAATGCAG
The DNA here is from genome assembly GCA_943737045.1 of Parapristionchus giblindavisi. Classification (NCBI taxonomy): domain Eukaryota; kingdom Metazoa; phylum Nematoda; class Chromadorea; order Rhabditida; family Diplogasteridae; genus Parapristionchus; species Parapristionchus giblindavisi. Next base: position 1,106,541 of record CALSFV010000214.1, on the reverse strand, counting down.
ATCATGAATGAAATATTTATTTTAGTGTTAATTTAATCAATAATATTATATATAAATCTAATATTATATATAAATCATTACTCCTTTTAATTCGCAGACTCACTGCTCGCCAAGTTCCGTGTGGTCAACGATTCAAATGAGATAATTCTCAACTCGGCAAATTTGGTCATTCCTAAAGAGCCTAAAGGATGGATACTCCAATTGGAGGATACGGTGAGATTTTTTCCTGAACTTCCCTGAAAAATTTAATAGATATTTGATTTTAAAATTATCGCAAAATATATAATAACTCGTTAAAATTCTACATGGATTCTTGAATGCATTGAACATTCTGTGATGCGAAGATCAATACATCAGTTTTCACATTATTCTCGTTTTAACGTTTTAAAAAGTCACTCATTTAAAAACACAGTCATGCAAAAGGCCATTGTATTCGAGATCGTTTTCAATGTTAAAGGTTGCACCCCAAGCAAATTTGACTGTCCGCTCTGTCAACACTGTCGCTTTCTTTGTCTACGAGAGTGTATTGCCAATTCAGAGACTAAAATTAGCTTGGGTTGTACCTTTAAGCAGCGTTTCTGACTATAAAAGTGATGAGAAGATTGTGCTTTAGAACGCAACGAACAAGATGATCACCGTGTCCAACGTCACCATCAACGCCACCGCGGAGACCGTTGCACTCACTCTGGCAGAGGTAAGAGATCAAAGATCAAATATCAAACTCTATATTTCATTACTGCAGCCTCTAAAATCCGGCACGACCTTCTCCTTGAGGGTTTCGTTCTCTGGCACTATGGATGAGTCCAAGTCCGGACTGTACATGACTGGATACAAGACTGCAAAGGGAGAGGAACGGTAAAGTTGTTTTCTTTAAATATGCGCTAAATACAGTAAGTCGGCTCTTTTACATCATTCGGACAAGGTTAAAGTGCTAGAGAAAGCTCTGTCTATGATGAGTTGCCGCTTAAAATCTTATTATAATAAGTTAAAAACTGTTTAGATCTGTTTAAAATAAACAGTTATTAACTTATTATAAAATCTTATTATAATAAATAAATATTTATTTTATTTAGCTCTGTCGCAGTCGCTCTATGCGAGCCACACTACGCTCGTCGCATTCTTCCCTGCTTGGACGAACCTGATCGAAAGGCCGTATTCAATGTAGTCATCGAACATCCCAAGGGAACTCACGCGTTGTTCAATGGAATCGAGACCGGATCGGAACCGATGTAAGCGATGGAACTTCTATTTTCTTCTGTTTTCGATTACTGTAACTACCAATAATGTAGTAACTTATGCGTTCAAACGTTGCTCACACTCATTGAAGACGAGAAAATATGTTATGAATGAGCGAAATGAGGAGTCAGAATGATTCTTTACATGGTGCCAACATCTGATTTCCAGTACCAACTACAAAGATTTCATTCGTACCAAGTTCGTCGAGACGCCGAAAATGTCCACATATCTTTTCGCGATCGTCGTTTCTGATCTGAAGAAAGTCGAACGCAAAAGCTCCAGAGGCATTCCGGTAATAATGTGTTAATAAATATTCAATACACAGTTATTAATGTATTAATAAATACATCTTACACCTGCAAATCTAATGGACATGCAAACTAATAGTTTGCACATTATAACCTGTTCACCAATACTCTGAAAAGACATCACTGCGTTGCGCATATTTTGATAAATACAACAACTTTCCAACGTATATCGTGTGAAATGATCAAAGGCTACGGCAGAAATAATGTTATATAAAACTAATTAAATAAAATTGTAAAATTATCAGATTCGCGCCTTCATCCAGCCTGATCTGATCGATAACGTCGGCTACGCTCTCAATGTGTCCGTCAAAATGCTCGATCACTACGAGAAACTCTTCGATATTCCATATCCTCTGCAAAAACTCGGTAAGCACCGTCAAAGACCAAAGATCAAAGATCAAATACTAAAAAAAAGCAATTTCAGATCTCGTTTGCGTTCGAGACTTGACTTTCGGAGCGATGGAGACATGGGGCCTCATGCTTTTCCACGAGAGCTCTGTAATTACTCATATTTTTTAAACTTACTTTTTTTCGAAATATAAAAATTATTAGCAATGATTTCAGAAAAATATATTCGGTCACCCCAAAGACCAAACATATTCTGCTGGCTTAGCTTATGTACGCCATGGACTAAACACTAAACGATTATGGTTTACTACAATGATATGATACCCCTAAAATTTTGAGATTCTGGCCGAATTTTGAATGGAAATCAAAAGAAGTATATTCCATTTGTATCCACTCGGATAACTAAGGTAGCCCACGTATGATGAAATTCAATTTCCCGGTCAACGAGAAAATATTGATTTTCCGAAATTTTAACGGGACATAATGATATGACACCCTGATTTTTTTCCATGAGCTACTATTTTTTTCAAACTTCTGCCTAACAGCAATGGATCTACAACAGGTTAGTAACCAATGTTACGGCCCTTCCTCGAGATTGGACCGAAGATCCGAATGGGAGTGCTTCAATAGAGGGCAGAAATCACTTTTGGCTCGATGCCGTCCCACTCATTTTTGATGGCATCCTTCAACTCGGCAACGGATGTATACCGATTGTTGTTCTTGTACACATGACTAACCAGGGTGCCCCACATGTTCTACATGGGGTTTGCATCGAGGTTGCCCGTAGGGCATGGAAGAACTGGGATGTTCTTGACTGTGAACAATGGTTTTGAGGGGAGTTGGTGGCGATGGAGGCGCCGTCTTTCTGGGAGATCAGATGGCGGGCACGGCTCTTCCTCATGAACGGAACGAGGGTAGTCTGTAGCATCACCCGATACTCCCCATAGTCCATACTGCTGGAGCGGAAGGAGATGGGAGGCTTGTCGAATTTTAAGAATGCGCCCTATTACGGTAGGTGATATTTTTTTCAAAAAAAAATTCAAATTATCATTTTCTGATCGATTCACCGATGAGAAGAAGTTCAACCCTGATAGGCCGGAAGGCTGTAACTGATTCTGACGTGATTTCCTCAGGAACCACGTTTTTTTCAGCAGGAAGAACTTCGGTCATGCTCTGGTTTCTTCGGTCATTATTTTTTCGTTGACAGGGAAATTGAATTTCCTCATACGTGGGCTACCTTAGTTATCCAAGGAGTGGATACAAATGGAATATACTTCTTTTGATTTCCATTCAAAATTCGGCCAGAATCCCAAAATTTTAGGGGTGTCATATCATTATGTCCCGCACTGTATGTTACCTTGTATCAATTGCAGATCCAATACATGCCCGGTGTGAGCTCTCCACTGAGCAAGCTCGAAGTGTCAGCCATTGTCTCCCACGAAATCTCACATCAGGTAGTTATTTTTATTCATAGTTATACTTCTAAAATATTGAAATGTGTTTACTCAAGTTTTAGCAAAAAAAATATTTCTGCTTCGGTATCTAATATCTAAAGATTTCGTAAAAATACCAACTGATTAAATATAAACTATTTTGGTCGTACATTCTTTCATTGTGCGTTTGGAAAAGCGCAAATAATTTGCAGTGGTTCGGAAACCTTGTGACGATGAAATGGTGGACGGATATCTGGCTGAACGAGGCCTTTGCTACTCACTGTGAGTCCGCTGAGACTGCTCGTGCTGGCGTCGTTCCCGGACTGGTAAGTCATTGCTTGTCACACCTATCCAGACACCCCGAGCTAATTTGAAACTCTCCTCACTGGCAACGCTCTATCGTAGACAAAGAATACGATAGAGCATTGCAGAATAGTTTCACATTAGCTCGGGATGTGACTTAAAAGTGTCATTTACAGTATACAATAATAACAGATTGGAAGAAAGTAGAGACTTCATTCTTTTCGACTTTTGTAAACCACATTATACACGGTGTTCTTTTTACTTTATAAGCCAGAACGACATAGAAACTCTCTTGAATACGATGGTTTCTCTGGCTTTAAAAGAGAACGGTTTCTTCCACAATACTATGCATAAATACGAAAATTTTAAGGACGAATTTTTCTACGCCATGAAGCAGCGCAAAGGCTTCATCGCGGATTCGTACGCGTCCGCTCGACCCATATCCACACCCATCATCAATCCCGTCGATCTGGGCCAGCTATTCGATGGGATCACATATGATAAGGTAACAAAGACACCGATAATATAATACTAACCAGAACCAAGAATTCTTATAAATAATCTGGAAATATGAGCCTTTAAAGTAAAATATGATGAAAAAAATGATTTAAAAATAATGCGTATATTGTAGGGAGCATCTGTAGTGAGGATGCTCGAGGACGTCGTCGGACAGGATAACTTCAGAAATGGACTCAGAGTAAGAGGCCGTTTATATGCATAGTTCCTCGTTTCAAATGGACCGAAACCTTTGTTAACGGCCTCTTCAACGAGAACAGAGAAATAGTATGCGCAATGAAGAGGCCATTGAGAGAGGTCACTCTCCCTACAATCTATATTTTCCAGGCATACCTAAAGAAGTTCGCGTACGGAAACGCCGAACATGATGACCTTCTTCAGTCGATTATCGATGCTCTACCAGCCAGTGTAAGTAACTAGGGAACTAACTAGCTAACTAACTAACTAACTAACTAGCAACTAGCTAGTAACTAGTAACTGGTAACTACTAACTACTAGTAACTTCTAGTAACTAGTAACTACTAGCAACTACTGGAAACATAACTAGTAAGAGTAACGCCGTCAGTTCCCTAAACGCAAAGCCCGAGGTGATTTTACCCGGCAACACTCAAGTAAACGACGATTTTGAATCGTTAAATAAGATCTCTGGTTCAGCAAGCCGACATCGGCAAGGACATCAAGCCGTTCATGAGGAGATTCACGAAACAAGTACGCAAGCTCTTTATAGTTTCTGAAATTTGAAATTTATTAATTTTCGTAAATTTGAATTTTCAGAATGGCTATCCTATCTTGAATGTCGAACGACCGGACACTGAACATGTGGAGATCTCTCAGGAATGGTTCCAGGTACTTTTCATAATTCACATACGAGATCTTCTGCTTTACCACATTAGAATCAAGAGATCAAGTGAATTTATTACATTTCATGTTCATTTTTGCTGAAATTTCTTGTAATTATGAAAACAAGAAGTATGCAATCATAAAATATGCGCAGCATTATTTTGTCGTTTTTAAAAAAGGGTGTACTAATTATTTTACTTTACAGCAAGACTCCAACTCGGAGGGCTTGAACAAGCACGGAGCTAGGTATGATTGTTTTATTCTAGTAAATATAAAATAAATCAGGAGAATGGCAAATGTAACGATTTAGATACGACCACCTCTGGGATGTTCCTCTCTTCTACGAGATCAATAATGACACTGAACTTACATGGATGTCGGAAGGTCTGCGTGTTTCTAGCCCTAAGCAAAATTATTTAAAAATACCGAATTTTTAAATATTTTAGGGCTTCGAGTTCCCAGCAAAGAGGAGGATCTCGTGGTCTTGAACACGGATTCCAAGGGATTTTATAGGGTATGAGCAATTTCGAAAGAATATTGTTATGTATTTGGACACAACACGTAGTAGTAATGTAGAGGCTTTATTGAGAGAGAGAAACAGTACCACCGGTACAAAGGGATGAACTAGATAAGAATGAAGGAATGACCAATAAAGACAGCACGTCAACTACGATGACATGTCATTAGCATAGAATAGGGTAATGTGGTCAAATGCAAATGTGTATGCTAAGATGCAGTTTGGTTATAATAATAGACTTTGGAGCATACATAGCACAGCGATCCGAACCCATTTATTGTGTACATTCGTGGTGTGGTATGGTGCGGTGTGCGAGGCGTATTTTACTAAATCTGTTCTACGGATGCGCGTGAACCGGAAACTGATTTCTTCAATTTTAATGTAGAATTACATCCATTTCACGATATATTTCGTGTAGAATAACAATATTTAACGAAAGGTGTAATACTTTATCATTATTTTCTACTATCTGTCTGCTCAAATTGTTAATTGTTACACAATAAAATAAACAACAAATAGAATTATTTAAAGAAAAGAGAACAAAGAAAAGAATCGAATTTGTATTAAAAGAACGAACAATAATAAACAATCAACAATAATAGCCTAACGAAATGAAGAGCTTCTTGCAGGTTACGGTAGTCTTGCTCTTAAGACGAGAGATACGGTAGTCACTGCAATCGATATCGACAATCCCCATTATGTTAATTAGACAATCGTTCAAACTATCATACCGGGGATTATCGACGAAGAGATACCGGTAGTCGGCCTAGACGGCAGCGACAAAGATGCCAAACGCGGGCAACTGTAAATGAAATTTTAACGAGTATAAAATGTATCGTGGGAGAAAACCATCGACATGGAGAGCTCTTGAACAAGCGGTTACATAATATTTATGCAAGAATGAGTGCACAGAATATAAAATATTATCTTAGTAGGCTCTAAATTGCTTGCTATTCTACATCAAAAACGCTGTTCACGTCTCACTTCATTCCTTTCCAGAGCAGCCATGATTAACCAAATCGCTAAAAGCCCACGTGAGTACCTGCGCAATGTAGTTCTTAAGGGTATAGCAACATGAAGCAATCAGTTTGAAGATTTAACAAAATGATTTAGGAAAAGGAGCAGCGGTTAAGAAAAAAGTGGTCCAGAGAAGTCATAATTGAGCGAATCTCGAAAATCCCACGTGAGGACCTGTGCAATATGGTTCTCGAGGATATGACAGCAAGAAATAATAATTACTTTTAGAATTAACAAAATGGTTTAGGATAAATAATTGTGTTCAACAGAAAGTGGTCCAGACAAGGCAGAATTGATGCAATCTACAAATCCCCACGTGAGGACCTGCACAATACGATTACTAACGATATGGCAACAACAAACAACAATTATGTAAAAAATTAACAAAATGATTTAGGAAAATAGGAAATTGTAAAATTGAACATTTTCCGTGCGTGTATGGACGCAGACGCCTTTTCCGAAACATCGCTAAAGTACACCATCCTTCGTGTTCAGATCGCAGTGCATAGCAAATATACTAATGTAAAAGAATCGGTTAAAATGCTTTAACTACTTTTCTTTGTTACTGTATTATATAATGCAATTTTGATCTTTTTCAATAAATGCATGATCAAATTGGCAACACTTGAAAAGAACAAAAGGATACGAATAGAACAATTCCATGCGTTTGATCAAGATTATTAAGCATAACTTGGAGAACATGTTTCAATAACTTCATTTTCAGGTCAACTACGATCCTCGAGGATGGAAGCGAATTCAAGAAGCTATGAACAAGAATCATACAGTACGCGATTCTTTCATTTCCAATTTTTTAAAGGACACCAGAGGCAATTTTACTCTCCATTCTTGCAATGCTCTCTCGTAGACAAAGAAAGCGAGAGAGTGTGGTCCGAGCGAATAGTTTCCAATTAGCTCGGTGTGCCCCTTTAAAACATATGTAGAATATTCTCTTGTTTAGCTTCTAAGCGACCTCACCCGACTCCGACTTCTTGAGGACGCCTTCAAACTAGCCGAAATTGGCCGACTACCCTATGAGGTGAACTGAGAAAAAAAATTAACTTTAAAAAATCTATAAATTACAGGTTCCCTTCGATCTGATCAGGTATATTGACAAAGAGGAGGATGAGATACCGTTGTTGTCGGTGGTGAGATCGTTGGGAGAACTCAGTGAGAAGTATGGAGACGATGACAGTGGAGAGGCGATCGATGTATGCTTTTTTAGAGTATTTAAAATGACACCCCGAGAATCTCTCCGCTCTGGCCATACTCTCTCACTTTCTTTGTTTACGAGAGAGTATTACCAATGCGGAGAGTAAAATTAGCTTGGGATGTGCCTATAAAGTATTTAACTAATTTCTCGAACACAAATCGCGCATGCATCACCGTACGTAGAGGCTGGCAAGTTGTGTACAAAAATGAAGAAGAAGGAGATAATAACGCAAATCTTGTAGAATAAAATAATCATAGCTTTAAAAAATAATGCATATTGAAGGAATTCATTCTCCGCACGACGACTCCAATGTACAAGAAGTTTGTGGATTGGAAGTTCAATTACACCGACAATGACTTCGTTAAAGCGTAAGTTATCAGTGAATCTTTTGTTTTCTCAAAATATTGTCAAAACATCACCTCAAACAGTTGTTCTACACGAAACCATGTCCTAATTTGTTCTGCACAATAAATATTATAAAAGTTAATATTTTTCTAGATCCCTCCTTCACGAACTCCTGATCGTTATGTGGGATAGCGGACATCCAGAGGTAACATTTCATAGTTCGATAGTAATAGTCTCCGCTCTGACCGTAGTCTCTGGCTGCCTATTTTGCGAGAACATGCGGCCGGTATGATGTTCTATTATAATTATCTTGACACAATTAAGGTCGCCAATAAAATGCTTGATTTCTTCGAGAAAGATCTGCTTGCAACATGCGCCATCGAGAAAGCCATTTCCAGTCAGTGCAGCAAGTAAGCTTGAGTGATCTTTGATCTTTGATCTTATGATATCTTGATCTCTGATCTTTGCAATTTCAGGGTTCCTCCTCTCATTCGTCCTATGGCATACTGTGAGGGAGTCCGTCGTGGAGGCCCCGACGAGTTCAAGTTCGTCCTACGCCTGTACGAAAACGAGATCGTTTCGGTAAGTGTTTGAGATCAAAGATCAAATATTGAAAGACCAATTTTGCTAAATTATTATTTAGAAAGTATAATAGTCGTACTAAAAGAAACGTGCTCGGTGTTTCGATTGGTCTTAATACCGACCCCCAATCATCAAAGATCAAAGATCAATTGTACAGATCGAGCGAGAGCGTCTGCTGCTCGCTCTGAAGTGCACGAGGGATACCTATTCGTTGAAGAGACTGTACCAAGCGTTGATTGACGAGGAAGGCCAAGGTGAACAATGTCCAATTTTAGATTAAAGGGACACCACGAGCTTATTTGAAACTCTCCGCTCTGGCAATGCTCTCTCACTTTCTTTGTCTACGCGAGAGTGGACAGTAAAATTTTTTTAGCTCGGATGTGTCTTTAAAAAATCAAATTTCCGTAGCTCATTCACAATTTCTATATACTTCCACTAAGTATAATCAGACTACTACAAAAATATGCTTATGAAAATCTGTTTGTTATTACTGAATTTCCACTTTCTCGTTGCTGAGTTGAACACAGCAGTTATTGTTTAAAGGGACACGCCAAGCTAATTTAAACTCTCCGCTCTGGCCACACTCTCTCGCTTTCTTGTCTACGAGAGAGTTTTGCCAATGCGGAGAGAAAAATTAGCTTGGGGTGTCAATAAATCAATACCTTCATTCAGGGCTCTTCAAGGGTCATAGCCTGGATGAGAATATTGTGCTGCATAAGGCTGGTCACGATCTGGCGAAGAGAGTCTACAATGAATTCTTCTTCGAGAATTACAAGAAAGTGTTCAAGAAGTGGGTTTCTTTTTTCCTTTTTAATTACTATATCTGCGCGAAAAAAATAGATAGGAAAGGAAAAGAAGACAAAGCTCTTCTCGTTTTGCACAGAATCTCGAATATTTGTCTTTTCTTTTGCGGCTTTTTGAGCACAGCCAAACAATAAGATATTATCACGTTTCTCCTGTAAAAGTGTATGAAATCCTTCGACATGAAAAATGTTTTGATCTCTGTTGTTATTTATAGTTGTTTTACTGGCCTAAATGACAATGAGTCCTAACTATAATAGGGTTACTTCCGCCATTGATCATGTGGTACTATTTTTACAATTTTTACAATTTATCAAGCACAGAACCATTGTGGAGGGAATGGTTGCTAGTGAAAGACTGATTATCCTGGGCGTGCTGGTAATGAGGTTCCATACATGGGGATATTCGTTCATCATCTGGTCCATTAGGACTAAAATTACCTGTTGACTAGGGTCTGACAATGGTTGAAAAAAGATTTTGAAAAGAACTTGTTTCATTTATGTTATACAATTTCGATTTGACTCATTCTTCTCCCGGGAATAACTATTCTCGATTGCAGGTACAACAATAACGTGAACGATGCTTCAGATTTCGTCAATGTCTTGTCTGCACGAAGCAAAAGCGAGCTGTCTGATGTGAGTCCAAATTGAAAGAAAGCTGTGGCGCGACGCGGCTCGCTTCACGTCGCTTCGATATTCTAATAATTTACGCGTCGCCCTCAGACTATTATCTATTCTATAATACATGTATTGTGTAAAAGCCACGGCGCACATCGCGGTCCGTCATTTATCGATTATCTTACAGTCTAAAGTTACCGTAATCTCATCATTTATCGATTTTCAGGTGGAGAGTTTCCTACTCGCCAATCCCACATACGATCAGTTCGAAGGATTCGCGAAGACCGTCGAGAACGGTCGCGCTCTGCTCAACTGGCGCCACAAACACAGCAAGCACATCGTAGAAGAGCTCGAGAAACGCACCAATCGCGTTTAGGCCACGCCCATTTTCATAGACTATTTTCATTTCCATTTCCATTTTTCCCCTTGCCCTTGCTCATGATTAATATTAACCAGTGAAGCGTCGTCCACTATCTACAGGTATTTATTGCGTAATAAAGTTGTTGAAAAGTGTGATTATGAATTGTTTATGTTTATCGTATGATGGGTTCATGTCCCTATCGATACCTTTATGCATAAGAGGTAAGTTAAAGGTAATTTTATTTCCTTAAATAGTTTAAACTAACCGCGGTGGCAAGATTCTCTCGCCGGTGATAGAGTTTGGCCAGAGTGGAGAGAATCAGATTAACCTAGAAAAAAGTATGTCAAAAACCAATTTAAAATTTTCCGCTCTGGCAAGGCTCTCTCGCCGGCGAGAGTTTGAAGAGAGCATCAAATTAAAAGTTGAGGTGTTCCTTTAAGGGATATGGAGGACATCGACCTTGGCGACCGCCGAGGCCTGATATCATTGGTGTACGGAGATGGGAGTACGTCAACGAATGCGGGAGAAGGAGATCAATTGAAGTAAGCAGATAATTCATCCAGATTATCACTGGCCTAGCAATGTTATCCCGCAGGACTTCGTGTGTCTGGAGTAATAGGGATAACCTATGTATATCTTTATTCTTTTTTTATTCATTGGAGTATATGCTGGCCGTGATTCGATATATTGATTACATGATTTGGAGATAAGAAGAATCGAGAAAAAAGAAAACAAAACAAAAAAAACGTTACCGTGGATGAAAGCATAAAGTATTTTCTCGTTTAAAAAAATAATTTCGTAACCGAGATAAACACGAACAGAAATTCTGTTAGGTTGGCGAGAGTGCTAACTGAAACCGTACAAGAGACGTTTTCTCGTGGAAGGTTTACAGTGAGGTAGTTACTTTTGAGCAAAGGGGTTTTTGAGGGGCTAAGCTTTTGAGCAGACTATCAAGGATTGTGATCCATGTAACTTGTCTAACATGCTACTGCAATAGCTTGTGAAATAGTAGTGTGGCTATTTCGTAACGCATGATTAGCAGTTTTAAAGGGTAACACCAGCTTAATTTTTAAAATTTCTTTAAAAATTACACAAGTTGCCGTGAACTGACATGTTTTTTTAAACTGATTTATTAATAAAATACTCCAAGCTATTATATAATAAGGTGATGGTCGTTCACTTGATATCCTCTCACATAGGAAAACAACGAGAGTGTGGTCAGTACTGTGAGAACAAAAATAAATGTTGGTTGTGTTCAATGAAGCTTTGCAGTCGTTTCAATCCGATAACTCCGCCCACTACTGCCTCGGCCATGTCCTCGGTCAGATCCTCATTGGAGATGAAAAAGAAGCAACAAAAGGAAAAAGCAGCGAATCAAAATCGAGCCAATATGAGAAGAGAAAAGGTACAATTAGTAATGAATATAAATAGGGAAATCGATGTGGCATTCGAGATTTTTCTACAATTGATTATGATATTCTAGATGATGCATTACTTTTGAGACTTAAAAAAATCATTGTCAATTGACTAAACTGAAGAAATTTGATTGAATGACAACGTTACCAAAATAGTAGAATTATCTATTATATTAAATTACCTCGACCTCGTTTCAGAAGAAGTCCGGAGTGGGTTGTTCGATGCCCCTCTGTCTCTGCTTGATTCTTCTTGCTGTCGCCTCCATCATCACCACCGCTCTCGTTGCACATGTATGCGTCTTTCGTTTCTAATTTTTTGTATTAGATTTTTTCGCCAAAGGTAAGATACGAAATTAACTAAACATGCGAACAATCGATCAGTGAAGCGCAAAATCTCTTTCTTGCTTATATTTTTTAAAGTTAAAATGCCAAATAATATTTCTTCTACTTCGTTTTTTTTTAAAATGCGTACAGGTAACCGTCACAACCGTATATGGGTCTGTTGCCAAACATCCTCGTGATGGCACGTTTGTCGGCAAACGGTTTGCCACCGTTCATGGATACGGTCTTTGATCGCTGTTTCTTTAAAAAGTTTGATGACTATCAATTATGCACCTTTCTTCAGATGGTCGCCAAGCGAATCAACGAGCGACCGACAATGTCCAATCTGACTCATGGACAGAAGCTGGTCGCCCTCAAGTACAACATGTGGGCTGATCTTTGATCTTTGATCTTTGATCCTTGTTCTTTAAGGACCTTCGACGAGCCCCAAACCGATGAAGAAATGGAACTGGATGCGGCTGTCGAACAGCAAGCAGCGATCGAAGTGAAGGATGAGGATAGGCACATTAAGAACATCCAACCGATATGGTGAGACTAGTTAGATAACTTCTAGAGGTGCCATCGTACCCACAGATAGAAGTGTCTTTGGTTATGGGTTTTGTCCTTTGTGGTTGCATCGCCACCACGGCACAAGAAAAGGGAATCGACTTCTGTGGCATAAGAAGACTAATTATCCTGATCCCGTTAAACGTGATAAAATGGTGTTACATTTTTTCAAAAGTATCAACTATGGTCGCACAAAAAAATGATATTAATATTATGTGAAAAATACGTAATTATCTCCTCCGCAGGTACAACCTATCGCTGACTGCTTACGTGCCCGGATTCGACTCATCTATCGACAAGACAAAACTCCGGACCTATGATGCAGTGCTACTAGTTAAACTGCGAGCGACCATGGTTAGCACAAAGACCAAAGACCAAAGATCAAAGATCAAAAATTTCTCAGGAAACTAACCAAATCGAGCTGCATTCTGATGGACTAAACATCACCGACAAGGCCGAGAGCTACAAGCTATTCCAAGGAGGCAGCAATTCGCGGCCGAAGAGGGCAGAACACATGGAGAGTAATGAGGTATTGATATATCAAGTAACGATCAAAGATCAACTTTGCTCAGACCACAACAACCGTCAAGCCAAAGTCGAAACCGGAAGCATCCAAGCCGAAACCCGAGGTGCCAGCCATGGAACCGTCAGATGTCAGCGTGTCTGCAGTCACAGTCGATGTTCCCAAGTTGAAAGTCATCTTCCAACTGTCGAGGGTTAGTTAGTATTTTATAATTTAAAAAAACGAAACGAACAAACTGCGGTCTTAACAGGATGATTTATTTTGCATATATCCGCCACAGTGAATGGGATTGAATGAATTTACTAGTGTTTACTAATTTGAAGGAATATGTTTCAAAGGTTTCATTAATACGGATTATGTCGTTACAAGAGCAATGCAGTTTGCGGAAAGATCCGTATATCGAAAATTATAGCATAACAACCATAGACTGGTGAAATTTGACAAACTCCCTCGGGCAATACCCTAGAAGCCCGAACCGAGGGACGGGGTCTGAAATGATTGTGCGTTCTACCACACACTTCTAATCTACTCAAGCCCCGCCCACTTAAATTCTTCAGTTCCCTTGCTCGTGCGATGTGTATGCATTAGGCATCCGCATTCGTGCAAATGCACAGGTATGAGCATGAACGAAATAAAAATAATGAAAAGTCATTCTGCACAATTAAACCGCATTTTTTCGTGCGATTTCGAGCATACAAATGGCAGACCAACTACCAATTTGATGAATAAAAATGATCAGAATGAATCGAATGCATTCATTTGAACGAATGAATACTTTATTATAATAATGACATCGTGCGCACGACTTTTCTTTCATTTTCATTTTGAAAATCATTTCGCACGAATGCACATTTGCGGATCCCTAGTATGCACTATCATTCATGACAGTCTTGAGCATATCACTCATTGTTATAACTGATTAAATGGGTAATATAATAACTACGTATGGTGGAATAAAGAATATGTAATCGCTAAACTAGGTTAACAATTGAACGAATATAGGCTCTGAAAGAAGGCGAAGAGGTCATCCTTCGTGTTCCCTTCTCTGGTCCCATTAGAGATCAACTGAATGGCCTCTACATGACTGAGTACAAAAACGAAAAGGGAGAGTCAAGGTATGCTTATAGTACGGTCAATGAGCTCTTCTAGCTCCGAGAAAAGATCATCGAGCTATCGGAGCTCTGATCACTTGTAACCCTGACGTTCTTTCGTGCTCTCAAATATGCCATTTCAGATTCGTCGCCATGACCCACTTCGAACCACAGTATGCTCGCCGATTCGTACCGTGTTTGGACGAACCCAAATTCAAGGCACCCTGGAAGCTTGAGGTCAGTACCTGAAATTATATATGCAGTTTCTTAATGTTGGTCAGAGAGATGTGTTATATATCCGATATTGAGAAATGATTCCAGATCACCCATCCTGCGAAATCTTCCGCCTCTTCAAACGGAGTCATCGAAAATGAAACTGAAATGAAGTGAGTCGTTGTGGAATTTGGCTGCGAAAAGAAAAGAAATATAGACGAGAGAATTTGTAAAACGAGGGAGATCGAGTAGTTTTCTCTACATTTCTTTTCTATTCTTGATTTTTGACATAGCATTAGCGACTTTGAGAGATTTTAAACACTCTGAATATCTCAATAAACTTGCAAGACAAGTGCAATAGTGAGGAGAGAGAGAAAAGGTGTAAAAGAGGTACTGCTATAGCTCACGTTCAAGGGCGATCATTCACTCGCCTTTCCCAGCGATCTCGTGGTGTAGTGGTTATCACATCTGTCTAACACACAGAAGGCCGGCGGTTCGAGCCCGCCCGAGATCAAACTTTTTTTTTCTTTCAATTTTATCCATTCCTTTAATTTTGCTAATTTTACTGCTGAAGAAACACTTCTTTGCACACATTTCAATAACATTTTAAGCTAAATTACACGGTAATTCCCTTCCATTTCCTTCCAAATTTTTTTCTCGGTCACATTATATCAATAATATATCCAAAAAAGCTAGATCTATCACAGTACGGCAGAAGCAAATTTTCCTTGAAAGCCAGTCAATAGTCGTTTTTTTGGTTTCAACTGAAAGAGAACACTGCGCTGGAGTTATTAATGTGATTTGATTAATTCACTTTAAAGAGACGCCAAGATAATTTTACTCTCCGCGAAATATTCTCCCCAACAAAGAAAGCAAAGAATAAAGAAAAAAAAGCAAAGAAAAGAAAGAAAAACAAAGAAACAAAGAATGTGTGGCCAGAGCGGAGTGTTTTTTTTTAATATAAAATTTAAAAATTAGTTCGGGTTTGCCTCAACTGGTAGTGTTACAGGCATGGAATCAAATAGGTTTCACTGCTAACAATCATCAGTATCAGTATATCAGTAATCATTCTTTCAATATTGTTTCGTTGTCAATTGTGTAGTAACGAAAAATAATTAAAAACATTTTTTTAAATTAAATTTAATTAAATTTAATTTATCATACATTGAATAAATGTGACAGCAAGTGATAAATAAATGGTGTCAATTATGTTTATTAATTATGTTAAATCACAGCAATATCCTTGAAGGTGCACACCGAGCTAACTTGAAACTCTCGCGCAAATCTCTCTCACTTTCTGTGTCTACGAGAGAGCATTGCCAGAGCGGAGAGTAAAATTAGCTCGGGGTGTGCCTTCAATAGTATTTTGTGCTCTCAGTGGATGGCGCACGACCTCCTTCAAGGAGACTCCTCCCATGTCATCTTATCTATTGGCCATAGTCATCTCCGAGTTCCGCTACAACGAGAAGACCTCGAGCAGTGGCAAGAAGGTAAGTGATCTTTGATCTTTTTGATCTTTAATCTTTTGATCTTTGATCTTTATAGGTCCGTCTCTGGGCGCGATCAGAGGCTCTCGAGCAGACCAACGTTGCGCTCGATGCAGCAGTAAAAGTGCTGGATCACTTCGAGAACTACTATGGCATACCCTTCCCGTTGGAGAAGCAAGGTTCTTTAATTTTGCTATACAGGAGCAAAGATAAATTGATGAAATGAATCGAGATGAAAAAGATCGAAATCCACTTTCAACATCATCTGCACACAAATGAATTCACCTATGGCTTGTAAGACATTGTAAGCTGAATAGGACGTGTATATTAGCACTGTCACACCAAATCCAGCTTATAGTACTGACCGGGGCCACCTCTTATCCAACCTCTTTGATATTTAAAAAAAATACTTTGATATTTAAAAAAAAAACAGAAATCATTTCAGATATGTTCGCTGTGCCTCTCTTCGAAAATGGAGCCATGGAGAACTGGGGTCTACTCTTGTTCCGTGAAGAAAGAGTGCTGTATGATCCCAAGCTGAATACACTCATTGAGAAGAAGAAGGTAACGATATCCTTCTGCAATTATTTGTGTTTCTGAAATATCCAAATCACACTACGAAGTCTATTCTATGCAATAAAAATCTCAATTTTTAATAGAATTTATACACAGTCCAAAGTTTTACATTTTTCATTTTTGTATGTCACAGCATTAATATGTTTAGGTTCTCGAGGCAGTCGCCCACGAGATGTCACATCAATGGTTCGGTGACCTCGTCACTATGGCTTGGTCGGTTCAAATTAATCACTGTTTCCCGTTTGAACGATATTTTGTGTTATATAGCTCATATTTACATAATATGTGATCGACTGCAACATTCTCCATACTGTAGAGTTGCACTTATTAATCAATCAATCAATCAATGAAAAAAACAATCAATCAATAAATATTTTAAAGGTTTATGGGGTGTTAGTGTTCAGGTGGACTGATCTTTGGCTCAACGAGGGTCTCGCAGTGTACTACACGATGGACGGACCTTCGATCATCACCGACGGATCACTTCAAACTGTGAGTTAAAAGGAGAACTGTGAGTTAAAAGGAGGCGTACGTTAACCTTTGAGCCATCCATAACGTTCTTTTCAAAAGTTAGAAAAAAGTAATAAAAGAAGAGAATACTCTCAACTTTGCATAATTTCTTCCTTTTTTTCTAATTTGAACATCGCATCATTTATCCCCGGATTTTCAGAAAGATCTAGCTGCCCACATGAACCTGGAACGAGCAATGCAATATGACGAGAAAGCGACATCTCATCCTATCACATACAAGTATCAATCATATATTTTAAATAATAACAATATATTTTATTAATAATAAATGATATATTTTTTAATAATAATAATAATATATTTTGTTCGGTACGAAAAGATTGTAGGTAAATTGATATACAGTTACGCATAAAAACAATGCAATTTATAGTATAATCTAATTGTTTTCCATTGCAGAGTTGAGCAACCCCGAGAGATCGAAACTCTCTTCGATGCGATCACATACTACAAGGTATAAATAATAATAAAATAATATCTAAAATTCTATCGATCAATAATATAAAAACTATTGCTTAGGGAGCCGTGGTCGCTAGAATGCTGCACGCCATTCTCGGAGAGGATAACTTCCGCAAGGGAATTACGGTATGTTGATCATGTCGTTTTATTATGTGAAATATATTGCTGTACGAGACAGTCAGCTAAAATTTTAAAATGAAAAAGTGTGGTTTTCAAAGAACTTGCACCAGTGTACAGTATAGTATAGATAGTACACTTTGTAAAGCACTATCATAAATGACATTACTCAGAACTACCTCAAACGCAACATGTACAGTACGGCCACATCAAAGGATCTCTTCAATGGACTCGACGATATCGTGCCTGAAGATGTGAGCCATATTTTTAAAGCTAAATTTTGAAAGCGTTTTATTAGTATTTTTATTAATAATAGCTATATTGTTTTCAGATCAAGGCATGGGATGGCGAGAAGTTCGAAGTGAACACATTCACTCAAAATTGGATCACACAGGTTCGCGGGTTAAACTCACACAAAAGCTAATTTGAAACTCTCTCTCCGCTCTCGCAATGCTCTCTCCTTTCCTTTGTCTACGAGAAAGTGTATCCACTGGAGTTTGAAATAACGTTGAGTCTGACTTTAAAGAAAGTCGGCATTTAGAGAAAAATCGATTGTTTAAAATATTATATCATACATGCGATTCCAAAATCGTCGTATTGAGTGAACAAAGAAGAAAACATAAATTACCATAAAATAAACAGATTTGCTACATCGCTCCCGATGCACTGTTGCTGCACATTCGTTTCTTATCGAATAATTATTTAATATATAATAATCTTTGTTCAGATGGGATTCCCCACTGTGTACGTCGACCGAATCAACGATCACGAAGTTGAACTGAGACAGCATCGATTCAAGCAATCCAATGTCACTCAAGAGAATCCAAAGTTCCGCAACGCGAGGTGTGTCAACTACAGTAGCGCTCAAAAAGACTTCACAGTGGCTTTTTTTTCGCGATATCTCTTGTTGTACTAATGGAGATGGGATGAAATTTGGAATACACATAATCCTCAAGGTATTGTGTAGAATAACGATATAACGATAGTGTTTTGGAGTGCTACTGTATGTTCATTTCAATCACTTTTTCAACGTTTCTCACATATCCTGATTTTGTCGTCGTATGATCGTAGGAAAAGGCATATTTTAATATTTAAAAGTAAATAGCGCGTTTGCAGATACTGGTACAAATGGGACATTCCCGTGTGGTATTCGGTTGACGGAGAGAAGAAGGAGATGGAGTGGCTTCACGAAGGTATTTTTAAATATTTTGTTGTTCTTTTCGCACAAAATATTGAGTTTTACGAATCTTGTTAGAATAGTGCTTCGAAAATCTGATAAAATAAGAACAGCCTAGTGACACTCTCTACTCCATTCAACTAATAGCTTTTTTGATGTCCATTCTAGTTGCTCATCATATCTACCCATTGATATCTACTATTTATCGAGTATTTCAAACGTTAAAGTCACTTATCATTTTCCGTAACCAGTAAACATTAAGTCACTGACGTAGTTTAATTAGACTTCTTTAAGTTCTGAAAAACCAGGGTAGTAGACATATATCGCTTACAGTTCTTCGTCTTCCCCTCAACGCCTCACAAACTCTCCTCATCAATTCCGAAGGTGCCGGATTCTACAGAGTACACTATGACAAAGACGGATGGAAGACCATCATTGAGCAGCTCAAGACCGATCATAAGGTTTGGACTTTGATCTTTGATCTTTGAACTTTGATCTTTGATCTTTCCAGAAAATTCCTGAAATGGGTCGTGCCCGTCTGATCAGTGATGCATTCGCGCTTGCAGATGCTTCGGAGCTCGATTATGAGGTTTATTGAGTTTGTCTATTTAATATATTTTTAAGATTTTGTCTAGACTAGATAAGAAAAGAAACAATGGTTCTTTGAAAGATCATGAATATGACAAAATTAAAGGTGTTATATGAATATAAAATTGGCAATGTTACGCAATGATATAAAATTTGGTATGATTTAAAAAATCAATATTTAAGATCGTAGAAAATGACTGTGATTGCAGACAGCCTTCGAGCTGGCCGAGTATCTGGACAAGGAAGAGGCAGTCATCCCGTGGAGGGCGGCACTCATTCGATTCCGTAATATTCTCCGCTATTATAGAGATCGACCCGAGGGCAGCCATGCTAGGGTTCGTGCAACTTTTTTATATTTACTTATGCTTTCTCCACGAAAACAAAAGAAACGCAGTGGGAACTCTCCCCGTTTTACCTACTCTCTCATCTCATTCTTTTCTTTTCGTGACTTTCGAACATATTCTAAACTGCGAAAGAAAGAAAAAGAGTTGAATACAAATCAAAATGTTTGTTTTTTTTTTCATTCTTTTTATTGTTTATAGATAATATTTTACAGGAGTTCATCTCTGCCCGAATTATGAAGATGTACAACAAGATTGATTGGTCCAAGGTTGATAGTAATAGCAATGCAGATTACGGATACAGGTACGCATTTACAATAAAATACAAAAAAGTCTCGGCGAACCACTTTTTTCATGGAATTTTTGGTTTTAAATAGTGAATTTTGATTTCGGAATTGTTTGAGAAGATGAATGAACATGGTGGTTAGGAAGATGTGATGTTCTCTGGTATTTCTCTGGTACTGATTTGAAGACTTTCATGTATAACCATAGTCTTTCAGTGAACTTCTGAACACTCTGATCACTGTCTCTCGCGCCTATGGAATCGGTGATGTGTCGAATCGACTGAATAAGATGTTCAATGGGGACTTCGTGGACAAATGCAAGGATGCCAACTCCGGGTCGAGCAAATGCTCGAGGTAATAACTCAATTATATTTTACTGTATCATACTTCCAATAGATCTTAAATGTGACAACATTTGAAACAACATGAAAATCAATGCATGAGACAACAAGGGGTGTTGAGAGGTAGAGTTTTAACAATATTTTTGTGAAGAAAGCAAACGTTTAGTATAGCAATTTTTTAAAGCTTATGAAGTACGGGGTTGCTTGCTTAAACAAGGTGCGGTGATAATGTTCCAGTGAATTACAGTGTCCCTCCTCTTCTGCGTACTTCTGTATACTGTGAGGGTGTCACTCGTGCTCATTCTTCGACTGTCGGCAAGGTGGCGGAGCTCATTGAGAACGAGAAGAATCGTATTGAAAAGGTTGGTTAAGCTCTGTTCAAAGTCACGAAATGAAAAGAAAAGTCGAAAAAACTCCCTGGTTTCAAATACACTCTTGCCTCTTTTTTTCGTTTCTTTTCTTTCTTTTCTCAATTTTCTTTTCTAAATATTTTTTAATGTCATATCATCAACAACAAAAGATATTTATGAATTTCAGGCTCGACTCGTACAGGCTCTCGGCTGTTCCAGAGATACTGCAGTAATTAAGAGGTACTTAATTTCCATCTGTTGTCATGGCCTCTGTCCACATTCTCTCACTACCATTGCACGAGAGAGAATCGTATCCGTGATTATGCGCAAACAATTATGATGTCAATAGCGTATTTATTGTTAAAGAACTTCTGGTAAACGCTCGTGACGTCACGAACTTTTTTTTAATTATGATATCTATACAAAGCAGAGAGTAACAAGATCAGATGCCTCTATCCATAACCAGCGGCAAATCGTTTGACCGCAAACTGTGTGCCAACAATTATGGATACTCATACTGGTTCCTTCAGATTGCTCCACTCAACCTTCTTCAACGGTACCTCACCAGCCGTCTCATTCCTGTCTCAGTTGATCGGCCAATTCGAGGACAACACCGTCGTTGACTACGTCATGCAGGACTATCTGACGGAGGGATGGGCGGGGGCTGTTCGAAGGTATAATATTTTGGAAGACAAATATCAATCGATATTTGTTGTGCTTCGATTTGGACGTTAACCATACATATATATAT
The DNA here is from genome assembly GCA_943737045.1 of Parapristionchus giblindavisi. Taxonomy (NCBI): domain Eukaryota; kingdom Metazoa; phylum Nematoda; class Chromadorea; order Rhabditida; family Diplogasteridae; genus Parapristionchus; species Parapristionchus giblindavisi. The sequence continues at coordinate 1,084,978 of CALSFV010000214.1, read as the reverse complement.
CACTATCGCAAAATATTATCATGGGTTATATCGAACCGGTTTTCGTGAAAATCATCAGCTAGAATACTATTGTTGGATCGAATTAATTATGTTTTAAAGGCACACCCTTTTTTTCACTCAGCTCTGGCAGCACTCTCGTGTAGTCAAATAAAGCGAGAGAGCTTTGCCAGAGCGGAGAGTTGGCTAAGGGTATGTCCTTAATATCATTCTTCATTGCAGTCTGGGCGATCATCAACTCTCACTCAATAAGGTCATCAGAGGCATGCCTGTGCACACTGCTAAGAGACTCGAGAAGGTATGAATTATTGGTTTTAAAGGGGCACATCCCAAGCTAAATGAATATCTCCGCTCTGGCCACAATCTCTCGCTTTCTATGTGAACGAGAGAGTATTGTCATTGCGGAAATTAAAATGAGCTTGCGGCGTGCCTTTATTAGTATTTCGCTAGCGTTATCTGTTTAATGGATTGCAAATGCAAAGCGAATCTTATTTTTGACGTGAAACTTATCACAGATTGTTGGTAACAATATTAGCCATCTATAACATGGACCCTGTTGCTTTGACTATCCGCTCTGGCTACACTCTGTCGCAGACAAAAATTGAGAGGATGTTGCCATAGAAGAATATTGCATGTTTATAATACTACGGATGTCCCTAAAATCATAGTTATAGGGAGCGTAACCTCACGCAATGGTCTCTTCGACGCGCAATACTCTCTCGTTGTTAGAGAACAGAAAAATAGTTTGCGCATTGAAGAGACCATTGAGTGAGTTAACGCTCCCTTTATTATAATAATTCTATGCAAATTGCAGCTCGAGGCCTTCCTCGCATCAAAGAAGAGCACGTCCAAGTTCCCCGCGTTCGACGTAGTCATAGAACAGGCCAAGACCGAGCAAGACTGGCTCAAGCGACACTCCACAGAACTCGACCATATTTTCAAACCCAAAGGAAATATGACGGTTAAGGAGGAGATGTAGATGATGTATTTTATCAGGAAAATATTGATTTTTTCGATTTCCGCTAGGAAAATCAATAATTATGATTATTTCTAGTTAATCAATATCATTATTTCGTGTGTGTTCATGACCGGTATCGTGTAAGCATTATTGTTATTGTCCGAATAAACGTTTAATAATATAATGTATGGAAAGAGTTTGATCGTGAATAATTAGTGCAAATGTACATAGAAGCGATAGCTGGCTCGAACAACGGATCTGATTGAGCAATTAAGAAACGTCGCCCATCTTGCAGCTCACGAACGACAAACTTTTCTGAAGATGGTACTTTGTCCATAGCTTGATATTCAATCGATATAGGGAATTGTAGCACCAATTTGTGAAATTTAGCAGATTTCCCGAGGTATGCGAAAACGAAATTTCGCTAATAAGCCTATCAGATCGCCATAATTCAGTTCAGTGTGTGGTCTGTATCTTCGTCGACTTTCATAGTTATCTAATTTCTGCAGGAGTGAAACCAGATGCACCCAAAATCATTGTAATTTGAAAACAAATATGTGATCAACGGAATATTATTTATCGACTTTAAATAAATAGTTGTAAATACAAATAAATATGGTAGAGCGGGTTCGACATCGTTGCATTAGTTTGGAACCGACTGGATGAGAACTATTAGCATATGAGAGACATACACAAAATATGCAAATGGTTCTCATTCATCGGTTCTCATTCGCCCTGGTTACCGATATGAGACACGAGATGCAAGATCTATTTTTTGTATTCGCAGGCAGCATTAATGGTTTCGGAGATAAGGCCACCATCGTGTGTGCTGCCATGTTCTCCGTCGAAATCCCATCGCCCCGTTTCGTCATCGCATTCCATCAATAGCATTGTCGAAGAATTTGAACTGAATGTTATATTATTAGTATCTCCTCACCACCGCTACTGCTGTACAAGGAAAAATAGCAAGCAATCAAAAATATATTGATCTACTTGGCTCTTTAAGAAATGCTGTTTAGGAAAAATTTTTCTTTTTTGATATAAACTACGCTGAATACTTTGACAAGGTGAGTGCGATATATATAAATATATATAACGTTAGTTCAATATGCGAGACAGATGGGAATAGCGGGGCAAAAAAGATGCTCAGGCGACTTTTCGCAAAACTTTTGTCTCCATCGAAAAGCTAAAAATAGCCCATTATTGAGTTTTATTCTTCATAATTCCCCACTGCGGATAGAATTATCATTAAAATATTCAATTTCAAGTCATATCAAAACAGGTTGGTGTGGCAATTAGTAAAAAGCTCCCGCTATCTGGAGCAGACTGTAGTTTTTTAACTGCGAAGTTCTCCTTACCAGAGAATTCTTATGATATAAGATTTATATATATCGAAACAGAATTTCAAGCTGATTTATATGAGACCAACTTCTCTATCGCTTTCCGGTCCCCTGTATATGTCAAGCACTAGGGGGGATGAATCAATTGCTCCAATGAACCAAAGCTGACCAATTTATTTAGCGTATAATCGGAACAACTTAATCATCGCGAAATTTATGATTTTCTTTAAATGGCCTAGGCTAAATGGACTTTGGCCTAATTTATTTTAATATAGTACATTTGATGGAAAGAAAAACAATGAAAAGAAAGAAAAAATAACGAAAATAGCCGCTCACAATCCCGTTTGATCGACCTGCTCCGTTCAGATCCATTCACGCCTATCATGATACAATTATTTTTACATGTACGAACGATCCTTTTAAATACCGAACTTGGTTTTGGGTACCGATACCGGACAGCGAGGATAAACGGTACCAATGATTATGGGAAACTCTCCCTTTAAAGTAAGGCCAAAGTAATAATTAATAATATTACATTTCATACCTGTATCAGTATCACTATCAGTATCGGGTTTCGGACCCGGCGATTTCGGTTTCGGCGATTTCGGTTTATGAGGGGCGCAGGCGATTGCAACAGAAACAACGGTGAACAAGACAACGAGTGCGAATATCATTGTAGTATAGGCTTATGCTTCGAGCGATTTGCTGCGTCTTTATATATGACCATAATGGACATCCTAGATTGGATAAGTTTTCCAATTGACAATGAGCAGAGCGAGGAAAGTTGGAGATATAATCAGTGATAAGGGTATTTGAAGAGACGTGCGATATGCCGAGATACGCCAAAAGAGAAAGGCAAAGGTAAAGATGAAAAATCGAAATGTGGAGAGATGAAGCCTATGCGAGGATAGGACAATAATCAAGTTTTCGCCTAATCTCAATCCACAAGATCACGATAGCCACATTTGTTCTATGAAGATATGTGCTCTCCCATTTCAACTTTCCTTGCGCACATGATAATGTACGATTGCACTGTAAGGTCATCATACGAATGCTTTGTTTACATTCCGCTATAAGCTGTGGCGTTTTTGAAGATTGTTACGTTCAATAAACTTTCCAATAGAAATTTTGCCCTTTGCTAACTTTGCATAGAATCAAATTTGAGTAATTAACATCGGATTGATTTTAAAATAGAGCGACTCAAAAAATAGCATAAACTACCATGTTAATTGGTAATGTATTTTTTTTAAATATTTTACGCATTTAACTAACAACTAGGGTTGGCAATAGCAGCACACACGCATTGCGGGCCCACAACCTCGAAGGGAAGGGATGGGGAGTGATTTCGGGCCCGCAATAGCATTGCTGGCCCGCTACGTCCTTTTCCTCCCCTCTAACTCCTCTCCTTTCCTATAAAGAGTGATTGCGGGCCCGCAATCAACCCCCCCCCCTCCTCTCCCTCTGAGGTTGCTGGCCCGCAATCACTAGCAATATAGATGCCAGGTCATTGCGGGCCCGCAACCCCCGAATAGCCATCTGTACTAACAACAACATAACATTGACATTTAACTTTGTTTCATCTGCAAATTCCCTGTTGCCGTGTCATATATTTCTTCGCTTATACGGTCGTTTCCCAATAGGGCCTCATCCAGCCTACTTCATTGATCCCACTCTAGTCATTGATATCCTCACGAAGAAATGTTTCTACTTTCTTTGCGCACATGATACACTGTAATTTACACTGTAATTTCATCGTACGAATGTTGTGCATACATTCCGTGATAAGAATGTCATATGTGTCTTTACTTTCTTATACGGTCCTCATCCGACAATCAATCCTGCATCACTGATCCCACTATGATCCTAGAACTTGGCACTTGAGAACACGTTATTGAGATCTCCTTAACCACCCAGATGATCTATCTTCCATCGGATCGGTACTGTGGTAGGTTGAAAGCCGGTGATTATTTACTTTTGGTTTTGGTTGCCAGTCGTTCGATCACTTCTCCCTGCAGGTATTTCTTATGAATTTCAACAATCTTTTTTTTTAGAATTCTACTCTCTGGTCACAATCACACTCTCACTTTCGTTGTGAAGGAAAGTGTGACCAGAATGGGTGTCAGCTTGGTGTGTTTTAACTTTAAAGATGGAGGATAACTGCGCATGTTGTTGTTAAATTGCAATGACTCTCTTATGCATGGAACAAATAATAAACAAACGAATACTTGTTTTTTTCTTCATTTCGTTCGCGAAACATGGTGCAAGCGAATTTAAAAGAGCAATTAAAATAATTGATAACACCTTGCAATAATACTAATAGTAATTTATTCACCATAGATAGGTATGAACAGACAATAAATAAATGATTGTCGAAGTGAAAGATCAATCTTACAAAAATTTGAGGATGCTATCCCCTTTCCATAGGGAAAGTGACTACAATGTTCTCACAATCAGTGATTCTCAGAGTACGCTGCTTCCTTTGGTACAATGAAATGTTGTTGCAAAACATAAAATGTGCCTAGAATATATATCAAAGTATGTAAATTTAAATTGCCATGTATCCGTCATGTTTCCCCATTCGCTTATTTAATTGTCGTTTCAAATGTTGTCACATCTTTGGATACATAAAAAAATTAAATTATCCTAAAGAAGCTAAACAACACTTGAGAAAGGAGTAAAGGCAGTTACGAAAATTATTAAGCTATCACACGTAAACGCGTTGATAAGTTTGAAAATCCCTTCCATCTAGAATCACAGATTTTGATAATGAAGTTTCCGATTCAGAATTAGAAGTCATCTTACGTAGATTATCTTAGCACAATACGCATAAAAGAAGAAGGCTGCGATAAAAAGGCGGCCTTGACATATAAAAAATGGGAAATGAATAATTTTTACGGTAAAATAAAGTGAATGAAGGTCTGCGGGCATATGACTGCTTATATTCCATTCAGTATGTAGGTGTACATGAAGAAACGATACGTGACAACCGTAAGCGGAGGCGTTTGCCAGAGATCCTCCTTTTACACTTGTGACGTCACGTTTGCTGGCAAACGGTTTGCCAAAGTTTATGAATACCGCCTTAGGAGTACTTGATATGCTTCCTTTATCATCATTTTGAAGGTGTCGCAGCATGGTGTGTCTGACACATCTATAGCTATACGTAGGTGTGGTAGGTGCGCGTGTTAGCGCATAAAAAAATCTAAACGACTATCTTATGCAAGGAAGAAATAATACGCAAGAAAATACGGGCTAATTTCTTTATTTCGTTCGCGAAAAATGAAAAATGCAAACGTTAATCGAATGTAAAAGATCAATTAATATATGATTGATAAAACCTTGCTATTCATGCTCCATTGATGATACAATGTTCTCACATGCAGTGACGGTCGGAGTATTTCTGGTATTTCCAAACTAGTAGTTTGCTAACGTTACGTCACAAACTAGCAGTTTACTGTTAGTTTAAAAGGCGTTCACGCTAAGACGGCAAGCAAAGTGGCACAGTTGGAGAAAATCGTTTTTATGCGGTCAAACTTCACAGGTGGAGTTCCTAGGGGTGGGATACACTTTAGCGAAAAAATTGGACTTCAAAAGTGATCTTTCATCTTTGATCTCGAGAAAATTAAAGTTGAGATTTTACAAGTGAAAAAACATTTGACGAAATGCATTATTATACACCACTTCTATAATAGTAAATCTACGTTTAACTAGCCGTATACTTGATGCTGCATCCTTTGGTGCAATGAAATGTTTTAAAAAACTTAAAATGTGCGTAGAATATATTACAAAGTAAATTTAAATTGCCATGTATCCGTCATGTTTCCCCATTCGCTTATTTAATTGTCGTTTCAAATGTTGTCACATCTTTGGATACATGATAAATTAAATTATCCTTAAGATGCGAAACAACACTTGAAAAGGCAGTTACGAAAATTATTAAGCTATCACACGTAAACGCTTTGATATTTTTTATTATCCCTTCCATCTAGTACTTATTACTGACATTATTTTAATTCAACCAAAAAAGTGCGAGCGGAGACGAATAGGGCGCGTGGATGCGGTCATGATAGACTTGCAAAAAAAATTTTGTGAGAAAAAACCTCCCGCAAAGCAAGTTATGATTTTTTTTGTGGAGGTGGATTTAAAAATTCGCGAGGTCTCCACACAACAAATCCCGATGGGTTCGTTAACTCATCTATCAAACATCAAATCAGCTACCTGTGTAGTGTAGTGCATATTAGGGTGGCGAGAATTGCTCTCGAATGAGCCTGTTTTGTAGTCTCTATCGAGTCGAGGTCGAATGGAGAGGATATTCGTTCCCCTTGGCAGTCTCTATCTCTCTCCCTAGGATAATCGTTTTTAGGTCGAGTCGAAGTCGAGTCGAGCGTTTTTCAAGGCCGTGATTGAACAAAACTAGACAAATTATGTATATTTGAAATCAGCAAAACGAGATCTTTAAAATGATACACAATTCGCATCGAATAATTCAAATTAAAATTTCTCTTTTTTTCTTTTTTTGTCTGATGATAGCGAGATTGAAGAGTTTGAATCTGATGACGACTTGGAACTTTAATAATAGTATTGCCATAATAATTGTTATCAAAATAATAATATTATTGTATCATAAACCAACAAATTATTTAAAAAAAATTTTTTGAAAAAAATTGTTAAATTTGGCTTCGTTTTATAGCACTTAATGAGCTGATGTCAGAAGTTTAAAAAGTATTGAATTTGGTCAATGCAGTGCTGAGAAAAACCGTTCTATTCGATTTCGACTCGACTGTTTTTTGACTATTCGAGACAATGACCCCCTCTCCCGGCTCATTCGATGAGAGAGAGATCGTAAATGCCTCTCTCCCCGATAACTCGGCCAAGACTGCCAGTGGGAACGAATACTCGTGCGCCATTCTTGCCACCCTAGTGCATATGGTGTCTGCATTCACTTTTGGCTGTCATGGGTTCGATCCCCCTTGCGGCGCTTTTCTTTTGCTGATTTTGTAGTTGTTAAGATCAAACGTTCAAGCTTGTTTGTCGGTGTAGATCACTATCGATTTACTTTATTCTTTCTTTGAACCTTGCTGGCGCTCTCTTCCATGCCGTAAAAAGGCCTTTGTGCTTCATATTCAATCACACCTTCCATCGTCGTTGCCCTTCTCGCAGAAGTCTACCCTCCATCATTGTATCCTTCTGACGTCATTCAAGAAGATAGGAAGCTCGCTCAAGTCATCATCTCCAAGCTTCAAGCTGCAACAGATGATCAAATATTCTTCGACGAGGATAACGAGTTGTATGTAGAAATGGACGACTATGGCAAGGATTCGGATGCAACATGGGATGGATAAGAATATGGAGATCGTCTTTGTTTCACTCCTTTTGTTGTTAAAGTTCACACTTGCGGATAAAATAAAGTGTGTTCTATTTAGCGATTTCCTAATCACGGTAAAACATGTCAATCTTTCTACGGCAACAAAATCAGCAAAAGAAAAGTGCCGCAAGGGGGATCGGTTCGATGACAGTCAAAAGTGAATGCAGACATCTTATCCACTACACTACACAGGTCGCTGATTTGATGTTTGATAGATGAGTTAACGAACCCATCGGGATTTGTTGTGTGGAGACCTCGCGAATTTTTAAATCGAGGCCCACAATAAATAAATCATAACTTGCTTTGCGGGAGGTTTTTTCTCACAAAATTTTTTTTGCAAGTCTATCATGACCGCATCCACGCGCCCTATTCGTCTCCGCTCGCACTTTTTTGGTTGAATTAAACTAATCTTTGTATCTCTCGACTAACACGCCTTTTTTATATTACCCTAATCATCATTATGATCCTCATACAAATTGAGCAAGGGTTGCTCTTGTGACTTTTCTGTTTCCTTCAACGGATCTCCAGCTATTCGAAAAACTCTGAAAAAGAGCCATCTTTGGAGCTCCACACCGAGCTCAAAAAAAATTTGCATACCACGAGGGTTTGCCTAGTATTCGTTGAAATTTCAAAACAAATGTGTGATCAACAGAATAATATTTATCGACATAAAATAGATAGTTGTAAATACAAATAAATAGTGCGGGTTCGAAATGGGGGAATTAGTTTGGATGAGAACCGACTGGATGAGAACTACTTAGCATATGAGAGACGAGCGCTAACGCATACACAAAATATGCAAGTGGTTCTCATTCATCGGTTCTCATCCGACCTGGCCACCGATATTTTTATATATATTCTACGTTTTATTCTCTCATAACCTGATGTAATTCTGTAATTCTTTGACAAGTAAGTGAAATATATGCAAAAAATGATATGAGACACGAGATGTAAGATCTATTTTTTGTTGTTGCAGACTACAGTAATGGTTGATGAGCTTATGGAAGCATCGTTTTTGTCGCCATAATATCCGTCGAACTCCCATTGCCCCGTTTTGTCATTGCATGTCATCTTTCCATCAACAACATTTTCGAATAATTTGCCCTGAATGTTATATTATTAGTGTCTCCTCACCACCATTACAGTACAAGGAAAAATAGCAAGCAATCAAAACTATATTGATCTACTTGGCCCTTTAAGAAATGCTGTTTAGGAAAAAAATTTTCTTTTTTTTCGGCGTGGTTTGGTATAAACTACGCTGGATACTTTGACAAGGCGAGTACGATGGTGTAGTTATAGATCGTGAAAACCCATAATATACTTTGTTTGAGTTAGTTTCATAACTATTTTCATAAGCATTGACCCAGTGAGAGTATATAGAAGAGTATGAGCCTGACTGCATTTTGCCAAATCCTAGCTAATCGACCTAAGCTCGAGCCGCACAAAATAATGAAAAAAACTGACATCGTCGTATAAGAAAAGGACTGGAGGAACGTTAGGGCATTCGACTGTAGTCGACGAGATGATGGCTGGCTCAATACATTCGTTACCTGGATACTTAGCCTTACAAGCGTCCATATCGAAGACGACGACTTCTTTGCAATCTGAATTATTATTATCATTATTATTATCATTATTATTATCATTATATTATTATTATTATTATTATTATTATTATTATTATTATTATTATTATTATTATTATTATTATTATTATTATTATTATTATTATTATTATTATTATTATTATTATTATTATTATTATTATTATTATTATTATTATTATTATTATTATTATTATTATTATTATTATTATTATTATTATTATTATTATTATTATTATTATTAACGGAATTGGAATTGTGATTTCGTTATTTTTCTTTCTTTTCATTGTTTTTCTTTCCATAGAATCTATTATATTAAAATAAATTAGGCCAAAGTATTGCCATTCAACAAAAATCATCATTTTCGCGATGAATAAATTGCTCCAATAAACCAAAGCTGACCACTTTATTCAGTAATCGGAACAAAATAATCGGAACAACTTAATCATCGCGAAAATTATGATTTTTCTTGAATGGCCTGGACTAAATGGACTTTGTCCTAATTTATTTTAATATAGTACATTCGATGGAAAAATAGCTGAATCGCCCACAATCCCGTTTGATCGGCCTGATCCGTTCAGATCCATTCACACCTATCATGATACAATTATTTTTACATGTACGATCCTTTCAAATACCGAACTTGGTTTCGGGTACCGATACCGAACAACGAGGACAAACGGTACCAATGATTATGGTACCGATACCGAACAACGAGGAGAAACGGTACCAATGATTATGGTACCGATACCGAACAACGAGGACAAACGGTACCAATGATTATGGTACCGATACCGAACAACGAGGACAAACGGTACCAATGATTATGGTACCGATACCGAACAACGAGGACAAACGGTACCAATGATTATGGTACCGATACCGAACAACGAGGACAAACGGTACCAATGATTATGGTACCGATACCGAACAACGAGGACAAACGGTACCAATGATTATGGTACCGATACCGAACAACGAGGACAAACGGTACCAATGATTATGGTACCGATACCGAACAACGAGGACTAACGGTACCAATGATTATGGTACCGATACCGAACAACGAGGACAAACGGTACCAATGATTATGGTACCGATACCGAACAACGAGGACAAACGGTACCAATGATTATGGTACCGATACCGAACAACGAGGACAAAAGGTACCAATGATTTGAGGTAGTGAGAGCACCAACAATGACCATGATATTGTATATGCAATCGGCGGGATAAAATCATTATGAAAGCATTGCGTGTTTAGCTGTCCTAGGTTTTTTTCTTACACCACCGAGATAATTCTACTCTCTTATCTAGCGACGCGCTCTCGTAGATAAATAAAGCGAAAGAGTATTGCCAAAGCGGAGAGATTGGAAGCACCCGGGTTTGGCTGTTGGTTGAACTCGTCAGCTACGGGCTTTGAGCGCGCCGCAGATCACTAGGGAAGTGCTATACCTATTCATGATCTCTTTGCATTTTCCGGTTGTATTATGAAACAGATCAGATGTCAGCCTATTCCTGATGCCAATCAACTATCGATTTGCCAAAATCGATTGGATAGAAGACGTGTCGCTCCCTATCCAGTCTATCTTTTCTCTTTCACTATGTCTTTGCTCTGCCCCGGCGCAGATATCAATGGCGATTTTCAAAAACTACCGTATGATGGTTCGTCAATTCGTGGTTAGATTAAATTTCACGTGAAAACATTTTCGGCATTTCAATCAATATTTTTATGGGAAACTCTCCCTTTAAAGTAAGGCCAAAGTCATAATTAATAATATTAATAATATTATATTTCATACCTTTACCGCTATCAGTATCGGGTTTCGGTTTCGGCGACATCGGTTTCGGCGATTTCGGTCTCGGCGATTTCGGTTTATGAGGGGCGCAGGCGATTGCAGCAGAAACAACGGTGAACAAGACAATTAATGCGAATTTCATTGTAGTAAAAGCTTATGCTTCGAGCGATTTGCTGCGTCTTTATATATGGCCGATAATAGATTGGATAAGTTTTCCTATTGAGCAGAGCTATGATCAGTGATAAAGGCATTTCAAGAGACGTGCGATATGCCGAGATATGCCAAAAGAGAAATGCAAAGGTAGAGATGAAAAATCGAAATGTGGAGAGATGAAGCCTATGCGAGGATAGGACAATAATCAAGTTTTCGCCTAATCTCAATCCACAAGATCACGATAGCCACATTCTTCTATGTGCTCTACCATTTCAACTTTCCTTGCGCACATGATAATGTACGATTGCACTGTAAGGTCATCATACGAATGCTTTGCTTACATTCCGCTATAAGCTGTGGCGTTTTTGAAGATTGTTACGTTCAATAAACTTCCCAATAGAAATTTTGCCCTTTGCTAACTTTGCATAGAAAGAAATTTGAGCAATTAACATTGGAAACAATTGATTTTAAAATAGAGCGACTCAATAAATAGCATAAACTACATGTTAATTGTGTTAATTGGTAATGTATTTTTTTTATATTTTACGCATTTAACAAACATTGACATTAAACTTTGTCTCATCTACAAGTTCCCTGTTGCCGTGTCATATATTTCTTCGCTTATACGGTCGTTTCCCAATAGGGCCTCATCCAGCCTACTTCATTGATCCCACTCTAGTCATTGATCTCCTCACGAAGAAATGTGCACTCCATTTTCAACTTTCTTTGCGCACATGATAATGTACGACACTGTAATTTCATCGTACAAATGTTTTGCATACATTCCGTGATAAGATATCGTGATAAGATATCGTGATAAGATATCGTAATATCTGTGTCTTTACTTACTTATACGGTCCTCATCCGACAATCAATCCTGCATCACTGATCCCACTATGATCTTAGATCTTGGCACTTGAGAACACGTTATTAAGATCTCCTTATCCACTCAGATGATCTATCTTCCATCGGATCGGTACTGCGGTAGGTTGAAAGCCGGTGATTATTTACTTTTGGTTTTGGTTGACAGTCGTTCGATTACTCTTCCCTGCGGGTATTTCTTATGAATAATGCGATTTTGAAATTCACCGCTCGAGTCAAACTCTCACTTTCATTTCAAAGGAAAGTGTGACCAGAGTGGTGAGTGTCAGCTTGGTGTGTTTTAACTTTAAAGATGGAGGATACCTGCGCCCGCATAAAAAATCTAATTGACTATCCTATGCATGGAGCAAATACTACACAAACGAATGCTTCTTCCTTTCGCGACACATGTTGCAAACGAGCAATTAATATAATTGATAAAACCTTGCTATTCATGTTCCATAGATGAAAGTGGCAGTAATATTCTCACATTCAGTAACCGTCGGAATATCCTTTGGTGCAATAAAATGTTGATGAAGTCACATTTTCCCGGAAAACGGTTTTCCATTGTTCATGCTTTCGGCCACATGATGAGACACGCATCATGCAGCGAACGGTGTGCATTTCGATGATTGAACTGAGATATTCGTAGAGTGGCAATGAGAAATACAATATGGAAAAATATAAAATAATATAAATAATATGCTATGTAACAGCAGTATTCAAATTTCATATATTCTAACCATACTAGAAACAGTGAAATCGTGCTACTACCGTACAACCGGAACCGCCCTTATGAAAATCCTCGCGTGCACTGGAGAGACGACCTAACGAGAGCTATTGACAGACACTGGTGGAATGCAACCTATGATGAATGTACAGTCCCATCCTCATCTCATCTCTATACATTTGCCTAATTTGATTGATTGATTGACTGATTGATTGATTTAACTATACTAATTAATTACCATGAATATTGTACAAATTATCTCTAATGACATTCACTTTCCCTTTCATTTCATTTTCCATTCTTCTTTTCAAACGAGACGGTCGCTCCTTCTCTCGATTGAGATACGGAATGCCTCCAATTCTGCTTATCTTCTCGATTTTACCGTTACTTTATTCTTCTGTCGGAGCAGAGAGTAAGTTTCTCGAATAATTCATTAACTTAAGAATAAACAATAAGTTTAAAAGTGCACTATGATACATTCAATGATGAAAGCTTGTAGCTAAAGCAAAATCTTTTTAACGCTATTTTTTCTAGGTTAATTCATAAGTTTCGTTTTACATGTTTGATTCTTTATATTTTTGGTGGAAGTTTATGAATAAAAAAAACAACTAGTGATAATTTCGCATATTCTCTCTCTCTCTCTTGTCTGTTATTTTTGGATATGTTTGGATAGTGAATAGGTTGCTGTAAATTGTTATTGACGTTATTTTTATTCATCTTTAAAAAGGGTGAGTGGCCTCACTCAACGGTCTCTTCATTGCGCACACTATTTCTCTGTTCTCTAACAACGAGAGAGCGTTAAGCGTTGAAGAGACCGTTGACAAAAGTTTCGGTCCCTTTGAATAATGCCTAATACAGAATGCGAGAAGAATCCGTACGAATTCGATTGTGGTAATCTCATCTATGATATCGATGAAGTACACCAAATGTGCGAGACTGCAGAAGACATATTGTGTGTGCTTGTTTTCACGAAGACTGCCAATGGATGTAAGGCATTTTTTTATTTCCTCGAATTAGCATAACACGTTTAAACGCGTTCAACACGTTCATTTTCAATAACAGCCATAACGGAAAAATGAAAATGGAATAAACTTATCTCCATTCACTGTAAAAGAGTGAACGTGATGATCTAAATATTCGGAATATATACCTATATCTTAATTTATTTCATTTGATAGACTGGACATACAACAAGAGTGCGATACTATTCACCAAACCGGTCACAACGAACGATACGGATGCAGCTGACCTAACGGACGCAACGACCCCATATACCGATACGGAAGCAACGGCCACAATGGCCACAACGGCCGAAACGGACTCTACAGCCACAACTGACGCAACATCCCCAACGGATGCGTCAGACGAAACGGATGCAATGGACGCAACGGCCATAGATTCCAGTAAAATCGATAAGGTACGCACATAAAATATTATATTACAGTTCCTAATTCATTTCATTCATTAATATGATATTTTTAATTGATTTGATCATGAAAATCTTATGTAATTCAAAAAATAGAAAAATAGAAAAATATAGCAAATTCTCCAAGTTTTACATACTCATTAATTTATAATTTAATTTAATTTTTCAAATTCATGCACCTGTCAACTAAAAAACTCTAAATTTTTCGCCAAATAGACACGTACTTATAAAAAGTTTCAGGTGTGCACGTTTTCATTAAGCGAAGATTTCATGGAGGATGAAGGAAGGAGCGTGTTTGTCATTTCACCTTCCAGTGTCGCTATGCAAGAGGTTTGTCTTCTACAATATAGTATAATACTGTACTGTACCGCTATATGGCCGCTAAACACAGTTCGGTGATGCTCTACAGTTCTTTCTATTTTTTATATTTATATTTATCTATTACATATTATTATTATTATTATTATTATTATTATTATTATTGTGCAAACTTTGTGATCTTCATAATTTGTATAGGTGTAGATGATCTTTTTGAACTGTGTGAGACCAGGAAGGTATGAAGAAACATTCCTGGTCTCACACAGTTCAAAAAGATCATCTACACCTATTATTATTATTATTATTATTATTATTATTATTATTATTATTATTATTATTATTATTATTATTATTTACATATTTAAAAGCTGGCTGTTTACAACAATAATATTTTGCAGATAGGCGACAGTTTCCTTAATTCTTCATGCGGCGAGGTCTTCATTCAGTGCGGCAATCGACCATACCATGAGAACGACTTAACCGATGCTATCTGTGCTCGAACAGTGACCAAAACAAACATTGATCCAAGAACCACCTATGACTGTAAGCGAGCTACGGTATTTATTCTTTGATTACGGTATTTATTCTTTGATTACGGTATTTATTCTCGGATTACGGTATTTCTTCTTTGATTACCGTATTTATTCTTTGATTACCGTATTTATTCTTTGATTACGGTATTTATTCTTTGATTACGGTATTTATTCTTTGATTACGGTATTTATTCTTTGATTACGGTATTCATTCTTTAATTACGGTATTTATTCTCGGATTACGGTATTTCTTCTTTGATTACCGTATTTATTCTTTGATTACGGTATTTATTCTTTATTTTTATCATGATTTTATACGACGAAATCTTCATCACTCATTTATCATTTATCAGCACACTCCATAACGCACAAATGGTTTTTCAAGTTATGTGGCAAATATTATATAATAGTTCAAGCTAAAAGCAAATAGAATTGAACGGAATTTTCTTGCAATTTGGAAAGTCAAGTGTAAGAAACGATGTATTTTATTTATTTATTTATTTGGTTGCGCACTAAATTCAGTCACGAGCGATTATTCTTTGAATTCCACACATATGAGAGAGCACTGAAATCGAGTTGTCAGAAAGCACACAATAAGGCTAAATATTTCTCCGAAAAAGCCAAGTTTGTTCCAATTACAGTGAGCGAGCGCTGGACGGTGTCTGACCACCAGATCGTGCTCTTGAACGAAACGGACGACTGCACTGAAATCCAAGATCAATATACCGTCCCTTGCCATCACCACGACGACTGCAAGGTGGGGCAGTATCTTCTACAGAAATCGACCCCCTTCTCTGGTATTTTGAAACTTAAAGTCTACTTAAACTCCGCACTTTAAGTAGACTTTAAGTAAACTTAAAGTAAAACGCAAGTCTACTTAAAGTGGAGTGGTATACTGTAATGCATTTCGTCAAATGTTCTTTCACTTTAAGTTTACTTAAAGTCTGTGACGTAATTTAAGTAGACTTTAAGTTTCAAAATACCAGAGTTGACACGATGCCAAGAAAATCCGTTTACTAAACATTGTGTGATATTTGCTGGTTTTTTTGTGATGATCGAGGGAATTTGGCAATGACAATACGTTTTCGTGGACACAGATAACATATTGCGGGAACTGGTGAATTTTGGTAGGCAATCTTGAAAATTTAGGACCTCCGCTCGACCTTTGAAGCGTGCCGTTC
Source organism: Parapristionchus giblindavisi (assembly GCA_943737045.1). Classification (NCBI taxonomy): domain Eukaryota; kingdom Metazoa; phylum Nematoda; class Chromadorea; order Rhabditida; family Diplogasteridae; genus Parapristionchus; species Parapristionchus giblindavisi. The sequence goes on along the minus strand of CALSFV010000214.1, from coordinate 1,068,716 downwards.
GGATAAGACGATAGAATGTAACAACACTGTTTACGTCATCTCTCCCGACGATAATCCTCCGTAATTTTCCATTTTGCATAATTTAAAAAAAGAAAATGCAACTTTCTTTTACATTTAATAAATATTTTTGTTTCAGAAACATGGTTCCTTCATGCTTGGTCATCCTCGACCCACAGCAAGGTTTGTGTGATTCTTGCCTGTATTTTGTGTTTTATTCATCGCTTGTGCTGATCAAAAGATACGAAAGGAAATTAAAGGCACTTTCCCAGCCAATTTTACTCTCCGCTCTGGCAACACTCTCTCGTACAGCGAGAAAGAGTTGCACGACCGGAGAGTTTGAAATTAGCGTGGGTGTGTCCTTTAAGAGGGAAGAGAATGCCTGTAAAACTTGAAAAGATTTCTCCGTATTCATTCTCGCTAATATTGAGCACTGATTATTATGGACACTGTTTCAGACATGTTTTCCGTTGAATTCGAACCAACTCTAGTGTCCACTGACCCCGAATCGGTCATATGCGAATCAGATGGTAATACGCTTCGAGTGCACTGCTACGCCAATTGCTCGGTGAATTATTTTATCTCTATTTTCCGGTTTTGGCTACGCTACACTTGGATCAAATTTAAATCATTTAGGACTTGACGGATCTGATTGAGAGCGCTTGTGCAGGTATTGGAAGATGTTTAGAAGGGGAAGGGATAGTATAGTTACTTATCCATTTAATTCATTTACATAATATTGGGTCATGCAAAATATTATGTAATTGAAACGGATTGGAAGGCCTACCAAGCAGTTTCTGTAAGAACCGAGCAAAACCGGAGCATTTTAGCAAAACGGCGCGCAGATCCTAGTCACAACGTATATTTTCGAATTTTCTTGGGCCATTATTTTCAATGAATGTTAAAGTATTTTACCAAAAATTATCTTGGATTCCTTGAAGACTACCTCTTCACGTGTGGCGATTCTTATCACATTGTGGATCCAAAGTATGTCCTTTTTTCCTAGTTTTTCAACAATTTGTCGGTGATAATATTTTCTTATTGAAAATATCTAGAATTCCTTATTCAGGGATCAAGGAAACCAGACTCGCTGCAGATTCACTTTTGCCGGTGAAAACGGTATTAACATTACCGTATTATAAATGATATGCGATATATTTTTTTAAATAAATAAAACATTATATCTAAATAACATATAAATCGAAATTCATCACTATATGCATTGAATGAACGGATTCATAGAAGACTCGTCTTATAGTTTTTTTTTGTTTTTTTTTCTAACCCACAGCCATGCGCTAGCTGACTAACAACATCTCTATGGCATACGAATCGTGTCCGAATAATACTTCCATATTTGTTGTTGTGTAGTAGTGTGGGGATGCTTATCCGGGCATCTTCGCTATTACGGTGCCCCCCTTGCTTCTGTGGGGCAGCATTAAAAATCGATCTGCCTGGAATAGATTGGTGCCAAACCCAAATTCTCAACATTTGAATTATAAAAGAGATGTCTTGGGACGACTCAACAATTAAATAAAAATATTCAGATGACGGTGAAGCATCAATTGTCGAGCTCAATGCCAATGCACCTCTCTGCGTCCACTCGGATAATGAATCCACGATCGTGGACTGCACGAGTGACTGTGAGGTAAGCAGACGTGCCCCTAATGTTAAACCCAAACAAATTTATAGCTCTCTGTCCAAACTCTCTCACTTCTTGTCGGCAAAAGAGTATTGCCAGAGCGGAGAGTAAAATTAATTTGCGATATGCCTGTACACAAATTCCATTTTACTAATTTCTGACTGATTTAGTAATTTAAATAAGCCTCTAACTTAGAATAATTCTTCTTTCAATTTAGGAAATGTCGCTGGAGACGGCTCTGGATATCTGCGGGATCAGTGAGGATTCCACTAACGGGACCACCAGTACTCCGTACGATGATGGAAAAGATGTAAATGCGGCAGTGAGTTTATTAGAGTCATTCTAATAGAAGGTATATTTTATACTCGATAACCACGTCGATTTACGCGCCCGCTTTTGAAGTACATATTTTAAAGTGACGCCCCAAGATAATTTGACATTATACTCTCTGGTCACACTCTCTCGTTTTCTTTGTCTGCGAGAGAGTATGCGGAGACTGAAATTAGTTTGGGGTGTGCCTTTAAAATAGGTTTTTTTTTATTTGAGGTAGAGTAAAATAGAACGACTAGTTCACAAAGCATGCACACAACTTTTATATATTTTCTTGCACTCGAACATTTTGTACTTTATGAAGCACCCTTGTGTACGATAAATAAAATTTAAAAAATAAACTTCCTGGTGACAATGCAGTGTCACTGCAGGCTACCGTAGCCCTGCTCGCGGGGGATGACGCGACGACTCGTGATCACATTCGCGTATTCGGCCCTATAATCGCTACCTTACTCTCCTTATCTATCATTGCCATCAGCTTCATTGCACTCCGATCGTAAGAAAACTTTTTTTCTTTTCAAATGTGGTAAAAAACTTGGATTTAGCCGGTTTAAACACGGTTTAATATTGTTGAAAATGGTAAAAAAGGTTCAACTAGGTGTAAATCGGTTCAAATCTGTTCAAATTGGTCTCTGAAAATGAGCAGATCGTTGAGTTATGATTATAAAATTTAAAGAAGACAAGAGGTGATGGATCAATAAATATAAAATATATTTATTGATATCAATAAATATCAATAAATAAAGAGATAAATAAATGTTTAAATATATCAATAAGTGAGCAATAATTACAGAGCCAGCAACTATAAGAAGAAACTGGAGGAAGAGTTCTTCTCAGAATTCGGTCGTGCGCCCTTGCAAAGTAAGGCTCACTGTTGGATATTCCGTAAACTGATTTTTTTTCGGTTTGGATTGTTTAGAGTACATAAAAACAGTTCTACCGCTGCTATCAAACTAAAATATCCTGAAATTAGTTCTGAAAAAATCTGATAATGCTCTAAAAATGCTTTCCAGATGATACAACAGCCAAGACAGCTGCGAAGAATCCTCAGCAGAAACAGCAACCGGCGAAGGGGAAGAAGGCCGGAGGAGGACCTCATCAGAGCAAGAAACACATGCCCAATCAGCGTAGAAAGAGGCATTAGCGAATGGCTACCGCTCTGATAACTCTCCCACTTTCTTTGTCTACAAGAGCGGCGAGTTTCCCATCATCCTGACAATTCGTTGATTGCGTTTAGTCATGTGCCATCTCTGTCATGTCCTATGTCTGTCATGTGTCACGTCTTATCCTCCCCTTTGAGGACTTGTCTTCGAAGATAAACTGTTCATGATTAATCATTGTTATATTACATTTAACTCTTCAAATATCTTTATCGACAGGTTTAGTTATGTTCTGTCGTCTGGGTTGTCATGAGATTTCTCCATTGCTTGCGATACGTTACGTTTTCTTAATTTCACACACTTTATTCTCACTGAAAAGGAAAGCAACCCGTTAAAGAAACAGTTGGCAAGAGTATCATAAATATTCTACAAATCATTATCATTATACCATACTGTGCGTTATTTGAAGATGTGCCTCTTATCACTGGGCTAGCAGTGATCTAAGCAGGACTTGGTCAGTCAAAGATGATTAATTGATTGATTTATTAATTGATTATCTGATATAACGTTCACTTATTGTAAAATTATTTCTATTTCTATCGTGTAAATTTGTATTCAAACAAACATTTGTTGGATTGATCTTTATCATATTCGGCTTTGCATTAAACAGAAACGAAGAGTGAACTGAAGTGGATTGAGGTTTCGAAAAAGCCGGTGTTGGGAGACTTTTGTTTTTTTTTTGTGGTGTGGATGGGAAAAGACAGAAAGTGGGCGGAGCTTGGTGAAAGATTGGGAAAGTACAGAATCGTTTCTACACACTAGGTGGGCGGGTGAAAGAGACGATAGACTGTATCGGCAGTATCATGTTGCTGGGAAAGACATTATGAGGGTAATAATAATCGATAGATAGATAGCAATTTAGGAATAATCTGTGTGACACTATAAAAGACTGTGGGTACTTTATACAACAGACATACGGGGAAGGAAAATAGGTTAGACCAAGTTGGGTGAGAGCGGGTACCAGAAATGTAAGTGTTGCAGTTTCAATTTTGTTAGAGCCATACGGTAGCGGACCATGGGTGTGGGGATACGGTAGGACAATATATACGGTAGGGAGAGGAAGAGAAACGGTGAGAGAATGCCGGGCCTGTCCGAGTCCGTGACGCTGTGTAGACCGGAACGAGCGCGCGGAGAAGGAGGCGAAGATGCGCGCGTTCGGCTCGCGTACGCGCGTCCGCTTTGTAGCGCTCCGGACGCTAGTGACGCGCCATCCGCGCGTCCGCTTGGTCGCCACTGGCTTAGTATAAGATAGAATAGGATTGCCATGTGTGCCGTTCTGGCGGCCAAGCGCAGCGGCGGGGGTGCGGGGCGCCACGTTCCGGAACACGCGTCCGCGCGTCCGCAAGCGCGTTCGCGCGCTCGGTGCGCGCCTCCTTAATCCGCGTCCGTTCCGTCACGATTGCGTCGTATGCCAGACCCGTTTTGACCGGTCACGGGCAGGCCAACGGCCGATTCTGTGTAGAGTCACCGATTTCGCTAGACTAAAAGACCATAAAGTGAGTGTAACCTCTTTGAACGGTCTCTTCATTGTGTACACTATTTCTTTGTTTTCTAACAACGAAAAAGCATTCGAAGAGACCATTGAGTGAGGTTATGCTCCCTTTAACACTAGACAATGCAATACACTAGCTGAACTTAAAAGGGGCGGGGCAAGGGGGTGGGGGTCGAGAAAGACTGACGGGTTGTGGGGGTGGTTATGATAGCAAGAGACCTAACTAGGAACAGCTACATCATCTCACTGGTACGTATATTCATCGAATAAATAAGGTGGAGAGTATGTACAAGAAGGGGGCGATGACGGAGCCGCGACGCACGCGGCCGCGACCGCGACGCGTGCGTCAGTCCGGCGAGCCGTTCTGAAAGCGCCTGTAGTCGGTTGTTGATGATGGTGGTGATGGTGTAGCATACGGCAGCGAGACGGCAAGTCACGGTTTCGAGGCGACGACGGTGGATTACTGTAACAAAAATCAATAATCACAAGAACTAATTTTTTATCAACGTGCGTATGCACGAAACGAGACAAATTATGGTAACGAGGTACTGACTGATATGGATTCACATGCGGGTTAATCAATATTGATAGCCAATTACCGTTTCTAGGAATGCTCCTAGCGCACGAGAGTGTACTGCAGCGGCTGCATTTTGAGCCGTAGGGGCGTTGGTGATCTTGATCAACCGAAGAGATTAAAGATCAAAGATCAGCGTGGGCGGAGTCCTAATGAGAGACTTCTGCGGGGCCCACGCTGGGCACAGTCGCGCCCTCCCACCGGATGAATTACCTGAGAAAATGAATACATTTATAACGGGAATAATGCAATTTGTGGGGTAGGACATGGGATGAACGGGGAGGAACGAATGATACAATGTGCACCAGGGGTGATAAACGAAGAAAAAAGTTAAAGGCACACCCCGAGCTAATTTTACTGTCCGTTCTGGCCATGCTCTCTTGCGGACAAAGAAAGCGAGAGAGTATAGTCAGAGCGGGGAGTTTCAAATTAGCTCGGGGTGTAGCTTTGAGTTGACAAGCTTGCAAGTAATCACAAAGCAGAATATGAGCGATATTGATTCACATAATTATTGATTAGTGTCATGATTAAACAACAGCGCTCAAGAACTCGACTTAATTGCTCTATTTTATAAATTTTTTGCACATGACATCATATTCGCCAAACAAAAAGTGTTTTCCGAGTGCAGACATTAAGCGCACCCTAACAATAGCGATGAAGAGAAAGATGAAAATCAATATATCGATTGTTGTTTATCACGAAAATGCAGAAGAAGAAGAGGGTGGATATGAGAAAGATCCGGAAGATCAAAGATCACAATAGCATTGCTGGAAATTCGGGATGAAATATAGCAAGATACTGTTTTTTTGGAATATAAAAGGTGATGGAGAGATAGAGAGAGTAGAAGAGGAAGAAGAAGGTTCAGGAGATGGACCGAGAGAGGGATGAAATTCTCCAAAATTGCAATCTCAAGAGACAGCCGTATGCAAACGAAAGGCACGATAGCAGATTCCATACCAATCAGAGAGTGCGCAGAGAGACATACGGACGAGAGAGCACGCGAAACCAGGAGATCACTAGAGGCGAGAGAGCATGCAAATATGAGAGAGCGTGAAACACATCATCCCTTCGACGTGTGTGCCCTCAGGGCATATAGGAGAGGAGCGAAAAAGTGGGCAGAGCCAAGCGCGCTAGGCCGCACGTCATTGGACGAATCGCAGAAGGGGCGGCATCTCTCTCTCTCCAACTATACGAATATCGACGTAGTGAGTGAGTGAGTGAGTGTCTGGAGGCGATGTCAGAGACGCAGAGGAAGGCGAGCCCGCAGGCTAAGAGCTTTTCTCTATTGCGTATGGAGCGAGCGAGGCGAGAGCGCCAGACGGTCAGAGTGACAGCGACGAGTGTCGTCGTCGCGTGCGGAAATGGCAAGGAGCGACGGAAGGCGAATATGGCGAGTAGGATCAGAGACGCAGAGGACGAGAGAGAGAGAGAGGTAGATGGGGGATATAGGAAGAAATAAGAGGTGTGTTATGCATATCGAAGCAAGCGAAGAAATCGTATAGCTGGAGGGGGGGATAAAAAGCGATTAGTAGCAGAGAGGGAGAGGAAGAGGGAGAGGCAGAGAAAGAGGTAGAGGGAGAAGTAGAGAGAGGGGTCTTTCTCATGCACTTTCACTCAATACGCACTACTAGGAGAAGTAATCCTAATCAAGTCAGGAAAGGGAGGAATTCCGAGGAAAAGAAAAGGCGAGAGGAAGAGGGAGAGGGAGAGAGAGAGGGGGGAGAGGGGTGAGAGAAAGAGGCTGGAAGTAATTGCCTAACAAAGAAGGGCGTTGTGCGATTCTCCCGCTACGTGAGAAACATTTCTATTCTCCTTGCGTCGATTGTAAAGGGCACATCACGTACTTTCGGGCATCTCATGTCCAGCGTTTCCAAAAATGGAAAATGGGCGGAGTCTGGCTTGAAATCAAGTAGCTCGTCACGATCCAAGCGATGAAAAAATCTCATGGCAACCCAGCTGATGTATCACCACCAATCCAGATGATAAAGTTGTTTAAAATGGAAAATGTGAAGGTATACATATAGCGTAGAGGACCAGAGGTACTGTAGAAGCAGTAGGTGCGCCGTGATAATTCTAGGTTACGTGTAGCAAAGCTATGAGGAAGAAGAGCGAAGTGCTCAAAATAGGGGAGTATCCTGTGTTTGGGCGAACTTTACTGCCTATGTGTACCCTATCAACAAGGGAAAATAGAGTCCGGAGTACGACAAAGGACATTTATGGAGAGTGAGAGAGTGAGAGAGAGTGAGAGAGAGTGCGAGAGAGTGAGAGAGTGAGAGAGAGTGAGATCATTCAGAACTACAAAACTAAGGACAAAATACTACGTCAATAAGGTATTTTGTTGACGGGTAAGTGCGTATTCGAGGAAAATTACGTAATAATGAAGTCATGTTCCGTTGGTGTGTTGTATATCCTCTACGAATTCACGCAAGCCGATTCTTTAAAGGCACATCCCGAGCTAATTTGTCTCTTCGCTCTGCCATTGCTCGCTCGCTTTATTTCTCTAGGAGAGAGCGCAGTGAGAGCGGAGAGTAAAATTAGCTCGGCTGTGACTTTAACGCGATTCAACAGCCCTTATTAGAATGAAATACATTAGGAGAAGGGAATTAGAAGAAGACAAAGAAGCATCACTGCAAGAAGAAGAATGAATTTGGATATTTCGCACCATCTCGCCAATGCATCGTCAACACTGTCAATGTCAGTGGAGGCTACACTCACGGTAAATTCTTTTAGAGATAGGTTTTCTTACTCCAAACTTACAATACATTGGATAATACTATCTCGCTCGAGATGGTAACAGAGCTGATAATGAGTTATGAGAGAACGTTCCTGCAGTTAGCAAAAGGATTCTGTGCATTCGGAAGCTAACAAAAGTACGATTTGCTATACACTTTGCACTGAATCTGAATGACTACAGTGATCGGACAATCAAAAGATGAAAGTCGGAGAGAGGGAAAGAATATATAGTGATAGAGCGAGGAAAGTGGTTGTACAATCGACTGACATGTGTGGATTGAAGGGAGAGGGAGAGAGGGAGAGGGAGAGAATGAGAGAGAGGGAGAGGGAGAGAGAGGGAGAGAGAGAGAGGGAGAGGGAGAGGGAGGGCGGTATATTTGCGTAGTACGCACACACATCGCCCGAGGCGCTGACCGTGCAGAGAGCATGCCGATAAGAGAGAGCACCAGACGGTTAGAGATGCGATGAGAGAGTACGCGATACGAGGAGGGTAGCCAGGCAGTTAGAGTGAAAGCGAGAGAGCACGCAGATAGGAGAGACTGTTGAAGGCGACTGAATGATGTAGACACAACAGGAGCGAAAGTGGGCTAAGCTCTCGTTTCGCGAATCTCTACCTCTCCCTTTCTCCTCCCTCTCCCTCTACCTCTCCCTTTCTCCCCCTCTACATCTCCCTTTCTCCTCCTCTACCTCTACCTCTCCTTTCCCCATACCGCTCTAGAACCATCAAGTAACGAATTCATCGAAGGATAAGGTTGATGCATTGAAAACTGAATAGGAGGGATAGGGCGAGAGATGTATGAGATGGAGAGGGAAAGGGAGAGAGATATATAGCCTCAGGGTACAATTCAGCCCCCTTTAAAACTGGTTTGGGACACTGCGACCAAATTCGTTGACTGTATTGGGTGTAACTAAAGGGGAGAAAGAGGAAGAGTGAAAGAGTACAGATGATTGGAGAGAGAGATTGAGGGAGGAGGGGAAGGAGAGAGAGGGAGAGGGAGGAGGGGAAGGAGAGAGAGGGAGAGGGAGGAGGGGAAGGAGAGAGAGGGAGAGGGAGGAGGGGAAGGAGAGAGAGGGAGAGGGAGGAGGGGAAGGAGAGAGAGGGAGAGGGAGAGGGAAAGAAAGAGGAGAAGGAGGGAGAGAGAAGTGGAGTGCACGGATCAAACTGTACAGAAGATGTTTTTGCGCTAGGCAATCATATGAAAAGCGTCGGTCATATATTCTTGTATCTCTCCTCTCACTGCGTCTGTACATAATTCTGTCTCTATCTATCTATCTCTCCATCTCTCTCTCTCTCCTCTCTCTCACTCTCTCTCTCTCTCTCGCTTCCCCTCTCCCTGTCTCTCTCTCTCTATCAATATCTCTATCTCTCTTTCTCTAACCTCCATCACTCTCTCGTATTCATGCACTCTCTAATATCAGCTCCGGACTCTTTTTGCATCCTCTTTATACTTCTTCTGCTCCCTTCTCCTCGAATCGCACGAGCCCAGAGGAAACAGGTTGTGGATGTGTTATGATGGAAGGGGGGAGAAGGAGAGGGAGAGGGAGAGAGAGAGGGAGAGGGAGAGAGGAGAGGGAGAGGAGAAGGAGAGAGACGGGGGAGAGAGAGAGGGAAAGGGAGATAGAGATTGTCAGCAAAAGAATGAAACTTTGATGGGAATGTGAAATAGATTCGGAAACAGGAGATAAATAAAGTGGAAGTAAAGGAGTAACTTTATTCTTGAAAGGGACGGTTATCTTTTAGAACTACTCCGGTTTTGCAGGGTAATATTACAGTAAGTAGCGCGCAAAAAGTAACTTACTTCTTACTTACTTTTTCGCTACATACTAATGAAATAGCAAAACAGTAACAAAAAGTAAGTAAAAAGTAAGCTAGTTGAAAATACTTTTTGCGCGCTACTTACTATAATATTACCATGCAAAACCGGAGTAAATTGGCCGTATTCATGAACTTTGACAAACGGTTTGCCAAACGTAAGCGGGGTCCGTTTGCCAAAGATACACTTGTCTTGTCGCCAAACCGTTTGTCAGCGTTCATGCATGCGCATCATGTCTCATGCTACCTCACTGATCGCTAGAATATCAATAAAAGATTGAGGATATCATGAACAATAATAGATGATCCGATATTATAAGGAAATACGAGAGATTGTGAGGGAGAGATTGAGAAAGAGAGAGAGATTGAGAAAGAGAGAGGGGGGGGAGAGGGAGAGGAAGAGAAAGAGAAAGCAGAGGAAAATGAGCACTCAAAGGTTGGTGATAATCGATGGTATGCAATAAATTAGGGTGTAATAAATTATTCGCTTGCGGGTATTCTAGCATGTGTAATAAGGAAATTGTGCTCTGCAGCCTTTGCCCTTTATATAAATATGTTTAATTTACATTTTAAACACTTTATCTAGATCAACTGTGCGATGGATCGGAGAAGTATCTATATATAATTATAAATATGCAAATATGAATATGAATACTATAAATATGTGATGGTTCCACTGATCCTTGGCTCTTGCAATGTTCAATGCCCTCTTCATTGCGCTTTTCACATTATTTCTCTCGTCTCTAACAACAATAGAGCATACAGGGTTGAAGAGACCGTTGACGAAGGTGTCGGTTCCTTTAAAATAATTGTCCAGAGCAAATGTTAAACTGACCGCGCTGCATCAACACAATTTATCACCGTATTGTAAATGTTAAAGTGTGACCGCAATGGTGAATTTAATATTACACCGGTTCCTTTAAGAATATCCACTCTTATAAATGAGAAAAGATCACTGATGAAGGAATGCATCATAATGATCAACGACCGGAACCACGGACATGGGGAATGCCCCCCTTAAAATTAGGAATTTTCGAAAATTGTGTGGAATCCCCATGTACAATTAACCTTATCTTAAAATTTTTAGTTTGGAGGCCCCCAGCTCAATATAAATGGCCAATGGATGATAGGAACTCCATCTCATTTCTATCCACAGATCATTCAATCTTTTGATGAATAAATAAGTAAATACTCATGACAGGTTTCCAAGAAACTGTAAAAGTCATTGATCTAACAAACGTGACGTCATAAGAGTGGGCGGAAACGTTTGACTAAAATCCCCACCCCCTTACTCTGGTGCCCCTGCATTCTCCCCAAATAAAATCGATAAAGTCAACCGCCCACCGGATGTGACGATAGTGTGTATGATATTGAGAGCGTTTGAGAGTTAGAGAAGTGATGAGGAATAATGAGAGAGTGATAGAGAATCAGAGAAAGAGAAGAAAGGTTAGGAATGCCGGAAGAAATGTAATGAAGTCGGAATGACAAAAAAGCAGTGGAAGGAAGATAACGGAAGAGAGGGAGGGAGAGGGAGAGAGAGTGGGAGAGAGAGAGGGAAAGGGAGAGATCGAAATTGGGTCATGAAATGGGATAGTAGAAGTGAATTGATTCCAATTGGAGATTACACTAATTTAAATACCGTACCCCCGAGGGAGGCTAACGATTTCAATCGGGGCGTATCCCAGGTCAGATCGATAAAAGACGAAATTGTGACTAGTTAGGCATATAGGCAAAGACGAAGAAGAGGAAGAGTGACCGTGATAGGGGTAATGGCAGCCAAATAGTGAAGAGGAGATAGGAAATAGGGGAGAGGAAGAGGGAGAGAGGGAGAGAGGGAGAGAGGGAGAGGAAGAGAGGGAAAGGGAGAGGGAGAGGGAGAGGGAGAGAGAGAGGGAGAGGGAGAGGGAGAGGGAGAGGGAGAGGGAGAGGGAGAGGGAGAGGGAGAGGGAGAGGGAGAGGGAGAGGGAGAGGGAGAGGGAGAGGGAGAGGGAGAGGGAGAGGGAGAGGGAGAGGGAGAGGGAGAGGGAGAGGGAGAGGGAGAGGGAGGTAAATGAATAGGTAGGGGGTACAACTCACACAAAGAAAATGGCGCAAAAGTTGGAGGGAAGAATTGTACGTACAAAGAGAAAGTTCTTTCATTTTAACATTGATGCGTTAAAATTAATAGAACCTTTGTCAGAAGTAACTGTGCCATATTGTACTTTTTCGTAGAAAGGGACTAATGGAAATTGTTGTTGAAAAGTTATTGAAACGAAGATTTAACTATCAAACGTTCATGTTCCTTTAAAGGCACACCCCGAGCTAATTTGAAACACTTCGCTCTGACAATGCTCTCTCGCTTTATTTGTCTACGAGAGAGCGATGTCAGAGCGGAGAGTAAAGTTAGCTCGGGTGTGCCTTTAAATACACGTACATATATGTCAGTATGGAATCAGGCAACTAAATGTTTACTACTGATCTACCTAGTATTGATCAATGAACAACCACTGAAATATGTATGATCTCCACAGTCCATTTCACGCTAAAGATGGATTTACTCATGTGACATACGAACATAAGGCGAATATGCAAATGAGTTGGTGCACGCAACATTTTAATCCCCCGAGAGTCTAAATGACCAGCCGGTGGCCAAAGAATAACTAATTTATGTACATAAATAACATATCGATTGCGCAAAATGGCGGGAGGCTTAAACGATTTGAAATTTGGCAGAGTGCCAGGCTATCGGGTCTAGAGGTGGTTGAATGAGGGAGAGAGAGAGAGAGAGAATATAGGGAGAGAGGGAAAGTGACCACTCGCGCCAGCCGGTGCTGACCGCCTGTTCTCTGCGTCTCTGACCTCGGTCTCTCGCTCGCGCACACTCTCTCGCCGAACGCTGACCGTCAGTCGACCTCTTCAATCCGTGTAATCTATCGTCACTCTAACCACCTGGCCGCTCTGTTCATCGTGCGGTCCACAGTCGCACTACTCCATTCGCGTTCTATCTCGCTCTCTGCGTCTCTGACCTCGCCCTCGTTCCCTCAGGGTGCACAGACATTTAATGAGAGTTTCATAGTATAGTCCTCTCTCACTTGGCCACACTCTCTCGCCGGGTCACTCTCGTCGTCTGGTGCTCTCTCGCGGACTCTGCCTCTCTTGCTCTATCCGATGTTTCCGGCGGTCTGCAAAGGGCACTTGCACTTTGGCGAGAGGAGCGAAGCCTTTTCCCCCGGGCGATTGCAAGGAAAAGATTGATGCTTATTGCACTCTTGCAGAGGGGGGGGGGAATGACCAGTGACCAGTAAAGCCTCACAGATCAACTTTTCACTTCCACGTCATAGACTAGATCAGGAATAGTCCATCCGCACTTTTATAGGTCAACTAATTTATTCTATGATTCAAACACTTCAGAGACCATAAGAAATTAAAATCATCTTTGACACCTAATACCTATGTTGATATGTTGAGCGTCAGAGATCAACATTTTAATTTCCACGTCATAGACTTCCTTCATCATCGAGAAATAGTTCAAATGCACTTTTCATTTAATTTAATTTACCAAACATCAAAAAGGTGTGGCAACGTTAGAAACAATAATTAAATGAGAAAAGATAGGGATGTAAGGGGAGCATGGGAAGTGATGTTCGTAAATAGACTCAGGTGTGTATCAAGATCTATCTATCAATGATAGATTAGGTTGGCATGACATATAATGCATATATGTAGAGGTGGACAAGTCCGCATTGATTCTATAGAGAATCGAGAGCGGGTGTACTTTTATAGGTCGCCTAATTGATTTTTTTATTCAAAATACGTCAGAGAATATGAAAAGAAAAGCCTACTAATAATACCAATTGCCCGGAAAGCAGGATGAGACGATCAAGCGGTTAGTTGAAGTGCGGAAAGTTATCAATGGCGAAATGGATTGAGGAGAAGGAGATACGGTAACAGTTAACAGTGCGATTCAGTACCTTTCGATGCTTATCACATCCATAAGAAATGATTGATTAGGTACATTTGTTGTGTGTAGCTTGTTTATCATTTGCAACGGTAAAGGTACATCCCGTTATTCAAAGGGCGGATGAAGGCCTGCGGGAGATCACTGCTAGTGATAATTCAAAAAAATTTTGTAGCTGCTTAACAATAAATGTAGTATACTTATTTCTGATCTTGTACTAGTACTAACAAACAAAGTTGGATGCAACATTTAAAACTTATTTTAACGATACGTTTTGAAGAATCTTTCAATTAATTCTTCAGAGAAATACAGCAAAAAGTGATCTAAGTGGGAGACAAAATTGCGAGAAATTGGCGATTTAGTGTTAGTTCATTTCTTTTCAAAACTTTTATTCAGAAACTCGGTCTTTAACGTGAGAATATTACTTCATATTTTTATTAATCTTTCTCAAGTAGAGTACACGCGATAAGCGCCAAAGTTGAATACTTTACGTTTATCAATAAAGGTTGAAACTTAGTTCAACAAGTATGATACGATTTGATTCAAGCGACACACACCGGACCGACTACTACGGCAAAAGATGACTAGTTTTCCTGATCCCGTGATAAGAATCGCTCCATACCATATCTTTCTTACACTGTATTATATGATTTGATTGGATTTGATTTGATCGGAACCCTCCGTAGTGTCACGTGAACAACTTACAAAAACCGAAACACCCGCCTTTTTCTCAATCAAATAGCTGTAGATATGCAAGGCAAACCTCCTTCACGGTTGTGATAATATTACAAAGTTTCCATAAGCAAACGAGAAAGATCACTTTGTGCTCTATTTCTCAGATCAAAAGAGAAATCTCTTCGCTAACTATGGAACAAGTTTTCATTCCATATAGAGAGTGATCTTCCCAAGAGAGAGATGAAGCTCGATATATACTCAAGGATACCTTTCCATCATGGCTGAGTGGTCTAGTGGTATGATTCTCGCTTAGGGTGCGAGAGGTCCCGGGTTCAATCCCCGGCTCAGCCCTAATTTTTGCATTTTTGTGATATTGACAAAATCTACCTCGAAAAAGCCTGGAATGCCATTTGATCGAAACAAGGAGGGTGCATTTTCAGAAATTATTATTTTGATGTGAATATTTGTAAACCTATCTTCATCTTGCTGGACGACCTTCACCGAGATGGAGGGATGATTTGACAAGAACTATCGGGCCTGCATGGTGGAATAGTCACGACTTTTCCCGTTCTATCCCCACCTAGCGATGATCGCTTGACGTGAATAAATTATTATTATTATTCCGCTTAAGACACCGGCTCAGTAAGACTCCCGGTAGTGCCGGACATCGACCTCACCGATTTGGCTCAAAATTTTTTTGTGGATACCCCCATGGCCCCCCATCACAAAATGGGTATTCATTTGGGCTGGGTCCTTGAAACATAAATGTGGCGGGTTCTCGAAATTTGAAAACTCGATTTTCGCCAAAAAAAAGTGGAGCGACCTAGGCTCAATGTTAGTGTCGATTAATTACAAGTATGCCTAGACAACAAAAACTCGCTATAGGACGGTTCGGATATCCGATCGCAAACTGATTTTTTTACCTCCTCAAAACACATTAAAATTAATTATAATTTTAAATTACAAAATCGCACAATTATTTTTGCCTTATCTTATAGAGCAAAAAATTCCGCGTCGAATGAGGCTAAAAATTAAAAAATCGATAGACCCCTATTTTGAGAAAAATGGGCCTGACCATGACTCGAAAATATTTTTGTTTTTAAAATCCCCCATGTTTGTACTCATATTAAAGAGCTCGTCGAGTAGAACAACTTTCATGTTGAACGTTTTATCTGAAACTCATGTACAAGAGAGTTTCACACGTTTTCCTGCAATTTTGAGTAAAACGAAAATAAAATATTTTTAAAACAAAAAAGCGCAGTCCAATTTTTGCCTCATCTTATAGAGCAAAAAATTCCGCGTCGAATGAGGGTAAAAAATAAAAAAATCGATAGACCCCTATTTTGAGAAAAATGGACCTGAAGTTGACCCGAAAATATTTTTGTTTTCAAACCCCCTCGTGTTTGTACTCATATTGAAGATCTTTTTGAGTAGAACAACTTTCGCGTTGGACATTTTTTCTGAAACTCATGTACAAGAGAGATACACACAATTTTGTGACCTATTTTGAGTTAAGCGAAATAAAAATATTTTTTTGTAAAATCGTGTGTATCTCTCTTGTACATGAGTTTCAACCAAAGTGCTCAACATCAAAGTTGTTCTACTCGACGAGCTCTTCAATATGAGTACAAACACGAGGGGGTTTGAAAACAAAAATATTTTCGGGTCAACTTCAGGTCCATTTTTCTCAAAATAGGGGTCTGTCGATTTTTTATTTTTTACCCTCATTCGACGCGGAATTTTTTGCTCTATAAGATGAGGCAAAAATTGGACTGCGCTTTTTTGTTTTAAAAATATTTTATTTTCGTTTTACTCAAAATTGCAGGAAAACGTGTGAAACTCTCCTGTACATGAGTTTCAGATAAAACGTTCAACATGAAAGTTGTTCTACTCGACGAGCTCTTCAATATGAGTACAAACATGGGGGATTTTAAAAACAAAAATATTTTCGAGTCATGGTCACGCCCATTTTTATCAAAATAGGGGTCTATCGATTTTTTAATTTTTAGCCTCATTCGACGCGGAATTTTTTGCTCTATAAGATAAGGCAAAAATAATTGTGCGATTTTGTAATTTAAAATTTTAATTAATTTTAATGTGTTTTGAGGAGGTAAAAAAATCAGTTTGCGATCGGATATCCGAACCGTCCTATAGCGAGTTTTTGTTGCCTAGGCATACTTGTAATTAATCGACACTAACATTGAGCCTAGGTCGCTCCACTTTTTTTTTGGCGAAAATCGAGTTTTCAAATTTCGAGAACCCGCCACATTCATGTTTCAAGGACCCAGCCCAAATGAATACCCATTTTGTGATGGGGGGCCATGGGGGTATCCACAAAAAAATTTTGAGCCAAATCGGTGAGGTCGATGTCCGGGGTCACTGGCTCAACCCTCGAATCTTACTGAGACGGTGTCTTAATGATCAACAAATTGATGATTTGTTAACATATATTTCGCTTATTTTCTTGCAATCGAACACTTTGCACTTGACGAAACATTATTGTGAATAAATGAATGAATGAATAAATCGAGTGCGAAGCAGATTCTGGAAACAGTCTTTCTTGTGAAAATATTCTTACGTTGTATGATGAATATCAGTGTACGAGGTCGAGATAACAAGGTTAAATCTATTTTTCAAAGCGTCTGAAAAAATTTTCTGATCATTGATCTTCCAAGCTATTAATATATCTGTCATCTTTAGTCATTGATATAGCATATCATTGTCATTGACATATCAACCGTTCTCATTGACAGATTCTCACTGTTTTGACGCATCGATTAGTCCATGTCCCAGTCCTCAATCGACCTGTCAAAGTGTGGAACCTTCTTATCATCTGGTAATTCCTCTTCATTACTTTTATTGACCTCATGTTTCTTTCATAACTGCCACAAGTCCTTCGATGGTCTCCACTAGTCTCCACCTTTCCCAATTGTAAATCGAAATGTTACAATACAGTCCCGCCCGATCGCCTTCCCAAAAGGAAGCACAATTGAGAAGTGTACACGGAATGTTATTGCTATGAGATTTGTTCATAAAATGTTACATGTTGAACCTATTCGCTCAACACTTGTGATGGGAAGGGGGGGGAGATCAAAGATCATGTCTCCGTAAGCCTGCCGCATCCTGTACAATCAGTTTCCTTGGACAAGAACCTGTGGGATTCCCGTCGTCAGCCTATTTCTAATACTTTTATTATATTGCCGTAAATGATTTGACACCATTCTTTTCACTTGGTTGATCACGTTTTGTAGCCTTTTTTTCATAGAAGCGTTCATTTCCACAATAGTCCTTTTGATATTCTATTATTATTGCCATATTGATCAGACCATTTCCCTGCCCTCAGTCGACCTGTCAAAGTGTGGAACCGTCTTATCATCTGGTCATTCCTCTTCCTTCCTTACTATCGTACATCTGTCATTGACCACATGATATGGAGTGATAAGAGACGTTAAAATAGGTCCATTCGTTTCGTCTTTCTGACTGTTTCTGTTCGTATTTGCAATGGTAACACAAAATACTACTCTATCAATGTTGCGCCTGTTTGTTCATTATTTTGAAATCTGGTTCTGGGTGGGTCAGTAATCTGGGATAAGTTTCACGTCAAAAATAAGATTCGCTTTCTAAGGCTTAAGATTAATGAAAGAATTAATTTTATGAACCTATTCCATTAAACATATATGGCGATCAAAAACTAATAAAGGTACACTCCATGCTAATTTTACTCTCCACATTGGCAATACTCTAGAGATAAAGAAAGCGAGAGAGTGTGGCCAGAGCGGAGAGTTTCAAATTAGCTTGGGGTTTAAAGAAGGGGATGCTCGTGTTTTTTCGCGACTTCGCAGCCGCCAAATAAAACTATAAATCACATCTCCCAGAATGCTTTGGACAATTTTCTCTAAAATCATAGATCTCGAATCTATAAAACAAAATGCCACATCATTGGTCTTACGTATTTCGCGATAACAGCGCAAACTAAATCTCCTGGTTCTCCTTCTTTAATATTATGTATATAACTGTTGTTTAATATTACATGTTGATATTATTATAGCTGCTTTGCAGTCATTTGTTCTTCTTATCTGACAGTCACTAATAATAAGCGTTTTCTTTATACTGTGATCAACCCGCATGATATAGAGATATTATAGAAAAGGAATGATAAGAGACGTTCATAAGTTTTATAGGTCCATTCACGTCGATAGCTATCTTTCTTTTTTTTCTCTTATTAATAAATTAATAATATTAATAGATGTACAAGCATAGGTATGCATGCACTTTAAATGTATTTTTTTCAAAATGTTTGTGATTCTCTGTGAATATTACTTTTTCGCAGTTAAATGTACACCCCTTTTATTACGTTCCGATAATGCAATAGCTGTTACTTTAGAATAGAGAGAGAAACTTGTGAGATTGTGCCGAGTGTGCTATTATATTGGCATGGTTCCTTTCTAGATTGTCAGGGAAAACAATTAATAGGGCCGCTGTAGAATGAAGCCACACTACTCTAGAACACCGGACAAGTCCAAAAGTATAGTATAAGCGTCTAGAATAAAAGGCTATTTTTTCTTGTTTATTTTATTTTTCGGCGTCTTTTGGACTAATTTCAGCCTACTTTTTTTCCGGTGTTCTAGAATAGTGCCCATTTTTGTCATCTTTTTTAAATGTTAATATCTTTGTAGTTCCGATAATTGAAAAGATCCGGCATATCGAGGTAATCCTGTGAGGGTCTTGTGCTTCCTATTCCTAAAACTTCGGTTATAGTGACGTGATACATTTCTTTAGGAAAAAAATCATTTAAAATGCGTCGACTTTCAATAAATGATTCATGCGATATCATTATTTTCATTTATTTTATCGCATTTTTGTCCTTTTTCTTCGGAAAACGAACGTTTCATCAATCATCATTTTGATATTTGCCTTCTTCGCATGTCGATTGACTAAGACAATTGCACATAAGGCAATTATTTCTCTGACTTTTCTGCATACTGCCAATTCACGTTGATCATCCGCTTTCTGAAATTTAAAAAAAATCTATGCAAAGTTGTTCTTGTCTTTCTTCTCTTTAAATCACTCTTCACTACTGCAAAATATTGGATGTTTCGTTTTCTGATATACTATTAATAATTAGACGTCACAATATCTCTGTTGACCCATGAAAACTCGCCGAAATGGGATTCAGACCAAGTCATCGTAAGTATGGACACCCCCCTATGTTATCATGGCCTCAGGGGATGTCCATACCTAAAGGCAATCCTATTACGTGGAATTGGTCTACCGGATGCTAGAGTCTTATTGTAGTATAATTTCAGGATGAGGGCACTTTGCCTTCTTCTCGTTCTCGCATCTTGTGAAGGCGTTCATCGGGTGCGGGAAACTCTAAAGAAACATAGGTACTTTCGTTTTCCTGTTGTCTAATTGCCAAGGCATACTCCGTGCTAAAACTCTATGGTCTGGTCAAACTCTCGCAGGTAAAGAAAGCGAGAGAGTGTGGCGAGAGAGAGGGTTCTAAATTAGCTTGAGATGTGCCCCTTCAAAAAATTATAACTGTCGTATTGCATTCATCTATTCGGTAAAAATAGTATGTAATACACGGACTTTTTATGATGCTGAACGATAACTCGTGAGAACATCAATTCAAAAATGAATGGTCATTAAGAATTCCCGATTGGAAGGCGAAGAACGACCCAAACTGGGGGCCAGTTCATGTACAACCCGAACAAGTTCACCTTTCCTGGGCAGGTTTGAACTTTGATCTCTGATCTTTGATCTTTGATCTCTCGAATTCTCAGGACCGAACGCCTTCTGGGTTACGTGGATCACCTTTGACGACGTCCTCGACGCCATTGTAGAATACGGTAATACGAAGGAAGGACGAACGCTCGGAAGGGTCGCTACTGGTCATATATCTTATTATAAGGTACAAGTTGCTTCTCGATTCCCTTTATCCGCATATGAATTTTAAAATAAGTTATGGCTATTTATCAATAATTATTCATTTGTATCAAACAATTTAGTATAATTGAGGCTGAAGAGCGTGTTCGATTTGTGAGCCGAGTGAAGGTCGTTCTGGATGATGAGAGCGACGCTCCCGGAGACATTTATCGTAAGCGATTAATTGATTGATTGATCGATGTATTTAATCTAGGTATAAAACTCTATATTGTGACTATTGTGACTTTTTGATATTGTTTGGATACAAATTTCCTGAGACAGCGCTTTTACAGATATGTGCGTTGAAAAACAGGCACAAAGGTATGGATAGCTCAAAGAACTATCTTTTTCTCATGTTCCAATTATTCACTTAAATTATAGGTTATCGAGTTGGATCCAATCGCGGATGGTCATCCATATTTGAGTTTCGATACATGAAGCCCCGTGACGATGGAGGGTACGTACTTTTTTTCAAATCACAATCCCCCCAAATCAAATTCAAATTCAAACTTGGCGGGAACTTTTCCTGATTCAGGTATGAGATCGCCTTCTACGGAGATATGGGCAACGAGAACGCGCGATCGATGGGTCTGCTTCAGAGGATGGCCCAGGACGGTGGCATTGATATGGTCCATCACGTAGGTAATATAGCATTGCTTTTTGTACAGTATCGGTGGGAACGGTAACAGTAGATACGGTAGCCCATAAGTATCAATTGGGCATGACTGTGATACGGTATATTTCGTAAGAAAGCTAATAAAACGTTGAAAGTGAGGAATGTGGTTGAAGAACTAGTGGGTACTATAGAGATGAAAATCTAGAATGCGGTAGGTGTGAGTACGGTAGCATAGGGTATTTAGGAGTAAAATATGGATACGGTATCGCCTTGCGTCCACGTTAGTATTACAGACATTTGACCATTTGGTCTCTATGAAATGTTGAGTCCTGTCGTTAATTCTCTATTTACTGTAGGTGATTACGGATACGATCTCAACACAGATAGTGGAAGAGTCGGCGATGAGTTCTTCAGACAAATTGAGGTAAGTGAAAAGTGAAGTCAGCTGCCATCCAAAAATTTCGATTCGAAATAGTTAAAATAGCTGATAAGCACAACAAACTGATCAGAAATATGTATTTTAAAGTTTGAAACGATGCTCTTGTAAGAAGTTGGATTACTGTAGCTTGCTCCACACCACCGGCGAGGTCCCGCTAAATTGGAGCAGACTGTAGTTTTTTTCATTGGGCCGTTCTTCTTACCAGAGATTTCTTATTACATAAGATTTATATATTTTGAAACAGAATTTCAAGCTCTTTTATATGATATCAACTTGTTTTTCGTTTCCCGGTACCTTTAAAGGCACGCCACGAGCTAATTTGAAACTCTCCTCTCTGTCAATGTTCTCTCGCTTATTTGTCAACGAGATAGCATGGCCTGAGTTGGGAGTAAAATTAGCCGAGGGTCTGAATTTAAATGCAACATTCAGTCAGTGGCCGCGTACGTTCCCTACCAACCCACTCCTGGCAATCACGAGAACGCCGATAACTTCACGCATTTCTTCCATCGTTTCACCCCTCCGGACGGGGGTGATCCTATCTATTACAGGTTATAAATACAATATTTAATTTTTATCATACATCCAAGGTATAAAGGGAGCGTAACCTCTCTCAATGGTCTCTTCAACGCTCTGCGCTCTCTCGTTGTTAGAGAACAGAGAAATAGTGTGCACAATGTAGAGACCACTGAGAGAGGCAATGCTCCCTTTTGCATCGTTACATTTGCCTGACGCGCCTACGCCGTCACATAAAAAAACGTTACATTTGGCGACGCGCGCGTCGACGTCAATTTTGGAGTGTGTTGGGTCCCAAGGGGAAAACCCTGAATGTTATCAGGGGTACGGTAGGAAGTTACCGTAACCATCGATCAATATTGGTTGGCTACCGTAACCTTTTACCGTACCACTGATGACATTCAAGGTTTTCCCTTTGTGACCCAACACACTCCAAAATTGACGTCGACGCGCGCGTCGCCAAATGTAACGTTTTTTACGTGACGGCGTAGGCGCGTCAGGCAAATGTAACGATGCATTAAGCATCATTTGAAACTACTGATGTGCTGAGGCAATGAAACGCTGTTTATTCACAGAAGTAGTAACATTATAAATGACATAACTCGACACGATTTTTTAAAACTATTTCCACAACATTTCAAGTTAATTTGTGTTTATTATCACCAAAGATCAATTGAATACAACTGAAAATAAAACGAAAGAAATATAGACACTGAAACATAGATGAGAACTGTAAACGTACACCCCGAGGAAATTTTACTGACCGCTCTGGCAACGCTCTCTCGAAGACAAAGAAAGCGAGAGCTAGCAAATTAGCTAGGGTTGTGTCTTTAAAGTGGCTACGGCATGCACAATCATAATTTGTTCTCGGCAAGCGATGTAGCATTGTACAGAGAATCAGCTGATTGGTACTATCTGTATATGACGTCAACTACCATTAAAGCCAAACCCCAAACTAATTTTACACTTGGCATTGGCAATACTCTCTCGTAGACAAGTTAAGCGAGAGAGTGTGGCCAGAGCGGAGAGTTTCAAATTAGCTTGGGGTGTCGCTTTAAGCTATCACCGATGATCTGATTCAGTTACGATCTGGACAAGGTTCACTTCGTGAGCTTCTCGACTGAGGTCTACTTCTACACCAACTTTGGATATGGACAGTTGAAGAACCAATGGGAGTGGCTTGTGGAGGATCTAAAGGTAATATAATTATTATTAACTGTGGAGCACAGTGTTTATTTTCGTTAAGAACTGTGAAGACTGAAAGATCACAAAGGTATATTAATACATACTGCACAGTGATTCAGCTTATTGATAGTGCAGGAAAACGGTGCGGAAATTCAAATTCTGACCTTCTAAATGCGATTTTCTGCGGTTTTAGGAAGGATTTTAAGTATAAATTCAAGTTCCAATGCTTATAAAGGCGGAAAAACGAAATATGGGCTCAGAATGTGAATTGCCGCACCTTTTTCGCGCCCGCGAATTCAAATTTCGAGTTTCTATTTTCGGTTTTCCAGTGTACATTTTTAGACCCTGGAAAGTCGCCATTTTCCGTTTTCCACTATTTTTTAGTGCGCCATGAATCATAAAATAAGTTTACACAAACTTTCGCCGGTCTCCTTTACATCATAAAAATTTAATTTTATACTATTATATTCATTCAAATCAAATCAATGATTTGATACTATTATATTATAGAAAGCAAATGAGAATCGTGCTTCCGTTCCCTGGATCATCGCCATGGGTCATCGGCCCATGTACTGTTCAGACTTTGACGGTGACGACTGCACCAAGTATGAATCCATTGTGAGTTCCCGCCCTTTTCAAATTCAAATTTTCGGGCGCCAATTTCAAATTTTCCAAGATCCGCACGGGTATGCCAGGCACGCATGCATACGCGTTGGAGAAGCTGTTCTATGAGGCGGGAGTGGATATGCTGTTCTTCGCCCATGAACACAGTTACGAACGAACGTATCCCGTGTATAATCGAACGGTTAGAGTTTGATCTTTGATCTCGTAGTTTGATCGTTGTTCTTGTAGTTTGATCTGTTTAAACTTTAATCTCTGATCTTTGTATAATATGTTCATCTTTGATCTTGTCAGGTGTACAAGGGCCCGTCCAGCCCCTACGTTGACGCACCAGCACCCGTACACATTGTTTCGGGATCAGCGGTAAGTCTTGAATTTTCGTTAATTTGAACTTTCCCGCCCTTTTTTAAATTAAGAAATCAATTATTGATTCAGGGTTGTCGCGAGCGAGTCGATCCATTCATAGAGCATCCCGAACCATGGTCTGCTATTCGATCGTCCAATTATGGTAAGCCTGTAGTATGTATCTATCTGTCACAAAGGCAAAGGGCTCCAAAGTTGAAACAGACAAAAGTGAGTGGAGTTCAGTCCAATGGAAGAGTATACTTATGTTGCTTTTTTGTGTTTATGTATCTGAAGATAATTGATAAATTGTTCAGGCGTTGGTGTACTTCGCGTGTACAATTCCACTCATTTGAGGTTCAGACAGATCGGAGCAGCTTCGGTAGTATTTAGTTTATCGATTTAGTACAATATAATACGATGACCTATATCAGCTAGAACCATTTTGGTGGGAATGGACTGAATTCTCTGGTCGTGTAGAGTCCATATTTTGATCGGATGATCTTTCGATCAAATTAACTTTTTTTAAATATTAAACCAATCAGGAACAAGTTGAAGACGAATTGTGGCTGGTGAAGAGCAAACATGGACCATACGGAAAGCATGACAGAAGGAAGATGGAGAAGTACATTTTTGTGGCATATTTTTATCTTTTAAAGTGATAACCCGAGCTAATTTAACTCTAAGCTCTGGTAACACTATCTTGTAGATAAAGAGAGCGAGAGAACATTGCCAGAGCTTAGAGTTTCAAATAAGATCGAGGTGTGCCTAGGACATTTCTAATAAACCTGTGCAAATCACACATGGGCATTCGACAATCATGAGATTTCTGTTCAATAATGATTTTTTTCGATGAAGACGAAGGTCTTTGCAGGCACGGAGTGTACGTCCCTCTGACCGAAAACATTTCTAAACGTTCAGTAGACGAGGACTTTGATGATACCTTCATATAAAAAACTACAATGTAGTATATTATTGTACGATACGAAGAATAAATTATATGTAATCATTGCTTTCAACTAATATTATGTTGGCGTTGGTAATACGGAACAATTAATATGTACAAACTCGAAGTAAAAAATAAATAATATTCTAGGAAGTGATAATCTGGATGATTCAAGTAAAAGTAAACACTACTCAAAAACAATCCGCGATATCCAGTTCGACAGTTCCAGATTGTCATAATAACGATTGTAGATGATGTAAACAACAAGTATCATGCAAGCAGCTTTAGCACGCAAGTTTCTTTGGGTTGTAATGCGACTCCACTGATACAATAATTGTGTAATAATCGTGATAGAAGGTCGATAGCTGTGATCAAAGTAGATACAGTGCAATATTCGCGTGGAATTCCAACACGAATTTGCGGAAATTATGCCCACCTAATAAATCAAATTAAGATTATTTTCAATCTTAAAAGTGATCCCCATAAGCAAATTGCTTCACTCTTTACTAAAGTGAGAGCGAATGCAAAGCAAGTGAAAGAAGGAGATGGCTATCTTACCTTTTGTCATTAGCACCTTTGTTCGAGAAGAAGGGCGATGATCGTAATACTTTCTCAGTGACAACTTCGTATTTTATTTGAGTTGTTATTTACAAGAGCATTTTCAGAATTGAGTTCATAGATCCGATTGGTTTTTTTTGTTTTTTTTGAGCACACTATTTCTGTGTTATCTAACAACGAGAGAGCGTAGAGCTTTGCAAAGACCTTTGACAAAGGTGTCAGCCCCTTTAAGATCGTTTAATGATTATCAGTAGTCATCACAGAAGGACAACTTCATTCATGATCCTTAAACCACCAATGAACTTGTCTGCTCAACGATATTGTGTAATGATCTGCGCTAATGTGTTTCGGTGTAATCCCAACATGAAAGAGGGGCTGCATTAAACTTCCCAATATAGTAAATCGAGAATTGATTGCCTCATCCAGGGGAGTAGGGGTTAATTCACTCTCTCGTATATCTCAAGCTAGATACGATAAAGACTTTAGCTTATAATGATTCATATCACATTCTCAATCGTATCTATCATGCGAACATGCTGGATACTTAAAGTGACACCACAAGCTAATTTTGCTCTCCGCTCTCGCAACGCTTTCTCGTAGATAAAGAAAGCGAAATAGTGTGGCCAGAGGGGAGAATTTTCAAATTAGTTCGGGGTCTGCCTTTAAATATTGAAACATGCACGAGAAAAGTGTGTGAACTTCGAGAACTAGCGAAAGAACGAGATAGTTATCTTACTCATTGTATTTCTCACCATTGTTCCTAGTGAAGGACATTGAGCGCGCCCAACAACAGCTTACGATGACGTCACAATTCGAGAGTAGTATTCTTATCACATTCCTGTCATTTTAAGTGAATAAGCAGTTAGTCATACGTCCGCATTATGGTAAAATAATTTAGATTTTTTTAAATTAAAACAATGACATGGTGGTGTCCTGAAGATAGTGACTAGTAAATAATAATAGCAATATTTATATTCAATCTTTCTTCTTTCACATGATTACAACCGATAGGAAAACTGCTAACAAGTAAGAGTACGCACTTTGACCCCTTTGGGGACTGATATTGTTATTCCAATTGTGATTACACTCATTAGACTCAAGGACAGAATGTAAATGATGCCGCAGGATCGGATCCATAAACACTGTAAAGTTCGATACAACGAAATTTGAATATGTTTCACCATGCGTATTTCTGTTTCGGTCGAGACTACGAAAATGATTCATTGAAGAAATTTGAAAATATAAATAATAATATTGAATGTGGCATTGTTTCACGTTGAAACCATGCATCAAAGCTACACCCCGAGCTAATTTGAAACTCTTCGCTCTGGTAGTGTTCTCTCGCTTTCCTGTCTACAAGAGAGCTCTGCCAGAGCGGAGAGAAAAACGAGCTCGGTGTGTGCGTTTAAGGGTGACATAATGAGTACAAATGACTAACAATACTCCAATGGATAGGTGGCGGGAAGAATGTGCCCTTGGCAGCGAAAGGGAACGTAGATCCCTCCCAATGATACGGGAACAGTGCAGAGTGAGAGAGTATAGGGGATGGAGAGAGTCCAGACAGGGAGAGATCAAGAAATGACAAGAATAGAGGAAGAGAGTGCTAGAAAGAAGTCGTAAGGTCATCGGAGTCGAGACAATAAGAAACTGTAGACTGTAATGTACAATACCTTTATAAGGAGGAACAAAGTGAGAATAATCAGCAATTGTCTCATTCTTTCAATATGAGCAGTGTCTCTTCATACAAAGGATTGGTTCAAGTCGCCACTGTGGTATGTTAACTACTACACTAGCAGTTACTATATGAATGATTAGTTAATTACTAGTTTACTAGCCAACAAGTCAGTTGAAGTGACTTTGACTATCTACTCGTTTGATTACTTCTAGATAGTCACGTATTGAATAGTTACTAGATAATTGCAACACTACTAGTTACTCACTAGATTACTAGCTATTTTCTAGGTCAATACTTTGTAAGCACATTATATAACAATACGTCATTAAGGCATCCGGTGTAGCCTTGGTAGGCATCGTTGCTTTCCTTGGTCTTATGGTCAATGACATCTCCAACTTCCATGAGGATGCTCTTGCTGATCTCCAAGACTTTAGAGTACGTTTCTATTTGGTTCTAATTACCGGATCTGATTTACCGGCTTTCATTTTCAGATGGTTTCTAACTCTGCATGGACTGATATGATCTCTGCCAACAGACAATCCGTTGACATCAAGGCCATCTTCGGACGTAACAAGCGTCAGGCTAGCCAGTGTGGATGCGCTGCTGGAGCCAACACTTGCCCTCCTGGACCCGCTGGACCTCCCGGTCTTCCCGGAGCTCCCGGAGAGGACGGAGAAGATGGAGATGATGGAAAGAACGGAAAGAGCGGTCTTGCTGTTATTGCTGAGACTCTTACTGCTGGAGAAAGCAACGGATACGATGTTGCAGGATCAGCCTGTACTTCATGCCCGGCTGGACCTCCTGTAAGTTATTTTAGTGTTTAAAAAGATACAAGGCAAGGAACTATTAATAAAGACTATCAGAGATGGAAATTATAATTATTCTGAAACTTATTTATTTCAGGGACTACCCGGACCTGACGGAGAGGCTGGAGCACCCGGACCTGACGGAGAAAACGGAAAGGACGGTACGTAATCAATAATATTCAGATTTCACGACCTGATTATTGATCTTTGATCTTTGAAATCTGATTATTGATCTTTGATCTTTCAGGAGAACCCGGAGCTGATGGACAACCTGGAGCTGATGGTGAACAGGGAGACGCTGGAAAGGACGGAGCTGACGGCAAGGACGGAAAGAAGGGACCCGATGGAAGAAATGGAAAGAAGGTTAGGAATTTTATTACTTTTGATGTTTCTTGGAATCTAATCAGCATGCCTGGTTTTCAGCAATCGATTAGTAGATCTAGCTATTAACACGGTTTAACCCGTTCTCAGCTTTCTCTAAATTAGAATTCAGTGATCACAATTTCATAACTTCAGGGACACGGAGCCCCCGGCAAGCCTGGACGTGACGGTAAGATCGGAAGAACTGGAAAGGCCGGACCTCGTGGAGCTCGTGGAGAGAAGGGACAACCTGGACCTGCTGGAGCTCCCGGAGCTCCCGGACACGATGGTTCGTAGTTTGATCTTTGATCCATCTAATTCGTCTTTGATCTTTGATCTTTAGGACCCGCTGGAGAAGATGGAGTCTCTGGAGAACCTGGAGCCGATGGACTTCCCGGAGCTGATGCCGCTTACTGTCCTTGCCCTGCTCGTTCATTCGAGGTAGTTTTTGATCCTTGATCCTCTACCTTTGTAGTCTGATCTTAAGTCTTTGTAGTCTGATCTTTGATCTATACCAGGTCAAGTCTGAGCCCGTATCTTCTGGATACCGTCGTCGCGTCCGTGCTCGCGTCCACTAAAAAGTCAACGAATCAGAGACGATTTTCCTAATCTGGAGACGTTTCTTATTGTACAGAAGTAACAACGAGTAACAATAAATTGCTTTATTATAATCGCCGAATATTACAAAGCACATGCAAAATATCGTATAATGTGGGGACAAAAATATACAGTTTACCTTTTAATTTCACACTTTTCTGTTGAATAAGGGCCCTCAAGTTTTTGTCGTGAATAACTGCCTCCGTACCAAATTGGTCGGCCATAAAATCTGTTCGTTCGTTCTGCTTCAATCGATGCTGGATGGGAATCGCTGTATGGATAATAGACTTGACTGGTAGAGTGGATCAAAAGGGAAACGCCCATCAAGACAAAAATAATTTTCACTAAAATCATATCCCGGAATACCATAATTCGAGCTAATTGCTGCAACGGGGAAGGCTTGAATTTTCGAATTTGAAAAGTAAATGTATAGAACATTTCAAACGGGAGTAGAATTCGTGTGGCGCTGCTAAATACAAGCGCTGGTTTCTCAAATAATCTATAATAGAATTTGTCATCGAGATGCATTTCCACCTCACAATGGCCTCTTCAAAGCGCACACTATTTCGCTGTGCTCTAACAACGCGTAGAGCGTTGAAGAGACTACAGAGGTTTCAGTATCTTTAAGGTGTCCATATATTCGAAAGCACTATTTTGAAACATTCAGATTTCTTTAGGATGTAGGGATAATGCTAAAGGCACATCCAAAGCTAATTTTACTCTCTGCATTGGCAATACTTTCGCAGACAGAGAAAGCGAGAGAGCATTGCCAGAGTCGATAGATTCATCTTCAGCACTTAGTCTTTCTTTCATTTTACTATGGATTGAATTAGCTTTCTTAGCTGCCAAAACCTTGCGAAACATTTTGCACCATACCATGTGTACGAGCCGTTCTACTGTTCATTTTTGCCAAACTAGAATGAGAAAGTTTGAAGCTGCAAAATCCATAATAATAATATTAAATCCATAATAATAATATCCATAATAATAATATTTCAAAAATTGATCGTCAATAATAATAATAATAATAATAATAATAATAATAATAATAATAATAATAATAATGATAAATTTATCTGACCTTTTTAAGATTCATAATTAAATGTTTAAACAATATGATAAATTCAGGAGGTAAGAAAGAAGGTTGCGTTTACTTGATCGTAGCATACAATAGAGTTACGAATAAAAGACTTAAATACATTGGCACTATGGGTACAAACAACACTATTGTCAAGATTATTCCATTTTTGGACAATGCTATTTGTCAAAAACGATGAGAAAATAGCTTTCATTTAAGACCTTGGGAGCCGATTTAAGTTGGTATTTGGCTGAACGGCGGCCAAAAAACTGCATTTTAATACTGGTAGATCACTAATGAAAGCCGCGCGTTGCTTTGATCTACTCGCCATTGTCGGCTAATTGACAAGATTGTCCTGTAATGTACTGGAGAATGGGCTGACGATCAATCTGACGTCGAGTTGCTCACCCAAGTTCGTTTTGTGTTCACTGCAGCCAAACCAGCGAAATTAGTCCATTCCGATGGTTCCTGGTACGGATTGACCGATGAATACAGTAGATAGAAAAAAGTTCGAGTTCCGCCCAGTGGATGGGCATCCAAGATGGCTACGTAAATTCAGTCCAGCGAGAAAAAAGCGAGAGGTCATAAATGATCCCTCTCACAATCATTCTGTGCATCGATTTTCCTTATTGTTAGGACGATCAAACGACAATTAAATCATTTATTGTTACTACGGTAATATCTATCACTTCTGTACAATAAGAAACGTCTCCAGAATAGGAAAATCGTCTCTGATTCGTTGACTTTTTAGTGGACGCGAGCACGGACGCGACGACGGTATCCAGAAGATACGGGCTCAGACTTGACCTGATAAAGATCAAAGATCAGACTACAAAGACTTAAGATCAGACTACAAAGGAAGAGTATCAAAGATCAAATATCTACCTCGAATGAACGAGCAGGGCAAGGACAGTAAGCGGCATCAGCTCCGGGAAGTCCATCGGCTCCAGGTTCTCCAGAGACTCCATCTTCTCCAGCGGGTCCTAAAGATCAAAGATCAAAGACGAATTAGATGGAGCAAGATCAAACTACGAACCATCGTGTCCGGGAGCTCCGGGAGCTCCAGCGGGTCCGGCTTGTCCCTTCTCTCCACGAGCTCCGCGAGGTCCGGCCTTTCCAGTTCTTCCGATCTTACCGTCACGTCCAGGCTTGCCGGGAGCTCCGTGTCCCTGAAGTTATGAAATTGTAAATACCAATCTATTCTCTAGAGAATAATGAGAAGTTCTCATTGGGAACCGGTTAAAACTTGGTAATTTCTAGATCTAATAATTGCTAAAAACCAATCATATGGTATTAATTTAACAATAGTGAGAACTACCAGAACTACTAACCTTCTTTCCATTTCTTCCATCGGGTCCCTTCTTTCCGTCCTTTCCGTCAGCTCCGTCCTTTCCAGCGTCTCCCTGTTCGCCATCAGCTCCAGGTTGTCCATCAGCTCCGGGTTCACCTGAAAAATCAAAGATCAATAATCAGATCTCAAAGATCAATAATCAATAATCGGATGTCAAAGGTCAAGGATCAATAATCATATAATGAAATCTGAATATTATTGATAACGTACCGTCCTTTCCATTTTCTCCGTCAGGTCCGGGGGCTCCAGCCTCTCCTTCAGGTCCAGGAAGTCCCTGAAATAAGTAAGTTTCAGAATAATTATAAATTCCATCTCTGATAGTCTTTATTAACATTTCCTTGTCCGTGTTCTTAAACTCTATAATAACTTACAGGAGGTCCAGCAGGGCATGAAGTACAGGCAGATCCTACAACATAGTATCCGTTGCTTTCTCCAGCAGTAAGAGTCTCAGCAATAACAGCAAGACCGCTCTTTCCGTTCTTTCCATCATCTCCATCTTCTCCGTCCTCTCCGGGAGCTCCGGGAAGACCGGGAGGTCCAGCGGGTCCAGGAGGGCAAGTGTTGGCACCAGCGGCGCATCCACACTGACTAGCCTGACGCTTGTTACGTCCGAAGATGGCCTTGATATCAACGGATTGTCTGTTTGCAGAGATCATATCAGTCCATGCAGAGTTGGAAACCATCTGAAAATGAAAGCCGGTAAATCAAATCCGGTAAATAGAACCAAATATAAACGAACTCTGAAGTCTTGGAGATCAGCAAGAGCATCCTCGTGGAAGTTGGAGATATCATTGACCATAAGACCAAGGAAAGCAACGATGCCTACCAAGGCTACACCGGATGCCTAAATAATGTAATGTTACATTAAATTACTATTTACAAAGCAGCAAGTCAGTAAACTATCTAATAATTCAACGAGCTAGTGGCGTAGTAAGTAGCTAGTTATCCGCCAAGTAGCTAACTAGTAGTAACTAACCATTAGTGTAGCAATTAACATACCACAGTGGCGACTTGAACCAATCCTTTGTATGAAGAGACAGTGCTCATATTGAAAGAATGAGACAATTGCTGATTATTCTCACACTATTCCTCCTTATAAAGGTATTGTACATTACAGTCTACAGTTTCTTATTGTCTCGACTCCGATGACCTTACGACTTCTTTCTAGCGCTCTCTTCCTCTGTTCTTGTCTCTCTTGATCTCTGCTTGTCTGGACTCTCTCATATTGACATGTTCTTTGTTCAGTTCACTTCCACCACAACACTCGTTCACATAGGGAGAGTGGATCCTTGGAGAGATTTTTCC
The DNA here is from genome assembly GCA_943737045.1 of Parapristionchus giblindavisi. Taxonomy (NCBI): domain Eukaryota; kingdom Metazoa; phylum Nematoda; class Chromadorea; order Rhabditida; family Diplogasteridae; genus Parapristionchus; species Parapristionchus giblindavisi. Next base: position 1,036,046 of record CALSFV010000214.1, on the reverse strand, counting down.
TGGTGTAAAATGGAACATCATTATTATTTACTGCAATGTTATTGTTAGAATACAAGGGTACATTTTCTATCCGGGATTAGAATCCAACAAATCTCTCACTGGTCCCTTAGCTTGATCCCCACTAGGAAATCTGTTGGGATACCACTGTAAAAATAAAACCAGAGAAGCCCCTAATTGTTCTAGGATTACGACAGTCTTTTTTTGTATTCCATGATTACGGTATGCCGGTAACCGTGATAAGATACAGTAATCCTTACTGAAGTAAGGATTACTGTAGTAATAAAAGAGACAAGTTACGTTATCTATCGTCTGTACAGAGATCGATATGAAGATCTCATCAGTGATTGTCCATGTTCATGATTAACAGTCCCTGTCCCTTCTTGACTAGGAAGACATTGTGTGATGGTTCTTTGATCATAGCACAAAGAGTGCGTGTAAAAGTAAGAGAGTGGAGAGAAAGAGACATGGTTCTCGTCAATGATCGTATTGACCCATAGGTACTTCCTTCCTTCCCAGCCTTTCCCGCCGTTTTCGCTCATCTCTTCCCTTTTCCACTCACTTGTTGTTCACCGTCTCACCCCTCTCTCTCCCCTTCCTCTTTAAATTTACTTACTAGGGAATGGTTTCTTTGATGCATGAAATTACGGTTAGTGACATACATAGCGATAATCAGCATGGTCGACTTAGTAAGAATCAACTTTCAAAAGCTGCGGTTGATCGATTTTTTGAACGAAACCCGTCGCATATCCGCCGTACGAAAGACGGCCAAAAAAGATTTTTTGGACTTGATTTCCATTGAAACTGCAATTTTTTCCTGGAACTGCCATGCAGACATAAAATGCTGTCGGGGAATCGAACTCATGTTCAAAAAGTGAAAGAACACAAAAAATGCAACTTTTTGGCTGTCTTTCGTACGGCGGATATGCGACGGGTTTCGTTCAAAAAACCGATCAACCGCAGCTTTTGAAAGTTGATTCTTACTAAGTCGACCATGCTGATTATCGCTATGTATGTCACTAACCGTAATTTCATGCATCAAAGAAACCATTCCCTAGTTAGTGGCTATCGATAATCTATGTTCCCTTCATTCAGTCCTTTATCAGCCTTTGACCTTTGACCTTTGATCTTTATCGCTGCTGTTGTCTAGTTTTTCACATATCCCTGACTTTTCCTTGTTCCAGTTCCTCTACGCTCGCTCGCGAGTCTAGGTCGCTTACCTTTCTGTTAAAGTGGAACACCTTGTCGCTATACCTTTCCCCATGTTTTGGTTTGAAATTACTATAGTTCAGACTCTTGCTATCATTCTCTCTACACCACCTTATCCTTCGCTATGGTCACTCCACGTCTACCTTTCTTTCCAATTCTCCCCTCTGGCCGTGGTCTTGTCAGGTTCCTACGGCCTCTCTCCCACTCTGCCTCTCTTTCGTCATTTCTTTCATCCAATGAGTATTCCAATATCATCTTTGACCTCTCTCAAAACTATTTACTTATAGATATTACTACTGCTATTGTCTAATTCTGATTGTATTGTGTTCCAATTTGCATATGTGATCTCATTTTTATTCCCATTGTTCCACTCTCCTGTCGTTTTAATCCTTCACTGTCGGTGATTTTAAGGTTGCTTTATGGCTCGTTAAAAATAGTGGAAACCGAAATGGACAACTTTCCACCCGTTAAAAAAGTACCCGGAAAGTCGAAAATGGAAACACGAAATTTGAATTCGCGCGCGCGCTGAGAAGTGCGGCAATTTAAATTCCGACTTTAATAGAACGAATTTCGACGGATTACATTTTTTTTTAGCGAGCAGGAAGATGAATTTCCATTTTAACTGCAAAAATCGATAACGGAAAGTCGGAATTTGAATTCCCGCACCTCTTTGCGCGCGCGAATTAAAATTTCATGTTTCCATTTTCGACTTTCCGGGTACTTTTTTAACCGGAGGAAAGTCGCCGATTTTTGTTTTCCACTATTTTTTAACGAGCCATAAAAGGTGGAGACCCGCGAATGCTCATTCAAATCTCTTGTATCTCGCTTATGCAAGTGTAAAGTGATGTGCAAGAAGAGTGAGTCACCGCTCGTCAATCCCTTAGCGCAGTGGTAACGCGTCTAGATTGAGCATGGCCGTGGGTTCGAATCCTATTGCCGAACTTTCCTATTTTCAAAAAGCGCGCCTTTGCCTGCGATTGCAAGCACGATTCATTCATGTTTCTAGCAATCAATAAGCAGAATTAGCGTTAAATAAATGGTGTACTGTATGTAGAATAACTTTTGCTGACTTTCTGTCTTTACAGTTTGTTCACGAAAATATTCGCGGGAGTCCTCCTTTAACGCTATCGTCCTTATAGACTCTATCTTTTCTTCTCCATCTCTATCGTGAATATCGATCTGTAATAGTTGTTGATGTTTTTATTCTTATTTTATATATCGATTTGAAACTCGGCTCTTGAAACGCTTGCTTCTTATTACATTTCTCTTTCTCGCTCTGTGAGATCATAGTGGACGTTGTACTATTACCTTGGATAATGTAAAATCCCTTTCAGAGCACCTAGGTGTATCGTCAGTTGCCGCATCCATGAACCTTTCACTAAGAGGATACCGATTGACTTCGTCTACGGGCGTGACATTTACCATCGGATAGGACGTCAGTTCATCTCTGATCGGGTGTTGATCTTGGAGGTACGAGTACACCTTGAATTATCGCACCCTCAAAAGTGTTGGAAAAAAAGAAATGAACATTCTTGCCACTTTTTTCTTTTCTTTTCGTAACTTAAAAGAAATTTATCATTTCGGCCCTTCTTACGGCATCGATTTACACTTAATTTATTCATATTCATTATTTAACTACATTTCTTTTCCAAATTATTAGTAAAGCATGTTCTTTTCAAAGAAAAGTATGATACTTAGTGAGCGATCTCGTTAGCGGAAAACAACCCTATTTTTTAATCTAATCTGTAATTTGTCGTTCTTCATGTCGATACATCTCGAAGTCATCGGTTCGTCGTCGTGGTCGACGATATTCAGCTCGTCTCTGGTGCATTGCTCAATGGCTTGATGGGGATGTGACCGTCGACACAACCTTCGTCCTTGATCGTCCCAACTGCTGACGTGGCGACTGCTGTGTTCCGTTTTCTGAAATAATAAAGATATTTGGGGGTGTTGTTATGCTTGTAATCGGTGTCCAAGCCCGCGCGGTTAAATGGGCGGAGTCAGAATCGTTATATAAACGGTATATAAGTACGAGAGTGTCTGAGTATATGTAGATTTTTTGACATTCATTCTAATAGGGACCCATGGTCCAGTGGATAAGAGCTCGGACATTCAAACCGGCCGGTTGGTCGGCAAGAAGGTTCGATTCCCCGAAGAGGAATGGCAAGAGATAAATACTCGCAAACTGGGCCATCTGTTTTTGCTTTTTTTTCGTTAATGTAGTTCCACTCTCCCTACGCTAATGTCTAGTGTGCGACGGAGGTCCCGTAGAATGATCGTGAAATAACTTATTTTCCTCAAAATTGATAGACATGTAAAAATTCTTGTTTATTTTTTTAATTCAAGAGTTCACAATATCGATTGCATTAATAGTTTGAACAATGTGCCTCTGGATGCTGTATAAAATCTACCGTATTCTACAGTATTCTCTGTTCTATATTTGGCTATTTAACTTGATTGCTTTGATGAATGTTGAAAAGAGGAAAAGCTAAAAATAGTACATAATTTCACTCGTGCACAATAATATCGATTATATCACAATATCGATCATATCAATTATCGTACATGTAAAAATCATTGTATCATGAACGGTGTGAATGGGTCTGAACGAATCAGGCCGATCAAGATTTTGAGCGAGCGATTATGAGCGAACCGAACATTTTCGTAATGTCTCTTTGTTTTCATTATTTTTCTCTTATTCGAATCTACTATATTAAAATAAATTAGGCCAAAATATTGCCATTTAACAAAAATCATTGCTTGGACGTTGAATAAACTGTTCCGATTATACGCTGAATCATTGGGGCAATTTCTTCAAAGTGAAAGCAATGATTTTTGTTAAATGGCAATATTGTGGCCTAATTTATTTTAATATAGTAGTTTCGAATAAGAGAAAAACAATGAAAACAAAGAGACATTACGAAAATGTTCGGTTCGCTCATAATCGCTCGCTCAAAATCTTGATCGGCCTGATCCGTTGAGACCCATTCACACCGTTCATGATACAATGATTTTTACATGTACGATATATCACAATATCGATTGTATCAATGGTTTGAAAAATGTGTCTCTATGTCTCCTGCCATGCCTATAGTTTTGATGCCAAGATAGGAAGTGGCTCTCTCTCTCTCTCTCTCTCTCTCTCTCTCTCTCTCTCTCTCTCTCTCTCTCTCTGTGTGTGTGTGTGTGTAAGATCAGTGATAGAGGGGCAGATTATGAGAGCAGATCGATGGGCAAAGACGCAGAGAGTCATCGCGCGAGCACTGAACTTGATTTAGCACCACTGTTGAGACGAGTGGCGGGCGGGGTTAACTTCACTGAAAAAAATTACAAAATTTTAAAAATTATAATTTCGATAAACTAAAGACTATAATTAACTCCAATGGTTCTCTTGGCAAAGATTTCGTATGAAAAAGTCAAAATATATGTTCCTAAAGATAATATTTATCATAACAAAGATTACCGTTCACTATTAACATAATTTTTATTTGTTTATTCAGTTCATAAAAAGAAATGCAACATAGACCATTTAAACATACACCCGTGCTGTACATGTAAAAATAGTTGTATCATGAACGGTGTGAATGGATCTGAACGGATCAGGCCGATCAAACGGGATTGTGAGCGACAAGGCCATTTTCGTTATTTTTCTTTCTTTTCATTGTTTTTCTTTCCTTCGAATCTACTGTATTGAAAGAAATCACGCCAAAATATTGCAATTTAGCAAAAATCATTGCTATACAAATGAATAAATTGTTCCGATTATACGCTGAATAAATGTGCCAATTTTGGTTCATTGGAGCAAGTTATTCCTCGCGAAAATGATGATTTTTGTTAAATGGCAATATTTTGGCCTAATATTTGTAGGTAATTATGTCACTGATGATGGGTTGAGTACCCGAAACGCGTCTGACCGATAAACTAGATGATCCAACTCTTCATTTAACCTATGGCATAACCAAGCACAATACTAACATACGCTCGTTTCTGTTGTTGCATTTCATGTTTGTTTGCTTCCACTGCACATGTGCACATGATCTAACTCTGTGTTTCAGGTATCGACGCCGAATTGAGACGTATACTAGTGTTTTAATGGGATGCAATTGTTACTGCAAGGTTTGTATGATTTTCTCATCTTCTTACTTGGATTACTTCATCATTACGAAGTTGAATACCTTTCCTGTTATATTGTAAGAGTAGTAGTACAAGTACTTTTCATATTGGTTTTTTTTTCTGAAGCAAAACAAGCTTCGAAATTGTACAGATTTACTATGTAACTGTGATTGAAGTAGAGTTGTTGTTTAGTGTCCGTTGAAGTGAATATTCATCCTGATGTGTGATCAAAGACAACTTATCAGCTGTCAGCCCTAGAATTGTAACTAAATCCTTGCTTTGCAGGACTCAACGAGGTCAGATTGTGTCGCGGTGCGTGTAAAACTGGAGACAATGGATGAAAGGTTTGTACTTCTTCCCAACTTTTTCGTCTTTTGTTTATTCCCAAGGCCTTGTTCATAATGTTTATTGTACTATGGACATAATGCATCGTTACATTTGCCTCACATGCATACGCCGTAACCTTCTCCGCTGCGTCTTCGTCGTTACGGCGGTGGTTGCGGCGTAGTCACGTAAGGCAAATGTAACGATACATAACAAATGCGTTGGATGTTATAATCTGGGTTATGACATATCAATTATGATGATATCCATACTAGTTTTAGTGATGGGAGTTGAATTATAGGAGACTAGTATCACAAACTCATGAACTTCCTGTGATTAAAGTTATAAATTTATTTATTTAAATGGAATTATTCCAGGATGCTGCCGGAACGGAGCCAGCCACAACCGGGAAGCACACAAACAAATGGGATCTTTCTTGTTTAGATAAGATTTATTTCTTTTTTTTAAATTTCATTGCTATTGATCAGATTTGGCTTGTGGTTACCTGTTTCAGAATCTACGTGATCGGTCACTGGTTTCTCAACGCAACAGAGGGTGATCAACTGCACAGAGGTACATTATCTTCACCTTACTTCACTTATCTTTTCCATCAGTGAAAGATCCGGAATTGAAATATACTTTGATATAGAGCTGATGTGATTGTCAGTTATTGTTCATCGTTGTTGTTTTTCTACTGGCTAGAAACTATCTGTCCGCTTATATTGAGCAAGACAGATATCACACATTGATTGATTAAGCTTTTATGATATAATATTTCTACTTCAGATGACTCAGTTATGCAAGGTCGACTCTGGTTCATATCAAGCGAAGACTAGCTAGGACTGTTTTGTTATTTATTCGTGAATAAATAAATGATGTTGCTTCTTGTACTTGTACTGTTGTTATTGCAATTAAAATAAAGAACGACAAAGAAGGGACTAGAGAGAGAGAACGGTAGGGGGGAATAAAGAGGGAGAATTGGAGGAATTTATATAGATATTCAGATAAATAATAGATATATAATAAGTGATTATCAAGAGACAGTGTAGTTGCGAGTTGGGAGAGAAAGGAATGGATAGATAGACACATGAGGCTCACTCATACTATCGCTTCGTGGTTCAGAGGTTAAATGTCCAATGTTCCCTCCGCACCCCGAGTTCCCCGAGTTCCCCCTCGAGCAGTGACTTTTGATCAGTTGTTTGTCTCTCGACTCTCGACTTTATCCGTGACTTTCTCCTAACGGAGATACAGTATTCTTTCATCCTAAGGTTTGTGGAATTCCATACGAGACCTTCGTGAACTATTCTCACTCGAGAAAAAAGCCTGGGGTATCCCTTTAAACATACACCCGTGCTGTCGCACCTGTCACGGGTGTATCGAATAAATACAAAGAACAGTGTGATCGGGTCGGACAGTCTGTACACTGCCTGTGAAAAATCAGAATGGCTAATTAAACTGGTGTACCGGAATATTTTTGCAATAGTTTAATATTTTGCATTGTAGTTATGTTTTAAAATTTAAAATTAATAACTTTACGATGGCAGAAGATTATAATCCATATCTCTATCGTATCTCAGTGATGGCTTACTGATAATTGCTAACATTTGGGTTAGTTTTTCAATATGTATTATTGTTCTAGACCATGTCATTAACTCTATTCATTCCATTTTGACTACACATAATATATTTTCGTATTCATTGAAACAAGAAATGGCGTCATCTTATTGATACTGTTGTGCTAGTCCCCAAGCAAGTTGTATTCTTTATGGTATCTTTAAGGTATGCTCTTTGCGCTACCAACTCTATCGTTGAAGTACACTCACTTTTGTAGTTTAGACGTTCTGCATTAACCGTCCTTTTTACTTCTGTTTCTGTCCATCTATACTAAAACGCATTGTACAAATCACTACCATGAAACGTTGCACATGATATTTTATACTATTATTTTTGGAACTAAGCAAATATAGTAAAATATATAACTAATTTTTATAGATTTAATATGTCCGGAACTTTCCACCAGTCAAATCGGCCCGATTTTTTTTCCGGCCTGATATCCACTTGACCACGGGCCACACGTTAAAGGATTTTCATATTACATAAACTCTCTCGAGCTCATATGTGTACACCGATATGTAGCTCCGCCCATTTCTGCTTAACCTTGTTTGTATATTGATTCTGACTCCGCCCATTGAACTTCGCGGGCTTGGACACCGCTTACAAACATTAAACCCCAAAAATCTTTATTCAAATTGGAAAGAAGTGAAACAGCCATTGCACATCCACATTCAGACGTCCGTCAAGTATATTCGCCTTCTCCCGACGAAGATGACAGCCTTGCTCGGACGACCTCATCGACAAGCTTATGAAACGTTGATGCGGCCACTATAATGAAAAAAATATTCGATAATTCCAAGGGACGCATTCAAAGCAACTATACCGAGCAGAGGGCGAGTAGTATTCATCACTACAGTGGCGCACAAGCCGACGTCGCATCGATGTCGCCTCCACAATCCGTTGGAGTAGTTCATCAACGACGATGACGATGACGATTCTCGATGCCGAGACGAAACAGTAAGTCGACCTGTAAAAGGATAGAATATAATAGATTCATAGATTTTACAGTTGACTACGATCTCATATTTCCGCACACTCTTTGGGTCGACAGCAAAGAGAACAGCAGTGAACTTTGAACTTTGAACCTTGAACTTTGAACTTTGAACCTTGAACTTTGAACTGCGACCGTTTCGTGAAGACTTTCAGATGCCGTATTCATGAACATTTTCAAACCATTTAGTCTACGAAGGTGACATCGCTAGAGCAGACAGAGGTTTTTCGGCAAAGGCATTCGCATTATCCCTTGTCACGTTTGTCGACAAACCATTTGTTTAGATTCATGGATACCTATGCAGCAATACCTCATAATCGAGCAGATGTGTTCAAAAAAATTTGAAATGAAAAAAAGAAAGTGGACAGCTTTTCACACTTTTCTCATTGTTTGCGATATGGGAGAACATGTACCTTTCAAAGTAGAACCTCCATTAAAGATTGAATCCAGAATCGTCGTTGAACAGGGACGGACAAGCGGTTGAAAGGAAACCGATTACGAGGGAGTGTAGGATCTGCAAATGAAGGACGATGAACGACAGAGCAAAAATCAAAGATCAAAGAGCAACTTGAGCATTTAGAAAAGAGAGAAATTGGAAGATAAAGGAATGAAAGTCTACTAATTGCTCATGAGTGAGAGTATAGTGGAACGAAAAAATCAATAGGACAAATCGATTGATCTACCATAAACCTATCAACCGTAGCATAACAATCCGCACACAAAGTTACCTTGCTAATTGCTCATTGGTGAGAGTATATAGTGGAATGAAATAAGGTACGGTATAAATTAACAGAATTATGGTACGAGAAAGAAGGGCTACAGTAAGAAAGATGTTTACGGAAGTGGTAAATTGAGCTAATACATAATCCTCATTCAAAAATCGAAACACTACACTAATCTATCCACGACACCACACCCAGCCGTACATTGGGTAAACCCGGAGAGCAGTATAAATTGCTCGCCACCGGGAGTACCCCATGAACGGTCATACCGGGCTACGGTACCGTAAGACAGAGGACAATAACTGCGAAAAGTACGACATGATGGGATCATGGAGGAAGCTGTGAGTGATCTACCCTACTCCTATTATCGACTAACCGAGTGTGCGTGCACTAACAATGAAAGTGCGATAGGTGATACTCTAATGCTCTATCAAAATCAGCTATCCATGATCTCATACCCATTACGGTACGATAGAGCGGCAAGATATGTCGTGAGAGAAAACCCAGTAACCGAAAGATAACTTATACGGTAGAGTGGGATGGGATGGGATACGATACCTCACTAAACAAAAGGCGGATCCGTGGGTAGATGAACGGGGAATCTACATGAAGAGCACTCCGGAAGATGAGTGATATGCAGACGGCCATCGGAGTTGCAGTTGAGTAGAGCAGAGATGAAGACGGGCTGATAGGACGAGAAGATAAATGACTTATAAAAAATATTTAAAAATCTTATTAAAAAACCCACAAAATATTTATTCAAATTGGAAAGCAGTATGTGCGAGTGAAGACTTCGCCGTATGAAATGTAGCACTCCACCATTGTCAATCCATCTTCAGACGTCCGTCAAGTATATTCGCCTTCTCCCGACGAAGATGACAGCCTTACTCGGACGATCTCATCGGCAAAGATGATGAGACGACGATTCGGCCACCATAATGAAAAAATATTCGATAGTTCCAAGGACAGCATTCTAAGTAACTAATGAAAGTAATGGGCGAGTAGTATTCATCACTCCAGTGGCGCACAAGCCGACGTCGCATCGATGTCGCCTCCAGAATCCGTTGGAGTAGCTCATCAACGATGATGATGATGACGACGAGACAATCAGTCGGCCTGTCAATCAATCAATTTATTCATGTGAAACATTAGATAACGCTGACTCAAGTTCAACTTCCCGTTATTTTGACGTGCAAGTGTTGATCGTAACCAATCGGAAGAACTGACGAAGGAAGTTGGACGTACGTCCTCACAGAGCCCATCTCTTCTAGCGAACGGAGACTGGTGCTGTGTGAGTACGGGAAGAAAAGATAGGCCAAACCACTCGCCTCGGTTTTCAACCCAGAAAGAGGAGAAGAAGGAGTCGACCTGTAGAAGGAGAGAATATAATAGATTCATAGATTTCACAGTTGATATTTCCATATTCGTATTTCCGTATTTCGTATTTCTCATATTTCCGCACACTATTTGGGTCGACAGCAACGAGAACAGCAGTGAACTTTGAACCTTGAACCTTGAACTGAGTTTCTGTTCGTGAAGGCTTTCAGATGTCAAAAAAGTTCAAATGAAATGAATCAAAAATGAGTTCAAAAGTTTCCAAAAGAAAGTTTTCACACTTTTCTCATCTTTGTTTTGCATTTTTGAATACGATATGGGAGAACATGTACCTTTCAAAGTAGACCATCCATTAGAGATTGACGTCACCTTGGCCATCCAGAATCGTCGTTGAACCGGGACGGACAAGCGGTTGAAAGGCAACAGACCAAGAGGGAGTGTAGGATCTGAAAATTAAGGACGATGAACGACAGAGCAAAAATCAAAGATCAAAGATCAACTTGAGCATTTAGAAAAGAGAGAAACTGGAAGATAAAGGAATGAAAGTCTACTAATTGCTCATGAGTGAGAGTATAGTGGAACGAAAAAATCAATAGGACAAATCGATTGATCTACCATAAACCTATCAACCGTACCATAACAATCCGCACACAACGTTACCTTGCTAATTGCTCATTGGTGAGAGTATATAGTGGAATGAAATAAGGTACGGTATAAATTAACAGAATTATGGTAAGAGAACGAAGGGCTACAGTAAGAAAGATGTCTACGGTAATGGTAAATAGAGCTAATACATGATTCTCATTCAAAAATCGAAACACTACACTAATCTATCCACGACACCACACCCAGCCGTACATTGGGTAAACCCGGAGAGCCGTATAAATTGCTCGCCACCGGGAGTACCCCATGAACGGTCATACCGGGCTACGGTACCGTAAGACAGAGGGCAATAACTATGACATGTACGATACGGTGGGAACATGGCTGAAGCAGTGAGCGATCTACCCTACTCCTATTATCGACTAGCCGAGTGTGCGTGCACTAACAATGAGAGTGCAATAGGTGATACTCTAATGGCTCTATCAAAATAACCTATCCATGATCTCATGCCCATTACGGCACGTAAGAGCGGCAAGATATGTCGTGAGAGAAAACCCAGTAACCGAAAGATAACCGATACGGTAGAGTGGGATGAGATGGGATACGATACCTCACTAAACAAAAAGGCGGATCCGTGGGTAGATGAACGGGGAATCGACATGAAGGGTACTCCGGAAGATGAGTGACATTCAGACGGCCATCAGAGTTGCAGTTCAGCCGAGGAGAGATGAGACGGGCTGATAGGACGAGAAGATAAATGACGATGAGTGGGTTAATGTTATCTTATAAAAACCCAAAATCTTTATTCAAATTAGAAAGCATTGTGTGAGAGTGAAGAATTCGACGGATGAAATGAAGCACTCCACCATTGTAGATCCACGTTCAGACGTCCGTCAAGTACCGGTAAAACGAGATAAAGTGGGAAATCGACGTTAAAATGTGGTATTTTACGGTAAAAATAGGTAAACTGTTCTAGCGCATTTTTCCCGGTTTGAATATACTCCAAACACGATGGATTACTCAGTTAGGCCACGCAGCTTCGATATGATGAAACAAAAACCATGGAAAAAATACACAGTGCTCAAAAACCAGCTTAGAAAATCGTGGTGTGGAGCCGTGCTATACGGTAGCATTCAAAAAGCGCACGCTTTCAGCCGATCAATTTGAATTGTTACCGTACAACGGCTCCACACCACGATCTTCTAAGCTGGTTTTATGAGCACTGTCCATTTTTCCATGGTTTTTTGTTCATCATATCGAAGCTGCGTGGCCTAACTGAGTAATCCATCGTGTTTGGAGTATATTCAAACCGGGGAAGATGCGCTAGAACAGTTCACCTATTTTTACCGTAAAATACCACATTTTAACGTCGATTTCCCACTTTATCTCGTTTTACCGGTATATTCGACATCTCCCGACGAAGATGATAGCCTTGCTCGGACGACCTCATCGACAAAGATGAAACGACGATTCGACCACTATAATGAAAAAATATTCGATAATTCCACGGTGAACATTCTAAGTAACTATACCGAATAGTAGGCGAGTAATATTCATCACTCCAGTGGCGCACAAACCGACGTCGCATCGATGTCGCCTCCAGCATCCGTTGGAGTAGCTCTTCAAAGATGATTGTAGATGACGACGACGAAACACCTGTAGAAGGAAAGATTATCATAAATTCATAGCTTTTACAGTTGACTACGATCTCATATTTCCGCAAACTTTATCGACAGCAGCGAGAACAGCAGTGAACTGTGTTTTTTTGTGTTTCGTGTCCAGATTCATTCAGAATAAGTTCGTGATCTAGCAGATATAGAGTTCTAAAGTTTCAAAAACAAGGTGGAAATCTTTCCACACTCATCTTTTTGCATTTTTGAAAACGATGTGGGAGAACATGTACCGTTGAGAGCATCCAGTAGCGATTGAGTTTTCCTTTCTTTTCCATCCAGAATCGAGGAGTCGTTGAAACGAGACGTACAAGAGGTTGATATGCAAGCAATCAAGAATCGGTGCAGTATCGAAAAGAACTTGAAAGATACGATTCTGGAGAACCCTAATGGCGACCCAGCTGACCCTAATCGGATGAATAAAGTTGTTTTAATGTAATTTAATGTAATGTAACTTGAAAGATTTACAGAGAAAAGGACGGAGTAAAGACCAAATAGTAACTTTGAAAAGAGACAAATTGGGAGGCGAGGGAGAGAGAGACTGCCAATTGCTCATTATTGATACCATACCATGGGGTACGGTATAGAGTGAGAGGTAAGTACGCGAAGGAGTACAGTAGTAGCAAAAAGACGAAATGGTGCACTAATCTATCAACGATACCATACCCAGCCGTACATTGGGTAAACCCGGAGAGCCGTATAAAATGCTCGCAACCGGGAGTACCCCATTAACGGTCATACCGGGCTGCAGTATCGTAAGACAGAGGAGAAGAACTTCAATACGATAAAATGGCTGTATAAAGTGAAAGATTATCGACTAACAGAATGCGCCTACACTGAGGGTGCAGCAGGAGATACTCTAGAGGTCTACCAAAATTACCTATCCACGAAATCCACGATACGATACCCAACACAATACCGCACGACAGAGTGCTGCAGCTACGGTAGATGCGGCAAGATATTAGCGAAAGGACAGAAAGACGACCGATACAGTAAGGGCGGGTGGGATACGATACCTCACTAAACAAACAGATGGATCCGTGGGTAGATAAGTGGCGAATCCACATGAAGAGCGCTCCGGAAATGAACAGGCGTCGAGGCGGTCATCGAAGATGTATTTGAGATGAAGAGGGATGAAGAGGGATGAAGAGGGATGAAGACGGGCTGATAGGACGAGACGAAAAATGACGATAAGCGGGATAATGTTGGCTTATATACGGATTGTCGTGGAGCGCGCACACCCGCTCACGCGCTCAATGTTGACGTTCTAGAAGGTATTGGAAGGAATAATCTACCCTGTTCCCTTGGTCATCGGACATCCTTGGCTATTATGTGATGGTTCTTTGATCATTGAAGAGAGTGTGCAAATGTGAGAGAGTACAGACAGAGTGAGAGAACGGAGGTCAGCGAGAGATGGCAGAGAAAGAAAGTCCATCAATAGTGTTGACCAATTGGTCATTCCTTAACTACTCGATCACTTCCCGCCGTTTTCGCCTATGTCTTCTCTGTCCCTCATAATCCCCCTGTTCTTCATTCCGCCCTAGTTTTATTTATTCGATATGAAAAACAAACTACAGAAATGATCCTGTTCATATCTCAACTTTATACAATTAGCATATATTATCGCTTTTGTTGTCTAGTCTCTCATCTATTCTGGTCCAATTTGCGTAGTTATCTATGACACGTTTCTCATTCTTGTTCATTTCATTTACAGTCTTCGGTCGTTTTGCCTCTCTTCACTCGCCTCCCCATTCGTTTGCTTTTGAAATTGTTCTTTGATCTTTGGCCTCCCGTCCTCCTACTCGCGATTTCATCGCTTTCTAGTGCTCACGTACGAGACAGCAGACGGAGTGAGAGAGTGTGGGAAAGCGAGAGAGTGCAGGGATGGAAAACCGATGTGCTCATCACTGATCTAGAACCGATAATATTGATTCATTAGCGTTTCCATCCATGTCACATTCCTTCCTGTTTAAGTGGATCAACTATACCCTTCTTCATGTTTTTAATCGTAATTATTAGTTCAGGCACTTGCTATCCTTCTTCATCTTCATTCTCTGTTTCTCCCTATCTCTGTCTCTCTACCTCTCTACTTTTTCTCTCCAATTCTCCCTCTGGCCATGCTCTTGCCAGATTCTCGCAATCTCTCTCCCCTCTCTTCCTCTAATCATCATTATTGCTATACCATCTTTGACCTCTTACTATTATTTGCATATGTTACCACTGTCTTTGTCTAATTCTGAATCTATGGTCTTCCAATTTGCATACGATTGTCATAAGGAACTTGATCTCATTCGCATTCCGTTCGCTTGTTTTGTCCCTTCATTCTTGGTTATTGTCAGCTCTTCCTCTCTGGTCTTCTCTACCTCTCATGATTATCGATCTGTTATTGCACGTTCTTATTCCTATTTTGTTCGGCCTATATTACCCTCGGTTCTCTGTTCATAGTTTTCTGTCGCATGCCTACGATTCATATTCCAAATTTGAAACTCCGCCCTCGAAACTCTCGCTTTTCAATACTTTGTTGTTCTATTAGAGAGTAGAAATTCAGCTATTACTTTGAGTAATACCAAATCCATTTAAGATCAATAGGTCTATCGTCCATGAAGCGACTAATCGTTCACGGGCGTACTACATGATGACAAACGCCTTCCGTCATACTGGCGTCACGTTTGTCAACAATGATGGACATCATCGAAGATGACGTCACATCATCTACGACTGGTTACTGATCTTGAAGGTACGAGTCTACCTTGCTTGATCTAATGCTATGTTCAAAAGTCATAAAAAGGAAAGAAAAACAGAGAAGACTCCTCATTTTACACCCTCTCTCACCACTTTTTCTTTTCTTTTCACGGCTTCTGAATACCGAGTTACTATCCTTTCCACCCTCTTCCGATAACGGCATCGCCCAATCATTAATTTGTTCATCGCCATCATTTAATTACTTTTATTTATAAATAAATCATTAGTAAACCATGGTTCTTAAAGAAAATACGTTATTCATAGTGAGCGATGTCGTTATTGGAAGAAGTACAATTTTTCCAATCTCGTTCAGTGTTCAAAAGTTGCGAAAAAGAAATCTATCTACTTTTGTGATACTGTAAACAGTGAGTTGTCCTTGCGTAGCTTTTGAACACAAATTAGATTATGATAGGAAAAAGGTGATGAATCGATTGTAATTTATCTTAATAAATTCATGTCGATTCTTCGATTCGTCGTTGTGGACGTTGAAGATCTTCTCTTCTTCTCATCATCATCTCATCACCCTGGTGCACTTCTCAATGGATTTTCGAGGATATGACAGGCTGCACAACTCTCGTCCTTCACTGTCCGAATTGCTGCTGCGTGGAGTGCTGGAATCTGTTTTCTGAAATAATAAAGATATTTGGGGCGTTCGAATGTTTGTTATCGGTGTCCTAGCCCGCGCGGTTAAATGGGCGGAGCCAGAATCGTTATATAAAGTGTATATAAGTACGGGAGTCCGAGTATATGTAGATCGTTTGACATTCATTCTAATAGGGACCCATGGTCTAGTGGATAAGAGCTCGGACATTCAAACAGACCGGTTGGTCGGCAAGAAAGATCAATTCCCCCCCAGAGGATTATAGCAAAAGATAAACGCGCCCAACTACGCTCAACTCTTTTTGCTATTTTTTTCCATGGCGTGGTTCCGCTCTCCCTAAGCTAACGTCTAGTGTGCGACAGAGGTCCCATAGAATGATCGTGAACTGGCTTATTTTCCTCGAAATTGCCATACAAATTTACAAATATAGAATAATAATGTACTTTGAAATTTAATGAAATTGAAATGATATTTGAAACGAAATTTAAATTTACAAAGATAGAATAATAATGAACTTTGTGTGCTGTTTCAATATTTCATTATTTGAACGAATACAACAAGCAACCAAAATATGATAGAATATTGGCCAGCACTGTATCAATAACTAATTATTACGGTAGCATGATAAAGTACAATAGTAATCGATAGATTTCTGGACAGACATATACAATGCATAATGGAATTGATGATCTCACTCTTCATTATTTAATGTGTTGACAGCTATGATAACCAAGTTCATTCCAAATGAACATATACTAAAGTTGGAACAACATACACTACATATAGTGCGATTGACCGAGAGTGAGATCGTCTTGCTCTCGGTCCAGATTTCGTCTCCGTAGAATAGCGCGGGGAGGACTGTGGAGTTGAAGAGGTGTGCTTTCAGGGAGCTGTCTCTCAGGAGTAGCGTGGCTTCTTTGATCGATTTAATTTTTTTTGACTAACGACCTGAAAGGCGAAATAGCGCTACCAAGATGGTCGGCCGAGGCTGTAGCGCCTTTCAGGTCGTTAGTCATGTAAATTAGTCTTCCCAGGAATAAAAAAAGGAATAAGAATATCGGTTTCACAATTACTACACCAAGCTGTAAAGCTCGTAGACCCATGTCACAGGGTTGTGCGGCAAGGCAAATTTTCGGCAATTTCGGCAACATTCGGCAATTTTTCCCAAAAAATATTTTAGTGATTTTTAGCTTTTGTAGAATTAATTAGAGCAATAAACGTTATTGCACAAATTGTAACAATGTGCAACCAAAAGAAAACGATAGTCGTGATTACAGAAGGATTAGTCTATAAGAATAATGTTCCGAGAAAATGAACATCATGTGAAAATGTTGGGGATAAAGCGTATTTCAGATCGAACATGGTAAATTGTGAATTCAGTCGACTGAAAATTTCAAAATGCTTTGGAAAATGGCCTAGAAACTTTCTAATCACGCTAAAATATGAATTGCCGGATTGAAAAAAATTGCCGAAATTGCCGGTTCGATGAGAGAGAGAGAGTTGTCATTCAACTACATATTACTTTGGATATTATCGGATGTCCGCCACGCCATATGTAACTCCACCCATTTCGTGTTTGCATAGTGATTCAGGCTCCGCCCATTGAACTTCGCGGGCTTGGATACCGTTTGCAAACATCATAAACCCCCAAAATCTTTATTCAAATTAGAAAGCAGCCTGAGATTGATGAATTCGCCGAATGCAATGTAGCGTATTGCCATTGCATATCATCAACCTTCAGACGTCCGTCAAGCATATCACGGGTCTCCGGTAAAATTTTTCTCTCGGATTTGGATGAAAGTCGATTGGTGGATGTGGTTGGGGGTCATGAGAAGACCTATCGACTTGATTTGGCCAAAATCGCAGATTATCGATTTTTTGTGATCTACCACGGAAATTGCCATAACTCGGTTTATTTTCATCCCACAGAGACCGGACAGGAGTCATTCGAATCATATTAGTATGCTCTACAAAAATGGTTTTCGGCACACAATGGCGGAAAACCCGTCTTCAATGTGTTTCACCCAAAAAACTGATTGTTCGATTAGAAAAGTGAGTGTTTCTCGAAAATTTCTCAGAAAGATGATAAATTTTATTGCACCAGTGGAATCGCCGCTCCTGATATAGGGTAGGTATGTAGTTCATTTGGCACATCTCTCGCTTCGGGACATCGAAATATAAAGTACTCCCGGACTTAGAAATTTTTTTCAAAGAAATGTTTTTTTTACCATAAATCGCTTCAAATTGGTCGTAGACACTATTTTAAAAAAGGAAAATGAAGCTCTCAATAAGCACAATAAAATATATTTATATGATCATCACGCTTAGGATCATCATTCCCGAGCTATAATACAATTTTCTCAATTTGAAGGAAGAATCCGAATTTCCGTTATCTTTGTTTACATTCGAGATTTTATTATTAGTTGCATAATTTTATCAAAAATAGCATGAGTTAGATTACTTTACGCAGCATAAAAAGTTTACATTCGAATAGAGCGGCGGATTCATTTACTGATCGAATACGAGTTCACTAGATAGGTCAGGGCCATCATCCGTGAGCAGATTGTTCTTCTCATTGTGAATCCAATCGTAGATCTCGTCAGGGGTGATAATCCGATCATCCTCGTGCGCTGCCACTTCATCCTCGATGAATGCTCCATCCTCATCTACCTCCTTCTCCCACTCATTGATGAAGTTCTTGACTAGCGCCACATCTCTTTTGGTTCTGCCCCCCCCCCGTCACTGCCTTCTTCTTTTATTCTCAATTATTCTTCTATTTTCAATGTATTTTCAATTTATTCTCAAATATTCTCAATTTATTCTGAATTTAATTTATTCACTCTCTGTATTCTCAATTTCTATTCTATGTAAACTTTTTATGTTGCGTAAAGTAATCTAACTCATGCTATTTTTGATAAAATTATATAACTAATAATAAAATCTCGAATGTAAACAAAGATAACGGAAATTCGGATTCTTCCTTCAAATTGAGGGAATCGTGTTATAGCTCGGGAATGATGATCTCTAGCGTGATAATCATATAAATATATTTTATTATGCTTATTGAGAGCTTCATTTTCCTTTTTTAAAATAGTGTCTACGACCAATTTGAAGCGATTTATGGTCAAAAAACCATTTTTTTGAAAAAAATGACTAAGTCCGGGAGTACTTTATATTTCGATGTGCCGAAGCCAGAGATGAGTCAAATGAACTACATACGTACCCTATATCTGGTGCGGCGATTCCACTGGTGCAATAAAATTCATCATCTTTCTGAGAAAATGAAAAAAAAATGAGATAATCGAAAAATCAGTTTTTTGGGTGAAACACATTGAAGACGGGTTTTCCGCCATTGTGTGCCGGACACCTTTTTTGTAGAGCATACTAATAGGATTCGAATGACTCCTGTCCGGTCTCTGTACGATGAAAATGAACCGAGTTATGGCAATTTCCGTGGAAGATCACAAAAAATCGATAATCAGCGATTGACCAATTGAATTGAATTGGCCAATTGAAGTCGATAGGTCTTCTCATGACCCCCAACCACATCCACCAATCGACTTTCATCCAAATCCGAGAGAAAAATTTTTCCTAGTGGCAACAGGGGGAGATTTTGATACACTTTTACGGGAGACCCGTGATATTCGCTTTCGCACGACGAAAATAAAAGCATTGCCGGGACGATCTCATCGACGAAGCTGATGAAACGACGATTCGGCTACTATAATGAAAAAAATTCGATAATTCCAAGGGCAGCAATCTAACAAACTCTCTGTAAGCAACGATAATGAGTAGGAGTAGTAGTAGTTTTCACTACAGTGGCGCGAAACCGACGTCGCATTGATGCCGCCTCCAGAATCCGTTGGCGTAGCTCATCAACGACGTTCCATTCTTGGCCATCCAGAATTTGTGAGTCGTTCTATCGGGTCGGATAAAAGGTAGTCATCACGAGGGACTGTAGGATATGGAAAAAAATTGAAAGATTTAGAGAGAAAAGGACATACCAAAGAGCAACTTTGAAACAAATTGGGAGGTGATGGAAAGAAAGACTGCAAACTGATCATTATTTATACCATACCAATCATGCGGTACGGTATAAAAGTAGAGAATTATGGTAAGTGAACGAAAGGATACAGTAAATAATCTGCGAACGGTTGTGGTAAATTGGCTAAATACACGATACTCATTCAAAAATCGAAACACTACACTAATCTATCCACGACACCACACCCAGCCGTACATTGGGTAAACCCGGAGAGCAGTGTAAAATGCTCGCCACCGGGAGTACCCCATGAACGGTCATATTGGGCTGTGGTACCGTAAGATAGAAGACAATAACTACGATATGTACGATACTGTGGGAACATGGAGGAAGCTGTGAGTGATCTACCCTACTCCTATTATCGACTAACCGAGTGTGCGTGCACTAACAATGAGAGTGCGATAGGTGATATTCTAATGCCCTGTCAAAATCAGCTATCCATGATCTCATGTCCATTACGGCACGATAGAGAGGCAAGATATGTCGTGAGAGAAAACCCAGTAACCGAAAGGTAACCGATTCGGTAGAGGGGGTGGGATGGGATACGATACCTCACTAAACAAAAAGGCGAATCCGTGGGTAGATGAACGGGGAATCCGCGTGTACTCCGGAAGATGAGTGACATGCAGATGGCCATCGGAGTTGCAGTTGAGTAGAGGAGCGATGAGACGGGCTGATAAGACGAGACGATAAATGACGATGAGTGGGTTGATGTTATCTTATAAAAAAATCCCAAAACCTTTATTCAAATTAGAAAGCATTGTGTGCGAGTAAAGACTTCGCCGGATGAAATGTAGCACTCCACCATTGCACATCCACGTTCAGACGTCCGTCAAGTATATTCGCCATCGCACGACGAAAATGACAGAATGCTCGGACGAAAACATTGAAAAAGCTGATGAAACGTCTATGCGGCAACTATAATGAAAAAATATTCCATAATTCAAAGGGCAGCAATCTAAGCAACTATACCGAGTAGTAGGCGAGTAATATTCATCACTACAGTGGCACAAAAGCCTAGAATCAGTTGGAGCAGCTCATCAACGACGATGATGATGACGATTGTCGAGGACGACGACGAAACAATGAGCCAACCTGTAGAAGGATAGAATATAATAGATTCGTAGCTGTTACAATTGACTACGATATCGTATTTCCGCACACTCTTTTGGTCGACAGCAACGAGTTCAGCAGTGAGCTTTGAACCTTGAACTTTGAACTTTGAACTGCGTTCCGTTTCGCGAAGGCTTTCAGATGCCGTATTCATGAATATTTTCAAACCGTTTACTAGGGAATGGTTTCTTTGATGGTTGAAATTACGGTTAGCGACCTACATAGCGAAAATCAGCATGGTCAACTTAGTAAGAATCAACTTTCAAAAGCTGCAGTTGATCGATTTTTGAACGAAACCCGTCGCATATCCGCCGCACGAAAGACAGCCAAAGTAGATTTTTGAACTTGATTTCCATTGAAACAGCTTTTTTTGCTGGAATCACCATGCAGACATAGAATGCTGTCGGGGGAATCGAACTCGTATACAAAAAGTGAAAAAAAAAAAATAAATGCAACTTTTTGGCTGTCCATCGTGCGGCGGAGAT
Source organism: Parapristionchus giblindavisi (assembly GCA_943737045.1). Taxonomy (NCBI): domain Eukaryota; kingdom Metazoa; phylum Nematoda; class Chromadorea; order Rhabditida; family Diplogasteridae; genus Parapristionchus; species Parapristionchus giblindavisi. The sequence continues at coordinate 1,014,485 of CALSFV010000214.1, read as the reverse complement.
GCAACGGGTTTCGTTTCAAAAATCGATCAACTGCAGCTTTTGACAGTTGATTCTTGCTAAGTCGACCATGCTGATTATCGCTATATAGGTCACTAACCGTAATTTCAACCATCACAGAAACCATTCCCTAGTTAGTCTACGAACGTGTCATCGCTAGAGCAGACAGAGGTTTTCGGCAAAGGTATTACCCCTTGTGACGTCACCTTTGTCGACAAACCGTTTGTGAAGATTCATGGATGCCTATGCAGCATAAGTTCGTGATCTAACAAATATAGAGTTCTCAAGTAGAAGTCAAAAACAAGATGGACAACTTTTCACACTTTTCTCATCATTTTGCATTTTTGAATATGGTATGACATGTACCTTTCAATACCGAGTAGTAGGAGAGTAGCAGTAGTTTTCATTACAGTGGCTCAAAAGCCGTCGTCGCATCCCTGCCGTCTCCAGATTCTGTTGGCGTAGCTGATAAACGACGATGAAGATGACGATTGTCGATGACGACGACGAAACAATGAGTCGACCTGTAAAAGGATAGAATATAATAGATTCATAGCTGTTACAATTGACTACGATATCGTATTTTAGCATACTCCACCTTTTAGCATACTCAAAGACACTCGCATTATCCCTAGCGACGTCACTTCTATCTACAAACCGTTTGTCCATATTCATGGATACGTATGTCGCATAGGTTCGTGATCCAGCAGATTCTAGTTTCAAAAACAAGGTGGACAACTTTTCAGCTCATCTTTTTGCATTTTTGAACGCGATACGAGAGGACATGTATCGTTCAAAGTAGAGCATCCATTAGAGATTTACGTCCTCCTTCATGGCCATCCAGAATCGAAGAGTCGTTGAGACGAGACGTACAAGAGGTTGATGTGCATGCGATCAAGAATCGGTGCAGTATCGAAAGAACTTGAAAGATTTACAGAGAAAAGGACGGAGTAAAGACCAAATAGCAACTTTGAAAAGAGACAAATTGGGAGATGAGGGAAAGAAAGACTGTTAATTGTTCACGATTGATACCATACCAAGCATGGGGTACGTACCGTATACGGTATAGTGATAGAATTATGGAAAGTGAGCGAAGTAGAGTAATAGCAAAAAGACGAAATGGTGCACTAATCTATCGACGACACCATACCCAACCGTACATTGGGTAAACCCGGAGAGCCTTATAAAATGCTCGCAACCGGGAGTACCCCATTAACGGTCATACAGGGATGCAGTATCGTAAGACAGAGGAGAAGAACTGTAATACGATAAAATGGCTAGATAAAGTGAAAGATTATCGACTAACAGAATGCGCGTACACAGGAGATACTCTAGAGGTCTACCAAAATCAGGTGTCCGTAACGGACGGACCGCCATTTTGCGGCGACACACGCGCGCCGCCAAAATACACTACGAGATGCAACGTAGAGTGCGTAGCTACCTCTATGGCTCAACCGGGAGTGCATCAGAGTAGCATCCCTACACTCCCTTGTTCGAATCCCATCTCTGTCTTTATTCTTTTGCTAATTTTTACAAACTGCCTCAACTTCATTTTCGTTGTTTTATCATCGTTTCAGAGCTTTACATTCGAAAAAAACATTATATCGATTCAATTACTATTCGCACTCAGCAGAGTTTCTTTAGTTAAGGTTTGCTTAGGCTTAGTATCCGCACTACTCTATTGATCTATTTAATTAACCTATCGATTCAGTTACTATTAACAATCAGCAGAGTTTCTTTAGTTAAGGTTTGCTTAGGCTTAGTATCCGCACTACTCTACTGATCCATTTAATTAGCCTATCGATTCAGTTACTATTAACAATCAGCAGAGTTCCTTTAGTTAAGGTTTGCTTAGGCTTAGTATCCGCACTACTCTATTAATCCATTATTTAGCCTATCTAAGAGTCTGCATTTGTTTGTTTAAATAGCAAAATAAGAAATAATACTAATTCCGCAAAATGGCGGTCCGTCGGATAACTATCCGGCGGACCGCCATTTTGCGGCCGCAATTTGGCGGTCCGTCGGATACGGACACGTACCAAAATCACCTATCCACGAAATCCACGATACGATACCCAACACAATACCGCACGACAGAGTGCTGCAGCTACGGTAGATGCGGCAAGATATTAGCGAAAGGACAGAAATACGACCGATACAGTAAGGGCGGGTGGGATACGATACCTCACTAAACAAACAGATGGATCCGTCGGTAGATGAGCGGCGAATCCACATGAAGAGCGCTCCGGAAGTTGACAGGCGTCGAGGCGGTCATCGAAGATGTATTTGAGATGAAGAGGGATGAAGAGGGATGAAGACGGGCTGATAGGACGAGACGAAAAATGACGATAAGCGTGATAATGTTGGCTTATATACGGATTGTCAAGGAGCGCGAGCATTCGCTCACGCGCTTGATCATGATATTCTGGAAGGATTTGGAAGGAATGGTCTACCCTGTCTCTTTGGTCATCGGACATTCCTTTCCTGGCTGTTATGTGATCGTGCTTTGATCATATAAGAGAGTGTGCAAAAGTGAGAGAGTACAGACAAGGTGAGAGAGTAGGGGTCAGCGAGAGAGTGCAGAGAAAGAAAACTATGCTCTACCATCAATAGCGTTGATTATGAGTCAACATTGTTGGCCCATAGGTGATTCCCTAACATATCGATCACTTTCCCCTTTGTTTTCGGCAATGTGTTCTATGTCCCTCTTCCTCTCCATTTTCCTCATTCCATAACTATTTTCTAGATACTTCATGTTTTTTATTCTTAATTAATATAGTTCGGACTCTTGCTATCCTTCTCTCTCACGATGTCTCTCTCCCTCTTCTCTTCTCTACGCACCTCTCTCTCCAAACTCTTCCTATTCCTCTCCCTTTGTATTTCTCCCCATCTCTACTTCTCTCTCTCTCTAGTTCTCCCTCGGACAGACTCTTTCTATATCCTCACTTCGTCTCTCTATCTCCCCTCTCTCCCTCTACCTTTCTTCCATCATTATTGCTATGGCACCTTTGACCTCTCCTACTACAATTTGCATATATTACCATTATCATTGTCTAGTTCTGAATCTCGTGTGTTCCAATTTGCCACGATTATCATAAAGAACGTGATTCTGACGTTCTGGAAGGATTGGAAGGAATGGACATTCCTTACCTAGCTGTTATGTGATCGTTCTTTGATCATAGAGGAAAGTGTGCAAAAGTGAGAGAGTACAGACAGAGTGAGAGAGCAGGGGTCAGCGAGAGAGAGTGCAGAGAAAGAAAGCCCATCCATTGTATTGGTTTTTTTTGTATTGGTTTTTTTTCCTCATTCTTGTTCATTTCATTTACAGTCTTCGGTCGTTTCCCCTCTCTTCTCTTGCATCCCCGTTCGTTTTCTTTTTTTTAAATTGATCTTTGATCTTTGCCTTCCCGTACCTCTCCTACTTGCGACTTCATCACTTTCTAGTGCTGACGTACGAGAGAGCAGACAAAGTGAGAGCGTGGGAAAGCAAGAGAGTGCAGGGATAGAAAACCGATGCCCTCATCAATGATCTAGAATCGATAATATTGATTCATTAACGTTTTCATCTATGTCGCTTCCCTTCCTGTTTAAGTTGACCGACTATACCTTTCTTCATGTCTTTAATCGTGAGTATTAGTTCAGGCACTTGCTATCCGTCCTCCTCTTCCTTCTCTATTCCTCCCTTTCTCTGTATCTACTTCTCTCAAATTCTTCCTCTGGCAATGCTCTCGCCAGGTTCTCACTACTCTCTCTCCCCTCTCTTCCTCTAACTTTCTTTCATCATTATTTCTATACCATCTTTGACTATTATTTGCATATGTTGTCTTTGTCTAATTCTGAATCTATTGTCTTCCAATTTGCATACGATTGTCATAAAGAACTTGATCTCATTCACATTCCGTTCGCTTGCAATCTTCGGTCGTTTTGTCCCTTGACTCTTGATTACTGTCAGCTCTTCCTCTTCCTACCTCTCATGATTATCGATCTGTTATTGCAAGTTCTTATTCCTATTTTGTTCAGCCTATATTCCCCTCGGTTCCCCGTTCATAGTTCTCTGTCGCATGTCTACAATTCATATTCTAAATTTGAAACTCTCCGCTCTGTAAACTCTCGCTTTTCAATACTTTGTTTTTCTATGAGAAAGTTTTCATTCAGCTATTACTTTGGATAATGTCAAATCCATTTGAGATCAATAAGTCCATCGTCCATGAAGCGACTAATCATTCACGAGCGTACTACATGATGACAAATTCTACTAACGTCACGTTTGTCAATCGTCTTACCATCTACGATTGGTTGTTGATCTTGAAGGTACGAGTCTACCTTGGCTAATAGTGTTGTTTAGTCGAATGTATTCTGCGAATATTTTCGCTCGAATAAAATTTAGCTTTTTAGTCGACCGGTCGTTTTAGTCTCGACTAAAAATGGCATTTTATTCGAGACTAAAATTTAGTCGAGAATAAATTTGCATTTAGTCGAGAATAAAAGTGTTCAAAATGAGAAAAAAATAACAATTAGGGTAATGATAGATAAATAGGGAAAACCCTTCCATTACACAGAAGAGAAGAAGCGGACCAGTCAGCACCAAAAACTAATGGAAAATGAATGTCTATTCTCGAATATATTTGAAAATATTATTCGAGACTAAATGCAAATTTAGTCGCGAATATTAGTCTATTTGACCATTTAGCCGAGACTAAAATGAAAAAAAATATTTTCGAATGATTTTTAGTCTCGACTAAAAATGCAAATTTAGTCGAGACTAAATTTTATTCGATCTAACAACACTATTGGCTAATGGCATGCTCTGTTCAAAAGCGATGAAAAGAAAAGAAAATAGAGAAGACTCCTCGTTTTGCGCACTCTCTCGCAACTTTTTTTCTTTTTTTTCTTTCTTTTTCACTGCTTCTGAACACCAAATTACTATCCTTTCATGCTTTCTTCCGACAATGGCATCGCTCATCCATTAATTTGTTCATAGTCATCATTTAATTTCATTTCTTATATACCGTAAATCATTAGTAAACCATGGTCCTTTCGAAGAAAAAATGTGATTCATACTGAGCGATGTCGTTAGTGGTAGAAGTATTTTATCTAATTTTGTTCATTGTTCAAAAGTTGCAAAAAATAAATCAATCTGCTTTTATGATTCTGTAAACAGTGAGTTGTCCTTGCGTCGCTTTTGAACATAATTTAGATTATGATAGGAAGAAAATGTTGAATCGATTGTAATTCATCTTTATTCATGTCGTTTCTTCGATTCGTCGTCGTTGCTGTTGAAGTATGTCAGAAGATCGTTCTCGCATCGTCGCCGACGAACTTCTCAATGAAAGAGTGCTGTCTCCTTAATCTTCTGCTGTACAACGTTTTCAAAAAATAATAAAGATATTTGGGGTGTGATATGATATATTTGAAGTCGGTGTCCAAGCCCGCGCGGTTAAATGGGCGGAGTCAAAATCGTTATATAAAGGGTATATAAGTACGGGAGCGTCCGAGTATATGTAGATCGTTTGACATTCATTCCAATAGGGACCCATGGTCCAGTGGATAAGAGCTCGGACATTCAAACCGGCCGGTTGGTCGGCAGGGAAGTTCGATTCCCCGAAGAGGAATAGCAAAAGATAAACACTCCTAATTGATTGATCTCAACCGTTTTTGCTATTTTTTCTATGTAGTGGTTCCGCTCTCCCTACGCTAACGTCTAGTGTGCGACAGAGGTCCCATAGAATGATCGTGAACTGACTTATTTTCCTCAAAATTCCCACAAGTATTAAAAAATATAGATAAAAACATTGCATTTTTTGTTTGCTTTCAGTGAGTTTCATTATTTACTTATTTGAACGAATAAAACAAATAAATACAACAATAACTGACGATTACAGTAGCTCGAGAACGCTACTGAAAGAATGCAGATATGCTTAACAATTGTTTTTTAAAGGAAAAGTGTATCGAGAACGAAGCATTGAAATACAATGGGGAAATACAGTTTAGCTTAGCTTAGGTATTTTCTTGAAATATTATGAACCAGAGTACATACAGTCAATATATTATGACTAATTTCTCAGGTAATTCGATCAAAATCTGATCAGGAGAAATCAAGATCTGATCTGGAGAAATCAAGATTTTTTTTTGGCACGATCAGATCTTGATTTCTCCTGATCAGATCTTGATTTCTTCTGATCAGATCTTGATTTCTTCTGATCATATTTTGATTTTATCTGATCATATTTTGATTTCTCCTTGTGTTTAAAAATATCTCAGTGGTATTAGAACCACTTAGGAATACATCAAAGCAACGTAAATGATTTATTCATGAATGAGTAAAGAAGAAGGTCGATCGGCATTGCAGTCTTCTTGTTGCTTCTCGCCCGTGTACTGAAAAATGGACGTTTAGAGGGAGGAAATAAAAAAGTATAGGTATTATTTCGTAGATATTGTGCAACATTGGCATAGAGATCAGTGTTAAGATGCATTTTGAAATTTAATGTTGATGTTCAACACCTTTTTATCGTTAAGGAGGCTCATCAGTTGTGAAATATACTGGAAACGTATTTATATGCAACGCAATCAGTGCGATAATCATACTTTTCAGAAACACAAAGAATAAATCGTTCCGATGCTAGACCAAGTATACCGTTAGCGGAAAACGCGCGGCAGCTACCGAGTGCACTCGAATGCTTGGCAAAGTTCCAGTTTTTGCCCGTTGTACTAGTTCCTCTTCATTTTCTACCATTCTGGTTTCGTACAGCGCATAACTACCGTCTGACACTAACCTTACACTAATGTTTGCTTGTTGGCACCTTATCGGATAGCTATACTCCGTTCGTTCTTCACTATTTGTAATGATCAGGGCGGTGTACTTTGACAGTTAAATAGTGTGTGAAATGAAAGATTATGCTATGCGGAGATCCGATAAGTTGACCATAACCCAAAACTACCCACACCAATTCTGGCCACTTAGAGTTATCGCGATCTTCATTCTACTTATTGCATCATGCTTATTTTGGCCACCCACTGGGCGCGCAACATTGCACAATACTGATAGAATCGAGTCTCGTATAAATAGCCGCGATTTCGTCAAGGTTTTATACTAGTCTCTCGCGAGATCATGCAGTAAACGAACCATGTAGCGTCCACTGATGAAGCGCAATCAGCGCAAGAACTCTGAAAGTAAGTGCATTCGTGAAAATATTGACGAACTTTCTTCTATCATATATCGTGTTTCTGTATTTGCTTGTCTATATACCTTATATTTTCCTCTGTAAACCTTAAAGTTTTGATTGACAGTTATTGGTCGGTACGCTGGCCTTTATCTATCCTGGCTTGCGTAGTAGTAAAGTGAGCGTGCGTGAGTTGGCACTCGTTGACACGTAATAGTCTGCAAAAAGCGGGGCCTTTCGTTCGATATTTCTTCCGCCCTTCCGTTCCTGTTATACAGTCGACAGTGTGGATTACACAATGGTTGCAGCCATGGATCGAATAGAAGGCCAGCGGTCGACCGAAGAAGTGCAAAAGATGAACAATGACCTGAAGAATAGGGAGAAGAGTATGAAGGAGAAGACAGCGGGTCTCGCTGATCTCTACGGTAAGATACTGGTTTCTTTCTAGCTCGTTTGTTGTTGATTATTTACTTATGCATTTTGGTTAATGATTGGTTTGATTGGATTATTGATCAATGGTTGTCGACGATGTATGGATATCGTTGATTGATCTGCAAAACGAATTTATTGATTTATTGAACGAAATTATTGATCTATTAAACGAATTTATTGATCTATCGAACGAATCTACAATATCATTCAGGAGATGATGATGATCTAGCCGATGAGACAGTGGACAAGTCAGGTCTCTCGGCGGACTTCCTGCTCAAGAAGGAGCCCGAAGAGGTGAGACTATCGATTGATTGATTGATTGATTTTGTGTTTATTTTGGTCATAGGTCGAAAAGTATGTTACCTAGCTGTTCGACCTATGTTTTTTGTGCCTCTTATACAATACAGTATGCTTATCAGATTAATGCTTTGGCATGCTGGGAGTCACGACAGGCCTGTGGCCTAGTGATCGGATTGCCTGATTATTGATTGATTTCGTTTGCAGATCGACCGTTACATCATCCACATTCGCAAGCTATTGGTGGAGGGAGAAGGGGAGGGACTGATAGAGGTCGGTGTGCCCATCTCATCCACTGGAAGTGGAAATGGAACGGCCAAAGGTTGGTTCATCTCATTTTATTGATTTTTTCATGGCTTGAAATAGTTTTTGCTGAATTGGTACGTGATATATATATCGCTATTCGATTGAACGTGTTGGTCATACAATTAAGAGTCTAGCTGCCAGACCACAAATTTGCTTTGCTTTGCCTTGTACACTGGGACTACAACTATTTTACATACTTCAAAGAATAAAAAGAACTTAAAAAATGAAGTTTTTTTTGGGACGAGTCCCAAAGAAAATGATCTTTATCTTCTATTATCTGAGCAGATGTGGAAAAATGCACGTAGTTTTGATTTCCTCATTTGCAATTACTCTTATTTCAGCCGGAATCCCGGAAGCCGATCTTGAGACGGCTCTGAAGAACCATGACGATATCCTGAAGAAGGTAATTATCGATTAGTTGATTATTGATTATTTGAACTCCTGATTATCGATTTTCCTACTCGATTATTGATTGATTTATCTCGGAAATTTGTAGGTTCCCGCGATTGGGACTCGAATCGAGGTGCGAAAGGCAGCGGGGAAGTGCACTTGTGTCGTGCTAGTGAGAGATCCTCCCAATGAGAAAGACTTCACCGAGGTACTGTATTGCTCTTTTTCGGGTTACTGTATTCGAACAGGGATACTGTATTTCGTGTATGGTTACTGTATATATTATTATCTATCAATGAGGGTGCAGGTATCGTAAGAAAATATAGGGTGATGAATAGTGGATCGATTTTCGAAATATGGTGGGACGATTTAGAAAAATTTTTCGCGAATAATGTTACTGTATTATATATTGTGTCGATCCTGAGAATAAACCGTATATAGTGGATCGATGCTCACGTTATGGGGCATGGAAGTGTGTGAATACGTAAATAATAATGCATTATACAGGTGCGTGTGGCGGTTGTGGGGAACGTAGACGCGGGGAAGTCCACACTGCTCGGAGTGCTCACCCACTCGGCCCTCGATGATGGACGAGGAGCTGCGAGGACCAAGCTGTTCCGGTATGACTTTCCCTTAATATTGGTAACATACATGGGCGCCGACATGGCGGTGTCCCAAATAAAATTAAGGCTTTTCGAAATTTTGTGGGATGCCCCCTTTAAAAATGACGTTTAGGTGATCTTTTTGAAAAAAAAAGTGAAGGTCCCCTGTAAAATTAAGCATTTTTCGTTCGGATGACCCCTGTAGAATCGAACTCCAGGTACTCTGCCCATGTATGATTGGTAAACATGGCTGTTCCGAATCGTAAAATACCAAATAATCTGCGTTCCAAAACTGAACATTCTTAAACTGAAGTTCAAAATTAGTTAGTGCCACCTGGGCAATCCTCTGACAGAATTTTGTATAGACAACCATGCTTGACTTTTGCTGGATTGTCTGTAACACAAAATTAGACTTCATGAATTTGAAAAGAAAATCGCTGTTTTTCGCTTATACAGCGAGCCATAGTCGTAGATTAGCATCCTTCCATTCGAAGTTTTTACAAATGTGGAATACGTTCTTCGTTAGGACTGGACGAACGTTAAATGAACAAGCTGATGTGCTACTATTTTTTTAATACTAGTTTAAAAAAAAATTTTTCGAAGATCGAGCTAACATGTTCTAAGGGTAAAATACCTGGACTATGAAACGTGAATTTAACTAGTTGGGGTTCCTAATTTTTTGTCATGTAAGAGTATAAGATCTGGGCTATGATCACTTATTAAGAACGTAAATAACTAAATAAATAATAATTATTTTATTGCAGTCACAAGCATGAGTTCGAATCGGGTCGTACCTCCTCCGTGGGCAACGATATCCTCGGATTCGGAGTGGATGGAACCATTGTGAATGATCCCAATCCGCACAATGGACACCTCGATTGGGTGCAGATAACAAAGGATTCGAGCAAGGTTGGTTATACTGGTTATCTGTGTTTTTAGTGAATTTAGTCTAACCTTTGGTCTTTGTAAAATATTTCTATTCGAGAGTTTCGTCCTAGGTGATTTCTGGTTTCTCTATCATTTATTTACGCGATAAATTTCTCAGACTATTGATATCTTAAAAAAATTGTTGTTAAAAATCTTATTACAAAAAGGTTGCAAATGTATGATGTAGTGCACATCAATGGCCGTATCCATGAACGTTGACCAACAGTTTGTCGACAAATGTGACATCATAAGCGCATAGGTCGAAAGTACGTTGCGAACCATACATTGCCATACCCTCGTAGTGCGAGGATTGACCCACTATATATGGCCCATTTTAGGCCACTTGATAAAAAATGAAGCTAAAAATGACCTCTTTTATACGAAAATAACGAATTTTGTGAATCAACCCACCCTATATCGAGAATTGACCCACTATATAAAGATAGACGGCGAGGGTACCGAAAATGTATGTTGCGAACTATCAAGCCTGACCGCATTTAGAGACGAAAATTCACGAAAAAATGGAAACACCTGACCGCATTTGGGAGTTTTTTTTTGAAGACCGCATTTGAACCGAAAATTCCCAAAAAACATGACCGCATTTTGAAAATGTGCAACGTAGCTATTCGACATAGGGGGAGAATCATTGGCAAGCGTCTATGCGTTGTAACGTCACGTTTGTGGTCAAACCGTTTGCATACAGCAATTGATGTGCCATCGATCGATTAGTGTTCTTTATCTTTAAACGATTCATGTTCATCTATTTATCTTCTCTAAACGGCGAAAAAACGAAAAGATAATTCTATTTTTCTCATAAAAATCACCATTTTTGGCTTCGTTTCGCATCAAGTGACCTAAATATGGCCCATACCTTTGCGAATACTTCTTGATGGTTTAAAAGATTTATTGGGGCGAGCATATTGTGATCATCCAACTGCATAGAATAAGCTATGGTAATGTTGTATTGATGAGTAGGTTAGATTATCGTCATAAAAAATTACGACAGAGCAGTTCCCATTGATTTCATGTTTCGTCATCTCTAGATGACTAAACTTTCTTCTTATTTTTTTGTTTTTGTCAAATTATCTGGAATAGCCAATTAGAATGGATTATATATCGCGCATCGCGCAGTGGATATCGGGGACAATTTAATAATATTTAAAAAAATATTATTATTATTATTATTATTATTATTATTATTATTATTCATTGTTCTCCTTTCAGGTGGTAACATTCATCGATCTGGCTGGCCACGAGAAGTACCTGAAGACGACCATCTTCGGAATGACCGGTCACGCCCCCGATTACACCATGTTGATGGTACGGTAATGGATCATTTATTGATTGATTCAAATCAGAATACTGCTTAGTTTATGTAGTGTTTTTGATCTATAAGATCGGATCACTGCTCCGGTTTTACATGATAATATTATAGCGAGCAATTACTTTTTAGTTACGCTATTTACTATAATATAACCCTACAAAACGTATTTATTGATTAAGTCTGTTTGTTTACGGCGTATAGTTTGTTTATCGATTGTTTATCGATCTATTTTAGGTCGGATCAAATATGGGCATTATCGGTACGACCAAGGAGCATCTCTCGTTGGCTCTATCCCTGTCGGTTCCGGTCTTTATAGTGGTACGATTATTGATTGATTTTAGTGATTTATTGATTGATTTTAGTGATTATTGATTGAATTTAAAAATAATCCATGTCAGGTCACAAAGATCGATATGTGCCCGCCGAATATTCTCGAGGAGACTATGAAGAATATCAATCGATTGATCAAGAGTGAATTTTTTTCTCATAATTATTGATTTTTCTAACTAATATTGATTGACAATTTCAGGTGCGGGCGCTCGCAAGATCCCCGTGATCATTCGCAAGACAGACGATGTCATTCACGCCGCAGTCAATTTCCCGAGCAAGCGGTATGAGATCTTTGTAATTAGTGCAATTTTTTCCAACTTTGTTGGCTTGAAATAGTGATTTAAATAGTTGTTCACATGTAATTACTTCCTTACTTAGTTGGATACTTTGTTCCGATATCGTTATCGTTAGAGTTCCATAGATTACGGTCTTGGGCAGTTTTAAAAAATGTACTGTATAACTATAATGTAATCTGAATCCTCTCCAGAGTTTGTCCCATCTTCCAAGTCTCCAACGTCACGGGCCACAATCTTGATCTGCTGAGGCAATTCTTGAACATAGTCCCGCTGCGAAGGACACTGTGTGAGGCGGATCCTGCCCATTTCCAGGTTTGAATTACTTAATTTAATTATTTAGCCGGTTATTTGACCTTTTTTTGCGACCGATAGAACAGTGATCTGATTCGAGAGGAAACCAGTTGATCACGTGTTTCTTGATTACTTCATCTCGCAATTAGGTAGCACTTGCATCGCTGATTTAGTGAAACACTTTAAAAACTGTGATTAAGTAATTTGCGGTTATTCTCTTCTTTAATGTTCCAATCAGTCAAATTATTGTAATGAATTCCTCTTTTACGTTATTATTATTATCATTATTATTATTATTATTATTAAGTATGTCATGTTCCTTTACAGATTGACGACGTCTACTGGGTGGAGGGAGTGGGCACGGTGGTCTCGGGGACCGTACTCGCGGGCAAGATCTCCGTCAATGACTCGCTCATGCTGGGCCCCGATAGCCTCGGGCAGTTCCAGCCTCTGCCCGTCAAGAGCATCCATAGGTTGGTGTGGTCTTTGATCTTTGATCTTTGGTTTTTGAATATTTCGTAAAAGTTTGATCGTACTTTTCGATTTTGGTATTGCGCTAACTATTACTCTGTAGCACCGTCTTATCAGAAAATCGGCATATATTATATTTAATTGGTCTATTAATCGATTATTTTATTAATGATTCAATCAAAATTCAATTACATTGATTTTTTTAAAATTGATTCAAGAGATTAAATTAAATAATTGATAAAATTTTGATTTCAGGAAGCGTCTCCCGGTCGAGAGTGTTCGTTGTGGACAGACGGCGTCATTCTCACTCAGGTTGGACTTTGAAAATATTTTTATTCAAGTGTTTTCTTGCATTTTCGGCGCCTTCACAAGATTTTTTTATATAGTGTGTAGATTTTCCAAATATGGTGGGTTCAGTTATATAAATCATTATTTTTCGCTTACAATTAGACTATAATTTTTCGCATCAAAATTTAGACGTATATCATGAAGAGGGCATGAAAATGTAAGAATATGTTTGCATTCCATTAGAGAGAATCGTCCTAGGTGATTTCTGGTTTCTCTATCATTTAATCACGCGATAAATTTCTCAACTATTGATATGAAGCATAGATCGAAAAGTATGTTACAAAGTGCCAAGCCTGACCGTATTTTGAGCCAAAATTCCACAAAAATCGAAAAACGTGACCGTAGTTTGAGCCAAAATTCCACAAAAATCGAAAAACCTGACCGGATTTTGAGCCAAATATGCCAAAAATCGAAAAACCTGACCGGATTTTGAAAATCGATAGCCTAGCTATTCGACCTATGATATGAAGTTTACAGCGTTAGCGAGTAAAATTCTTATTACAGAAAGGTTGCGAAGCGTGACGTGCGGAAGGGCATGGTGATGGTGGACCCGAAGGTGAACCCGGTCGCCAGTATGGTCTTCGAGGCTGAGGTACGGTAACAGGGCTATTATTGATTTACCCTTTGGTACTGTAGTTGTTTGTTGAATCAACATTGTTGACTCCCTTGTGGGTAGTGAACATACATAGGCACCATTGCCGCTAGCGGCAATACACCACCGATTTTTGGCACCCGACCCCCCGATTTTTGCGTCCGACCCTCCGATTTTCATTTCCAGTGACAATGCCCGCCCACGTATGGTAGTGAAAAAATAACGATTTCTCTCACTATAGAAAATAAATTCCTGTGAGGGTGACGAAAATGTGTGCAATCGATATCCTCGCAAGTTCATCAAATAACATTGAAAGATGTAATTGAATATAATTTTTGATTATTCCCTTTTATTTCAATGTTTATTATATTCGATATCTTTGCAGGTATTGATTCTGCATCATCCGACAACGATAAAGCCCAACTACCAAGCGATGCTGCACATTGGAAGTATACGACAGACGGCCACTCTTGTATCCATGAACAAGGTACGGTAGATGTTGTGTCGTTTATTTATTTATTTATCTTACATTGAATAAATGTGCCCAGAAGTGAGAAAAGTTGTGATATGAGATTTATCACATTGAAAAAGGAGATAACAAGGAGTTGACGATATAGGAGATATGGGGATATTGCACCAGTTGATATTATGTCGCGCAAATTCTATAGTAGACGAGGGTTTACATGAATGTTTGATTTAAGTCTTGAGTTTCTGTGCAAACGAATTGATCAATTTCAAAACATGAAGGTAACATTATATTGCTTGTTTATTCAATTCTTGAATATTGGAGTGTATTGTAGTAGATATCAATCAATAACATGCATTGCCATACCCTCGTAATGCGGGGGTATGGCAATCAGCCACATAATACGAAAACAAGCTAAAAATGATAAATTTAAGAGAAAGATAACGAATTCTCTGAATTTTGTCACATTATTTTGAAAATCAACCCACTAAAAAATAGCGGCGAGGGTACCGAAAATGCGTGAATCAATAATCGCCCTTTCGTTGCAGGAGGTTTCTTTGATACGCTCTATATTCTTATTCCTCCCTTATTATTATTATTCTATATTCTTCTTCTTCTTATTCGTATGATATTCTTTGATATATTGATTGCAGGAGTAGGAGGTTAATATTGGGATGTACTGTAGCAGATGATAATCAATCAATAATCTCCTCCTTCGTTGCAGGAGGTGCTCCGCACGGGCGAGAGGGACACGGTGACGTTCCGATTCATTCGTCTGCCCGAGTACCTGCTGCCGGGGACGAGGATGGTGTTCCGGGAAGGAAGAACCAAGGCTGTGGGCACGATTGTGAAGGTTAGAGCAGAGCAGAATGAAGTCGGTCTGATACCAGAACAGAGCTACCCAGAGGACGGATGAAAATATCCATATCTCTGGTGTCCCAGTCTAACCGTATTACATCGAATCATTCATTGTTTGCACTGTTTTACGCATGGTAGTGGATATTCTAAATCATTAATCTATTGATTGTTTTGACGGTATCATCGAAAAATCAATATTTTTTTAATCGAGAATACTCTGATTGGTTTAGGTGCTCCCGCACACGAACATAACAGCGCAGCGGAAGCAGATGAGGGACAAGCTGCGGCCACCATGTAAGTAACTCACATTTAGCATTTGTCGTACAACTTTTACGTCAACGATCTCGTCATTTCAAGCGCTTTTTCTTTGTTCTCTAGAGATCTAAATGGAGACACTACTGTATCTTTGCTTTTACGGTTGCTTTTGGCACACGGAAAGTGCCCTACCAAGACATAAGTTTGATAAGTCGGATGTCAGGATTGAAATGAAATATAAGACACAATAATAATAAAAAAATATTACGATATCTCTGAAAATCACGAATTTCAGTCATCCGAAAGGGTCCCAAGCCGCCCAATGGAAAGACGCGCGCAGCCGAGGAAGCTAAGAAGGAGCACAAGGACACTGTTGCCGCGCCAGCAGCATCGTGAATGCGTCCAATAAGGGCTTGACGCACTAGACGTGCTCCACCCGTCGTCGTACTACTGTAGAAGATCAACCACGATCTCAATTCGGTGTCACTTTAACCTGCCTTTTTCATTCGTTCGCTCAATCTCTCAGTCGTTTTTTACTAGGTCAGACCATTCCCTAGCTTATCATGTATTTACCTTTGTTGTATCATATTCTTATCTATTTTCTCACTTTTATTTCGGGATTCTCATAATTCAGTTCCAATGTGTCTGATTTGATGTTATTTTGGCTATGTTTCCTTGTCGGTTTATCGATTTCCCCCCTGGTTTCCTAGATTCTCGGGCTCTCTTGGTATACCCCGTTTACGCTGGGTTAGAGTAGCATAATTAGCACCGCAGTATAGTGTTACAGTACTACTTTCAATACTATAAGCATCGATAATTATGGAAAGAATTTGAATTTTCTCGAATATTTTGCCGAACCATATCCAGAATACTGTAGCCCGATTCATCTCACAATGAACCAATCCGTAGTTTAGTTCCCCGAGACTTGCTCCGAGTGTATATTTCAGTGTAAATGCCTTGTACCTATTACTCTATCAACATTTTGACTAACTCTTTTCTTGTAGCTGGTAGTACCGTAATGTAAGTATGCCCTACCGTAACCCGATTACAGTAATCCACTCTACCGTAACCCAATTAAAGTACTTCGCACTACCGTAACCCGATTACTGTAATCCGTCTGTCGTGTTTAACATTGCGCACTAGCACGTTACACTCATCTGTATACTTTGTGCAATTTTCCACTTTTTCTCTTTTCCACAATTTCTCACAATCGATCATAGATTCTTCATTTTTTTCTATTTTGTAATTTTTTTTTCAATATTTCTCTTTACTTTCTCGGCTATGGTGACACAGTTGCCAATTTTTTAAAATTTTTGTGTGTTATGTTGCATACATGCTGCTTTTTTTATTCCTGATAAATTAATTTAAATATTTGTTTTAAGGATCGGTTTCTGTACGTTTTCGTCGTACTTTGTGATACTAGAAGAGCTATATCTTTTTGCTGTGTTTAATATCCTCTCCCGATAGCTCTAGATTAAATTAATAAGGAAGTGAGAATAATTGTGACCGCGCGCACTCCCACCACGCTTGTTAGCATACGATAGCGATGCGATGTCTATCTCGCTCTCTGTCTCTCTAGCCCTACTTGCCTCTCTCGTTTCGCTTGAAAGTGCGAAGCGTGCTGCTATACTCTCTCCGTTTCACGTGCTCTCTCGTTTTCTGTTTCTCGAGTTACTCTCTTCGTTTCATATACTCTCTCGTCCTCTACTTCTCTATGCTCTCTCAATCTCACGTGATCTCTTGCCTGCTGTACTGCTCAGCTGACCCGTAACTCATCCCCAACTCTCTACTCTTGTTAATAATTGTCTAGGTATCAGGAATAAGTCCCCCCTGTCAGATCGTTTATTTGACAAATACAATGCTATCCAATTTTTTAATCGTATTTTTGTTGTCAGATAAACGGTTTGTCAACTGTGATGACATGTTGGCAAACCGTTTGTCAGTCATCGGTTGCCTAGGATACTGTCCAAGCCTATCCATGATGTCTCTAACATTGGTAGATCACGCGCTATAATTTCCTGTTCAGACATATCGGCCAATCTTGCAGAGACATCTCTGACAGTTGTGCTCAATTTCCCCAGTCTATAGGGACGCTTTTTACACCGATGATTTTCAATGCTCTAGAGTTCGCTTTGTCCTTTCTAAAGTTTGATTAAAGTTGTAATGGTGTTTTATTGAATGCAAAGATCTATATCACGCATGTCACCTAAGGATTGACCAAAATCGTCTGCTTTACTACACACTTTTGAGTTGACCCCCTCTTTTCTTCACGGTTTTCGATGGTCCTTAGGTAGGACATCCCTGAGCCAGAGTAGCAAGGTTGGTAGATCAATCGTCTCTCCAGGAGCTCACGTCAAAGTTCGTCGTTGAGGCACCTTCCGATGCGATTTTCTCGGCTCACAGGAGAGCTAGGAAAAAGTGATCAACAGATGAAATATATAATTTCTCGAGTACTTTCAGATAAAAATGTGAAAATCCAACTTATTGATTTTGTATTCCATACGGAATTGATTTTGTTCCACAGTTCCGGGACCTATTTTGTTTTGGGCTCAATCGATAGAGCTCGTCAATAGCTTTCATTTAAGCCCTTGGGAGCCGATTTAAGTTGGCATTTGGCTGAGTGACGGCCAAAAAACTGCATTTGAATGCTGGTAGATCACTAATGAAAGCCGCGCGTTGCTTTGATTTACTCGCCATTGTCGGTTAATTGACTGGATTGTCCTATAATATACTGGAGAATGGGATGACGATCAATCTGACGTCGAATCGCTCACCCAAGTTCGTTTTGTTCTCGCTGCAGCCAAACCAGCGAAATTAGTCCATTCCGATGGTTCCTGGTACGGATTGACCGATGAATACTGTAGATAAGAGAGACAGTTCCTTTTAGAGCACTCTGGATCTCTGTCCAAGTGATCTATGTTTCTCAAAGAATTCCCGATAGTGTTCTCGCTGGATTGAATCGACGTAACCATCTTGGATGCCCATCCACTGGGCGGAACTGGAACTCTCTCTCATATCTGCAGCATTCATCGGTCAATCCGTACCAGGAACCATCGGAATGGATTTCGCTGGTTTGGCTGCAGCGAGAACAAAACGAACTTGAGTGAGCGATTCGACGTCAGATTGATCGTCATCCCATTCTCCAGTATATTATAGGACAATCCAGTCAATTAACCGACAATGGCGAGTAGATCAAAGCAACGCGCGGCTTTCAATAGTGATCTACCAGCATTCAAATTCAGTTTTTTGGCCGCCATTCAGCCAAATGCCAACGTAAATCGACTCCCAAGGGCTTAAATGAAAGCTATTGACGAGCTCTATCGATTGAGCCCAAAACAAAATAGGTCCTGGAATTGTGGAACAAAATCAATTCCTTATGGAATACAAAATCAATAAGTAGGATTTTCACATTTTTATCTGAAAGTACTCGAGAAATTATACATTTCATCTGTTGATCACTTTTTCCTAGCTCTCCTGTGAGCCGAGAAAATCGCATCGGAAGGAGCCTCAACGACGAACTTTGACGTGAGCTCCCGGAGAGACGGTTGATCTACCAACCTTGCTACTCTGGCTCAGGGATGTCCTACCCAAGGACCATCGAAAACCGTGGAGAAAAGAGGGGGTCAACTCAAAAGTGTGTAATGGAATCAGTCAATCCTTAGCTGACATGCGTGATATGATTCTTGACGTCGAAGGGTTTTGCTATGTGTGTAACAAGCATACGTGGGCACCACTGCCGCTAGCGGCAATACACCCCCGATTTTTGGCACCCGACCCCCCGATTTTCCAAAAAAATCACTCAAAATGACGTATAAATACTCCATTTTTGTGCTTCCGACCCCCCGATTTTCATTTCCAGCGGCAAAGCCCGCCCACGTATGGTAACAAGTTTGAAAAAATATATGCATTTATTGATTTTGAATGCGAAAGATAGACTATGGTACGGGTATTTATCGATTTTATGAATGCAGTGGTTTATTGATTTTGTAGATGCAAATTCCTTGCTGATCGTTGTCTTTAAAACACGGCGGTTCAAGGACAGTAGTTAAGAGCGACTCGCAGTTTTTAAAAATCAGGATAAATTGTTCAACAAATGTCTTACCACGAAAGTTCATTATTATATACGGTAATAGTTAGCGTAGGGGGAGGGAGCGACGCGACGCGCTGCGGTCCCTCCCCCCAAATGCGTTCATCATCGAGTTCTACGAGTTATATCATAGGTGGGCGCGTGAAAACGAATTCGTTTAGCGCGCAGCCTTACCTTCCCTTGCGGAGCCTTGCGCATAGCTTTTCCTCGCAAAAATTGGAAAATTTTCAGTCATATCTGCTAAAAAATGGTCATGCGCATAGCCTTGCCTTACAATTCCCCGGTTTGCGCACAGCCTTTCCCCCAGCGTGCCCACCTATGAGTTATAACCAACTTGTAGATACCCTACCAATTGTATTTTCTGCCCCCATTCTAAGGAAGTTTGCTGTCATTTTTCTGGTATTGTTTATAAGATCACCTGTGATATTTGTAACGATTTTTATGTTGGCCACACGGGTCGTCCCTTGTATTGTAGAGCAGCTGAACATCGTAGAGCTGCTTCTAACCCCTCTATGCCCTCATACTCATCCAGTGCTTTTTCTATCCATTCATTAACTGTTCATAACGGTGCCACATTAACCCTCACTGGTCATATTCTTCATAGAGAACCTAACCCCTCTCGTCGACAAATCGCTGAGGCGATGTATATTGCATCTCTTAAACCCGTAATCAATTCCCGGTTGGAACAGTCCAAAGAACAAGCCCCCATTACACTTGCCACTATTGATCTTCCTCCATTATTGAATACATAAGAATCATCCCCCTCTCCCCTCTCTCACTTGACCTCTTCTTCCCTTCTTTCCCTCATTCACTATCATATTTCTCATTCATCTGTTTATCACACTATTGGCCCTGTTCGTTTTTCTCACTCATTAGTCTTGCTTGTAGGTATTGAATCTTTACTGAAGATGGTGATTCTCGCCGAAACGTCTGAATAAATTAAAATCTATCTTGTCTTCCACTCCATTGGCTTCACATAGTAAAAATCTACGAGTTATGTAGCATGCCGAGATGACTTAGTGGTTAGAACTTTTGTCTGGCGATCCGAACCTCGTGGGTTCGAATCCCACCCGGTGTAAAACAACTTTGCCGATTTTTCGTAATGCGGGAGGCTTCAAGCCAAAGTTAAATGTAGGGATTTCCCTCCAATGAACCGCCGTGAAAAGCACACTCCGAGCTAATTAGAAGCTTCCCACTCCGGCCATGCTATCTCGCCGCCTTTTTATACGAGAGAGCTTTGCCAGAACGGAGAGAAAAAATTCGCTTTCCTTTAATAATATAATAATATATACTTTAATCATACGTGGGCGGCATTGTCGCTAGCGGCAAGACCCACCCGGTTTTGGCACTCGACCCACCCGATTTAGCCAAATTCACTCAAAAATGAAGATCATTTAGCTAAAATTTACTATAAAATTAAGTTTTTGCGTCCCACTCACGGGACTATTGCGCCCTACCCACCCGATTTTAATTTCCCGCGACAAAGGTTGCCCACGTATGACTTTAATAATATACTTTTATGCGTAGCGAAAAAGGTGGAACGTGCACTCTGTCCCTTTCTCCCTTCTCGATGGTATGGTTGACAATACTGGATATTTATCCAATGGGTATTTATCATTGTTTACGACGAGGGAGAGTCCAGTACTGTGTGCATCTTTCTATCTCTATCTCCCACTCTCTCTCTCTTTCTCTCTCTTTCTTTCTCTCCCTCTCTCCCTCTTTCTCTCTCTTTCTTTCTCTCCCTCTCTCACTCTATCTCTCTCTCCCTCTCCCACTCTCGCTCTCTCCCCCCTCTCTCTCCCCCCTCTCTCTCTCCGTCTCTCCCTCTCCCCGGTATGGTTGACAATAATCAATAGGTGCTTATCGACCTTCCCGAATGTATTGACTATTTTGAAATAATAATAAGCAAAACCATTTGCTCTTAAACCTGTCACATTCCAGCAACCGTTATAATTTATCTGCCACATTCATGAAATGGATCGATCTGTCGTCGTTTTCGCATAGTAAATTGAAATTTGTAGCCTAATCACGTGTTTGATATGGGAATAAGGACTGTCCATTTTGTAAGCTATATTTCACCTATAGTGGTTATATCTAGATGACGCTTAGCTATAAGGAAAGGATGACAAAATAATACAAGCGAAATAATAGCTGAAAATTTCTGCAAAATCGTCACTCTCATCAATCGATTTCCTTATAAAATGATTAGGAATGTAGAGCTACTCTTTGCGAAGCCCCATATAGCCTAGATAGGTAGAAACTTTTTTCGAAAAGAATTGTAGTGATCCGTGAGCGAAAAAACTAAATCGATCTGTCGATTTCACTATTCTGTGCACAGCTCATTGCGTTGCTAAATTTTTGTTGTATTTAGATACATACGTGAAAATACATTCGCGTTTGAATGAGGACTGATTTGCGAAGCCTTACGACATCCCATGTCCTCTCTCATCCTTGTTGTTCATGAAACTATCATTGTTTCCATGTCTCTTGCTTCAATCGCTGTTCCTTCGCTCCACCTAGTAATTTCGTGTTTCGGCGTGGAGGTATAATTTGACAACTTACGGTTGCTGGCTGCTTCGATCCATTGCACGGTTCACCTGATAGTGTATTCTCCACCACCCAGTAGTTTCGTCTTTCATCGTCCGCATCTAATTTGTCGTTCACATGCTCGCATCTTTAGTATTAACGGTTGTTGTATCTTATACCCTGATTTATCACCGGCCTAGCAGCGATCTCCCGCTGGATTTCGTGTGCCTCGAATAACGGGATGTACCTCCCTTTTGCCTTATACCCTCCCAGTAGTTTCGTGTTTCATCTTTAGCATCTTCGTTTCTGTTATCGGCTCCTTCTTATGCCCACGTAGTTGTTTCATGTTTCAGCGTCACCATATCATCTGATTTCAGCCGCGTCGTCACCGCCAAGATGATGATCGGTTCGCCGCCGCGTCATCAGTCGCCGCTGGCGTCACCGCGGTCCCCCGGCGACATGATGCCCACATCGCTTGGTCGAAGGCCATCAACAGCCTCCTTGAGGAGTATTGATGGCGTCAAGGAGGACGATGCGTTTGTGAGTTGATTTTATCAATTGAGGTGGATTACGGTAGAATTGAATGGTTTATCGATTGATTGGGGGTTTCGGTAGCGTTGAATGGTTTATTGATTGAGGGGGGATTACGGTAGCGTTGGCTTGTTTATTCATCGATAGTAACTCATGGTAGCTAGTGGTTTAATATTGATTTATTGTTGCTCGAGATCATATACTGATGTAGCAATAATGTTCCCTTAGTACCTCTTTTAGCATACTTATTATAATGTGGACAGACTATCGACCTTGACTAGTTATACCTGATTTATTAGTTACGGAAGATAACATTTTGATTTAACTCTTATAGGCTACTAAAATTATCGATTGATTTTCTATCGTTCAGATTTTTGTGCGGTCGTACGCGAAGGCATTCTGCAATAAGATGACGCAAATTCTCGTGCAGTCGAGGCAGAATGAAAATGTGAGTGTTTCGGATGAGTGTGGCTCTGGTATTTCAAAACTTAAATATTACTTATCATTTGCACTCATGTGATGTATATACTGTAATGAATTTTGTTAAGTGATCTTTCACTTGAAGTAGACTTAAAGTTGTGAAATACTAGAGGAGGGCATGGCATTATCGATTGATATCGTTTATTAAATATGTTATCGATTGGCCAACTCATGTTATTCATCATGCGCCGTGCAATTTTATTATCCACATCTACGAAGATTTTTAGCCCGAATTTGATCTTAAATCTAAAATTCAAAATGTCTTATTCGGGGGTAGATTAAGTTATCGATTTCAGTACGATACAAAGGGCTCGGCGAGCCCGGGGCACACGTGGTGGAACCTCGAATTGGAGGAGATTGGCGAGGTTACGGTACACGTCAAGAAGGCGATCACTAAGTGAGTTTTTTCTCTCTTTGCAATGCCTGGTGTTCGTAAACGTCGCCTCACTACACCACATCACACCATACTCTATTCAGAAAACTGGTTAACACAATGTATTCAATGAAGGGCTTTTAGACAAAAAAGAATGGTCTATCGCAGAAATCGCCAAAAATCTTCTTTCTCTTTGCTTTGCCTGGCGAAACTTTTACCTGGTTCGAACAGGTTTCACGATTCACTTATGTGATTCGAAATCAGCACCGTTTAATATTCACGAAGAATGATTATGGAAAGTTATAATAATAATAAAATTTATCACGCATGTCACCTAAGGATTGACCAAAATCGTCTGCTTTACTACACACTTTTGAGTTGACCCCCTCTTTTCTCCACGGTTTTCGATGGTCCTTGGGTAGGACATCCCTGAACCAGAGTAGCAAGGTTGGTAGATCAAACATCTCTCCAGGAGCTCACGTCAAATTTCGTCGTTGAGGCCCCTTCCGATGCGATTTTCACGGCTCACAGGAGAGCTAGGAAAAAGTGATCAACAGATGAAATGTGTAATTTCTCGAGTACTTTCAGGTAAAAATGTGAAAATCCAACTTCTTGATTTTGTGTTCCACAAGGAATTGATTTTGTTCCACAGTTCCGGGACCTATTTTGTTTTGGGCTCAATCGATAGAGCTCGTCAATAGCTTTCATTTAAGCCCTTGGGAGCCGATTTAAGTTGGCATTTGGCTGAATGACGGTCAAAAAACTGCATTTGAATGCTGGTAGATCACTAATAAAAGCCGCGCGTTGCTTTGATCTACTCGCCATTGTCGGCAAATTGACAGGATTGTCCTGTAATATAGGGTTGGCTATTCGGGAGCGATTGCGGGCCCGCAACGATTTCTTTATTCCTACCAGGCCTATTTTTGTGATCGGTCGTTTTTCTCTGTTCTCTTAACTTGGGGAAGCAAACGAGAGAACGAAGGAAAGTGAAGAGAATAGAGAATAACGACCGATCACAAAAATGAGAAGAGTAGGAATAAAGTAGTCGTTGCGATGTCATGCCATTGTAATTCCATTGCGGGCCCGCAATCGCTCCCGAATAGCCAACTCTACTGTAATATACTGGAGAATATGCTGACGATCAATCTGACGTCGAGTCGCTCACCCAAGTACGTTTTATTCTCGCTGCAGCCAAATCAGCGAAATTAGTCCATTCCGATGGTTGCTGAAACGGATTGACCGAAGCATGCTGTAGATCTGAGAGAAAATTCCAGTTCCACCCAGGGGATGGGCATCCAAGATGGCTACGTCGATTCAATCCAGCAAGAACTCTCTCGGGAATTCTTCGAGAACCATAGATCACTTGGCCAGAGATCCAGAGAGCTCTAAATGGAACTTTCTCTCAGATCTACAGCATGCATCGGTCAATCCGTATCAGCAACCATCGGAATGGACTAATTTCGCTGATTTGGCTGCAGCGAGAACAAAACGTACTTGGGTGAGCGACTCGACGTCAGATTGATCGTGAGCATATTCTCCAGTATATTACAGGACAATCCTGTCAATTAGCCGACAATGGCGAGTAGATCAAAGCAACGCGCGGCTTTTATTAGTGATCTACCAGCATTCAAATGCAGTTTTTTGACCGTCATTCAGCTAAATGCCAACTTAAATCGGCTCCCAAGGGCTTAAATGAAAGCTATTGACGAGCTCTATCGATTGAGCCCAAAACAAAATAGGTCCCGGAACTGTGGAACAAAATCAATTCCTTGTGGAATACAAAATCAAGAAGTTGGATTTTCACATTTTTACCTGAAAGTACTCGAGAAATTACACATTTCATCTGTTGATCACTTTTTCCTAGCTCTCCTGTGAGCCGTGAAAATCGCATCGGAAGGGGCCTCAACGACGAACTTTGACGTGAGCTCCTGGAGAGATGTTTGATCTACCAACCTTGCTACTCTGGTTCAGGGATGTCCTACCCAAGGACCATCGAAAACCGTGGAGAAATGAGGGGGTCAACTCAAAAGTGTGTAGTGGAATCAGTCAATCCTTAGCTGACATGCGTGTTATACATGTTCATAAAATAACAATAAAGGGCGAGATTATAAAATGAAAATTTATATGATTGCCAAAAGATGTCGCATATTTTATTTTGGCGTTCCGCCTCCAGAAAGCTAAATGATGTAGATCATACCTATTCACCTCGATTTCGAACGCTTTAGATGGGTTTGGGAGGTTTTTGTGGTCCGCCAACTTTGAAGACGAGGTCAATAGAACGATGCAATATTTTTTTTGAGTTGGTTGCTATTAGACTAGACAAATCAATTCAAATCAATCAATTCTATGTAAGATCTTTCCTCTCGTTGCCATTATTTGTCTCGTTTTATGTACACTAGCGTTTATAAAATCAAATTAATCATATCGTATCAATCAGTAATATCATATTATAATAATAATCAAATATTATGATATTAATCAATATTACCGTACCCATTTAGTTTCCCTCCAACCGTTCCGTGTTTCTCACTCGACTTCATTCTGTACACGTCCGATGGCGACACGCTGCCGCTGGAGACGTGGTACGGTATCTCTTGGGTTACTGTAGTATCTGTTAGATGATTACTGTACCTTCTCGCCCTTCTCGCCACGCCACCGGTAGCTTTTGGGTTACTATAATAGCCGTTTAATGATTAATGTATGTGCTAACCTTGCTCATCGATTTGTGTAACTGTCGGTTAGTGTATCAGGTCTTCAGTGAGTTTTATTTGTAAAAGAAGTGTGGTATTGATAGTTCAGTCCATGAGGCCGATCAAGTTAATTTAGCTAAATGAATTTTGTAAGTCAAGTTGTCGTTATTTAAGTTATAAGTTAACGCTTAACTTAAGTCATAAAAACTAAGTTAAGTGCAGTTAAGTATTAATTTATTTAGTTTATGACTTGTTGCAGGTGTTTCTCGTATGAGTCGTCGATGATGAATCCCTTCAACTCTCGATTGACCGCATCGGAGTTGTCTGATATCAAGAGCAAGCTCTACTATAATGTGGGAACTCTTGTGAGGTGAGCACTGTCGAAGAACGATTTGTTATTATATTTTTTGTTTTTTTTTGTAAAAAGTTCTCTCTTTTCCTTGAAATCTGTTTCCTTGAAAGCATGGTACCTTCGTTCTGACTTATTAGTTTATCTCAACGAGACATTTGGTAATTGAAGAGGAAAGTACATGACATCGTATTGATTCTCCAGAAATTCGTGGGTGTCACAAATGCCGTAAAAAGATTCCATGCAAACTACGAAAGTTTCAAGCACAATCAGCGTTGTTGAATGAATAACTCCATTCTTTTGTAGGTCAGTGCTGTGTGCTGCCCGCATGACGCCCATGCACCGGTACTACGTGAAGAACCAGAGCGCACAGACCTACGTCATCACTTATAGGGTACGGTAATCTTTGTCCGTATCGATTATTTATATGTATTGGAAGTCTCTGACCTGTCAGAGTGAGGTGCTGTTACATTTTCAAAACGTGCGCACGCCGTAACCCCCTCCGCCGCGCCTCCGTCGTTACAGCGTGCGCACTTTGAAAAATATAACACCTCCTGAGGAATGATATTTAATGAATTATATGTATACTGTACATCACATGAATAGGGAGAATGACAACTTTTTTCGCTATACCGTCTCTTACATAACAGTTGTCTGAGACATTCAATCAACTTGTCACAACTTCTCTCGCCTATTTCCGATTCTCATCCTACCTAGCGTCTATATTTATGTCGTTTTCATCAATATTCCCTGATTTATGAAATTGAAAATCAATACTCGTTAAATTCTTACCCGTTCAGTGGTAATCGTTGATTTTATGTGTATTTATTATAATAATTATTATTATTTGTTATTAATCGTTAAATTCAGGTTCTGGAAGGTCGATCTTCGATTGAGCTCGGCTCTGACTGCAAGCGACGACAGATTGGACAGGTCGACGTACCCGGAGGCACATTCTACCTCACCCTGGCGTAGGTTTCATTGATTTATTGATTTATTTTATGAAAAAATTGCCTTAATTTAATCGATTTCAGCTACCGTACTAATATGGAGATCAATCGCGCCGTGACTCCCGGCAGTAATGAGAGCTTCCAGCAGGTTGGATTATTGAAAATTATACATTTTTTGTTCAAATCATATTTTTTAAACTGCAAACTCCGTAATTGTTATAAACTGAAATTATTTCCTATTTAAAATTGCATTTTTTTCTCGCTTTTGTTCTCTCATTGTCGTCGAAATCAGCAAAAGTGAACCGGGTTTTTAAGCCTGCCAACTTTTATACTGACCCGTACCGAAAATGTATTAATGGAAATTAAAATTAAATTAAATTCAAATAATCAAATTTCGAAATTCGTTTCGCATTTCAGATCCACATCTCGCCGGGCAATTCCCCGCCCACGGCTGGTACGCCCTCGTCGTACTGCGATATACTGTCGCAGTTCTCGGCCAGTCCGCCCAGTCAGGTATGAGTATGAGTGGTGGTGGAAATGTCTAACGTAGACGTAGCGGCCGAAACACCATGAGGCACACTATCACTTAATAGTTTTATTGTTACAAGTTATTTTAAAATACGTGTGCATGCATATCACTCCTGTACATTGATTTACTTATTAAATTAAATGTGTGGTTTGCTAGGAGAATATTTAGTGGTTATGATGTAGGTTATACTTGATATGTTGTAGTCTTTCTGATGCCATACCCATCCTACCGCGGTAAACCGTTTGTCACAAAAACGTGACGCCACAAGTGTAGGGGAGGGGGTAAACGGTTTGCCACCGTTCATGGATACGGCCTCTTATGACAATCCTTGTACCCCAACTTTCTCAAATATTAAACCAGTGCTGTTTTCTAATCTCATATTTGAATCGTGGAACCTGTTAAAACTAGGTCGAAGTTTGACCAGGCATTGCAAAGAGAAAAAGTTACTTCATAATCGCCATCTTGTATTATGCAATTGAAGTTGCAGCCCAATCGATCGATACTAATCGATACTTGATTAGTAGATCAATCACCCCTACCTCTCTTCTATCTATAGATCGCCTCTCCACCATCACGCTCTCGTGCCGTGTCCGAGGCCACATCCGAGGGCGGATTCCCGATCGGACCAACAGGTATTTATTTATTTAATTATTTATTTGATGCACCCGTGAAATTTGCGACAGCGTTATACAGAAGCGATAGGAGAAATAACAACAATAATAATAATAATAGAAAGGACACGGGGAAGGTGACAGGGTAAACAGTAGATTTGAAGGCAGCAGCTGTGGGCAGCCCTTTGCTCCTATATATAGTCCACCTCTTATGTTCTCTTCGATTACGTGTCCGCTTTCAGCCGTTACCAAATCCAAATTTTGGCTATGACCAATTTTTGAGTTGGTGACGGCTCAAAGCTGCCAAGTAATCGAATAGAACGGAAGAGGTGAACTTCACAGCGCCCATACACGGCACTTGAGCAAAAGTCCGGATTTTTTTATGAATTGCTCTTTTTGCACATGAAACCAGTCATACTCGCAGATGTTACGCCGATTTTATATCGATTTTTCCCGATGTTGTACACATATGGAGGTCTAGATTATCGATTGATTATCGATTGATTATTGAGTGAATATCGATTGATTATCAATTGATTATCGATTGATTGCAGGAGGCGGACCGATGGCCATTCACGTCTCGGGCAGTGCTCCGGTGCTGCGAGAGAAGAGGACGAGTGGGGGATCCGAGTCATCGTCGGAGAGGTGTCCCCTGGAGCTGGTCAAGGAACACGAGCATAGGTACGGTAGCATACATTTTCGGTGCCCGCACCGAATTATTTTTATATAGTGGGTCGATTTAGAAAAATCGTTATTTTTCCCATAAATTTTAATATTTCGCATAAAAAATGAGCATTTTATAGTCGGTAGATTTTATAGTCAGCCGTATATAGTGGGTCAATCCTCACGCGGTGAGAGTATGAAAATGTATGACAGGTACGGTAGATCTCGGGAATTGGGGTTGTTGTTGGGTGACTGGATGTAGTGATGGTCTGTGAATACACAGCGTTTCTTCAACACAGAGAGAGCGCGCATTGAATATTTGGCAAAATGCCAAAAAAACGGTATGACTGCACCGTGATGTACTCTCATCGTCTGTGCTCTCTCATTTTTGCATGCTCTTTCACTTTTTCGTTCTACCTTATTCTCTGTTACACCCGCTCTCGAAACGCTGTGTGAATATGCGAAACCTTTCAAGTGCTTATAGGTAGACACATTTTGAGACAACCCGCAACTAGTGAAATTTGATAAGTGTGATAAAATTTTTAAAAAATTTCGGGTTGGCCTATCCTACGAGATACCCGATATTATCCCTGAGTGGATGAGTCCGTAGTTCGATGATCAAACTTCGATCAATAACCTGCATGGAAACATACGCCAATGCTATTGACTCATCATATCCTTGCAGCAAATCGTCGTCGGATCTGAAAGAGAGACAGAAGAGGGCCGATGAGGACGAGGAGGATACGGATTCAGATGACGACGATGATATGATCAGGGTTAGTGAGAGGACTATTCCAGAAGCCTAGATCGCCTCAAAAGTTTGCAGAGCTAGGGTCAAAGTTAACTATAGTTTAGCCGTCCGAATCCCTTGATTAGGTTGTCCTAGTTTCCTGAACATTCTAATTACCTAAATCTATTCAAAGGCTACAACCCAAATCTGGGCTTCTGGAGTAGTGCCGAGAGGACAACCTACGAGTATTTTCACGAAACAGAAAATCGGAATGCCGATCGCAAGTGCTATTTGGTAAAAAAAAAACGATGATATTAGTGAAATTTCGAGAGAGAATAAACGAATGTGTTAAAAAAAGCCATTAAAAATATCTTTCTCGTGGAAAACTGGTAGCCAGATCGCACATTGCTGTTAAAATAGCTGCCCGTGTATGTAAGATATTGATGTGGATTTCGTGTTTCTGCTTGGGCTGATTTAGTTCTATTTATATTCGTTGATAATTGACCAGTCACAGCTTTGCAAATATTTTTTTAAAAATCATGGCTCGCGCCTACCGTATCTGTATGGTATCTGTGCAGTATCTATACGGTATATCGATCTCTCGGGTATATCTACCGTATCTTTACTGTATCCCTACAGTATCTCTACCGATATCCTGTCATGCCTACCGTACCCATTCTCGGTGTTTGATCTGTACAGTATCTCACGTGGGTATCCTACCGTAACCATACTACCGTACTCATTCTCTCCGCTTATCTTTGCAGTCCCGTGCCCGCATCGCCGACGACATTCCCTTCCGTCAGCTGCTCCTCTCGTCGTACACGGGCGTTCTGCTGACCCATGGACTGTCGCCCGCTCTCACTGCCTCCATCGCGGCCAATGCAACCGGGAATAGGGAGGAGGGTGAGTGGTTTTGTAGTTTGTAGTTTGATCTTTGGTCCAACTATTTGTCAATACAGACAATGCACCGGGAATAGGGAGGATGGAGAGTGATGTTTTGTAGTGTGTAGTTTGATCTTTGGTTCAAGTATAGGTCAATACAGGCAATAGGGAGGATGGTGAGTGAAGAGTGCCTTTTGTAGTTTGTAGTTTAGTCTTTCCCACCCACAGGAGAGTGGTCGGTGTCAAGACCAGAGCTGAAACACCGTTCACGTCTCTCTAGGCTTATCAGACGATCTAAAAAATAGTTTATCATATTTGATCTTTCAATATATTGGTCAATATACTTTTGATCTATAGAGCCTGCAGGCAATAATGATTATTGCAAGGGGTTTTGGAGTTTCTAGGTTGCATTAGTTGTTAATCAATCACGTTCCTCATTCATAATCATACATGGGCGCCGACATGGGGGTACCCCCTGTAAAATTAGGGCGTTTCGAGAATTTGAGGAATGCCCCAAGTAAAAAATGACTTTTAGGTGAAATTTTTGATAAAAAAGGTGAAAGCCCTCTGTAAAATTAACCATTTTTCGTTCGGATGCCCCATGTAGAATCGAGCTCCAGGTACCCCGCCCATGTTTGTTCATAATGCTCTTCTGCGCGTGGTCGATTACAGCCAAAATGAGTGCGTTTTTGAATTGCAAGATAGCTTGGGCCAAAAACGGAGAAGTTCGTTCCTTGTACACTCAGCGGAGACAGTGGTATTGAGCCTTTGCTGTTTTCGAATCACATATGTGAATCGTGAAACCTGTTCAAACCAGGTCCAAGTTTGACCAGACATTACAAAGAGAAAGAGGATCTTTTGGGGATTTCTGCGGTAGACCATTCTTTTTTGTCTAATAATAATATCCCTTTATTGAATACATTGTGATGATCAATTGTTTGAAGGGAGTTTGGTGTGGTGTGGTGTAGGCGGGCGACGTTTACGAATACCCACACACTTCCATAGATTAGATGTAATTCGAGTAGGCTGCAGGCGTGTCCACGCCCATGCATGGGTGTGCGGAGGAAGACTAGTTGGTGGAGGGAGAAGAGTAGTAAGCAGGAGAGAGAGAGAAAGAGAGAAAGAGAGAAAGAGAGAGACAGACAGATAAAGAGGAGATGGAGAGACACTGAGAAAGGAGAGAGTGTAGGATGTTAGACATAGTGAGAGAGAGAGCAGAAGAGAGGAGTGAGAGAGCGAGGATGGTTAGATAGAGAGAGTAGGCTGGAAGAAAAGAAGAGTAATGGACGAGTTGGAGTTGCGCCAAAGGGGTTAGGGGAGAAGGAGGAGTTTATTCTCATCATGTGTGAGGAGATTAAAGTAGTTTCACGCGTTCTTTAGTATTTGTCGCGAATTATTTGGTTGTTGTTTATTGATTTCGGCTCTTTGGCGTTGTTAAAGGCACACCCGAGCTAATTTTGCGCTCCACATTAGCAGCGCTCTCTCTTTCTTGATAAAGAAAACGAGAGAGTATGACCAGAACGGAAAGTTTCAAATTAGCTCGGCGTGGCCCTTTAAAAGCGAAATTGGCAAAAGGGAGAAGATGGATGATGTGTATCCCGGATAAAGTGGTCGGGATTGTCTTTGCTTATCGAACGTAAGGGCTTATCCCGAGTTAATTTGACACTCTTCGCTCTGGCCACACTCTCTCTTTTTTTCCTGCGAGAGAGAGAGAGAGCACTGGAAATGCGGTGGCTAAAGTTGGCTCGTGGTTTGCCTTTCACGCAGGCGCATTCTGGTTTCACCCTTTCATTTTACATGATCTTGTTATTAGTGATTCTGATTTGAACTGCCTATGGACGAATAATTTTGCTACATTCGTAGGTCTGACATGAATCTGAATTCCGAATTCATCATCTGATAAATGTATATCTGACATATTTCAGCATAAATAGTCATATAAGGGCGACATTTAATTTTTGTGACACTATTTATTCAAAACCTGCGAGCCATTCTTGTGCTATAATAATAATAATAATGATAAGTTTATGCGTTTTACAAGAATATAATAGATAAATAAAATAAATTGATGATGATGCGTAACAACACTATCTTTGATTGCACTATTTGTGCTTATCTTTTTTCATTTGGTGCATAAAAACAGTTTAATTTAATAAATGATTAATATTCCCCATTGCAGACTCATCGTCCTCGTCGACGTCATCATCATCTAGGACGACGACTTCATCCGTCAAGGCTAACGTGACCTCGTCGGGTAAGTATTATTATTATTATTATTATTATTATTATTATTATTATTATTATTATTATTATCATTATTATTACTATTATTATTATTACTATTATTATTATTATTATTATTACTATTATGGTTATTATTATGATTATTATTATTATTATTTTACATTGTATTAACCATCAATCATTGTGCTTCTTTTGAAGTTCTTGTGAGCGTTGTGAAACTGGAATCTGCCGGGTTATGATCTGTGAGCGATATGGGAGATCTTGATCAATTCTATAACAATAATAATAATAATTATTATTATTATTATTATTATTATTATTATTATTATTATTATTATTATTATTATTATTATTTATCTACGGCTAAGACGCGACAATTCCGCTTAAAGGTGGAGACCCGCGAATGTTCATGTAAATCTCTTGTATCTCGCTTATGCGAGTGTAAAGTGATATGCAAGAAGAGTGAGTGACCCCTCATCAATCTCTTAGCGCAGTGGTAACACTTCTGTCTAGATAGCGCATGGCCGTGGGTTCGAATCCTATTGCCGAACTTTCTTATTTTCAAAAAGCGCGCCTTTGCCTGCGATTTTTCTTATTTTCAAAAAGCGCGCCTTTGCCTGCGATTGCAAGCATGATTCATTCATGTTTCTATCAATCAATAAGCAGAATTAGCGTTAAATAAATTGTGTACTGTATGTAGAATAACTTTTGCTAACTTTCTGTCTTTACAGTTTGTTCACGAAAATATTCGCGGGAGTCCACCTTTAAAATCCGTCTATTATATCTATTATTTCTATTCAATTTTGTTTTACATTTTGAATGGTTATTAAAAAATTTTCCAAAGAAAGTAACGAAACCGTCACCATCTATTGCGCTTTGATGTTATGCTGTGACATGAATCCGCCTTGTCGCATGCTTACTTCTCTCTCTCTCTCTCTCTCTCTCTCTCTCTCTCTCTCCCTCGTTCACTTCTTCGCTTTCTCCTCTCTCTACCTCTCTCCACATTAATTCTTTCCCTCTAAATCATTATCCTCTAAAGAAAAGTGTCCATATGTTTCGGTCCCATCTTTCCCAGAATTCCATCTGTTGCAATGCCAGTGTTCAGAGCACACGTGCACGCAAATATCACTAAAAATATCTTTTTGTCCAATCAGCGAGACATAGGTCAAAAGTACGTTGCAAACTAAAAACCTGTCCGAATTTGGAATTTTTTTTTGAAAACCCGACCGAATTTTGCAATTCTGTAATGTAGCTATTCGACCTATGCTGAGAGAGAACTTGATGGTGGATATTTTTTATTGATTGATTGCTTGATTGATTGATATATTGATTGTCCAATGTGCAGGTGTGAATCCGCTCGCGCGCTCTACCGTACCATCTGCCGGCTCTGGTTCTGGTTCTGGTTCCGGCTCTGATCCCGACGAAGAAGAAGAGGAGGGCAGCGACGTGAATAGGGGAGGCTTATCGGAGGAGCTGACGTCGTCGTTGATGTCGACGTCGTCGAGGACTGTGACGGCGGAGCGACGAGGCTGTAATTCTGCGTTGAAATCTTAGAAAAGTAGATAGCATAGGTGGGCACGCTGGAGGAAAGGCTGTGCGCAAACCGAGGTATTGTAAAGCAAGGCTATGCGCATGGCCATTTTTTGCAGATTTGACAGGAAATTTCCCTATTTTTTGCGATGCGAAGCTATGCGCAAAGCCCCGCAAGAGATGGCAAGGCTGCGTGCAAAAAAGAATTCGTTTTCACGCGCCCACCTATGGTAGATAGGAAAGTGAAAAGTAGTATTAATTTTGTAATCGTAAAAGTAGCATTGCTTCGTAGTTGACAAACTCTTACAACAAAAGTACTTTGCGCGAGTGTTGGATTAGTACTTTTCCAACTACTTGTACAATCACAAATCAACATTACTTTTCACTTTGCTATCTACTTTTCCAAGATTTTAACACCACATTATACTACTATACATTTATCTTATCTGCGCAATCTGATAATTTTGATTTATCGTTTGGTAAATAATCGATTGCAAGGTGTAGACGAGAAAGTCACGATCAAAGATCATATAGATCATAGAGAAAGATCATACAAAGAAGGAGGTGCAGACAGAAGAAAGAAAGAAAGAAGTCAAAATGACACGATAGATTTTATGCTTACATGTCGATAACGTTAAATAAAATTGTATTATTTTCATTTTTATTCTCGTTAAGGCGATGATGGAGAGGAGGAGGATGTGATGAGTGAGACGCTCAAGGATGACAATATGATCCTGGGGGTGAGTCATTGGAGTATCCAGCCAATCGATATTTTCATCAATCGATAGTTCTCCATCCAGTTTTTCTTATTCTTTCTAAAAGAATGTTTCTGGGATTTTCTGTCCTCGCTCTCACAGTGACTTGTTCGCCCTTATGTGGTGTTACATTTTCAAAACGTGCGCACGGCGTGCGAACTTAAGAAATGCACGCCGCGCGCACGGCGTGCATTTTTCTATGTGGTGTTACATTTTGAAACGTGCGCACGCCGTGCGCCCGTTTTGAAAATGTAACACCACATTACAGTATAATAATAAAATAATTTATGCGTTTACAAGTAAACACATCGCAGTATGAATTAGATAAGGAAAGAGAAAAATTGAAAGAATGAAATTTTAAAAAAATAAAAAAATAAATATATAAACTATGATCACTTCAGCGTTCACTCCTCTCATCCATCGCTCTTCGTCCGATCGGAGAACAAGATGAACGGGAAGAGGAGGAAGAAGGAGATGAGAGTGAGTGGTTATGATAATTTATCGATGCCATCATATTATCTCTGGTACTTTAAAACTTAAAATCTGCTTCAATGTGTTTCTGATTTGAAGTTTGAAATTAAGTCTACTTAAAGTGAAAATGTTAAGTACACTCCAAGTTTCGAAATACTAGAGAATATAACTAGGCGAGACGGTACAAAAAAGTAATAATAATAAGGTAAGTAAGCATAAGATTGAATTAATGGTTCTATATGGCTCGAAACTGTTTCATCTTTTGCACTCATTTATAACTTAAAAGCACAACGCAAGCTAATTTGAAACTCTTGCTCTAACCACACTCTCTCGTGTTTCCAGTATAATTAGCTCGTAGTGTCCTTTAGCGCAATCACATTCTGGTTTCACCTTTTCATTTTACTTAGTCTTGTTATTAGTGATTCTGATCGTAGCCGATTGTCGGATCTGCATTCATGAAAATAATTCTGTAAATGTGTATCTGGTTTATGTTTAAATACGAAAAATTGAGAGTGAAATAGCTTTGGCTTGTCTTTAATAGTCATCACCCGTGTTATATACCAACTTTCTCGAGCATACAATTAGTTCCATTATTCATGATGTGTTTTCGAATACAAAGGCGATAGGTGGAAGGTGAAGGGTTGTGTTCTTAAAGACGCACCCCGAGCTAGCTAGAGAGCCCTGCGCTCTCGCGGAGAAAGGAAGTGAGAGAGTGTTGCCAGAGCGGAGAGTTTCAAAGCAGCTGGGATGTGTCTTTAAGCATTCAATAATGCCTAATCATACATAGATAGTCAGTTTTTGAATTTGTATTATCGATCCATTGATATCGATTTATTTCAGACAAGAAGCGACCTCGACAGAGGAGTGGTGACGTCTTCAGTGATAGTAGTTCCAGTGAGGAGGATGATGAGGATAGCTTTGTCAGGGTGAGTTGGGCGTTTTTTTTATTCGTTCTTTTAAAATTAAGTTCTATGACCTTTATCGGGCGCAGAACCATTGGGCAGCGAATGGTTGCCACTAAACGATTGTTCTTTATTGCACTCTATTTGCCTTATAAACTTGATTTTTATAGAAAGTGGGTAAAAGTAACAATTTCGAATCGAAATGCGCCCTAGCTTCCCTCGATTCTTTCCAGTATAGAAAGCTTATAATAATTGCTTTCTTCGAGTCCTTGCGTATGCACGAAACGGGACACATAAATATAACTAGTGAGGATAGTTTGAAGTAAAAAAAAAGAATGATGTTGATTATGATGAGGCTTTTCTCGTCTTTCAGGTCACTCCGTTCTTCTGTTCCGCTCCACCCGAGGAGAATCTGGCCGATACGATCAGTCAATTCAAGGTACGGGATAGTTATAATTGAGCAGAGGAACTTTTGCGGATCACGACTCCCCCCCCAAGCGTTGTAGGGTTAAAACTGTGCGAAAAATGAATGAACCTATGCAATTTGTTTGGGGTACCAGTAACTT
Organism: Parapristionchus giblindavisi; assembly: GCA_943737045.1. NCBI lineage: Eukaryota > Metazoa > Nematoda > Chromadorea > Rhabditida > Diplogasteridae > Parapristionchus > Parapristionchus giblindavisi. The sequence continues at coordinate 977,274 of CALSFV010000214.1, read as the reverse complement.
CTTTCGAAAATATGAGTGGGGAACCAGTGAGTTGGGGCATTTTTGTTCGAACTCTCGGTAGTACTAGTCATTGTCAGGCATGAGTATACTATGTTCTTAATGGCACAGTATCCAATCCCATCATGGGCCATACACGGGTTTCTAGGAATAATGGCGTGAGATATTAAGGATGATATATTATAATTCAACAATATTTAATGTAGTTATCAATTATTGATTTTTCGCTTTGTCCATTAATCGATTGATTCGTGTTCAGGATCCGACAGAGATCGAGGGCATCGAGTGCACGATGGTGGTCGGTGAATTGTACAATAGAGCAGCCGAGCTGGTATGGATACCCCTTTATTTATTTTTAAAATTAGTTTTATTTATTTTTTAAAACAAAGTAGGTCTTCCTACCGAACAGCATAGCGTACGGTTGCCAATGCATGCAAAATGTAGCTGTATTAATATTAAATATTGATGCTTTATTGTCAAATTTATATTTATAAACATACGAAGAAGCGATAGGCACTGCCGTCAAGCACTACATGACAATGGTGAAACAAGAATCTCACAAGGGGCCTTGCAGTTTTCTTTATTGCTGTTAATTTGTACTATTTATTTATTTATTATCAGTTGTGCGGTAATATCGGGGCCATGATATTATGGTTTTGGGTTGCACTTCCTTAGAATCAATCTTTTTTTTTAAAATTTTATTTATTTATTTATCGTACACCACAATGGAATTTCATCAAATGCAAAGTGTTTGAGTGCAAGGAAATATTTGAAATATCAATTGTATATTGATAGTTGTAAACCTTATGAGATTCTTGTTTCAGCATTGCCATGTAGCGCTTGACGGTAGTGCAATATGGTTAACAATAAGCAGATATACAGAGCTAACAATACGATATAAATTTTACAGTAAAGCAACAATATTTAATTTTGGATACATGCCAACCATCCGATATACCGTTCTTTAGAAAGACCTACTTCGACCTCGCGGGTGCCATGCTTATTAGTTACTCTTTTAAATACATTCTCTCTATTTTTTCTTTTGATAACTTGTTTTTACAAAAATCCTATGTGGGCTCGTCTACTGATGAGGCCCAACCCACATGGGGCGGTTCCGGTGTCTAGAACCGAGGGCCGAAACATCGGACCGCGTTTGTTTTGCTTATAGTCTCCTTATCATTTCTTTTTTTATATTTGTTCACAGTCATGGACAATTTCGTCTTCCGTCTCTCTCATTAATGCGAATGAAAAGCGCGACTCTTGGATTTGTAAAAGAAATTCTGTTTTTTCTATAACATCGTAGTCGAGACTTGAATATTTCGATTATTCCATATTGGCCATCAATCATGTAACTGTAAGAGCGAGAAATTAATGCCGTCAATCCATAAATGCCATTCAAATTTGTCCCGGTGTTAACCACGTATGAAATTATGATTTTGGGTTGCATTTCCTTAGAATCATTCTTATGTAGTGAGAGCTGTGAGATTCTTGTTTCAGTATTGCCATGTAGCGCTTGACGGTAGTGCCAAATCGTTTCTCTCCAAATATATTCAATAAAGATAAAATTTTTACAATACAGCAACAATATTTAATATTACTACAACTATATTTTGCAAACTTGGGCTACCGTACAAATTTACAACCACTCATAGAACTTTTTTCCTTATTTAGCCCACGCATGTTTTAAATTAGTATTCCAGTCTTCTTATAAAACTATTACTTTGGCGTAAGAAGACTAGTTTTCCTGGCCCTGTTTAACGTGATAAGAAGCACATAAGTATATAATTAGTAAAGTATAGGTAAAAAAATAAAAAGTAAAGTAGGCTTATTAGTATAAGTCTTATAAGTACATATAAATACAGTAATAAATGATTTAATAATAATGTAATATATACGTATTCATGAATATACAATGGAACGTGTGATGATGAAAGAGGAAAGTGAAGTGATAATGAGTATGATAACGCAAACGATAATGCTCATAATTACTCATTTCATTCGATACTTTGCAGATTTCGGAATTCTCCTCGATGCAGGGCACCTTCGATCGTCTTGTGGCAGACGTACGCGAAGCCGTCGAGGAGGACGAACGACGCGAGCGCGAGGGCGACTACGGACGTCTATATGATAGACGCTGAATCCCGCCGCGATTGTTGGCATACTGTAGCCGCGCCTCCTTTTATTGATCTATTTAGATTGACACTTTACGCTCTTTTTCAATCCCGTTTTTCACCATTTTCGAGTTTAAAACTTGATAGAGCTTTTATATTTGTTTACTCTTACTGCGTATTTCGCCCCCGTTTATCAGACTGCCCACTATGTTATCCAATTGCTAGCAGTCCAATTATCTTCAATATATACATATTTGTACACAGTCTACTCACTCACTGTCAGCGATACTGTAGATGTTCGACCCTGATAATCGGGGAAGACCCTGATTATCAGGCAAGGACGCCCGCTAGTTGTTCCGTTTCTCACCCGGCTATTTGCCGGTTACGGTTCTCACCAATTGCCCCTGATGCTGACCAATTCACACTTAATGCATGCGAAGCTTTGTACGTTTGCGCTTTCCACACACCCTTGTCGGATGCTTTTGTTCAATTTCTATTCTTTTCGCCCCAATCCCCGTGTCTTTTCGGCCATTCCTTCTCATGCCTGTACTCACTCACTCACTCTTACTCGAATACAACCCGAGTTATGGTTACTGTAGCCCACATATGAGTTATGGTTACTGTAGACTGTACAAATACGAAACCCCCGACCAGTCACTCTCGCTCACTTGTAGGCCTGCTCATGTACGCCCACCACTTTTCTATCTTGCACCACCCGTTTTTAGAGGATTAACGTCTTTATTTCAATATTTCTTTGTAAGCACATAGAAATGGAGAGAAAATTTGCTCCCGTTAATTGATTTATATTGTAATTAGTGCCATTATTTTGTAAATTGTTATCGCACACTATGATTAAGGTTTCTTCTAAAGCTCATTATCAGTCCCAATTCACTAATTTTTTATATTTGATATGTTATGTTGTTGTATACATCAGATTTTGCGAATAAACGAGTACTCTCATTAGTTCAATGTCTACCTCAATGGTTATTCATTGCACAACCCGTACAGTATTCGGGATACGGTATCGATCATGTTTGTGACCCAGTGAACTACAGTAACTTATTGTGACTTTGTGAAGTGATTGAAACTCTTTGATTTTGCACAGTGAAAGTGAATACCGCTCGAATAGAACGAGAGAGAGAAACATTGAGAGAGAGAGAGCGAAATCATGGAGAGACAGATATATAGAGAAATGTCGTTGGCGTAGTGCCAACAATAACATACATGTCATAGTGAAAAGTTTTTGGGAGTGATCCTTTATTTTATGTTCAAAATCACTGAAAGAAAAGCCGAGAAAATTGCTCGTTTTACATATTCTCTCACCTTTTCCGTTCGTGACTTTTGCCTCCACATTAAGAGTTATCACTGGCCTATCAGAGATCACCCACAGAACTTCGTGTGCCTCGAATAACGGGATAACGGGCGAATAACGGGGGCTCTACCTTTTACTTTATATTAAGAATGCGGACTCCATCATGGTTACTGTCTACGGTGGTTCGACCACTACGGATGGACTCGTCCCGTCCCTCATCCTCATTTGCCGGCATCAAAGAAGCCGCACGATATGTGCCTCGAAGAGCGCTACTGTACGTGCCCGCCAGCTCGGAGAAGATGCTGGCGAAAGTGACGACCATCCAGGTTCGCGCCAATTTGGAATTTGAAATTAGTCGTATTTGTCCCTGATTCAGGCGGACTCGGTGGTAATTGAGCTGGAGGATGGCGTGGCGCTCACGGCGAAGGATGAAGCGAGGTGAGTGGAGAATTAATGTATTATAACAGAAATAGATCATAGTTAAACATGCAAATGTACTCGTGAAATTAATGCTTTAATCAATTGGTGAATCCGAAAAGATAAAATTGCTGGCATCGTGCGGATCAGGGGTGTGCGGCCATACATTATGCTAAGACCAACAATTTTTGGCTCCGCCAACTGGTCAGATTTCACCAAAAATTTTAAAACTGGTCAGATTTGTCAAAAATCGCTTATTTTTCGCTTATTTTCACGTAAATAACGTGATAACGTTTTTACGACAAGATAGGAGTGACATAAACATAGAAAAGTGGTCAAAACCCGAACGAATAAGCAAACAAATTGTGGTAAACCACTTATCAATATTTGCCCTATTGGCAGCAGAGATGTGCATTTTTAGTTTTTCGCTTTTCCGATACTTTCTCGAAATAAATTTTTGCAGATACTTCCCCGAAACAAATTTGCAATTCTATCAATAGTAAACTTTAGCGCATTGATATTTTCGAAAGAGCAAATATTGTTTAATTTTTTTTTGTTTTTTTTTTCGAAATATCCTTGATTGGCAAAATTCAGGGGAGTCGCATTTCCGTTTCTTTTGATCTCTGAATGAATGGTACGAAGGAGTGGTGTCCAAAATGAGACGAAAGAAAACTATATAGTTAAATTAATATTATTAATAGATGCACAAGAATTAGTATGCATGCACTTTAAATACGGTATAAATAAGTAATACCGCTGCAGTATAAATAAGTCTATGAGTGTCCTACAATTCGTTACATTTGCCTTGCGTGCCTACGCCGTAACCTCCTCTGTCCTTACGGCGGAGGTTACGGCGTAGGTACTAGGGTGGCGAGAACCAGTCACTACTTACTAGCCCTAGTAACAGTCTCTCTCTACACAACCGAGAGAGGCACATTTACGACCTCTCGCGCGACGGTTAGTAGTGATGAGATCATCGCAACATTAGTGACTTATTTTCAGCTACTCTTTTTCTACTCCTTTTGGGATTTCTCGGCTATAAGTATTCGAAATTTGTAAATCTGAATATGTTTGAAATCTACAAGCTAAGAGCTATTTACCAAGTCTGCAATTGACTGTCAAAGAACACTTTTTTTCAATTTTTCGTGAATGCATTCTTTCAAATCGGATCGGAATCGGACGATAATATAATTTATTTCCTTTATTAATATTTTTATATTTTCTTTTTTGTATTTTTCATTGTTATTCGAATTACTTTAATAAAATATTTACTGCAATGCATTACTTGAAAAATTGAAGAAATTTAAAATTGTCCTTTTGCAATCAATTTTAGGCTTGTAGAATAGCCCTTGATTTGTAGATTCCAAAATTATATAGATTTGCATATTTTGATTACTTAGAGCCGAGAAAAAAACAAAGAGTAGAAAAAGAGTAATATTTCTACTCAACCGTGACCCCAACGCACGGCTGCCACAGGAGACAGAAGAGTATCAGAGAGAGTGGAAAAGATTGCGCACTAGTTGGAGAGAGATAATATTTAGTGACTAGTGACTGGTTCTCGCCACCGTAGTAGGCACGTAAAGCAAATGTGCATTATAAGGGCAAATAAACTAATGCTCAGAGTATTTTTCGGCAGCTTATTGTTAGCATGTTATTTAATAGAGTGGTTTACGAAAGCTCGTTTTCCCCTACAGTAGTTTTTTTTCCAGGATGATCAAGTGCACGAAAGGGACGAGACAAGTGGAGAAAGAAATAGAGAATTGATTTTTTAAAAATTAATGTGATAAAGATTAAAATTGAAATAGTTTTATTGTGAACTGATGTGATATAGATTTATCATGAGCTGTAATAAAGGTTTGTGTTCGTGCATATGAAGGACTATTGAATTGAAAGAATATAAAGAATTGCGAAATACACGGTATGACACAATAAGAGAAATCGATCGGCGACAGAATTAGCAGACAAAAAGTGTCTGACATGTCTGCGCTCTCGCTTTTTCTTTCTATTCGCTGTGAGACCCAACAACAATTCCTGCAGAATTCAGGCATTAATCAGGATTTTTCAACACTTACTGATTACTGTAAGATTGTTCTTTTTCATGATTCAGGAATGGCGCGAATTTTTTCAAATCTGTAATTTTTTCTTATACGGAAATGCCTTCGTGATCACGAACTACGCTTTTGGTTTTCTGTATACGGTATGCGCTAAAAGTTTAAACTTCCGCCCACTCTTTTCTCCTGTAGGTGTGTCACACCGTGCTATAAAAGGTAAAAAGGGAGAAGAAGGAAGAAAGCTAGAAGAGTTGCTAGAGTTGTACAATGATAATTACTGATAATAGCATTAAAACTGTGATTTACTTATCCTTCTTTACGTCAAATATGATCACTAAGAGGGCTATCAATTTTTGAACTGTAAATTGGACAGTAAAGTTGGTTATTGAGAAATGTGCACCAACGGTCGATCGATAATTCTTCTACTTGTCGTTGAAGAAGATGATGAAGTTTATTTCCAAGTACAAAAAATAAAATAGAATAAAAACTATTTGAACTCATACGGTCATTTAAAGCCACAACACTGATCAAAGCTGACATTTGAAAAGATGTGTTATTGAAATATATATTTTTCTACTTATTCGTGCTCATAAATAATTATCAAAGTAAAAGAATGTGAGTAAATATGCCTCCAACAAGCAATTTCTTATATTCAATTTTTTGAGAATGTTGGTAGGCACATCCCCGATTTCAGTTTGTTTCATTACTTCACATATGATCATTAAGAGAATAATGGATTTTTAAAATGTAAATTCAACACTAAAATTTGATATTCATTGATAAATGTGCCTATCAACATTCTCAGAAGCACAAGTATTTGAATATCTGAAATTACTACTTGGAGGCACATTTACGCACAGTTCTTGTTTTTATCATTAATTATGAGCACGAATAAGTAGGAAAAAAATATTTCACGGATGTCACATCTTATCAAATACAAGATCTGATCACTTGTTTACCTTTCTAAATCTGAAATGACTACTTGGAGGCAGTTTCGAGTGCAGTTCTTGTTTTCATTATTAAATATAAGCACGAAAGAGCATGAAAAAAATATTTCACGGATGTAACATCTTATCAAATACAAGATCTGATCACTTGTTTACCTTTCTAAATCTGAAATGACTACTTGGAGGCAGTTTCGAGTGCAGTTCTTGTTTTCATTATTAAATATAAGCACGAAAGAGCATGAAAAAAATATTTCACGGATGTAACATCTTATCAAATACAAGATCTGACCACTTGTTTACCTTTCTAAATCTGAAATGACTACTTGGAGGCAGTTTCGAGTGCAGTTCTTGTTTTTATAATTAATTATGACCACGAATAAGTAGGAAAAAAAATATTTCGTTGCTCTCACATCTTCCCAAATACCATAATCTGACCAGTTTTGATGTTTAAAATGAACGTATGAGCTCAAATCATTTTTATTTATTTTTCTAATGCACATAAAGTGAAAGTTCAGGCAATTCTACACATTTTGGAAAAAAATTTTTTTAAAAAACGATTCGAAATAAGTGAACTAACTGCCTACAAACAATTGTCCAACAATACTATGGTAATGTCGTACATTGGGCCACACAGCGTTTCGAGAGCGCTCATGGTGTAACAGAGAAAAAGGTAGAGCGAAAAAGAGAGAGAGCACGCAAAAGTGAGAGACGCAGACGACGAGAGCCACACCACGGTGCAGTCATACCGTAATTTTTTTGGCATTTTGCCAAAATTTCAATGCGCGCTCTCACTGTTGTAAAGAAACGCTGTGGGCCATTGGGCGTTTTGGCACTAAACTCAATGAATAACTAACGTTAGTGTCCAATTTATATTTTAAACATTTCTAGTTCTCTTAATGATCGTCATGACGCAAAGAAACATACGTAAAACCGACTTTTAAATTAAACGATATTAAAAATTCAAATAACAGATCACACATCTGACCTAACTCTACGTACCGTAATCTGACAACACTTCTACTTCTCTTCCCTCTTCTCCTTCTCTATTTATTTCTCTTTTACTTTTTTTTATTTTTTATATTCGTTCAATTCAATAGTCCTTCATATGAAAGATCTCGTATCAATTTCAAACTTTATCACATTAATTCACAACAAATCTCATTCAAGTTCAATCTTTATTATATGTTTTCATAACAAATAAATTATTTCTTTCTCTCATAACTCGTCTCATGCGCGAAACTTGATCATTCTCGAAAAACTGGTCAGATTTTTCAAATTTTGAAACTGGTCAGATAGCGACATTGTTGGGGTTTGAAAATGTATGTGTGCGGCAACCATTTTTTTTTGCGGAAATCGGCAATTGCCGGCAACCGGAAAATAAAAATTCGGCATCTTCGGCAATTTTGAACTTAAATATTTAAAATGAGCCAACGATAATTTTTATGAAGTACTTATCAAAAATCGTTACCAAACGAAACCAATGGCAATAAAAAATTGCAACAACGAATGAAAGTAGAAAATTCTATTGAGCGATATCTGGAAAGATTCTTTCTGTATTTGTTCAGAAATATTCCCGTCGTCCCGAATAGTCTTTCTGCTTTCGCAGATCCGGATGGACAAATTAGATACTTCGTGGCTACTCGTGAGATAAGAAGGTGTTATGCCTTCGTAACATTACTAGTCTAATGAGAGAATGGATCAATCTCCGTGTCTGGTGTAGTGGCCATAAAACTTTCGACTTCCTGAGGAAAACACAAAGGCTAACGAAATGTCATTCTCAAAACGACACGATTATTCGTTTTACTATACCGTATAAATCACATTTCTAAGATATTGCACACAAAACTAGTGGTTATCCGTCTTTTTTCAATCATTTTTGCTTGAATTTTATTTCGGCAATTTTTCATAATTGGTTGCCGTTGCCGGTAATCAATTTCGGCAATCAAAAGGCGGCAATTTCGGCAATTCCGGCAATCGGCAAGTCAGTTGCCGCACACTCCTGGTGCGGATTAAGGAGTCTCGAGACTCGTTTTCAAGTTATATTATTATAATAATATTATTTATTTAATTTAAATTGTATGCATTAGTTACATATTTTATTCGTTGCTCAACTAACCGCTCTCTACTGAATACTGATTAGTATACAACTTAGACCGATGTTCTAGGCGTTCTGAAACGAGAACATGCCTCGTTGGGATTATACTTGGGCGGTATTGTCGCTAGCGGCAAAACCCACCCGGGTTTGCCAAAAATCAAAATCACTTAAAAAATAAACACGATTTTGCCAAAATTTTTACAAAAATGACATTTTTGTGTCCCACCCACCCGATTTTATTTTCCAGCTACAATGGCTGCCCACGTATCTCTGGTATTTCAAAACTTAAAGTATACTTAAAATTCGTCAATGACTTGAAATTTACTTTAAGTTATTTCAAGTGTGTGACGTCACTTTTTCACTTTAAGTAGACTTGCATAGTGACGTCGTACTCTAAGTAGACTTGCGTTTCACTTGAAGTAGACTTATAAGTCTACTTAAAGCGAAAGTGTAAGTACACTTCAAGTTTTGAAATTCCAGAATATGGTTGTGATCTTCCTTGATCATATCAATGTTGATAGGATGATCGCAAACATTTCTGCTTAACATCTAGCTATTCAACCTATCCTTTATATTTTATTTCCAGAAAGAACGCTGCAGTCGCTCTGGACAAGTTGGCTGGTCAGCCGCGCAAAGCATTCGAGATCGGAGTGCGAGTGAACTCCGTAGCTAGTGGGCTAATGGATGATGACGTCAAGGTTGGTGTCATTAAGGGCAGTTACTTTAATTTTGAAGTACCGTTGTTCATGGGGATACTGTAGGTTACTGCAATTGAGATGATGGTTAGCGCTTCTCTAGAGCAACGTTCATTGTATGAAAATACCATGCTAATATGATTATGGGACAATAGGAATTACGGAATACGAAAAATGAAGGGAGCAGTCCGGTTACTGTAGTGTAGTTACTGTATCATGATTGATATTTCAGGCTTTGGCCCGTGCTCAGAATCTACCCGATGCGTTCATGATTCCAAAGGTGAGTCATTTCATTCATACCATAGATCGAACAGATTTTTAAAATGCTGTCTGGTTTTCAAAAAAAATCCCAAAATGCCGCCAGAATTTTTTTTGTACATATATATATATATTTATTCACATTTAGCGAACAAATGATGTGAAACAAATAAATAAACAAATGAAGAAAATAAGGAATGGAATGAAATAGTGCATATGGATTGAGCCTAGAAGGAGATATCAGTGTTCCTAAGGGACGATAGAATTGGGGGGAGGGAAGAGAATCTGTATGAATAGGCGACAACAGGACATGCAGATCAGTCTCCAACATCAAAGGAGATTCTATTTTCGGGTTTTGTAAGCAAACGGGCCGCTCGCAAAAAGAAGTTATTGTGCCTGTATTGGAAACGGGACCCTGAATTGGAGAAATTCAACCCATTTCTTGTAATATATGTTTTGAAATAGTGATTTTTCTTATTTGAAATCCTAAATTTGCCTCTAAGTAGTTTAATAGAAGTTCTAATGTCTATGATGGATCTACGGTGTTCGAGGGTTTCTAGATCGAGTTTTTCGTTGCGAACATTTGCCCGCGGCATATTGTCCCACGTTGATTTGAAACAACGTGCGAACAGCCTTCTTGTGAAGTAATTCTGTACCTGTTCAAGGACTTTAATATCTTTTTTCTGATAAGGATTGAACACCGCAGATGCGCTTTCTAGAATAGGCCTGATGTAGATTGAATATGCTTTAAGGAGAATTTTAGGGTTATTAGTCCGAAGAGCTCGCATAATTATATGACAAGCCGACTTTGCTTTGTTCGAAATTGATCTACAATGTTCTGAAAATGTTAGGCCTCTTTGAATAATGAAGCCAAGGTCTTTGACGGCATCTTTTTGATCTAGATTTACATTATTTATAGTATAAATCCTTTTAGGATTAGCCCTACCTAGATGCAGTGAATTACATTTATGTGAAGCAAGGGGTAATTGCCAATCAGCAGACCACTGGACGATAGTGTCTACGGCCGCTTGAAGCGGTTGGGGCGTTTCATTACTACCGAATGATTTATATATCTTTATGTCGTCTGCATATAGACGAGCTAGTACTCCATCTTTTTGGACTAACGAAGGTAATTCGGATGTAAAAATAAGGAAAAGTAAGGGTCCAAGCACAGAGCCCTGAGGTACTCCACTGGATACAGAGTGGGACTCTGATAGTTTATTATTTACTCTAACTTGAAAAGTTCTTTGAGAAAGGTAGCTAGTAATCCAGTTTGTAGTTTTATGAGATAAGCCTATTGTATTGAGTTTGGCTAAGAGTTTAGGATGTGATACTCTATCAAAGGCCTTTGCAAAGTCAAAATAGATTACATCAACAGGCTGACCGTTACTAAGTGAAGCAGACCAGTGTTCAAGGACCTCAAGCATCTGGAGTTCACGGGATCTATGTTTTCTAAAACCATACTGTTCGTCGGGGAAGATTTCTAATGATTCGCAATGAGCAATTATGGACTTGCTTAAAATGCGTTCAAAGACTCTACAGAAGAATGAAGTGATAGAAATTGGTCTATAATTTAATGGGTCTGAGAAAGGAGGGGATTTCTTGACAGGTGTAACAATTGAGTGCCTCCACTGAGAGGGAATGATGCCTGTTTCGAAAGATGTTCTAAAGATTATCTCTAAAGGTTCGGAAATGGGGATTGATATTTGTTTGATAAAATATAAGTCAATATTTTCTGGGGTTTTACAGGAGGACTTTTTCCATTTATTTATGAATTCACAGATTTCATGTCTTAGGAAGATAGGTTCCTCAAAATTTCCAGTGTGCGAAAGAGGGGTAGGAGTTGGAGTGATACCGTTGTCAGTAGTAAAGACACCGACAAAAGTTTTAGCAAGTAGATCTGCTTTTTCAGTGTCGTTTAGGACGGAAGTTCCATTTGCATCCTTAAGGCCGTCAATACCTTTTTGATTACTTGTACAACGTTTCATATAAGTAAAGAACTTATTATTATCCTCACTATCAATAATTCTTTTTTCTATGATCTTGTGATGACGAATAAGCTCCTTTCGGAATTTCTTATTTAGATTCTCAAAAGTATGTCTACTTTCAGTGGAAGGTTGACTAATTGATCTTTGCCATGCTATAAAGCGCTTGTTCAATAGGCGCTCCATATGAGGTGGCAGCTTCCCATGATTTACGTTTACTCTACACCATGGGACGTGCGTGTCTATTGATTTTATTATGGTTCTGATAAATATATCATACATTTTTTCAGTTGATTTAGTAGTGGAAAATATGCTTGTCCAGTCTACATTTGCTAGCTGCATATTGATAAGGTCGTAATCTGCAGCTTTATAGTTTCTTTTGATGATATAGGAGGGTGATGCGTGGTTAATAGAGAGAGAGAATTCTAATGAGTAGTGGTCAGATGTGCAGAAAGGTGGACCAACCTCTGTGCGATCGATCAATTTTGGATGATTGCATAGTAAAAGGTCGAGAGTGTTTCCAAGCTTGTGAGTCGGTTCTTTCACTAGCTGGGCCATATTTGTAGAGACACAGAAATCAATGAATAAGCGGGAGGACGGGGTACAGTTTTGGTGTTGTGGGTGGATGGACCAATCGATATCAGGAAAATTGAAATCACCAGTAAGGATGGAAGGCTGGGGGCAGGATGAAAGATCAGTTATTGACTTTATAAGGTATTCAGTCTGTGTTGTATTAGCCTTAGGATTACGATAAACACAGATAGTTCTAATGAGGTCGCCGTTTATGTCTAAGTCTAGTGCTAGGAGCTCATGGCTTCCTTTGATAGATTGATCAGATACTTGTATAACATTGATGGTGGAATGGACTAAAATGATAACCCCACCGCCATTTTGGTTTCGATCTCTACGAAATGCATTATAATTATGATCATGGCCATTTAGCAGTAATGAGTTTGGAAAATTAGGACTTAGCCAGGATTCATATAGACAAATTATCGAATAGTTTTTAGTTAGGAGTTGAGAAAGGTAAGGCAATTTGTTTTTAACCGAGCGGCAATTTGAAGAGAACCCTTTAAGAATATATGATCTGCATGTTCGTTGGGACCGGTGACTATTTACCAGTTTGACATATTAGATGAAAATGGTATACCGAGATTAGGAGGGGCACCGTAATGATTGAAATGATTCATGAATGGAGTAGGATATGGATATGGTTGGAATGGAGGGTGGGGATAATTGGGATGAGATAGAGGGCGCAACGAATGATAAGAGTTAGGGTGGATACGAGGATGTGGAGGGGCATTATTATGGGAACGACGAATAGGGGTCTTGCTATGCGTAGAATGTCTAGAGTGGGTGGAGTCATGTCTATTACGATTGGTAGAGGGACGAGGAATGGGAGGAGTGGGCTTACGATCAGCTGGATTTGCAAATGAGGGGCGTATGTAGATATCACCGAAATGGGGGTCATGGCGGATACGATGGGCAAACTTTAGCATAAGTTGTTGATGCTTACGAGTGGGGCATACTACTTTGGTCAAGCGAGGGAAGGAGGAGTCATCAGATCCTATGGGCATTCTATAGACAGATATAGGAATGAATGTACAGCCGAGAATACTACTTATACGAACGACAGAATTGAAATCATCGAAAGTTGCATCATATGGATCATTTGAGGTGCTGACAGGGAGGCGAGCAATAACGAGAGAACGTTCTAGATCTTTCTTATCTTCATTATCATGATTTGTATCAACTGTATGATTATGATTGGATGGGGTGGCAGAATTGTCAGACTCAGTATTTGGTTCAACCATAACAGTATCGGGTGGTGTTGAAACAGAGCTGTTCACCTTGAGTGTATTGACAACACCTTGAAGATCTTCTACTGTCTTTTCCAATCGATCATTTCTTAGTCGTTCGCGACGCAGATCGGTTTGCATCTTGACGATGAGTTGGCAGATATCAGAGAGTGAGAGGCCATCTTCTTGTTCGTCATCATCGAGAGTACGCGCACGCTTGTTGACCGAGCTAGTAGTAGAATGAGATTTAGGAGAGAGTAACGTTCTTAGCGATTCCATAATATCACCTGATGCGGTACCGAATGTTAGATTATCACTGTTAACGGTACATAACATTGTAACGTATATGTAATACTTTTCCACTTATGATTCATAAGTTAAGGTGCATGGTTGACAACTCATGACTTCTTAAGTTAAGGTCGCATGAGTTAATGTATCCATGGAAATCGTACAATTTATTTTTTTGTTTTGTAATTTACTTTGATCAATACCGCTCAATCGTTGAGGATCCAATGAAGATAGTTTCCATATTTTCAGGTGGATTCCCCGGATGATCTTGCCCATATCTTCGACGTCTTCAAGCGAGAGTACACGCCGCCACGAGTCACGGATACGGTATGTCGTAATTATGATTGCATTATTGACTCTGCGGTCAGGGGAGTACTGTAAGGATTGCACTGATTATCTCCTCAAAGTTAGTTTCTCCTTTATAATCAATACTATGTGTAATGTGTGCTTGTAATACAAGCCTTGTATGCACGCGCGAAGATCAATATCGAATTAAAAAGGTGATATTTGAGTGTCCGTTTAAAGGCACAACCACGAGCTAATTTGAAACTCTCCACTCTGGCAATGCTCTCTCGTTTTCTTTATCTACAAGAGATCGTTGTCAGAGCGGAGAGTAAAATTAGGATGTCCCTAAAATTCCTCATTCCATTCTGCAGAAGACCCGTATGGTGGGGGGGGGGGGGGGGTTACTAAATCGACTACGCTGATTCCAAATCAGCCTTAAAAACCTGCGAAATGTTTTCCAGAAGACCCGTATGGTGATCTGGATCGAGTCGGCGCGTGCACTCCTCGACATGCCGCGCATCCTCTCCACCGCCCTCAACCTCCACCAGTCCACCGGATTCTTCAAACTCGACGGTGTCGTCTTCGGATCTGACGATTACTGTGCCGATATCGGTGGGTCACATTCATGATCCCGTATTAATATATGTGCTATCGGTGGGTCAGATTAGTAATCTAGGTGTGGTAGATGGTTACTGTGATGATATTGATCATAGGTGGGCGCGTGAAAACGAATATTTTTTGCGCACAGCCTTGCCTTCCCATGGGGGACTTGCGCATAGCCTTGCCTCGCGAAAATCGGACAATTTCCAGTCGAATTCGTCAAAAAATAGCCATGCGCACAGTCTTGCCTTACCCTTCCCCGGTTTGCGCACAGCCTTTCCCCCAGCGTGCCCACCTATGTGTCAAGTCATCAGGGTTTCAATTTTGCAGACGAGGATGAATAGTTTTGCCCGAGTGATTCATATGACTGCTTAGGATGTCCTCTAGAATCTAAGTTCTGTATTTTCCCCTGAATTCCAAAAAATGCACTGTTCGAAAATTTCCTATATGCATCATATATTACAGGTGCGACGCGAACCTCCGAGGGCCTGGAGAATTTGTACGCCCGTCAGAGATTCGTTGCCTGCTGCAAGGTATGTTGTTGATATGTGCAATTATTGGGTTTGTTTTTTAGTATTGTAGTCTTTATGTCATTGATTTTTTGTGATTAAAAAATATAGTGGTTCGATTTTCCAAATATTATGGGTCGATTTAGAAAATTCGTTAATCGTTTGTCATTGAGTAACCTGAAAGTGAGCCATATAGAGTGGGTTAATCCTCGCATTACGAGGGTATCAATATGTATACTTTATGTCGATGCATACGATGAATTATAGGACAATAAAATAGCAATATTATATAGGTAATAAGGACTTGTTCGTGACGATATATGGTTGCAGGCCTTCCAACTGCAAGCCATCGACTCGGTGTACATCGACATCAAGGATCACGACGGACTGAAGAAGTACTCGGAACAGGGTACGGTAGTCTACCTTCGATATGCTATCGACGACTGACTTTTTTCCTAAATTAACTAGCTTTACGTTACAGTTTTGTTTTTAGGTAGAAGCTGGGGATTCACCGGCAAGCAGACAATACATCCGTCACAGGTATTAGAGATTAGTCGTGGTTCAATGTAGTAGTCTATGAATTGTTGTCCCTACTACGGAGTACGGTAGCCTGTAAGACAAGACTATCGACAACTGGCTTTTTAAAATCTCAAACATACGATAAATAATAGATCTCGTTAGAAAGCAACCATTATCACAGACCTCTTACGTGGATATTTTTCACCATTCCCTTCATTTTATTTACGCATCTATTTACATTTATTACCCCAATTGATCCACTCAAGAATATTTTTCAATGATCGGAAAGTCAAATTATTGATTGATCCTATTTTTAATAATAGTATAGATCTTTGAACTCTCAGAATTATAGTTTGATCTTTGATCTCTTACATTTGACCAACTGGGACAGTTGGATGGAGCGATGCATTCGACAGAATGATCAAAGATCAAATTTGAGATAAAAATGATTAACAGAAGGAGCAAAAATCAAGGATTGTCAAATCTTGAACAACAACTCTGATTGTGAATACCAGCGATTTTCTGGTTTCACCTTCTTCTTTTTTAATATTGAACGAATGTTATTTGCTATTTTCGTCAAATTGAGAGCAAAAATCATTTAAACCCGATAGGGTAATGCGAAATTAAACAGAGATAATACAATTTTATTCAAATCATTTAATTCATTTTCAGGTTCCCATCGTTCAATCGGCCTTCCTTCCTCCGCCAGACCGCATCCAATGGGCACGAGAATTGGCTGACGCGTTTGCTGAGCATCAGAAGAAGGGTACGGTAGGATTCGAATTTGAGATTTGGCGGGAAATATTTGTGGATTACTGGATACGGTAGAATTTGAATTCAGGAAAGGGCGCCTTCTCGTTCAGAGGACAGATGATCGATCGACCTCTTCTTCTTCAGGTTAGTGGTCTCTTTTATTCGTTTGGGCGTGAGTCTTATAAGATAATTTGAGAGAATACACAGCATTTCAAGGGCTGATATTCATTGAGAATGAAATGCTAGGAGAGGCTCAGTTCGACAATATTGCGAGAGCTCTGGTATTTCAAAGCTTAAAGTGTACTTACTGTAATTCATTTCGTTAAGAGAGCCTGTCTGAGGGAACTTACATATGAGGTGACATAGCGAAAAATAAATATTTTTGTTTGATGTGGAATAAAATAGTACACTACCAGGTGACCTCAGCCACACATATGAGAAAGTTTGATTTTGTGTCTGAAGGTTACTGTAAGCGAAAATGTTCATTTGGTCGAAAAAATTATTTCGGTTCCCAAGCATCCGATCGACTCGGGAGTGGTACCAATCGATTCCTCGAGCGAATACAAGCAACTTTTACTCCGATCGCTTTTTAGTCAGGACTACGAAGAATCGAGATATTACGAAAATAAACTTTTGAACGTTAATTTCTATGCGACGGTTCTCTAGGAGGAAGAAATTAAATTTGCTTAAATCGTTCTACACTTAATTACCTACCTTATATTTAAATATGAAGGCAAACAAACCTGGTCAAATTTGGTTACGAAAGCAAAATATGGCAGCAACTCGGTAAAAAAGTCACTTCACGATCCTTAGTGCGCTTGTCATACTGTAGACACCTGTCTATTTTCACGGCTCTATGACCGGACTCCCCCTATAGGTTTAATTTATTTCGTTTTTACTTAAAATTAAAACACACACTAGGGGGGGAAACATTTAAATACGGAATAAATTGAGCAAGAATAAACCAATTAATGGGGCGGGGTATAGAGCCGTGAATAAGAAAATATGACAGGGCACCAATTGCTATAGAACCTTTTTAAAGAAGGAAGAAAGTAAATATGTTTAAATCGTTCTACATCTAATACCAAACCTTATATTAAAATATGAAGACCAACAAAAGAGGTCAAGTTTGTATTTGAACGCAAAATATGACCGTGACTCAGTCTAAGACTACTTCACGATATTATTTTGGTGCCTTGTCACTCTGGTGTTGAAATCCATGAATGATCACGGATACGAGTATGATCATGCATAATTCGACATGAAATGCATGATAATACATGGGATATCCACGGTTCGATATCATAAATGGATTCTTTGTGATCGTGTATAGATTTTCCGTGATCTTGCATGGAGTCTCAAAATCCACGCATGATCACGGATAACCCATGCATGATTCGAGTATTTTCCATGCTACTTTTATATCTTATCATTAATTGCACGAATTTTACTTGAATCATGCATGGATTCAAACGCCAGAGCATATTGTCTTATTCACGGCTCTATACCCCGCCCCATTAATTGGTTTATTCTTGCTCAATTTATTCCGTTTTTAAATGTTTTCCCCCTAGTGTGTGTTTTAATTTTAAGTAAAAAAACATGTAAAAACGAAATAAATTAAACCTATAGGGGGAGTCCGGTCATAGAGCCGTGAAAATAGACAGGTGTCTACAGTATGACAAGCGCACTAAGGATCGTGAAGTGACTTTTTTACCGAGTTGCTGCCATATTTTGCTTTCGTAACCAAATTTGACCAGGTTTGTTTGCTTTCATATTTAAATATAAGGTAGGTAATTAAGTGTAGAACGATTTAAGCAAATTTAATTTCTTCCTCCTAGAGAACCGTCGCATAGAAATTAACGTTCAAAAGTTTATTTTCGTAATATCTCGATTCTTCGTAGTCCTGACTAAAAAGCGATCGGAGTAAAAGTTGCTTGTATTCGCTCGAGGAATCGATTGGTACCACTCCCGAGTCGATCGGATGCTTGGGAACCGAAATAATTTTTTCGACCAAATGAGCGTTTTCACTTACAGTAACCTTCAGACACAAAATCAAACTTTCTCATATGTGTGGCTGAGGTCACCTGGTAGTGTACTATTTTATTCCACATCAAACAAAAATATTTATTTTTCGCTATGTCACCACCCCCGGTCAGAATGTCAATTCCCTCAGACATGCTCTCTTAAATATTCTTTCACTTGAAGTAAACTTATAGTAAACTCAAGTCAGTGACGTATTTTAAGTGAACTCTAAGTTATAAAATACCATAGAATGAGCGTGAGATGAAATGAAGAAATAGCGTACACTAGGGTTGAAGGAACGGAAGCGGAGACTACGCACCCTATTCCCACCCCTTCCCTTCTCTATAGCAATCGCCCGTGAAAGTAGACTAAGTTTTGAAATGCCATAGAGTGAGCGTGAGATGGAATGAAGAGATCATGTACACTGTTTCGAGAGGCGGCCGAATGTCCGCATCGTTGTTATAGTTGAAACAATGTAGAGAATTTCACAACCTATCGATTATTTCTTTCAATAAATAATTTTACTATATTGGACTCGATTCAGGCGATGAATCTGCTCCAACTGGTAGAATCGGTGGAGAACGCCTCCAAATCAGCGTAGGTTCCGACAAGAAAAGGATTACGGTAGCATTGTAGTTAATCGATTTTTTACCCGTTAAATGATGATTGTATACTTCGTTTTGCGTAGAGAAATTGTGTATTATGTCATAATAAATCTGATTTTTGTGTACAGTATTAGAACACATACTATACGATAATATTGATTATTGATCTCAGCGTGATAGACTTACTATATAACATGGGAATTGCTAGTTGTGCCGGGCTGCAACAGATCCAATCAATCTCCCATATGAATAAAGGGATGTGGTATTGGTTACTGTATTGATGGGGACGAATTACGGTAGGAATAATATTGCCAAAGAGTAAATCCGCTTACGTCAACTGTATTTATTCTTCGTAGTTTTTTTTTTCTCACCCTAATGCTACTGATGAGCTCGATTTTTACTATATTGGAATCATTGCGCGCCTTATGAAGTTCTTCTAAGCGTTTTGAAACTGGAATCTGCCGTGTTATGATCAGAGATGTTCGTTAATGAAATTTTTCGTTAATTCGTTAAGTCGTTAAATTAACGAAAAATAAGTCGGTAATTTTCGTTAATTTTGTTAACTTTCGTTAATGCTCAAAGTATGAATTTTTTTTCCAAACACGTTTATTTATTAGAACAGCATGAATAGTGATGTCCCATAAGAGAGACTATCTGACTCAGTGAACATATTTTGATTATGGCTTGGCACTTGGTCAAAAAGTGATATGAACCGATCGGGCCCAAATCATGCACAGTTGTAGTATGGGCTGACATAAGCTTGCACACGAAGTTTGGGTTCGTCATATCTGCACCTTCGCTAAATAACGTAAGTTCGATGAAGTGTCATCGAAATTTCATAGTTTACGGATTCATTCGATATATGTATACGATGAAGGGAAATAGTGAGCAGGTACATTCCACCAAGTATCATCCCGATCCAAAACCGTGAGACCCAGAAAAAAATTAAAAAGACCGGTCTGGGGCCCATAAAATGTTTTTATTATTTTTCCTGCAATTGCCTATCGGTGAGGGTCTTTTTTTATTTCTTCAATTTGACGAGTATTCATTAGTGTAACTACTATATGAAAATGAACTAAAACACAATCGTGGAAGTTTGCCTTATTCCCGAAAAACCACAACTAATTCACCTTTTTATCGCAAACTGAGACGATAAATGGTGTGCCACCTACCGTAATGCAAAGGCGGAAATTCAAAATTCGTCAATCACTGTTTGTTTTCATTCGATTTCGATATTATATTATTGTTTTTCTTTTATTATTTGTTTGTTGTATGAATATCTGAGGTGTAATATGACGGTATTTTTCGAAAAAAACTATGAATTTTGAATTTCCGAATATGCATAACCGTAACCGGCATATGCTTATTCGATCAGTTCGCGATAAAAAGGTGAATTAGTTGTGGTTTTTCGGGAATAAGGCAAACTTCCACGATTGTGTTTTAGTTAGTAGTTCATTTTCATATAGTAGTTACACTAATGAATACTCGTCGTCAAATTGAAGAAATAAAAAAAGACCCTCACCGATAGGCAATTGCAGGAAAAATAATAAAAACATTTTATGGGCCCCAGACCGGTCTATTTAATTTTTTTCTGGGTCTCACGTTTTTGGATCGGTATGATAGTTGGTGGAATGTACCTGCTTACTATTGCCCTTCATCGTATACATATATCGAATGAATCCGTAAACTATAAAATTTCGATGCCACTTCATCGAACTTACGTTATTTAACGAAGGTGCAGATATGACGAACCCATACTTCGTGTGCAAGCTTATGTCAGCCCATACTACAACTGTGCACGATTTGGACCCGATCGGTTCATATCACTTTTTGGCCAAGTGCCAAGGGAATGTCACTTGAGCCAGATAGTCTCTCATAAATCGATATATCAATTGTTGTTAAATGAATACAGCTTAAAAAAAAGAATTTGGACAAAACAATAGATTTTGCCTAGAATGGGGTGCTAATGTGTAAGAAAAATACTCTTCTCCAGGTTGATTTTTCTAACTTATATCTTATAACGATTATAACTTATAACGAAGGCTTATATGATGAGACGTCTCATACTCATCTACCTTATTTTGTTCTCAAAGTAGGCATTCTCCATTCTGTCGACAATGTAATGTATTTGTGAACTACAAAGTTATTCCTTTAAACTGGTCTTGCACGTATGAATAAATAATAATAATTTATTCCTTCAATAGAACACATCTGGGATTGGGATCTGGGATCTGTTTGTCGATCTGTTAAGTAAGTCTTTTGAAGGATGTCCATCGCCAAGGCGGATCGATGTGTTATGAGGGGGGGGGGGGAGGTTATGAAATGAAGTTTGATTACGCGCGAGCAGTAAACTGGCTTCTGTTTGTTATTTCTTTCGACGTGATCGCATGTACAGGTGAAATCAATGATGACTGCACTCTTGCTATGTCCCGCACGAACTTGGGAAGGGTTTGGCGATACCTAACAAACAATATTAGCATAAAGTTTCGTTGGAATCTTGCTGATCTAGTAATCGTGCATTGCAGAGGCAGTTTTGAAATATTTCGTCTAGGCATACTCGAGCTAAATTTACTCGCTTCTCTGACAACACTCTCTCGTAAACAAAAAAACGAGAGAGCATTGCCAGAGCGGCGAGTTTGAACTAATCTCGGGTGTGATTTTAATGAATATTAGAACGTACCCGGATACGAAGAAGATAACAAGGAAAGGATCGAGCATTGGAAAGATAGCTGTGAGCATCATGAAGATACTACCGTCTCCAAATGGAATTCCGGTCAAAGGAAGAAGAAATACGGCTGCGAGGGGTGCATAGGAGACAAAACATGGGATTATGGTCTGCAAGGTACTTTTTATTCCTTTAAAGGCACTCCCTCGCTTAAAATCTCCACTCTGGCAATGCTCTCTCGCTTTCTGTGGCTACGAGAGAGCATTGGTAGAGCGGAAAGTTTCAAATTATCTTGGAAAGTGCCTAGAACCTGAATCAGTAAGACTCTGAAGAGCTGACGTTGCATTCTTCGTGTCTTCGATGTCAAATCATGCCTGGAAAGTGAAGGCACAACGTAAGATAAACTAAAACTCTCCGCTCTCGCTCTCTGATGTAATTTGTGTTCGCTGCGAGAGAGTATGGCAACAGCGGTGAGTTTTGTATCGACCATTAACTTCCCAAACCTTGTCTCTTTCAGTCCAGCAAATATACGATGAATACAGATCAGAATGACCACTGCGGTTCCCATGAATAATGTGAGAACTACACCAGTAGCAAATAGCGAATGTGGTTGCCATTGCCATACTCCATTAGATCCTTTTGTCTGACAATGAATCAGATTTGTTCATGAAGAGGGATTTTCATAAAGTCGTGAAATTTTCGTAAAATTAGAGAAATTTCGTTAATGTTTTCTAAGACAAATGTTGGGGAAATAACTTTTGGAAATTTCGAAAGGCAAAATCATTTAGTGTCTTTGCTTATGTTGTTGTATTGAGTGAACGAATTTCATTTTTAATAAACATAAATATATGATATTCTACGTAATCATTACTTACTCGATACAAAATACCTAGGTAGCTAGGCTGCATAGTCGAATTGAAATTAACATTGTACATTTCCTGTAATTTATTAATTAAAAATTTTTTGATTTATTGATTTTCGCTTATTGATTTTAAAAATATTGACTTTCGCATTTAAACTTCATGAATTACCAATATCAAGGGTGTGTAGATATTTCTGGTCTCATCAGTAGGATAGAATCCACCCGTGCATACATACATGAATCCCCCTGTGTAGAGTAAGTCGACGATTATAGCAAGGGTGATCCAATTACGCCAAGGATTTCGCTGCATCCAAGAAAGCCACGGTGGACTTAAATATCGTATACTGATACTGATATACGCCACAGAAATGGACTATATTTTGGTAACACTAGATTTTAACTAGACTAGACTTAAACGTCCTTTTAAGGGAAAATATATTCGGTCCACAATCTCTTCATTCTATGCATGTTTATGGTATATGTTTGTTCTGTGCGAATGAGATCATTGGTTGTTAGCTGTATTCCTAACTAGCTAAATGGACGGACTACTGTATAAGAAGTTTTTTCTGACTCCCTTTAAAGTGATAAGAAGAACCCAATACCATACCATTCTTATACAGGAATAAAGGACTTGATTTGATTTGTATACATGAACGATTATGCACTGTTACATTTGCCTTACATGCCTACGCCGTAACCCCCTCCGCCGCGAAGGAGAGGCGACAGAGGGGGTTACGGCGTAGGCACGTAAGGCAAATGTAACAGTGCATTAGGCCTTACTTGCACAGTAGAACGTATCGATAAATATAATGATAAGCCAAGAGTATAAATGTCTGGTAGAATAATACGATGAAGATTAATACTGAAATACAAGTTGATTCCAACAGGGTTCTTCATTAATAAACGTAAAAAATGTGATAAAATAAAGGCAGGCAGATATGAGAGGTTATATAATCGCAATATAAGAAAGAAAAAAATAAGAAAACGGGACTAACACATTGCGACTCCGAGTGTTGAAGAAGTTTCTGTGAACCGTTTGCCGTAGAAAAAGAGCCCGGCATCGCCCAAATACATAACCTATAACGTGCAGCTAGAATACTTTTCGATAGGTGGGTTAAAGGCAATTTTGGCCTAAGCAAATTTTACTTTGCGCTCTGGCAACGCTCTCTCGCTTTATTTGTCTTGGAGAGAGCGTTGAACGAATGTAGAGTAAAATTAGCTCGGGGTATGCTTTAAAATGTACCGGGATTATCGCTAAATGGACGAGGGATATGAGTACATCAACGACGCTGAAACTGAAGAGTAGCCAACGGTAATCGCCTACCTGCAGCACTCATGAATATTTTTCTTTTCTTTTATTTTCACATCGTAAATATTTTATATCTTTACATATTTCCTGAAAAACATATTTAAATGTCTCACATGATGATTGTTTGTTGTGACAATTACGTAGATAAGCCAAAAATTCGTGACAACAGACACAAACGTAGTTGAGCTGGTAAAAATCTGAATAAGTTTTTGGTTCAGAGCACATAGAAAAATAAGTGTACTCCACGGTACACAAGACCTGTGATGTGTTATATTTAACACTTTTTTGTTACTTTTAACACACAATACAATACATTTATCTTATCAGCACTAAGTGCAGAAGAGTAAGTCAGGGGCAGGGGGAATTTTGTTGCAAGTTCTTATTCTTCCGTCTCTGAGAGATGTTATTCTCCATTCAAGAAAACGATCGAACTGAAACTTGTTGATTGAAGTTGTAAACCCACGAAAACGGTCCGCTATCGTCCATTAGGCCTGCTTGACAGTTGGAAGTACACCTCCAGGCATTCCAAGGCCTTCTAGGAGGGGATTCGTCTGTTGATCCTTTTCTGTTGATGGAGTAGGCGAGAGAGGGACGGAGAGCTTAGTCGAACCGACCGCACCGCAGACAGAAAGGCAGAATGAATGGACAAACACACAAAAACACACAAAACACATGAAATGAAATGACCTATGAAATGTTATATTTAACACACAAAAAGTGTTAAATATAACATTTCATAGGTCTTGTGCTGTGGAGTACACTTATTTTCTGTGTGATTGATCGATAAAACGCAAATAAGAGACCATCATCATATATTTATTTGTCTAGATTTTTTTGTACACCTTGGTATATATGTATTGAGTAGAGGGAACGAAATGTTTCCATTAATGCAATTATGGTAGGCGAAACTTTTCAAATACAAAAGAACAAACTTCATGGACTTCATCACTGATCACCATATCGAATTTAAATTATCGAGGATTTGAAGCTGCTGGATTTTCAGAAGTCCAGAACTACTAACAGATGAAGGCAGAATAGAGTTGTTATTCCTGAAAATAAATGCAAGAGAAATCTGGTCAGCTCAAATGAAATAGATTATGGTAAAATGTAGTAATTAACAATCATTTCATAAAGTTTTCAAAGCTGTCGAATCTTGTTTATATGAAGTTTTTTCCCATCAGCAACTATTTAATTGGCTTTATTCATAAAATCCAGTGAAAAATATTCATCATATTAATTAATCTCATTGAGGGTGAGAAAAATAAAATCTCTCACAATTAAGATATAGGACGCTGTGAGCAATAAATTGTGGCAAACTTGTACTTTTTGCATGTGTGTGACAAAGATTGACAACTTTATCGGAGAAGTTTGTTGTCAGACATCAGAAAGTATAAAGATTGTTGTCATAAATAAATGTGGTAACAATTAGTGACAATTTTGTAGACAGACAACAAAACAAAGGGTAAAATTAGTCAAACGTAGAAGAGCAGTGAAATGACTACAGAAAAGTCGTGATCTATAGTTAGACAACAAAAAAGGTATATTTTGCAGTCAGCAAGCTTAAATGAATACTCGTTAGCGAGCCCCGCTCTCTCGCAGACAAAGAAAGCGAGAGAGTTTTGCCAGAGCGGAGAGTTTCAAATGAGCTCGGGGTATGCCTTTAAGCACTCAATAAATGTTGAGTAATGCCTAATCATAAATAGTTCGATTGGGATTGTGTACTGTCGATTTGTGTACTATCGATCGATTGATATCGATTGATTTCAGACAAGAAAAGACCCGACAGAGGAGCGGTGACGTCTTCAGTGATAGTAGTTCCAGTGAGGAAGATGATGACGATAGTTTTGTCAGGGTGAGTTGGACACATTTTAACTTGTTCTTTTCAAATTCAATTCGATGACCTTTATCTGGCGCAGAACCATTGGGGAGGGAATGTTTTGCCATTAAACGACTGTTGTTTATTGCATTATATTTGCTCAATACTCTTGATTTTTCATGAAAAGACTGGTTAAAACAACATTTTGAAAGAATAATGTATCTGCGTAGGCGGAGGCGTTTTCCAAAAATCCTCCGCCTACGCTAATGACGTCACATTTTCCGGGAAAACGGTTTTCC
The DNA here is from genome assembly GCA_943737045.1 of Parapristionchus giblindavisi. Lineage (NCBI taxonomy): Eukaryota > Metazoa > Nematoda > Chromadorea > Rhabditida > Diplogasteridae > Parapristionchus > Parapristionchus giblindavisi. The sequence continues at coordinate 951,075 of CALSFV010000214.1, read as the reverse complement.
CGTTGTTCTTGCATATGGCCACTGCATAGAAAGCTTATAGTCATTACTGAGTAGTCCTCGAGTCTCTATTGTGATTTAGTGGATGTTTTTTCCTCTTTCAGGTCACTCCGTTCTTTCGTTCCGCTCCACCCGAAGAGAATCTGGCCGATACTATCAGTCAATTCAAGGTACGGTATAGTCATAAATGAGTAATTTCATGAGAGGGGCTTACGACGTAAGCCTTACATGGATCAGGAATTTTTCTAGCATTGTCGGGTATAAATTATCAATTATCGATTGTTCGCTTTGTGCATTGATTGATTGATTCGTGTTCAGGATCCAACCGAGATCGAGGGCATAGAGTGCACGATGGTGGTCGGTGAATTGTATTATATTGCATCCGAGCTGGTAAGGATACCGCTTTATTTATTTTTAAATTAGTTTTATTTATTTTTAAAATGAAGTCTTCCTACCGAACAGCATAACGAATGGTTGCCAATGCATGCAAAATATAGTTGTATTAATATTTCAGTCGCGCCGGAAAGTCAGTGCCAACTTTTTGTTTTTGCTATATTTGTTGAACCAAGCGTGCTATGGGGCCGCTCTCGCGAGTTCTTATGGGAAATTTATCGAGGAATCTGGCCCTGATATTGCCGACTCATGAAAATTTCTCAAAAAGTTTTTCCAGCCTACCGTTCTTCCATAAGTTTGAGATCTACGCTTCGGCTACCCAGAAAATGTTTTTTAGGTTGCTGCGATTTTTTTCAACCGCAGCGGCCTTGCTGCAAAATGGCGGCTGCAAACTCAGATCTCAGCTCCAAGACATGCTAGAGACTCGTTCTTGGTATCAAAATGATCCTTATGATGTCCCAAATAATCCCTGATAGTTTGGTTCTGATCGGACCACAATTGCCTTCAGTACACCAAAAAGTCACTTTTTCAGATGACCTCACTTTGAGGGCCTACAATTATGGCAGTGATTTTTCTAAAATTTCGGTTCTTGTGCTAAAATGTGCCGAAACCATCATAAAATACGTCTGCAAGCTTGGGAGAACCCATCTTGCAGCCCCTCGGTGCCACATCAGTCTTTCCCGCACGCACTTACTGTGCGTGCGCGCTTCTGGGATGGATTTGGCATATTTTAGCACAAGAACCACATTTTTAGAAAAATCACTCTCATAATTGTAGGCCCTCAAAGTAAGGTCATCTGAAAAAGTGACTTTTTGGTGTACTGAAGGCAATTGTGGTCCGATCAGAACCAAACTATCAGGGATTATTTGGGACATCATAAGGATCATGTTGATCCCAAGAACGAGTCTCTAGCATGTCTTGGAGCTGAGATCTGAGTTTGCAGCCGCCAATTTGCAGCAAGGCCGCTGCGGTTGAAAAAAATCGCAGCAACCTAAAAAAAAATTGTCTGGGTAGCCGAAGCGTAGATCTCAAACTTATGGAAGAACGGTAGGCTGGAAAAACTTTTTCCTCGGAGTTATGAATTTTCAAAAAAAGTGGACTTCGATTGCGTCATCATTACGCAATAATGAGAAATTTTCATGAGTCGGCAATATCAGGGCCGGATTCCTCGATAAATTTCCCATAAGAACTCGCGAGAGCGACCCCATACCACGCTTGGTTCAAAAAATATAGCAAAAACAAAAAGTTGGCACTGACTTTCCGGCGCGACTGTAAATAGTATTGCTTTATTGTTAAATTTATATCTGGAGAATACATTATGAAGCGATAGGGCACTGCCATCAAGCACTACTTGACAATGCTGAAACAAGAATCTCACAAGGGCCTTACAGTTTTCTTTATTGCTTTAAATTTTTAATATTTATTTATTTATTATCAATTATACGATGATATTTGGGCCATGAAATATGGTTTTGGGTAGCATGCGCGCTTTGACTTGGAATCAATCAATCTTGTGTATTGAAAACTGTAAATACCCTTATTAATTTACTTATTCCATCAAATATAATGGGACCCTTGTACGATTCTTGTTTCAGCATTGCCATGTAGCGTTTGACTATAGTGTCATATCGTTTCCGTATAGGTAAAAAAAAGGTACAACCCGTTATTCAAGGCACACGAGGTCCTGCGGGTTATCACTGCTAGGCCAGTGATATTTCCGTATATAACAGTTTATAACAGTTTTTTTACCGTTCAACTGTCCGTATATATGTACTCAATAAAGATATAAATTTTACAATAAAGCAGCAATATTTAATTTTAATACGACTATATTTCGGATAGAAGGGCAATAATCCGATATGCCGTTCTGTAGGAAGATCTTCATCGAGACTGCGGGGTTATATGCAAATCAAAAGCGCGACTCATGGATTTGTAAAAAAGATACTTGTTTTCTATAATATCTTGAATATATATTGATTATTCCACATTGGCCATTAATCTAGTAAATGTAAGAGTGAACATTAATGTCGTCAATCGATAAATGGCATTTAAATGTTTCCGAGCGTTAACCACGTATGAAATTATGGTTTTGGGTTGGATTTCCTTATAATCGATCTTATGTAGTGAGAGCTGTGAGATTCTTGTTTCAGTATTGCCATGTAGTGCTTGACGATAATGCCATATCGTTTCACGCCATATATATTCAATAAAGATATCAATTTTACGGCAAAACAACAATGTTTAATATTAATACAACTATATTTTGCAAACATTGACATCCATCCGTTCTTTAGGAAGACATATATACATCGACACCGCAGAGTTCTATGCAAATCAAATGCGCGAAAAAAATGTAAAAAAATAATAAAAAAAATGGTGATTTTCGCTTCTGCAACAAAGTTCACCCGAAGATTTTCAGTCTGCCATTCAAATGTTTCCGAGCGATAACCTCGTACGATTTGGCGTATGATCTCACGTATGCGGAAAATTCATGCGAAGGGTTGTCCATGTATGGCTTGTGAGATTCTGGTTACTGCGCTGGCATTTATTTCGTATTATAACGCTTTGTCGATACTTGATGAGGTATGTAGTAGCTGATCTATCAACAAAAACAAACCAACAACAAAAAATTAAACATTAATATTACTACGTACATGGGCAACCATTCGACAAATCTTTCTACACACGTGACTACTGTATTGGTTTCCATGAACGTTGACAAACGTGACGTCACATCCTTAGGCGGATGCGTTTTCTAGAAAAATCCTCCGCCTAAGCTTATGACATCACGTTTGTGGACAAACGGTTTGTCAACTTTCATGGATACGGCCACTGAAGGGTGCCGTAGAGAACAAATATCAGACATTTATGATGAATTGATTGAGAATTTTATGCCCTTTGTCGATATGACAAATTCGCAACCAGGAATACAGATTTTTTAACGTATGTAGCTTCTATTAAAACTATTCTTACTGTGGCATGAGAAGTCTAGTTTTCCTGACTCCCTTTAACGTGATAAGAAGAACTCAATACAATACTTTTCTTATACAGAAATAAAATATTTGATTTGATTTGATCCTTTGCAGATTTCGGAATTCTCCTCGATGCAGGGTATTATAGAATTAAAACTGTCCGAACAATACAAATTCCGCTGTTTGCCGCGCAATACTCAGACACCGCCCACTTCTTCGCGCGACATACCTTTTTCTCTTATTTTATCGAATTTTATGGCGTTTCCTCCTCATTTCACAGGACTTTCAATAAAAATAAAATTATATGCATTGAAAAAACGTTCGAAAAACCTTCCGAAAATTTGGAGTGCATTTTTCTTAACGGTGGAGAAGTTTACTATATTCGGCATTTGGCGCGGTGTGTGCAAAACTTTTGTAATTCTATAATACCTTCGATCGTCTGGTTGCAGATACTACACTTTGATGTGCGTGAAGCCGTCGAGGAGGACGAACGACGCGAGCGTGAGGGCGACTACTATATGATAGACGCTGAATCCCGCCGCGATTGTTAGCATACTGTAGCGGCGCCCATTTTTATAGATTTATTTAGATTGATACTTTACTTTGTAATGTCTCTATTCAATCCCGTTTTCCCCATTTTCGAGTTTAAAACTTGATAGAGCTTTCAAATTTGTTTACTCTTACTGCGTATTTCGCCCCCGTTTATAGCAGTCCAATTATCTTCAATATATACATATTTGTACACAAACTCACTCACTCACTGTCAGCGCTACTGTAGATGTTCGGCCCTGATTCTCAGACAAGAACGCCCGCTAGTTGTTCCGTTTCTCACCCGGCTATTCGCCGGTTACGGTTCTCACCCATGGCCCTGATGCTGACCCACTTACTGCATGCGAAGCTTTGTACGTTTGCGCTTTCCACACACCCTTGTCGGATGCTTTTGTTCAATTTCTATTCTTTTCGCCCCATCCCCGTGTCTTTTCGGCCATTCCTTCTCATGCCTGTACTCACTCACTCGAATACAACCCGAGTTATGGTTACTGTAGCCCACATATGAGTTATGGTTACTGTAGCCCACATATGAGTTATGGTTACTGTAGCCCACATATGAGTTATGGTTACTGTAGACTGTACAAAAACGAACCCCGACCAGTTACTGTCGCTCACTTGTAGGCCTGCTCATATACGCCCACCGCGTTCTCTGAATCTTGCACCACCCGTTTTTAGAGGATTAAGATGTTGTCTATGACCACTTTATCTCACATCACAAACTATGTTTTTGTTCTCTGTCAACTTGAAAGAGTAAATTGGCTAATCGATTTATATTGTAATTAGTGCCATTATTTTGTAAATTGTTATCACACACTATGATTAAGGTTTCTTCTAAAGCTCATTATCAGACCCAATTCACTAATTTTTTTTTATATTTGATATGTTATGTTGTTGTATACATCAGATTTTGCGAATAAACGAGTACTCTCATTAGTTCAATGCCTACTTGGATGGTGATTCATTACACAACCCGTACACTATTCGGGATACGGTATCGATCGTGTTTGCGACCCAGTGAACTGCAGTAACGTATTGTGACTGTGTTAAAAAGTGATCTATGTCAGATTGAAACTCTTCAATTTTGCACAGTGATAGAGGAAGAGTGTGATGTTGTGAATACCGCTCGACTAGAACGAGAAAGGGGTAAATAATAAGAGAGCGAGAGAAATCATGGAAAGGCAGAGATAGAAGGCGTGTTGCTAACAATAACAAACTAACATTAACAAAGAGACTCTCTCAACTTAATTTGGCGATGAGTTCATTTGAAAGCACTTTTTCTGTAGATTAACAATAAGAATATGTGCTTTAAAAATGCAAAAGAGGTCTGTGCACGGACTAAAGCATGTCAGATTTAGCAGCAATTGCCACCTTGCAATTATGCGCGCACTGGTAAGCTAGGTCTCCGTGTTATTTCTGCGAGCTAGTGGTGCTCGTTTTCCGTTTCCCCAGTTTTTCCTTCCAATAGTGAGTTGCAAGCGTCGACGAGAATGCACTTGAACCGTTTCATTCATTTGTAGTAGTTTCACGCTGTTGTTTAACATCTTTCATGGGTCTAGCCTAAGCCAAGTTCTTCAGATATATCGTAATAACTCATCTCTACCTCTGGACCAATACTAGCCTGCAGAAATAACGCGTAGAAGTAACCCATCAGTGCGAGCATCATTGCGAGGTGGCAATTGCTCAAACTTTGCCAGGCTTTAAGTCCGTACACAGACCTCTTTTGCATTTTTAAAGCACATATTCGTAATCTACAGAAAAAGGGCTTTCAAATGAACCATAACACATATCTCATCGCCAAATTAAGTTGAGAGAGTCTCCTTGTAAGAAGGAATGTTTTTGTGAGTAGTTGGGTTCCCCCCAGTATATGTCGGTCGTTGTGGAGAGGTGATGCCAGAATGATCTCCCCTCCTTATCTTTACTCGTCATTCCTCATGACCCATTCCCTTGCATAAAGTTTGTCCTGTCGTCTAGTCGTCTTTTTCACCCTTCAACTGATGTGGCCCTTTATGATCTGTTTTAAATCACGGAGAGAAAAGAAAAGCCGAGAAAACATCTCGTTTTACATATTCTCTCACCTTTTTCTTTCCATTTCGTGACATTTGAACACCATATATTAAGAATGCGGGCTCCATCATGGTTACTGTCTACGGTGGTTCGACCACTACGGATGGACTCGTCCCGTCCCTCATCCTCATTTGCCGGCATCAAAGAAGCCGCACGATATGTGCCACGAAGAGCGTTACTGTACGTGCCCGCCAGCTCGGAGAAGATGCTCGCGAAAGTGTCGACCATCCAGGTTCGCGCCAATTTGGGATTTGAAATTTCATTTGCCTGATTCAGGCGGACTCGGTGGTGATTGAGCTGTAAGATGGCTTAGCTCTCACGGCGAAGGATGAAGCGAGAAGTACTGTATTATAACAGAAATAGATCATAGTTTGCACTCGAACACTTTGTACTTGTTGAAACACCCTTGTGGTGTACGATAAATAAATAAATAAATAAAAATAGTTAAACATGCAAATGTACTCGTGAAATTAATGCTTCAATTGGTGAATCCGAAAAGGATACTGGCATCGTGCGGATATTGTATGTATTAGTTGCATATTTCATTCGTTGCTCAACATAATCTAGATACAGATTAGTGTACAATTTAGAGAGATGTTCTAAGCGTTCGTTCTGAAACGAGAACATGCCGTGTTGGGAACATACGTGGGCGGCATTGTCGCTAGCGGCAAAACCCACCCGGGTTTGTCACTCAACAATGAAAACAATTTTGCCAAAATTCGTACAGAAATGACATTTTTGTGTCCCACCCACCCGATTTTATTTTCCAGCTACAATGGCGGAATGTATCTCTGGTATTTCAAAACTTAAATTTTACTTAGAATACGTCACTGACTTGAAGTTTATTTTAAGTCAATTTCAAGTGTGTGACGTCACTTTTTCACTTTAAGTAGACTTGCACAGTGACGTCATACTTTGAGTAGACATGCGTTTCTCTTGAAGTAGACATGCAAGTCTACTTAAAGCGAAAGTGTAGGTACACTTCAAGTTTTGAAATACCAGAGTATCATTGTGATCATCCTTGATCATATCTATGTTGATAGAATAATCGCAAAATTTCTGCTTAAAGGTGGAGACCCGCGAATGTTCATGCAAATCTCTTGCATCTCGCTTATGCAAGTGTCAAATGATATGCAAGAAATTAGAGTGAACTCTCATCAGTCCCTTAGCGCAGTGGTAACATTTCTGACTATATAGCGCATGGTCGCGGGTTCGAATGCTATTGCCGAACTTTCTTATTTTCAAAAAGCGCGCCTTTGCCTGCGATTGCAAGCATGATTCATGCATAATTCTAGCGATCACTAAGCTGAATTAGCATAAAATAAATAGTGTACGGTATGTAGAATTACTTTTGCTTACTTTCTGTCTTCACAGTTCGTTCACGAAAATATTCGCGGGAGTCCACCTTTAAAGGGAGCGTAATATCTCTCAATGGTCTCTTCGACGCTCAATTCTTTCTCGTTGTTAGAGAACATAGAAATAGTGTGCGCAATGAAGAGGCCATTGAGAGAGGCTACGCTCCCTTTAACATCTAGCTATTCAATCTATTATTCCTATTTTGTTTTCAGGAAGAACGCCGCTGTCGCTCTGGACAAGTTGGCTGGTCAGCCACGAAAGGCATTCGAGATCGGAGTGCGGGTGAACTCCGTAGCTAGTGGGCTAATGGACGATCACGTCAAGGTTGGTGTGATTATGCCTGGTTACGGTAATTTTGAAGCACTGTTGTTAGTTAGGATACTGTAGGTTACTGTGTTTGAGACGATGGTTAGCGTGCGCTAGAGCAACGATCATTCTCTTCTGAAATTACAATGCTAATATGGTTTTGGGGCAATAGGAGTTAATTTTAATTCACTGGTGGATTAAGAAATATGAAGGGAACAGTCCGGTTACTGTAATGTTTTCATCATGATTGATATTTCAGGCATTGGTGCGTGCTAAGAGTCTACCCGAGGCATTCATGATTCCTAAGGCGAGTCATTTCATTCATTTCCTTTTTTTTCAAAATGCGGCCAATCTACGTAGTTTGTAACGTACTTTTCGACTGATGACTCATGTGCATGGTTGGCAACTCATGAATTATAACATTAAATTTGAATTGAAAAATGAAATTTAAATTTTATATATCTTTTTTTGGAATTGAGAATCCAATTTTGTTGTCATATATCCAGGTGGATTCTCCGGATGATCTCGCCCATATCTTCGACGTCTTCAAGCGAGAGTACACGCCGCCACGTGTCACTGATACGGTATGTCGTAGTTAGGATTGCATTATTGACTCTGTGGTAAGGAGATTTCTGTAAGAATTGCTCTGATCATCTCCTCATAGTTGGTCTCTACTGTATAATAAATAATACCTGTAATGTGTGCTTGTGCGCCCGCTCGAATCAGTTGCACATCGAAATCGACTACGCTGATTCCAAATCAGCCTTAAAAACCTGCGAAAATATTTCCAGAAGACCCGTATGGTGATCTGGATCGGCTCGGCGCTCTGGCAATGCTCTCTCGTTTTCTTTGTCTACGAGAGAGCGTAGTCAGAGTGGAGAGTCTATTTATCTCCTCATTCCATTCTGCAGAAGACCCGTATGGTGATCTGGATCGAGTCGGCTCGTGCACTCCTCGACATGCCGCGCATCCTCTCCACCGCCCTCACCCTCCATCAGTCCACCGGATTCTTCAAACTCGACGGTGTCGTCTTCGGATCCGATGATTACTGTGCCGATATCGGTGGGTCAGATTCGTGATCGTGATTACGGTATGTGATATCGGTGGGTCAGATTCGTGATCGTGATTACGGTATGTGATATCGGTGGGTCAGATTCGTGATCGTGATTACGGTATGTGATATCGGTGGGTCAGATTCGTGATCGTGATTACGGTATGTGATATCGGTGGGTCAGATTCGTGATCGTGATTACGGTATGTGATATCGGTGGGTCAGATTCGTGATCGTGATTACGGTATGTGATATCGGTGGGTCAGATTCGTGATCGTGATTACGGTATGTGATATCGGTGGGTCAGATTCGTGATCGTGATTACGATATGTGATATCGGTGGGGCAGATTCATGATTGTTTTTACGATATTTTATATCGGTGGGCACGTTTGTTCAATCATAAGAGAGTATGTACAATAAGCCGGGAAATAGGAATTATTACACCATAAATAATTGTGTAAGAAATGTATGGTATGGTCTACGCATACAGCGCCTATAAATAGTAGGTGTATTCAAATAGCGATCACCGGACTGGAAAAATGATCAGCGCGTAAGTTCGAAATAACATGAGTAGAGAAATAAGGCGAAGGTGATCGAAGCGTGGCGCATTGGTAAGATGGCCGCCTCTCCTCCCAAAGGGTACGGGTTCGAATCCCGACCGGAGTTTTCGCTTCATCCCTTATTGTACACTCTGAACTAACGCGTGGGTCACATTTATGATCGTGATTACAATATGTGATATCGGTGGGTCAGATTAGTAGTCTAGCTTTGGATTGCGGGCCCGCAATGCTCTGTAAAATCATTGCGGGTCCGCAAAAGACTACTTTATTCCTATATGGCCACTTTTTGTTATTCTGTTCTCTTCACTTTCCTTCGCTCTCACGTTTACTTGAGAGAACAGAAATCATTGCGGGCCCGCAATAGCACGATTTTACACCGCACTGCGGGCCTGCAATCATTAGCAATAAGAGTCAAGGCTATTGCGGGCCCGCAACCCCCGAATAGCCAACTCTAGTAGTCAGTGACTAAATAGGTTATCTGGTTTTCCCTGAATTCCAAAAATGCTCTGTTCGAAATTTTCCTAGGGGTATCTATTTAGTCACTGGTTTGAATTGATCCGCATTGGGTTTGATTGGATTGTGGTTATCTTATAGAAGATCAGTAGAAGCGACATTAACTCTTATATAGTCTATATATCATATATTACAGGTGCGACGCGAACCTCGGAGGGAATGGAGAATTTGTACGCCCGTCAGAGATTCGTCGTGTGCTGCAAGTTATGCTGATATGTGCAATTATTGGTTTTGTTTTCTTTAGCATTGTAGTATTTATATCATGGATTTTCGGTGCCCTGGCCATTTTTTTTTAAATATAGTGGTTTGATTTTCCAAATATTATGGGTCGATTTAGAAAATTCGTTAATCGTTTGTCATCGAGTAACCTGAAAGTTAGCCATATATGGTGGGTCCTCGCATTACGAGGGTATGAATATGTATACTCTACGTCGATGCATACGGTGAATTATAGGACTAACAAAAACAATATCATATAGGATACAGAGACTTATTCGTGACGATCTATTTTTGTAGTCCTTCCAACTGCAAGCCATCGACTCAGTGTACATCGACATCAAGGATCAGGACGGACTGAAGAAGTACTCGGAACAGGGTACGGTAGTCTACCTTCGAAATACTATCGACGACTGACTTTTTTCCTAAAATAACTAGCTTTATGTTACAGTTTTGTTGTTTTAGGTAGAAGCTGGGGCTTTACCGGCAAGCAGACCATACATCCATCTCAGGTAATGTAGATTGTCTGATTCAATGTAGTAGTCTATGAATTGTTGTTCCTTGTACGGAGTACGGTAGCCTGTAAGACAAGTCTATCGAGAACTGGCTTTTTTAAAATCTCAAACATACGATAAATAATAGACTGATCTCTTTAAAACTATCACAGCCTCCTACGGGGATATTTATCACCACTCTTTTCATTTTATTCACACATCTGTTTACACTTATTACCCCAATTGATCCACTCAACAATATTTTTCAATGATAGGAAAGTCAAATGATTGATTCATCCTATTTTTAATAGTATAGATCTTTGAACTCTCAGAATTATAGTTTGATCTTTGATCTCTTACATTTGACTAACTGGGAGAGTTGGATGGAGCAATGCATTCGACAGAATGATCAAAGATCAAATTTGAGATAAAAATGATTAATAGAAGGAGCAAAAATCAAGGATTGTCAAATCTTGAACAACAACTCTGATTGTGAATACCAGCGATTTTCTGGTTTCACCTTCTTTTTTAATATTGAACGAATGTTATTTGCTATTTTCGACAAATTGAGAGCAAAAATCATTTAAACCCGATAGGGTAATGCGAAATTAAACAGAGATAATACAATTTTATGCAAATCATTTAATTCATTTTCAGGTTCCCATCGTTCAATCGGCCTTCCTTCCTCCGCCAGACCGCATCCAATGGGCACGAGAATTGGCTGACGCGTTTGCTGAGCATCAGAAGAAGGGTACGGTAGGATTCGAATTTGAGATTTGGCGGGAAATATTTGTGGATTAATGGATACGGTAGAATTTGAATTCAGGAAAGGGCGCCTTCTCGTTCAGAGGACAGATGATCGATCGACCTCTTCTTCTTCAGGTTAGTGATCTCTTTTATTCGTTTGGGCGTGAGTCTTATAAGAGAATATGAGAGAATACACAGCATTTCAAGGGCTGATATCTATTGAGAATGAAATGCTAGGAGAGGCTCAGTTCGACAATATTGCGAGAGCTCTGGTATTTCAAAGCTTAAAGTGTACTTACTGTAATTCATTTCGTTAGATATTCTTTCACTTGAAGTAAACTTACAGTAAACTCAAGTCAGTGACGTATTTTAAGTGAACTCTAAGTTATAAAATACCATAGAATGAGCGTGAGATGAAATGAAGAAATATCGTACACTAGGGTTGAAGGAACGGAAGCGGAGACTACGCACTCTATAGCATACACCTTCTCTATAGCAATTGCCGTGAAAGTAGACTAAGTTTTGAAATACCAGAGAGTGAGCGCGACATGAAATGAAGAAATAGCGTACACTAGGGTTGAAGGAACGGAAGCGGAGACTACGCACTCTATAGCATACACCTTCTCTATAGCAATTGCCGTGAAAGTAGACTAAGTTTTGAAATACCAGAGAGTGAGCGTGAGATGGAATGAAGAGATCATGGATGCACTGTTTCGAGAGGCGACCGAATGTCCGCATCGTTGTTATAGTTGAAACAATGTGGGCAGAGTAGAGAATTTCACAACCTATCGATTATTTCTTCCAATAAATAATTTTACTATATTGGACTCGATTCAGGCGATGAATCTGCTCCAACTCGTGGAATCGGTGGAGAACGCCTCCAAATCAGCCTAGGTTCCGACAAGAAAAGGATTACGGTAGCATTGTAGTTAATCGATTTTTTACCCGTTAAATGATGATTGTATACTTCGTTTTGCGTAGAGAAATTGTGTATTATGTCATAATAAATCTGATTTTTGTGTACAGTATTAGAACACATACTATACGATTATATTGATTATTGATCTCAGCGTGATAGACTTACTATATAACATGGGAATTGCTAGTTGTGCCGGGCTGCAACAGATCCAATCAATCTCCCATATGAATAAAGGGATGTGGTATTGGTTACTGTATTGATGGGGACGAATTACGGTAGGAATAATATTGCCAAAGAGTAAATCCGCTTACGTCAACTGTATTTATTCTTCGTAGTTTATTTTTTTTCTCTCACCCTAATGCTACTGATGAGCTCGATTTTTACTATATTGGAATCATTGCGCGCCTTATGAAGTTCTTCTAAGCGTTTTGAAACTGGAATCTGCCGTGTTATGATCAGAGATGTTCGTTAGTGAAAATTTTCGTTAATTCGTTAAGTCGTTAAATTAACGAAAAATAAGTCGGTAATTTTCGTTAATTTTGTTAACTTTCGTTAATGCTCAAAGTATGAATTTTTTTCCAAACACGTTTATTTATTAGAACAGCATTAACAGTGATGTCCCATAAGAGAGACTATCTGACTCAGTGAACATATTTTGCTTATGGCTTGGCACTTGGTCAAAAAGTGATATGAACCGATCGGGCCCAAATCATGCACAGTTGTAGTATGGGCTGACATAAGCTTGCACACGAAGTTTGGGTTCGTCATATCTGCACCTTCGCTAAATAACGTAAGTTCGATGAAGTGGCATCGAAATTTCATAGTTTACGGATTCATTCGATATATGTATACGATGAAGGGCAATAGTGAGCAGGTACATTCCACCAAGTATCATCCCGATCCAAAACCGTGAGACTCAGAAAAAAATTAAAAAAGACCGGTCTGGGGCCCATAAAATGTTTTTATTATTTTTCCTGCAATTGCCTATCGGTGAGGGTCTTTTTTTATTTCTTCAATTTGACGAGTATTCATTAGTGTAACTATTATATGAAAATGAACTAAAACACAATCGTGGAAGTTTGCCTTATTCCCGAAAAACCACAACTAATTCACCTTTTTATCGCAAACTGAGACGATAAATGGTGTGCCACCTAAATGCAAAGGCCGTAATGCAAAGGCGGAAATTCAAAATTCGTCAATCACTGTTTGTTTTCATTCGATTTCGATATTATATTATTGTTTTTCTTTTATTATTTGTTTGTTGTATGAATATCTGAGGTGTAATATGACGGTATTTTTCGAAAAAAACTATGAATTTTGAATTTCCGAATATGCATAACCGTAACCGGCATATGCTTATTCGATCAGTTCGCGATAAAAAGGTGAATTAGTTGTGGTTTTTCGGGAATAAGGCAAACTTCCACGATTGTGTTTTAGTTAGTAGTTCATTTTCATATAGTAGTTACACTAATGAATACTCGTCGTCAAATTGAAGAAATAAAAAAAGACCCTCACCGATAGGCAATTGCAGGAAAAATAATAAAAACATTTTATGGGCCCCAGACCGGTCTTTTTAATTTTTTTCTGGGTATCACGTTTTTGGATCGGTATGATACTTGGTGGAATGTACCTGCTTACTATTGCCCTTCATCGTATACATATATCGAATGAATCCGTAAACTATAAAATTTCGATGTCACTTCATCGAACTTACGTTATTTAACGAAGGTGCAGATATGACGAACCCAAACTTCGTGTGCAAGCTTATGTCAGCCCATACTACAACTGTGCACGATTTGGGCCCGATCGGTTCATATCACTTTTTGGCCAAGTGCCAAGGGAATGTCACTTGAGCCAGATAGTCTCTCATAAATCGATATATCAATTGTTGTTAAATGAATACAGCTTAAAAAAAAGAATTTGGACAAAACAATAGATTTTGCCTAGAATGTGGTGCTAATGTGTAAGAAAAATACTCTTCTCCAGGTTGATTTTTCTAACTTATATCTTATAACGATTATAACTTATAACGAAGGCTTATATGATGAGACGTCTCATACTCATCTACCTTATTTTGTTCTCAAAGTAGGCATTCTCCATTCTGTCGACAATGTAATGTATTTGTGAACTACAAAGTTATTCCTTTAAACTGGTCTTGCACGTATGAATAAATAATAATAATTTATTCCTTCAATAGAACACATCTGGGATTGGGATCTGGGATCTGTTTGTCGATCTGTTAAGTAAGTCTTTTGAAGGATGTCCATCGCCAAGGCGGATCGATGTGTTATGAGGGGGGGGGGGGGGGAGGTTATGAAATGAAGTTTGATTACGCGCGAGCAGTAAACTGGCTTCTGTTTGGTATTTCTTTCGACGTGATCGCATGTACAGGTGAAATCAATGATGACTGCACTCTTGCTATGTCCCGCACGAACTTGGGAAGGGTTTGGCGATACCTAACAAACAATATTAGCATAAAGTTTCGTTGGAATCTTGCTGATCTAGTAATCGTGCATTGCAGAGGCAGTTTTGAAATATTTCGTCTAGGCATACTCGAGCTAAATTTACTCGCTTCTCTGACAACACTCTCTCGTAAACAAAAAAAAACGAGAGAGCATTGCCAGAGCGGCGAGTTTGAACTAATCTCGGGGTGTGATTTTAATGAATATTAGAACGTACCCGGATACGAAGAAGATAACAAGGAAAGGATCGAGCATTGGAAAGATAGCTGTGAGCATCATGAAGATACTGCCATCTCCAAATGAAATTCCGGTCAAAGGAAGAAGAAATACGGCTGCGAGGGGTGCATAGGAGATAAAACATGGGATTATGGTCTGCAAAGTACTTTTTATTCCTTTAAAGGCACTCCCTCGCTTAAAATCTCCACTCTGGCAATGCTCTCTCGCTTTCTTGGTATACGAGAGAGTGTAGCCAGAGCGGAGAGAAAAAAATTGCTCGTGTATGAATTTAACTGGCCAATTGAAGAATTTACCTTAAAGTCACACCCGAGCTAATTTGAAAATCTCCGCTCTGGCAATGTCTCTCGCTTTCTTTGGCTAAGATAGAGCATTGGTAGAACGGAAAGTTTCAAATTATCTTGGAATGTGCCTAGAACCTGAATTAGTAAGACTCGGAAGAGCTGACGTTGCATTCTTCGTGTCTTCGATGTCAAATCATGTCTGGAAAGTGCAGGCGATTGTTGGAGAGTCGACGGCAAAACGTAAGATAAGCTAAAACTCTCCGCTCTCGCTCTCTGATGTAATTTGTGTTCGTTCTGAGAGAGTGTGGCAACAGCGGTGAGTATCGACCATTAACTTCCCAAACCTTGTCTCTTTCAGTCCAGCAAATATACGATGGATACAGATCAGAATGACCACTCCGGTTCCCGTGAATAATGTGAGAACTACACCAGTAGCAAATAGTGAATGTGGTTGCCATTGCCATTCTCCATTACATCCTTTTGTCTGAATCAGATTTGCTCATGAAGAGGAATTTTCGTAAAATCGTGAAATTTTAGAAATTAGAGAAATTTCGTTAATGTTTTCTAAGACAAATGTTGGGGAAATAACTTTTGGAAATTTCGAAAGGCAAAATCATTTAGTGTCTTTGCTTATGTTGTTGTATTGAGTGAACGAATTTCATTTTTAATAAACATAAATATATGAAATTCTACGTAATCATTACTTACTCGATACAAAATACCTAGGTAGCTAGGCTGCATAGTCGAATTGAAATTAACATTGTACATTTCCTGTAATTTATTAATTAAAAATTTTTTTGATTTATTGATTTTCGCTTATTGATTTAAAAAAATATTGACTTTCGCATTTAAACTTCATGAATTACCAATATCAAGGGTTTGTAGACATTTCTGGTCTCATCAGTAGGATAGAATCCGCCCGTGCATACATACATGAATCCCCCTGTGTAGAGTAAGTCGACGATTATAGCAAGGGTGATCCAATTACGCCAAGGATTTCGCTGCATCCAAGAAAGCCACGGTGGACTTAAATATCGTATACTGATATACGCCACAGAAATGGACTATATTTTGGTAACACTATAGATTTTAACTAGACTAGTCTTAAACGTCCTTTTAAGGGAAAATATATTCGGTCCACAATCTTTTCATTCTATTCATGTTTATGGTATATGTTTGTTCTGTGCGAATGAGATCATTGGTTGTTAGCTGTATTCCTAACTAATTAACTGGACGGACTACTGTATAAGAAGTTTTTTCTGACTCCCTTTAACGTGATAAGAAGAACCCAATACCATACCATTCTTATACAGGAATAAAGGACTTGATTTGATTTGTATACATGAACGATTATGCACTGTTACATTTGCCTTACGTGCCTACGCCGTAACCCCCTCCGCCGCGCCGGAGAGGCGACAGAGGGGGTTGCGGCGTAGGCACGTAACGCAAATGTAACAGTGCATTAGGCCTTACTTGCACAGTAGAACGTATCGATAAATATAATGATATGCCAAGAGTATAAATGTCTGGTAGAATAATACGATGAAGATTAATACTGAAATACAAGTTGATTCCAACAGGGTTCTTCATTAATAAACGTAAAAAATGTGATAAAATAAAGGCAGGCAGATATGAGAGGTTATATAATCGCAATATAAGAAAGAAAAAAATAAGAAAACGGGACTAACACATTGCGACTCCGAGTGTTGAAGAAGTTTCTGTGAACCGTTTGCCGTAGAAAAAGAGCCCGGCATCGCCCAAATACATAACCTATAACGTGCAGCTAGAATACTTTTCGATAGGTGGGTTAAAGGCAATTTTGGCCTAAGCAAATTTTACTTTGCGCTCTGGCAACGCTCTCTCGCTTTATTTGTCTTGGAGAGAGCGTTGAACGAATGTAGAGTAAAATTAGCTCGGGGTATGCTTTAAAATGTACCGGGATTATCGCTAAATGGACGAGGGATATGAGTACATCAACGACGCTGAAACTGAAGAGTAGCCAACGGTAATCGCCTACCTGCAGCACTCATGAATATTTTTCTTTTCTTTTATTTTCACATCGTAAATATTTTATATCTTTACATATTTCCTGAAAAACATATTTAAATGTCTCACATGATGATTGTTTGTTGTGACAATTACGTAGATAAGCCAAAAATTCGTGACAACAGACACAAACGTAGTTGAGCTGGTAAAAATCTGAATAAGTTTTTGGTTCAGAGCACATAGAAAAATAAGTGTACTCCACGGTACACAAGACCTGTGATGTGTTATATTTAACACTTTTTTGTTACTTTTAACACACAAAAAGTGTTAAATATAACATTTCATAGGTCTTGTGCTGTGGAGTACACTTATTTTCTGTGTGATTGATCGATAAAACGCAAATAAGAGACCATCATCATATATTTATTTGTCTAGATTTTTTTGTACACCTTGGTATACATGTATTGAGTAGAGGGAACGAAATGTTTCCATTAATGCAATTATGGTAGGCGAAACTTTTCAAATACAAAAGAACAAACTTCATGGACTTCATCACTGATCACCATATCGAATTTAAATTATCGAGGATTTGAAGCTGCTGGATTTTCAGAAGTCCAGAACTACTAACAGATAAAGGCAGAATAGAGTTGTTATTCCTGAAAATAAATGCAAGAGAAATCTGGTCAGCACAAATGAAATAGATTATGGTAAAATGTAGTAATTAACAATCATTTCATAAAGTTTTCAAAGCTGTCGAATCTTGTTTATATGAAGTTTTTTCCCATCAGCAACTATTTAATTGGCTTAATTCATAAAATCCAGTGAAAAATATTCATCATATTAATTAATCTCATTGAGGGTGAGAAAAATAAAATCTCTCACAATTAAGATATAGGACGCTGTGAGCAATAAATTGTGGCAAACTTGTACTTTTTGCATGTGTGTGACAAAGATTGACAACTTTATCGGAGAAGTTTGTTGTCAGACATCAGAAAGTATAAAGATTGTTGTCATAAATAAATGTGGTAACAATTAGTGACAATTTTGTAGACAGACAACAAAACAAAGGGTAAAATTAGTCAAACGTAGAAGAGCAGTGAAATGACTACAGAAAAGTCGTGATCTATAGTTAGACAACAAAAAAGGTATATTTTGCAGTCAGCAAGCTTAAATGAATACTCGTTAGCGAGCCCCGCTCTCTCGCAGACAAAGAAAGCGAGAGAGTTTTGCCAGAGCGGAGAGTTTCAAATGAGCTCGGGGTATGCCTTTAAGCACTCAATAAATGTTGAGTAATGCCTAATCATAAATAGTTCGATTGGGATTGTGTACTGTCGATTTGTGTACTATCGATCGATTGATATCGATTGATTTCAGACAAGAAAAGACCCGACAGAGGAGCGGTGACGTCTTCAGTGATAGTAGTTCCAGTGAGGAAGATGATGACGATAGTTTTGTCAGGGTGAGTTGGACACATTTTAACTTGTTCTTTTCAAATTCAATTCGATGACCTTTATCTGGCGCAGAACCATTTTGGAGGGAATGTTTTGCCATTAAACGACTGTTGTTTATTGCATTATATTTGCTCAATACTCTTGATTTTTCATGAAAAGACTGGTTAAAACAACATTTTGAAAGAATAATTTATCTGCGTAGGCGGAGGCGTTTTCCAAAAATCCTCCGCCTACGCTAATGACGTCACATTTTCCCGGAAAACGGTTTTCCCGTTGTTCTTGCATATGGCCACTGCATAGAAAGCTTATAGTCATTACTGAGTAGTCCTCGAGTCTCTATTGTGATTTAGTGGATGTTTTTTCCTCTTTCAGGTCACTCCGTTCTTTCGTTCCGCTCCACCCGAAGAGAATCTGGCCGATACTATCAGTCAATTCAAGGTACGGTATAGTCATAAATGAGTAATTTCATGAGAGGGGCTTACGACGTAAGCCTTACATGGATCAGGAATTTTTCTAGCATTGTCGGGTATAAATTATCAATTATCGATTGTTCGCTTTGTGCATTGATTGATTGATTCGTGTTCAGGATCCAACCGAGATCGAGGGCATAGAGTGCACGATGGTGGTCGGTGAATTGTATTATATTGCATCCGAGCTGGTAAGGATACCGCTTTATTTATTTTTAAATTAGTTTTATTTATTTTTAAAATGAAGTCTTCCTACCGAACAGCATAACGAATGGTTGCCAATGCATGCAAAATATAGTTGTATTAATATTTCAGTCGCGCCGGAAAGTCAGTGCCAACTTTTTGTTTTTGCTATATTTGTTGAACCAAGCGTGCTATGGGGCCGCTCCCGCGAGTTCTTATGGGAAATTTATCGAGGAATCCGGCCCTGATATTGCCGACTCATGAAAATTTCTCATTATTGCGTAATGATGATGCAATCGAAGTCCACTTTTTTGAAAAATCATAACTCCGAGGAAAAATTTTTTCCAGCCTACCGTTCTTCTATAAGTTTGAGATCTACTCGTTCTTGGTATCAAAATGATCCTTATGATGTCCCAAATAATCCCTGATAGTTTGGTTCTGATCGGACCACAATTGCCTTCAGTACACCAAAAAGTCACTTTTTCAGATGACCTCACTTTGAGGGCCTACAATTATGGCAGTGATTTTTCTAAAATTTCGGTTCTTGTGCTAAAATGTGCCGAAACCATCATAAAATACGTCTGCAAGCTTGGGAGAACCCATCTTGCAGCCCCTCGGTGCCACATCAGTCTTTCCCGCACGCACTTACTGTGCGTGCGCGCTTCTGGGATGGATTTGGCATATTTTAGCACAAGAACCACATTTTTAGAAAAATCACTCTCATAATTGTAGGCCCTCAAAGTGAGGTCATCTGAAAAAGTGACTTTTTGGTGTAGTGAAGGCAATTGTGGTCCGATCAGAACCAAACTATCAGGGATTATTTGGGACATCATAAGGATCATGTTGATCCCAAGAACGAGTCTCTAGCATGTCTTGGAGCTGAGATCTGAGTTTGCAGCCGCCAATTTGCAGCAAGGCCGCTGCGGTTGAAAAAAAATCGCAGCAACCTAAAAAAAATTTTCTGGGTAGCCGACGCGTAGATCTCAAACTTATATTAGGTTGTGCCATAAGTCTTTTTGAATTTGGCGGTTCAACTTCAAATTGAATTATCTCAGTTCAACAACGACATTGAGGAGGAATTTCTTCGCTGTTATGGTCGATGACTCTTTGCTATATTCCAGCCACACAATGGGCTCACTACTTATAGAAGGACCAGGGTTATTGTGCAAACTGGGAGGCCACCCACGTTTGGGTATCTTCTTAGTTCTTAAACTTTTCATTTACTAAAGCAAGTTGGACGCCTTAACTAAAGTAGCGACCAGAGAGAGTAAGGTCCGGAGAGTAAGGAGGCACAGGTAGTATGCGGTAGAAAATTTTGGCAGTCTTAGTATAACGTGTTTTACTTAGAAAGTACGAGTGGAGCCGTGAAGAAGAAACATTTGATAGCGCTGTGGACGCGGCGATACGAGCTATGGCTTCAAATATTGTATTTATTTACAATTGAGGTCCCCGATTATATCAGTGACCTCAACTACACGCATGCAATACATTGGTCAATTTCACACTTCTTTTAACCTAGGGTATCTAAATTTTCAGATGTTTTCAGGTTTAGTGATTGGTCCTGGTTTCTCTCGTTTCCAAATTCACTGGCTATAATGTGCACTGTTATTGCGAATGATCTATCTCTTCAATCAAACGACCAGATTGTCATCTCGGGCGCTTGTTCTTTTTAGAAAAATAAAAGAGATATCCGCGATTTTACTCAAATTCCCGCCAAATGACCACTTTTCGTATAATCAACTTTTTGACTTTTTCAAGAATCCTCAATTCTAGCGAAATAGTGGGCATGGATGATACAAGTGTGGCTAATATTTAACGGGTGGTATCAAATGGCTCGCTCTCCTTTAAGACGAGTTGCGGAACTCAGAATTCCGAAGTGACCATTTCTCTATTTAATAATATAATTTCTGATTTTAAATTTACGTAAGCAATCGGCCAGCGTATGGTTAGAGGGCACATATGTGGGATACACATAACCTAGTTGTTGATTGATTTTTGTAAATTTCAAGTGAGAGAGAGCCGGGTACAAATTGGACCCAGAACTCGATTTTTATTTTGGACAAACGAGCGAGGCATACTCATATTTAGAGGGAAGTCTGAATCGAACGTGATATGGGTTATGTAGAGGGGGACACTAGTTAGTGATATGCACCAGTGCAGAGAGCTCCGTTGAAAACGAAATGAGAAACAAAAGTGCAAACAAAGCACTATAAAATTCAAAAAGACTTATGGCACAACCTAATAGAAGAACGGTAGGCTGGAAAAAATTTTTCCTCGGAGTTATGAATTTTCAAAAAAAGTGGACTTCGATTGCGTCATCATTACGCAATAATGAGAAATTTTCATGAGTCGGCAATATCAGGGCCGGATTCCTCGATAAATTTCCCATAAGAGCGACCCCATACCACGCTTGGTTCAAAAAATATAGCAAAAAACAAAAAGTTGGCACTGACTTTCCGGCGCGACTGTAAACAGTGCTTTATTGTTAAATTTATATCTGGAGAATACATTATGAAGCGATAGGGCACTGCCATCAAGCACTACTTGACAATGCTGAAACAAGAATCTCACAAGGGCCTTACAGTTTTCTTTATTGCTTTAAATTTTTAATATTTATTTATTTATTATCAATTATACGATGATATTTGGGCCTTGAAATATGGTTTTGGGTAGCATGCGTGATTTGACTTGGAATCGATTAATCTTGTGTATTGAAAACTGTAAATACCCTTATTTATTTACTTATTCCATCAAATATGTTGGGACCCTTGTACGATTCTTGTTTCAGCATTGTCATGTAGCGTTTGACTATAGTGCCATATCGTTTCCGTATAGGTAAAAAAAAAGGTACAACCCGTTATTCAAGGCACACGAGGTCCTGCGGGTTATCACTGCTAGGCCAGTGATATTTCCGTATATAACAGTTTATAACAGTTTTTTTACCGTTCAACTGTCCGTATATATGTACTCAATAAAGATATAAATTTACAATAAAGCAGCAATATTTAATTTTAATACAACTATATTTCGGATAGATGGGCAAGAATCCGATATGCCCTTCTGTGGGAAGATCTACATCGGCACTGCGGGGTTACATGCAAATCAAAAGCGCGACTCATGGATTTGTAAAAAAAGATGCTTGTTTGTTTTGAATATATATTGATTATTCCACATTGGCCATCAATCTAGTAACTGTAAGAGTGAACATTAATTTCGTCAATCGATAAATGCCATTTAAATGTTTCCGAGCGTTAACCACGTATGAAATTATGGTTTTGGGTTGCTTTTCCTTATAATCGATCTTATGTAGTGAGAGCTGTGAGATTCTTGTTTCAGTATTGCCATGTAGTGCTTGACGATAATGCCATATCGTTTCTCTCCAAATATATTCAATAAAGATATCAATTTTACGGCAAAACAACAATGTTTAATATTAATACAACTATATTTTGCAAACATTGACATCCATCCGTTCTTTAGGAAGACATATATACATCGACACCGCAGAGTTCTATGCAAATCAAATGCGCGAAACAATGAATTTATAAAAAAATGTGGTGATTTTCGCTTCTGCAACAAAGTTCACCCGAAGATTTTCAGTCTGCCATTCAGATGTTTCCGAGCCTTAACCTCGTAATATTTGGCGTATGATCTCACGTATGCGGAAAATTCATGCGAAGGGTTGTCCATGTACGGCTTGTGAGATTCTGGTTACAGCGGATGCATTTACTTCGTATTATAACGCTTTGTCGATACTTGATGAGGCAGTAGCATCTATCTTTAAACATGCAGCAAAACAAAAAAAACATTAATATTACTACGTACATGGGCAATCATTCGACAAATCTTTCTACACACGTGACTACTGTATAGGTTTCCATGAACGTTGACAAACGTGACGTCACATCCTTAGGCGGATGCGTTTTCTAGAAAAATCCTCCGCCTAAGCTTGTGACATCACGTTTGTCGACAAACGGTTTGTCAACTTTCATGGATACGGCCACTGAAGGGTGCCGTAGAGAACAAATATCAGACATTTATGATGAATTGATTGAGAATTTTATGCCCTTTGTCGATATGACAAATTCGCAACCAGGAATACAGATTTTTTAACGTATGTAGCTTCTATTAAAACTATTCTTACTGTGGCATGAGAAGTCTAGTTTTCCTGACTCCCTTTAACGTGATAAGAAGAACTCAGTACAATACTTTTCTTATACAGAAATAAAATATTTGATTTGATTTGATCCTTTGCAGATTTCGGAATCCTCCTCGATGCAGGGTATTATAGAATTAAAACTGTCCGAACAATACAAATTCCGCTGTTTGCCGCGCAATACTCAGACTCCGCCCACTTCTTCGCGCGACATACCTTTTTACCTTTTTGTCTTATTTTATCGAATTTTATGGCGTTTCCTCGTCATTTCACAGGACTTTCAATAAAAATAAAATTATATGCATTGAAAAAACGTTCGAAAAAACCTTCCGAAAATTTGGAGTGCGTTTTTCTTAACGGTGGAGAAGTTTACTATATTCGGCATTTCGCGCGGTGTGTGCAAAACTTTTGTAATTCTATAATACCTTCGATCGTCTGGTTGCAGATACTACACTTTGATGTGCGTGAAGCCGTCGAGGAGGACGAACGACGCGAGCGTGAGGGCGACTACTATATGATAGACGCTGAATCCCGCCGCGATTGTTAGCATACTGTAGCGGCGCCCATTTTTATAGATTTATTTAGATTGATACTTTACTTTGTAATGTCTCTATTCAATCCCGTTTTCCCCATTTTCGAGTTTAAAACTTGATAGAGCTTTTAAATTTGTTTACTCTTACTGCGTATTTCGCCCCCGTTTATCAGACTGCCTACTATGTTATACAATTGCTAGCAGTCCAATTATCTTCAATATATACATATTTGTACACAGTCAACTCACTCACTGTCAGCGCTACTGTAGATGTTCGACCCTGATTCTCAGACAAGAACGCCCGCTAGTTGTTCCGTTTCTCACCCGGCTATTCGCCGGTTACGGTTCTCACCCATGGCCCTGATGCTGACCCACTTACTGCATGCGAAGCTTTGTACGTTTGCGCTTTCCACACACCCTTGTCGGATGCTTTTGTTCAATTTCTATTCTTTTCGCCCCAATCCCCGTGTCTTTTCGGCCATTCCTTCTCATACCTGTACTCACTCACTCGAATACAACCCGAGTTATGGTTACTGTAGCCCACATATGAGTTATGGTTACTGTAGCCCACATATGCGTTATGGTTACTGTAGCCCACATATGAGTTGTGGTTACTGTAGCCCACATATGAGTTATGGTTACTGTAGCCCACATATGAGTTGTGGTTACTGTAGCCCACATATGAGTTATGGTTACTGTAGCCCACATATGAGTTATGGTTACTGTAGCCCACATATGAATTATGGTTACTGTAGCCCACATATGAGTTATGGTTACTGTAGCCCACATATGAGTTATGGTTACTGTAGCCCACATATGAGTTATGGTTACTGTAGACTGTACACAAACGAACCCCCCGACCATTCACTGTCGCCTGCTCATATACGCCCACCGCGTTCTCTGAATCTTGCACCACCCGTTTTTAGAGGATTAAGATGTTGTCTATGACCACTTTAACTCACATCACACACTATGTTTTTGTTCTCTGTGAACTTGAAAGAGTAAATTGGCTAATCGATTTAATTAGTGCCATTATTTTGTAAATTGTTATCACACACTATGATTAAAGGGACCGAAACCTTTGTCAACGGTCTCTTCAACGCTCTACGCTCTCTCGTTGTTAGAGAACAGAGAAATAGTGTGCGCAATGAAGAGACCGTTGAGAGAGGTAACGCTTCCTTTAAAGTTTCTCCTAAAGCTCATTATCAGACCCAATTCACTATTTTTTTTATATTTGATATGTTATGTTGTTGTATACATCAGATTTTGCGAATAAACGAGTACTCTCATTAGTTCAATGCCTACTTGGATGGTGATTCATTACACAACCCGCACACTATTCGGGATACGGCATCGATCGTGTTTGCGACCCAGTGAACTGCAGTAACGTATTGTGACTGTGTTAAAAAGTGATCTATGTCAGATTGAAAAGCATCAATTTTGCACAGTGATAGAGGAAGAGTGTGATGTTGTGAATGGAACGAGAAAGGGGTAAATAATAAGAGAGCGAGAGAAATCATGGAAAGGCAGAGATAATGTTAGTTTGTTGCTAACAATAACAAACTAACATTAAGAAGGAATGTTTTTGTGAGTAGTTGGGTTCACCCCAGTATATATATGTCGGTCGTTGTGGAGAGGTAATGTCAGAATGATCTCCCCTCCTTATCTTTACTCGTCATTCCTCATGACCCATTCCCTTGTATAAAGTTTGTCCTGTCGTCTAGTCGTCCTTTTCACACTTCAACTGATGTGGCCCTTTATGATCTGTTCTAAATCACGGAGAGAAAAGAAAAGCCGTGAAAACCTCTCGTTTTGCATATTCTCTCACCTTTTTCTTTCCATTTCGTGACTTTTGAACACCATTTATTAAGAATGCGGGCTCCATCGTGGTTACTGTCTACGGTGGTTAGACCACTACGGATGGACTCGTCCCGTCCCTCATCCTCATTTGTCGGCATCAAAGAAGCCGCTCGATATGTGCCACGAAGAGCGTTACTGTACGTGCCCGCCAGCTCGGAGAAGATGCTCGCGAAAGTGCCGACCATCCAGGTTCGCGCCAATTTTGGATTTGAAATTTCATTTGCCTGATTCAGGCGGACTCAGTGGTGATTGAGCTGGAAGATGGCGTAGCTCTCACGGCGAAGGATGAAGCGAGGTGAGTGGAGAAGTACTGTATTATAACAGAAATAGATAATAGTTTGCACTCGAACACTTTGTACTTGTTGAAACACCCTTGTGGTGTACGATAAATAAATAAATAAATAAAAATAGTTAAACATGCAAATGTACTCGTGAAATTAATGCTTCAATTGGTGAATCCGAAAAGGATACTGGCATCGTGCGGATATTGTATGTATTAGTTGCATATTTCATTCGTTGCTCAACCTAATCTAGATACAGATTAGTGTACAATTTAGAGAGATGTTCTAAGCGTTCGTTCTGAAACGAGAAGATGCCGTGTTGGGATCATACGTGGGCGGCATTGTCGCCAGCGGCAAAACCCACCCGGGTTTGTCACTCAACAATGAAAACAATTTTGCCAAAATTCGTACAGAAATGACATTTTTGTGTCCCACCCACCCGATTTTATTTTCCAGCTACAATGGCGGCCCACGCATGTATCTCTGGTATTTCAAAACTTAAATTTTACTTAAAAAACGTCACTGACTTGAAGTTTATTTTAAGTCAATTTCAAGTGTGTGACATCACTTTTTCACTTTAAGTAGACTTGCATAGTGACGTCATACTTTGAGTAGACATGCGTTTCTCTTGAAGTAGACATGCAAGTCTACTTAAATCGAAAGTGTAGGTACACTTCAAGTGTTGAAATACCAGAGTATCATTGTGATCATCCTTGATCATATCTATATTGATAGAATAATCGCAAAATTTCTGCTTAAAGGGAGCGTAATCTCTCTCAATGGTCTCTTCGACGCGCAATTCTTTCTCGTTGTTAGAGAACATAGAAATAGTGTGCGCAATGAAGAGACCATTGAGAGAGGTTACGCTCCCTTTAACATCTAGCTATTCAATCTATTATTCCTATTTTGTTTTCAGGAAGAACGCCGCTGTAGCTCTTGACAAGTTGGCTGGTCAGCCACGAAAGGCATTCGAGATCGGAGTGCGAGTGAACTCCGTAGCTAGTGGGCTAATGGACGATGACGTCAAGGTCGGTGTGATTATGCCTGGTTACGGTAATTTTGAAGCACCGTTTTTCATGAATCATAAGGATACTGTAGGTTACTGTAGGTGAGATGATCATTAGTTTGCGCTAGAGTGACATTGTACGTTGAGAATACAATCTTTATATGGTTGCGTGGCAATATAAGTTTCTTTAAATTCATTGGCGGAATATGAAAGATAAAGGGAGCAGTCAGGTTACTGTAATGTTTTCATCATGATTGATATTTCAGGCTTTGGCGCGTGCTCAGAGTCTACCCGATGCATTCATGATTCCAAAGGTGAGCCGCTGACAGAACAGCTGCGTTACAGATTTCCAAAATGGGCTTCGTTATTTGTAACGTAGTTTTCAATTTTTTTATTCATGTGCATTGTTGGCAACTCATAAATTCTTAGGTTAAGGTAGTCATGACAATGCTAAAAATTTACTTTGATCAATAACGCTCAATCGTTGAGAATCCAATGAAGTATGTCCATATTTTCAGGTGGATTCTCCGGATGATCTTACCCATATCTTTGACGTCTTCAAGCGAGAGTACACGCCGCCACGAGTCACGGATACGGTACGTCGTAGTTATGATGCATTTATAAATAAATTGACTCTGCGGTCAGGGAGTAGTGTAACAATTACTCGGAATATCTCATCAAAGTTATTTTTTTCTTTATAATCAATAATATGTGTCTTGTGTGCTTGCACGCTCGAAGATCAATATCGTATCTAAAAAAATGATATCTGAAGCGCACACCGAGCTAATTGGAAGGCAATGATCTCTCGTTTTCTTTGCCTACAAGAGAGCGTTGCCAGAGCAGAGAGCAAACTTAGCTCGGTATGTCTACTTAAAAAGTTAAAACTACTCGTTCCTTTCTACAGAAGACCCGTATGGTGATCTGGATCGAGTCGGTGCGCGCACTCCTCGACATGCCTCGCTTCCTCTCCACCGCCCTCAACCTCCACCAGTCCATCGGTTTCTTCAAGCTCGACGGTGTCGTATTCGGATCCGACGATTACTGTGCCGATATCGGCTGGTGATATTCGTGATCGTTATTGTGATATATGTTATCGGTGGGTCAGATTCATGATAAGGATTACTGTATGTGATATCGGTGGGTCAGATATGTGTTCTTTCGTAGATGGTTACTGTGACGATATTGATTTGTAGGATTCGTAATCTACGGTAGTTAGTGACTTAATAGATACCTGAATAACCTGTAAGGTCAGCAGGGTACTATTTGAATTCCGAGGATGAATAGTTTTATGTGGTGTTAATTTTCCGGAAATAGCACTCGGAAATAACAAATGAGTGTTAATTTTGCCCTCTTGTAAATATCATTGTAAAAAGCAAATATCTCTGTTCTCTGACTAGTTAGAGACTTGAAACTTTGTTTTTAGGTTAGAAACAACGAAAAAAGCTTATAAACAAAGTTTCAAGTCTCTAGCTCTACTAAGAAAGGAGATATTTGCGTTTTACATGATTTTTCCGAAAAAATTCGAACATGTATGTAAATATCAAATATCTCCGTTCTTAGTAGAGCTAGAGACTTGAAACTTCGCTTTTAAGCTTTTTTCGTGGTTTCTCATCTAAAAACCAAGTTTCAAGTCTCTAACTAGTCAAGGAAGTGAAATATTTGCTTTTTACAATGCTATTTACAAGAAGGCAAAATTAACACTCTTTTGCTTTTTCCGAGTGCTACAGTAGACGACAAAATTATATCATATTTCAGTTTTTTCGTCATAACATGCTTAAAAGTGGTTAAATCTTTCCCAATTTTTTACAGGTAATAATCCGTCCATATATGGTTCTTTGGGCAATTACTTGTTGAGATACCGCAAAAGGCAAAATTTTAAAAATTATTTTGCCAAAATTGTGAAATTGACGTTTTTCTGTTTTATTTTCTAACAATTTTCATTTTATACTTGTTCGTTTTAATTCATATTACCATTCATTATTTTATGATTTAGAGTATGGGTAGGCTTCGTGGAGCAGCCCGTTTAACATGGCACCAGCAAAATACGATGGTATGAGGAGCCCAAAGAGGAGACACACAAGTGCATCTTTCGCAGCAATTCAACTTGTCCCAATCAACGAATTTCCAAGTTCCTTACCCGGTACAGACCTCGAAACGTTCCAGGAGTAATTATTGGAACAGGTAAACCTCATAGACTCGCCATGTCTTCGATTGCAACGTCCTGCGGGCGCTACGAAATAACACCCAAATGTCGACAGGCGTGGTCAAATCGATTTCCCAGCCACCTGGAGACCCCAACGTGTCCCTCCACACTACTCAACGTTGTCTGAATGATGCTGGAGTCCATGCACGTCACCCGGTTAACAGGTCGATCATCAGTCCAAAGAATCATTCATGAGAAAGTGGAGTGTGCATGCGCGTATCGACACCGGGATCAGCAGACTTGCGAAATGTGCCCGATTGCATGAAGTTGACACTTTGGATCGAACCGGGTGTCAACAGGACGACGTACGTAATTTATATGTTCCAAATCTACGATATTCAACATCGATTCGGCCGATCATAGCATCGACATCGATTCGGCCGATCATAATAATAATTATTATTATTACTATTCGTATCGATATATGGTTGCAGGCCTTCCAACTGCAAGCCATCGACTCTGTGTACAGGGTGCGGCAGAATTATGGAAAAACGATCTTTGATCTCCCCTGATCACATGTATTGAGCAAATCGGTTCAACATATAATATTTTTTCAACAACTATTATATCAACAACAATCTTTGTTAGCTTCTTAATTCTGACTCCTTTCACGTTAATAACTAGCTTCAAACGATATTAGTGAAAACGACGGTGGCGGAATGGTATTTTAGGTCGATTCTTTCCCATTCCCAAAGAACTACTCCAGCGACTTCTTGAGCGACTCCAGATTCGAGTTGGGACGAGCATAGGTATTAATCTCAAGAACTGATCACACATAATGGTCGAGGGGGTTGAGATTGGGAGAGTAGGAGGACATTCCGAGGAGCGGGTAAAGGAGTGAAAGCGGGGTCTTGAGCCAGGCATTCACAATCTTTGCCTTGTGAGTCGGTGCCGAATCTTTCTTCGAGCTCCAATGCATGATCCCAAGGTGGCGCTTGGCTCCGGGCCGAGAATCTCCATTTGGATCTCTTACTGGTTGTTATCCTTGTTTAACTTGGCTCCAGGATCGACGAAAACCAGGATATTCCGGCCCACTAGGGTTGCAGGAACGGGGGCGAATTCTACGCACCCAATTGCCATCCCTTCCCTTCTCTCTAGCAATGGCCCGTGAGAGACACTCTCTCCCTTCCTAAATTCGTAGTTTGGCCTATCACTGCGAGAGAGTGCGTAGTCCCCGCACTTTTGCGGGGACTACGCACTCTTTCTCGCCTCTCCCTGACCCTATCCCTTCTCTCTCTCCGCTCCACCCGTCTCGCCCTCCATTGAGGCACATTTGAAAACATATCCAACTCCCCTCTCATCTGACATCTTGTCTTGTCTTGTCATCTTGTGAGAGCTTAGCAGTCAACAGCAAAGTTGTAGCTCACATCGACCCGGTTCTGATTCTTTTTTGGAAGACTCGACACGATCAAAACAAACGAAATTACATTCCTTCTACGGTTTCAGGTGGAAATCGAAACAATTACCGTTCAAAATAAGTGTTCGTTTGGACATTTGAATTTCTCTCAATGATCATAGGAATCAGATTTCCCCCTGAATATTTATTATGTTGAGTTCCTGTCATTCCATATATTTTTCATTTCAATGATTCAATGTCTCGAGAGGGACATTGTTAACCTCTCATGGTCCTCTCTTCCACTCTCGTCGCTCTTCTGGTTGTGAGATTATCTATGACAGATCAATAAAAATTCGTATACCATAAATATACGATGTCCCGGTGCCCGAGACTGTTACATTATTTTCATTTTTCACGGTCTTGATGCAGTATTTATTATCTAAGTGTTTTTAGTGTAGATTTGTTTGCCCAATGCACTTATGTATAATAATAAAAAGTGAGAAAAGTAACAGCAAGCGCAGCGGAGCAAAATATTTGTACTATAGCATACTGAATAAGGCCAGAGCGTGTAGTTAAAAAAACACTTAGATAATAAATACTGCATCAAGACCGTGAAAAATGAAAACAATGTAACAGTCTCGGACACCGGGACATCGTATATTTATGGTATGCGAATTTTTATTGATCTGTCATAGATAATCTCACAACCAGAAGAGCGACGAGAGTGGAAGAGCGGACCATGAGAGGTTAACAATGTCCCTCTCGAGACATTGAATCATTGAAATTAAAAATAGATGGAATGACAGGAACTCAACATAATAAATATCCAGAGGGAAATCTGATTCCTATGATCATTGAGAGAAATTCAAATGTCCACACCAACACTTATTTCAACGGTAATTGTTTCGATTTCCATCTGAAACCCTAGAACGAATGTAATTTCTTTTGTTTTGATCATATCGACTCTTCCAAAAAGAATCAGAACCGGGTCGATGTGAGCTACAACTTTGCTGTTGACTGCTAAGCTCTCAGATGAGAGGGGAGTTGGATATGTTTTCAAATGTGCCTCAATCGGAGGCGAGACGGGTGGAGCGGAGAGAGAGTGGGGATAGGGTCAGGGAGAGGCGAGAAAGAGTGCGTAGTCCCCGCAAAAGTGCGGGGACTACGCACCCACCGGTTGTCTCTAATCTCTCGTGCGGGAAATGCCGAGAGAGGGGCAAGAGATATGAAGAGGGCGCGGTAAATTCGACTACGCCTACGCAACGGCAACCCTACGGCCCACGGCACAGATATCAGCCCAAACCATGACTTTAGAAGTAAGAGAGCCTCCATTCAACTCTCATCCGCTTCATAGGAGTCCTCTACTAATATCCTATCGTTTTGGAGGTAGTACGTTTGTTTCAGTGTGAACAGCGTCTTATCAGAGAAAGCGTCACCATGTGTTCCGCAGACGTAGTGCGAGCCAGAAGGACAGGCATCTATTCTGGGGCTACGAGAACTGACTTTTTTTTTAAATCTGGAACTGTTATGCAAATCATCTAATTCTCTATCATTTTCAGGTTCCCATCGTTCAATCGGCCTTCCTTCCTCCGCCAGACCGCATCCAATGGGCACGCGAACTAGCGGACGCGTTTGCTGAGCATCAGAAGAAAGGTACGGTAGGATTTGAATTTGAGATTGGACGGGAAATCGTTATAGATTAAAGGATACGGTAGAATTTGAATACAAAAAAGGGCGCCTTCTCGTTCAGAGGACAGATGATCGATTGACCTCTTCTACTTCAGGTTACTGGTCTCTTTTATTCGTTTGGGTGTGATTCTTTTGATGGAATGTGAGAGAGCGCATAGTGTTTCAAGAGCGAACATTCACAGAAAATGAAAGACTCGTAGTTATGTTACACATTTTCAAAATGCGGTCAGGTTTTTCGATTTTTCGGGAATTTCTGCTCAAAATGCGGCCATGCTTGGTAGTTTATAGCGTACTTTTCGACCTATGGAAAGACTAGGAGAGACGCAGTTCGACATTAATGCGAGAGCTCTGGTATTTCAAAACTTAAAGTGTACTTACTGTAATTCATTTCGTCAAATGTATAGTAAACTTCAAGTCAGTGACGTATTTAAAGTTTAAGTTTTGGAATACCAGAGAATGAGCGTGACATGGAATGAAGAGATTACTTACACTATTTTGAGTTGAACGCTTTGATACGATGTGGTCAAAGCGGAGAATTTCTCTGCCTATTGATTATTCCTTTCAATAAATTCACTATATTGGACTCTTTTCAGGCGATGAATCTGCTCCAACTGGTAGAAGCGGTGGAGAACGCCTCCAAATCGGCCTAGCAAGAATAGGATTACGGTAGCATTGTAGTTAATCGATTTTTTTTCTCGTTAAATAATGACTGTATACTTCGTTTTGCTTTGAGAAATTGTGTATTATGTCATAATAAATCTGATTTTTGTTTACAGTGTTACTACACATACTATACGATAATATTGATCATTGATCTCAGAGACTTACTATATAAACATATTTTCATCATATGGTAATTGTTAGTTGTGCCGTGCTACAACAATAGTATCTTGGCCCAGTCATGTACTCTCGCATATGAATAACGGGATGTAGTATTGGTTACTGTATTAATGAGGGGGACGGATTACGATAGGAAACATGTTGTCAGAGATCAAATCGTCTTGTGTCCAATGCATTTATTCTACGTAGTTTTATTTTTAATCTCACCCTAAGATACTGGTGAGGTTTGATTTTTACTATAATGGATTTATTTTTATACTATCAAGCATTGAGCGTCTTATGAAATTCTTCTAAGCGTTTTGAAACTGGAATCTGCCGTGTCATGATCAGTCATCAATGCGCCGTGTTATGTATTTAATCTTTTTTTGATTAAATTTATAATTGAATAAAACTATAGAATGAACAATCAGGTTGACGAATATTTATTCTTTTTGTTCAACGAGCCTTATATCTTATAACGATTATAACTAATAACGAAGGCTTATATTTGATACAGGTTGGCAAATGATTGGCACAAGGAGGGAGTCGAACCCACGACCTCTGCCTATCTAGGGTATCACTCAGAATCAATTCAATCTGTACGAAGGCTTATATGATAAGACATACTTATCTCCTTATTTTGCTCTTAAAGCAGGCATTTTCTATTCTGTCGACAAAGTAATGTATTTGTTAACCATATACAAAATTATTCCTTTATACTCATCTTGCACAGTAGAACGTATAAACAAAGGAAGTTGGACTATACGCGAGCAGTAAACTCGCCTCTGTTTGGTGTTTCCTTCGACGTGGTCACAGGCACAGGCGAAATCAATGATGATTGCACTCTTGCTATGTTTCGCACGAACTTGGGAAGGGTTTGGCGATACCTGAACAAACGTTATTATAAATGAATAAATGAAATTGTACAAGTATAGGATTGCATGCACAATAAATATAAGTTTTAAGATGTGAACTTTAAAATAATTGCGCTTCAAGGTGTTTCGGCCGCTACGTCTAGACACCATAAAGCGTTGCCTGGTGTCGTTAGTAATACAATTATTCGTTTGAATCGCGCTGATCTTCTGATCACACATTACAGGTGCAATTTTGAAATATTTCTTACTATTAAAGGGACCGGGAAATGAAAAACAAGTTGATCTCATATAAATGAGCTTGAAATTCTGTTTCGAAATATATACATCTTATATCATAAGAATTCTCTGGTAAGGAGAACGGCGCAGTTAAAAAACTACAGTCTGCTCCAGATAGCGGGAGCTAGGGTTGCCGTTGCGTAAGCGTTATCGTATTTACCGGGCCCTGTTCCCATCTCTTGCCACTCTCTCGTCATTTCCCGCAATAGAGAAGAGAGACTGCCAAGATAGCGTAATTCCCGCTAAATTAGCGGGAATTACGCTATCTCTCGCCCCCCCTTCCCCTCTCCTTACTCTCTGTTCATGCCACCCGCCTCTCCCTATTTAAGGCACGTTTGAAGAGATATCTAATTTCCCTCACATCCGAGAGCTGTGCAGTCAACAGCAAAGTTGTAGCTCACATCGATCCGGTTCTGATTATTTTTTGGCTGAGACGATACGATCAAAACAAACAAAATGACAATCGTTCTACTTTTTCAGAGGAAAATCGAAACGATGAGCGTTCAAAATATGTTTTGGTATGGACAGCTGAATTTCTCTCAATGATCAGAGGAATCAGATTAGCATTTGAATATTGATTATCCATGTTATTCCCTCTATTTTCCATTTCAATAATTCATTACCTCAAGAGGGACATTGTTCACCTCTCATTATCATGTCTTCCACTCTCGTCGCTAGTTGTGAGATTCTTTATATCAGATAAATTAAACTTCGCATACCATAAGTAATCATTGGATACAATATCCGAGACTGTTCCTGTAGATGAATCAGCAGCAACCGAGTGCTCATCACCTAAATCGAGATGACCAAGTTATATTTTCAATGGAAATTGATTTCTCACAATGAGGATTTTGTTTTGATTATTTTATTTTTTTAAACAAGAAAAAATAAAAACTATTTTTATTGAATTTAAACGGAAAGAAATGAAAAATTAAAAAAAAAATTGTGAAAACATTTGTCAAAACTTAACAGCATTTCCGTATTATCTGTGATTTTTATTGGGTATCTGTTTGCCCTAATGCATAAGAAAAAAATGGAAAATGTAACAGCTGGCGCTGCAGGGAAAAAATGATATGATGTGGCATACTGTTGCATCTTTCTGAAAATGTACTAGCATTTTTATTTCTTCACATTATTATTATTTCTTCTCTATCATTACATGACTCCATACATTGAATTTACACATGTGGCATTAATCAAAAACTTCAAAACATGTATACCGTTTATTTCGCTTTCGGTTGTTTGTTTTTGCTTTGTATACTTGTATTTGTTTTTACTTTATTTACCTATGTGAAGAATGATAAAGTGAGGTATGTAAAATAGCACATTTACAGAAAGATGCCACATTATATCAATTTTTCTCTGCAGCGCCAGCTGTTACATTTTTCATTTTTTCTTAAACATTAGGGCAAACAGATACGCAATACAAATCATAGATAATACTACTTTAATACCGTGAAAAATGGTAAAAAGGAAATGCTGTTTAGCAAATGTTTTCACAATTTGCCACACATGTTTCATTTAAATTTTATAAAAATAGTTTTTTTGATTTTTTTCTTGGTTTAAAAATTTAAAATAATCAAAAGAAATCATCATGATGTGAGATCGATTTCCATTTAAAATATATTCTTGGGATGACGAGTACAAGGCTGATTCATCTACTGGAACAGTCTGGGTTACTGTATACGATGATTACTTACTGCATGCGAAGTGTAATTTATCTGATATAAAAAATCTCGCAACCAGCGACGAGAGTGGAAGACATGATAATGAGAGGTGAACAATGTCCCTCTTGAGATAATGAATTATTGAAATGGAAAATAGAGGGAATACCAATATTCAAATGCTAATCTGATTCCTCTGATCATTGAGTGAAATTCAACTCTTCTTGCAAAAACATATTTTGAACGCTTATCGTTTCGATTTCCCTCTGAAAAAGTAGAACAATTGTCATTTTGTTTGTTTTGATCGTATCGTCTCAGCCAAAAAATAATCAGAACCGGATCGATGTGAGCTACAACTTTGCTGTTGACTGCAAAGCTCTCGGATGTGAGGGAAATTAGATATCTCTTCAAACGTGTCTCAAATTGGGAGAGGCGGGTGGCATGAACAGAAAGTAAGGAGAGGGGAAGGAGGGGGGGGGGGGCGAGAGATAGCGTAATTCCCGCTAGTTTGCGGCAATTACGCTATCTTTGGCAGTGGTGTGTCTAATCACGAAGTTAGGAAGGGAGAGAGCGCCTCTCACGGGCGATTGCTAGAGAGAAGGGAAGGGGCGGGAATAGATAGCGTAGTCTTCGCTACCGTTCCTGCAACCCTAGCGGGAGCCTTTTCCTTATTGCCACACCAACTCCTTGGATACGACTTGAAATTGAATATTTTGATGATAATTCTATCCGCAGTGGGGAATTATGAAGAATAAAACGAAATAATGGACTATTTTGAACTTTTCGATGGAGTTAGCATACTGTAGTTCGGAAACCTCGCCCGTTGTGTGGAGCAGGCTACAGTGATCCAACTTCTTACCAGAGCGTCTTTTCAAACTTTCAAATACATATTTCTGAATAGTTCTTTGAGCTTATAAACATGAGATAAACTATTTTAACTATTTTGAATCGAAAGTTTTGGATGCCAGCTGCCTTTTATGAAGATTAGAACAAGAGCTGTTCGGAAAAATATTTTCGGAAAATTCGGGAAATTGGAAACCCCAGCCCTGATTATAAGGTACCTAGATACGAAGAAGATAACAAGAAAAGGATCGAGCATTGGAAAGATAGCTGTGAGCATCATGAAGATACTACCGTCTCCAAATGAAATTCCGGTCAAAGGAAGAAGAAAAACGACAGCGAGGGGTGCATACGAGATGAAGCAGGGGATTATTGTCTGAAAGGTTTTTATTCACTTAAAGGCATACACCTCTGCTCTGGCAATGCGCTCTCGCTTTCGTTGCCAACGAGAGAGCATAGTCAGGTTAGGAGAGTCAAATTAATAATAATAATAATAATATTTATACGTATTCATGAGTAAACAGTGAAACGTGTGATAGAAGTAAAAGAAACGAAATGAATCGAGACAAGAAAATGATGATAAAGCTAATGACAATGAAATTCTCACGGGTTAAAGAGTAGAATAATGGACGAATCTTTGGAACAATAGGGACTAAACATAATTGGTTAGGGAAACTCTATTTGATTGCCAGGTTGTACCAAAAGTCTTGCCGCTCTAGGAAAGAAGCTGTAATGTCTATAATTAAATCTAGATCCGGGGTTGTTAAAGTTGAGTCTGTTTCGTGTGGTATAAGGGCGAAAATAGTGGGATTTTTTATTGGATATTTTATATTTTCCTCTAAGTAGGTTCATGGCTGTCCTCAAATCTACGTGCTCTCTGCGCTTCTCTAAGGACTCTATGCCCAACTGGGTGTTTCTCAGTGCGCTACAGGGCACAGTATCCCAGGTATGGCTGTAACAGCGCATAAATAGCCTTCTTGTGAAATAATTCTGTACTCTTTCGATGACTATTTTGTCGTGCTTTTTGAACGGATTAAAAACTGCTGATGCGCTTTCAAGGATTGGTCTTATATATATCGTATATGCACTAAAATTAGATCGTGGTGTGCCTTTAACTGGCTAATCGAGGAAGTTACGTTGATATTACCTGAATCAGTAAGACTCTGAAGAGCTGCCGTTGCATTCTTCGTGTCTTCGATGTCAAATCATGCCTGGAAAGTGACGACAATTGTTGGAGACCAGACTCGATGGAGCAACCCAAGATACGTGTACAACTCTCCGCTCTCGCTCTCTGATGTACATAATTTCAGTGTTCTTTGACTGCGAGAGAATATGACGAAAGCGGTGAGGGGACTATTTCGGATGAGAATCGTGGAATAATCCGAGGGGATGAGCAATTTCCATATGAGAAATAAGCGCCAATGACTAGACCAAGCATAGTAGTCATCCATTCGATTCTCATTCCACGGTTCTCAATGATTCTCTTGACGGTTCTTCTCATCCGACGACCTCATTCCGCTGTTAGTATGCTATTGTCCAATAACTTCCCCAACCTTGTGTCTTTGAATCCAGCAAATATACGATGGATACATATCAGAATGACCACTCCGGTTCCCGTGAATAATGTGAGAACTACACCAATAGTGAATAGGGAATGTGGTTGCCATTGCTGTTCTCCATTAGATCCTTTTGTCTGACAATGAATCACATTTTCTCGTTAAGAAGAATTTTCATGAAATCGTAAATTTCACAGTCAAAAATTTTCGTAAAAATATTTCCTATACGTTATCAAAGACAAATTTTGGGGAAATAACTTTGGAAAGTAAGAAATACTTTTTCATGCTTCTGTATAGCGCTCGCAAGGATTATCAGTAGCCGTACTTACTCGATACAAAATACCTAGGTAGCTAGGCTGCATAGTCGAATTAAAGTTAACGTTGACGAAAATATTGCTCGGACACTACCTTTAAATCATTTTTTTACTTGCTGTTAAATATTTGTTTAGTATTTTTGTACACATTGGTATGCATGTATTGAAAGAAGAAGGCAAGAAATGTTTCAAAACTTTGTTTCAAATATTAAAAAAAACAAACTTCGTGGGCTTCATCACTTATAACCATATCGAATTTCAATTAACGAGGATTTGAAGATGCTATATTTTCGAAGACCAGTAAACAATATACTATTGACAGAATAAAGTTCACTGTTCCTAAAACAAATGCAAGAGAAGTTGTCTGCCCAAATGAAATAGATAATAGTAAATTCTAGTAGTTAACAATCATTTCATAATGTTTTTGATTTGTTATCAAAGCTGCCGAATCATATTTATATGAAGTTTTCCCATCAGCAACTATTCAATTCGCTTTATTCATAAAATCGTTGGAAAAAACATTCATCATTTTAATTAATGTCTTTGTAGGTGGGAAAAAATTCTCACACAAACTTAAAAGATAAGAATATTTTGGTTTTTGTTCAGCTGATAGCAGATCGAAAATCAACAAAAATTTTTTTTTGCTTTTTATCTCTTTTATTCTGCAGCGAAACTCGTCATTTGAAGATCAAAACGCACATAAGATTGACAAAAACACTGAGTTTGTCGTCAACTGTTCGTTTTTGTGACGCTTCAACAGCTTCAACAGAGCAAAGTCTTTAGGGAATTATTCTATCACAATGCAAAGATAAAAATATGCCATAGGTAGACATTATCGTTTACATACAAAGTCCACCTGTGTCGTATTATTTAAAATTATTTATTTATTTATTTATTAATAAATAAATACGAATACGTCATATATTAGTCATGAGTTCAGTTTTTATCAATATGCAAACAGTATGTAAAGTGATGACAAGTACAAATCATTCCTTCTTCTTTTTCTTTATCACACGTTTCATTGTTTATACAAGGGCTTCCTTCAATCCTCGACACCAGTCGCCATCGCGTCTGAAACAAAACCTAAACGATCTTTGATCTCTAGCAGTTAGGTACAGATCTGAGCGAGACCGCAAAGATAGATACTGTTCGTTTGCGCACATCCCATGAATGCTTTCAATCAACGGAGATAACGGAGATCACCGCTTTCTATCCACAGAAATGACAGAGATCATCATTTGCTTATCTATCTGAATTGAACTGTTTACCATAGAGTTAATGGCGCTCTCTCTACACACTGAAAACATAATCATAAAAAGGTAAAAGGTAAAGCCCGTTATTCAAGGCACACGAAGTCCTGCGGGTGATCACTGCTAGGCCAGTGATCTTTCAAGGCCAATTCAGTCCGGAGGGCCTAATCTCTTCTTCGGACCTACTTTACCGCGTGATTTAGTCACTACCAATTCCCCTTTCGGGCGCCTTGGTGGGGCGGATGCGATGAAACGACCGGGAATCGAACCCAGGACAGATGGACTAATCATAAGGCGGTGTTAAATTTTTCGTGCGCACGCCGTAACGACGGAGACAATACGGCGGAGGTTACGGCGTGCGAACGTTGTGAAAATGTAACACCGCCTAACCCACAGCACACAAGACCTATGAAGTGTTATAGTTAAAATTTTGAGATATTTTAAGACATAAAAGTGTTAAATATAACAAATCACAGGTCTTATGTGCTGTGGGTTACACGTTCTTCTCTGTACCATATCCACAGAGATGACAGAGATCAGCAACTATTTAAATTTCGAACTGTTCACAATAATTATAATAAATTTATCTGACCTCGGAGGGTATTTTAAAGGGAGAGAAACCTCACTCAATGACCTCCTCAAAGGTCTAAACTCTCTCGTTGTCAGAAAACAGAGAAATAGCATGCGAAATGAAGAGGTCAATGAGAGAGGTTACGCTCCCTTTACTTGTTAAAAAGACAGTTGTGGTGCGCACTCCAGGAGGTAATAATTTGTCATATCCCGGTTATTGTATTATGATAAAACTAACGGACAGATAAATAAGGTACGACGATATGACCTATTATTCGAAACACTTCTTTTATATAACACCATCTCGTAATTAACAAGCCAATGCGTTCCTTAAAGAAACAACCCTAGCTAATTCGCAACTCTCCGCTCTGACAATATCCTCTGGTTTTCTTTGTTTACGAGAGAGTCTAGAGCGGAGTCATCAAGTATGTGACATAACACCGTCTATGTTTAACTCATTT
Source organism: Parapristionchus giblindavisi (assembly GCA_943737045.1). NCBI lineage: Eukaryota > Metazoa > Nematoda > Chromadorea > Rhabditida > Diplogasteridae > Parapristionchus > Parapristionchus giblindavisi. The sequence goes on along the minus strand of CALSFV010000214.1, from coordinate 910,179 downwards.
AAGGTTTCGAGTAAACCATTAGTGTGCCTTCGTTGATTGCTCTTGTGGCTGAAAACATCGTAGTAGACAGACAGACATACCATAGACCGAATACATTGTCTCAATATAAGGTCACATTGTCTATATAATAACAGACATCGTTTCATCATCACTTGCCACATTCTTTAGAAGTTCATAAAATCAAGAGAGAGAACTAAAGTTAAACTGAAATGTTTCTACACATGTATGTATATGAATATTCACATAGTTGAGTAATCTGGCATGTAAATGTATCATATCAAATAAAATAATTTATTCCTGTATAGGAATGGTAAGATATTGCGTTATTCATATCACGTTAAGCGGGATCAGGAAGACTAGTCTTTTTATGCCCGTGAAGTCCTTCTTGTCCACATCTGCAAATCTCAACTTCGCTCCACGTGGAGAGGCACCTCTTGGTCCCTTGGAATTGATTGCATTGCACAAATGCTTGACATAAATTACAAGAACTGTTGATTATTCTATTGTGGCTTCACAGTAATTGTAAGAGATTAGGCAAATTGGACATGATTTATCATATGAAATCACTATCAGCGATAAGATCAGAGGTATTCACTATCCAAGTCGGATCACACACCACGCTCTGCCTCTTCTGCATCCGCCACCGAATTGCCTGACGACCATTTTAGTTGATATTTTATCTTTGATCTTTGATCTTTAATCTTTAATCTTTAATCTTACTTGTGTGCACGACAGCACTCTCGCACACTTCCCCCGTTCGTGCAGGTTTCATCACATGGAGGATTCGGGACTTCGATAGAGGAGACTTTATAATTAAATCATTTTATAAAAGATATTATTAAAATTACTGACCTGCCGCAAATAAACAGAACACGAGCAATGAGACGATAATACACTTCATTTCTCTACAGGATTTGATATGGACCAACTTATATACAAGTGTTCACAGTGGAAACGAGCACCCGTTCGGTTTTATGGTTGCTATATCGAGGTTAGGTATATCATTTACAATTCTCGCGAAGAATCAATCTACACACAATCCCAGTGTTGAAAGGCCAAACAAATTGTCTCGTTTAATAAAATATCCGGGGGCAGTTGCTTTAAAAGAAGTAAATCAATCGGTGGCGTCACCGTATCCAAACCACACAAATTTAGCGAAGTTTGTCATTTTGCCTGTAGTTTGCACTAATTCAGTAATTTTCAGAAGTACCAATATACTGATTCTCGATGATTCTAACAAGGGAACGATGATTCTAACAAGGGAATCCTTTCAGCTCGCGGAAACCAATCCAGATGAAAATTTGCACAGGCATTGTTGAAAGCAATAGAAAATGATATGTGAAGTCGGAAAATGCAGCAGGGCAATAACCGAGCCGCAGCATCCATCCAAACTTGGTCAGACTTGGCGCGTATTCGCCGCCAACAATTTGAATTTATTGTCCCTATCTCTGAAGAATAGTATCAACTTGATTGGTGAATGCATTGAAAGTATCTCGTACATTACAGACAAAAATATTTCGAAAAGATAACATCAAAGCTGTTGTACGAAGGAACTGCGCCACCAATATTTATGTGGGTTTCAGGCAAGCATGATAATGAGATACATAGAGAAATACATGACGGACACATAAATACAATACCACAACGAGGTAGCAAAGTTTACCTTTTATTATGTATATTTTAGAACTGCTAAGTTATTCCTTCGTAATAGAACGTATGTACATGTATAAAGGAAGTTGTACTATACTCGAGCAGTGAACTCGCTTCTATTTGGTGTTTCTATCGACGTGATCGGTACAGTTGAAGTGAATGATGATTGAATTCTTGCTATGTTTCGCACGAACTCGGGAAGGGTTTGGCGATACCTGACCAACATTATTGGTTAATTTAAAATTCTCCGCCTTGCAATACTCTCTCATTTTTTGTCAACGTGAGGGTGTTGCCAGAGAGAAGAGTGATCGGTATAAATATTCACTGGAATCTTGCTGATCTTTTGAGCTGCAGTTTTGAAATTTTTCTTCAAGGCTTACCCGAGCTAATTTTACTCGCCTCTCTGGTAACACTCTCTCGTCGACAAAGGAAACGATATTTCCAGAGCGATGAGTTTCAAAATTCAAAAAAAGGCTCGCGGTGTGCTTTTAGTGAATATTCGAACGTACCCAGATACGAAGAAGATAACAAGGAAAGGATCGAGCATTGGGAAGATAGCTGTGAGCATCATGAATATACTACCGTCTCCAAATGAAATTCCAGACAAAGGAAAGATAAATACGAAAGCGAGGGGTGCATACGAGATAAAACATGGGATTATTGTCTGCAAGGTACCTCTTATTCTTTTTTATTCTTTTTTAAATTCCTTTTATGTTCGCGTAAACATTCACGGGTCTTCCTCTTTAAAGTTATATCCCGAGCTTATTTGAAACTCTCCGCTCTGACAATGCTCTCTCGCTTTCTTTGTATACGAGAGAGGGCAGCCAGAATGGAGAGTTTACAATTTGCTCGGTATGTCCCTGTAACCTGAATTAGTAAGACTCTGAAGAGCTGCCGTTGCATTCTTCGTGTCTTCGATGTCAAATCATGCCTGGAAAGTGCAGGTAATTAATTATTGGCTCAAAACTTTCTGCTCTCGTTGTCAGATTAAATTTGTATGATTTTCGTGCGAGAGCGGTACAACAATCTTTTGGTTGAGAACCGACTGGTAAAGAACTATTTTCAAGTGAAAGACAAGCGCTAAATAATAGGTAATTCATGAAAACAGTTGCAATCCGATCGGATCTCATTCCACGTTTCTCATAGCCATTTAACACTTCAAACCTTGTCTCATTGAGTGCCGCAAATATACGATGGATACAGATCAGAATGACCACTCCGGTTCCCATGAATAATATAAGAACTAGACCAATGGTAAATAGTGAATGTGGTTGCCATGGCTGTTCCCCATTAGCCCCTTTTGCCTGAATCGGATTTGCTCGAGACGAGAAATTTTTGTGAAATCGTAAATTTCGCAGTGAAAAATCATGATTTTTTCATTATTTCGTGAAATTTTTGAAAATGTTCTAATAGAAATGTTGGGAAAGTAACTTTTGCAAATTGTGAAACGCAAAATCATTTATTTTTTCTGTATTTTTAGATATGAGTAAGTGAACAATTTTCTTTACTAGTATTTCATAAATATTAATACAAAATATCATGAAATTCTACGCAATCCTTACTTACTCGATACAATAAACCTAGGTAGATAGGTTGAATAGTCGAATTAAAATTAACATTGTATGTTTCCTGTAATTTATTGCTACAACATCGCATTTTTTAAAAATTAAAATTTCATGAGTTACCAATATCAAAGGCGTGAATACGTTTCTGGTCTCATCAGTAGGATAAACTCCGTCCATGCATACATACATAAATCCCCCTGTGTAGAGTAAGTCGACGATTATAGCAAGGGTGATCCAATTACGCCACGGATTTCGCTGCATCCAAGAAAGCCACGGTGGACTTAAATTTTCCATATTGATCTATGCTACGGAAATATACTATATTTGTTCAAAGCTCTAGATTAACTCCTTTTTAAATGAACATAATTTTTTCTTCCGTCTTTTCATTCTATTCATGTTTCTTGTCTATATATGTTCTGTGCCAATGAAACCATTGGTTGTTAGCTGTGTCCCTGAGCATAGGTCGAATAGCTAGGATATCAGATTTTAAAATACGGTCAGCTTTTTCAAGTTTAGGCAAAGTGTTCCCAAAATGCGGCCATGTTTTTTTTTGGTTTTGTGGAAAATTTTCGGCTCAAAATGCGGTCAGGTTTGGTACTTTGTAACATATTATACCTTTCCACCTATGTCACTGGCACAGACTCCGTACCGACTACTGTGGCATAAGAAGGTTCGTTTTCCTTGATAAGCAGATCCATACCACTCTTATGAATATATGAATTGTTTTCAAATTATTTGTATCCTAGAATAATTCGGGCATTACTTGCACAGTAGAACGTATCGATAGATATAATGATAAGCCAGGAGTATAAATGTTTGGTAGAATAATACGACGAAGATTAGTACTGAAATGATAGTTACGTTCAACCCCTTTCCCAGTCAACAACAAACAGATACTAAACTACCCGGATAATTCCTGAAGGCCTTTCGTGCACACGGTTATTATTTTTAATCATTTACCCTTTATTTTTCAATCAATAAAGAAAAGTGAAAAAATTGTGAAATCTTTATGGCTGATAAAAAATGTAAAGGCCGATACGAGAGGTTATTAATCAATATTTATCAGGTTCACACTGTGGTGTGTTGGGACATGGTTGTTAGCCATTGTGAGTAAGGCATATTCCACCATCCCATTCTTTTCTTTAGATCATAACGCCAAGGAGTAGGTGTTGTATAACATTAAAAACTGACTAACACATTGCGAGACCGAGTGTTGACGAAGTTTCTGTGAATCGGTTGCCGAAGAAAAACAGACCAGAATCGCCCAAATACATAACCTAAAAAATGGAAATGAAAAATGAAAAAAAATGAAAAAAATGAAAAATGGAACCAATGGAAAGGCTATTCGTTATGTGGTGTAAAGAGCCACCCGAAGCTGGCAATGCTATCTCGCTTTCTTGCGGGACAGCGTGGTCAGAGTTAAATTATCTTGGGTCTGCCTTAAAAAAGTACCGGGATAATCGCGAAATGAACGAGTGATATGAGTACATCAACGACGCTGAAACTGAAGAGAAGCCAACGGTAATCGCCTACCTGCAGGAATAAACACCAATTCATTGGAAAATTACCTTTATAAAGGATGCGGCCATTTCTTTTAGCTCATTTTTCGTTATGGTAATTCATATATATTTCAAAAATTACTCTCATATTTTTAATAGATTATCTTTGCTTACATATTATATAAATAAAACAATTCATACGTTATTTTTTTTTTATTTTTAAAATTAAAATTATTAAAGAAGGGGACCCACGAGATTTTTCGTGACTAAACTGGCCAGACAGAACTATTGATCATATCTCCTTGTATACAAAAACAATTTTCTCCAAAAATTTAGATGCCCCAGAATACCGTAATTCGGACTTAAAGTTCATTGATATGCCCAGGGAAAGTCGCGAGTTTTTGAAATCGAAGCACAAATGTATAGAAAATTGCAAATGGGAATCGAACCCGTGTGGCGCGGTTACAAGCGCTGACTACTAACTTCTGAGCCACACGCTCTACGCGTTCAACCAGTCAAATCTAATAGAGAATAGAATGTCACTTCCTATGTCCCACGTTCTTCATGTCAATAGCGCAGCCTAAATCTCGTGGGTCCCCTTCTTTAAGGGTCTTACAAGGTAGTTGTTTGTTTTGAGAATTACGTAGATAAGCCAAAAATTCGTGACAACAGACACAAACGTAGTTGATGTGGTAAAGATCTGAATCAGTTGTTTATTTCATTAATTTATTTATTACATCAAATGTATATACATAAGCGCATTACTGGCAGGATTTGTGGAATATAGGCGATCTCGGTTTTTCTTAGCTCAGAATTATCGATAAAATGAAAATATAAGTAGAAGGAATGTTTCAAACTTTTTTCAAATTAATAAAAACAAACTTCATGGGCTTCATCACTGATCACCATTTCTAATTTCAATTATCGAAGATTTTAAGATTTTCTGCTGGATTTTCCGATGTGCAATGAACGATACTCTACAGACAAGAGGGAACAGAATAAAGTTCCTGAAAAAAAGTCCAGAAATCTGATCTGCTCAAATGAAATGGATTATGGTGAATTGGGAACTTCTTCGGTTTCTGGCCACCTTCCTCACCCCTCCTATCCGCGCCATTTCGATCTTTTCGATCGAATGGAGCGGTCGCCTCACTTGGAGGACAATATGGGTGAAATGCAGAGACCGAAGAAGTAGTTAACTGTCGGCTATCAAAGCTGTCGAATCATGTTTATATGGAGTTTCATATCTATTAATTAGCTTTATTCATAAAATCTTGAAAAATATTCGTCATGTTAAGAAAACGTGGGAAGAAGAAATTCGTTCACAATTAGGATGAGAATCATTTGGTTGTTTTTTGCTCGTCTGATAGCTGATTGCAAAACAAAATAATATTTTTACAAACAATGTCTCTTCTGCAGCGTAAAGCGTCATCATTTGAAGAACCAAACGCACATGAGATTGATAAAAACACAATTAATGATTTTGACGTCGACTGTTCATTTGTGTTTATTTTTTTTTGTTTCAACATAGCAAAAAAATCGATTAGTCTTTGGGGAATTATTTTGTCACAATTAAGATAAAAATAAGCCATGTCTGGACGTTGTTGTTTTCATAACTATACTTTGTGTTGTGCGTATAAAATGAACTTGCATCAGAAAATGACAAACTGTATGTAAATACCGAGATAACGGGCGCCTACACTGTCTCCCCTAACTCGCTTACCTCTCCTCACACCAAACCCGTCTAACATTAGCCGCGCTGATTTGAAATTTAAAAGAGATTAGCATAGTTTCTATGCTAGACAGGGAATAGTCATGCGGACAAAGAATACATGTGATTTTTATACACTCAACAACAATAGGAATATTCTCTGTGAGTGGATTTGATTGCTACTCCAGTAATAACTGAAAGCTCGTTCCAGTTCTGCTCTGTTTCATACCGTTGGAAAAAAGAGATTTGCATTTTGATGTTTTCATGTTTCACTGTTTCACTAAAATGGCGCTTTTCCGGATATAATCGGCCCATCAGCCAACTTTGGCGAATTCTTAGTTGACCAAATGATGGAACATGAAAGTGACTGTTCAATGCCGTTGATAATTTTACTTCCTAATGAATCTTATTGTTTAAGAAAAAATTGATCCATTGAGTTTTGCGGTGGTGAATTAATGAATTAATCCTCTATTATAGTTTTATTCTCTATGGTTGTCAAATCAACGGATTTTTTTCCAAATTTTCTTTTTTTGAATATTATCCACCCCCTTGTTTATTCAGAACTTGAGGTGTACTATTACCTCATTTTATCAATATGTTCTCTTTTTTTGGGTACTATGCACAGAAAATATCGATTGTCGTTTGTGGTTTTCTGTTCGATGATGCTCTCTTTGATGCATTCACCCAGTATTGATAAATGTTGATTACCGTAATGGTTAACACGTACTGTCCACACCACTCAAGCGTGGTGCTACTCCACTCATAACCGAAACAGACGCAAAGAATTGCTATATGCTTCACATTATTGCCAGAATATCCTCTATGAATTAGTGGCCTAATTGTAAGGCTGATGTTACGACGTTATGACAAAATCCATAATCTGGACGAAACATTACAGACTGTATTGAAGTAATAGGTAAAAAAGAATTTGCAAAACCATTGTATAAAATGTAAAATGAATGTTAATAAAAGGGTTTTGAAAATTATTGAAAATATGAATAAAAATAGAATAAAAATGTAACAATAAAGAAAATTCGAAAAAAAAAGAAAAAAAGAAAAAAACAATGGAGAATAACATACATTTGTGCAAAATCCGAAAAAGACTACAAAGGTGAATGTGAAATTCCATGGTATTTTTCTGTTAGCACATCTACCAATCCGAGAAGAATTTCCTATCGAAACTTTTTGTTTGTCGGAACGACACAACGCTGTTCTCAATATATGTTCTGTGTTATTTTCTATTTGTTCAGATGCCTTTGTCCGACATTCCTTCCTCTAGCTCCTATAAAAGTCAACGGCATTCGATTGATCTTCACTACATTCATTGAATATGCATCGTCTTCTGGTTCTTGCCGCGATTGTCGGAGGTACGGTATCTTATTCTTTATCGATTGATCTAATCTTTTTACAGTTGCCTCCACCGCGTGCGAATCAGGATGGCAACAGATTGGTTCTAAATGCTACAAACTTCTAGTAAAGCACTTTGTTGTTCAATGTGACATTGTTATTTTTTCAGCCCAATGCAGCCACTTGGTCCGAACAAAATATGGCTTGTATTTACGCCGGAGGAGCTCTAGCTTCGATTACATCTGCTGCCGAAAATGATGCCGTCAAAAGTAATACACAAATTATAAGGACATGCTAATCAGTTATTGCACGAAATTTACTATTCAGGAGTCGCAGCTGGTCGTGAAATCTACACCGGTGGTCTTTCCTACCAACGTGGACCCTGGTCCTGGTCCGACCATTCCGCTTTCGGTTCATACAAGAACTGGGCATCAGGTTAGCTCTTCCCATGGTCTACCGTAATCTCATTAATCGTTTTAGGAGGAGAACCCGCTCCAACTCCTGCTAAGCCTTGCATAAAGATGAACACTTCTGGCAAATGGTTCCAAAATTGTTGTCGTACTCCTCCCGCAGCAGCTGTTTGTGCTAAGAGTGCATAGAGTCAAAGTTTATATCTCTCCGTATAATTTACCAAATAAATAATGCATTTAATTTTTTTATTTAATTTCACGCAGTATAACGGTTACGTCGGATTTTTTCTCTCAATATCCCTAGGTTATTTCAAATGACACGTTTATTCTTCTTAGAACAATTGTTCAGTATATTGGTACTTCTGAATATTGCTGAACTAGTGCAAACTACAGACAAAACGACATATTTGGCTCAATTTGAGTGGTTGGGACACTGTAATGCCACTGATTGGTTTACATGGATTTAAGACCACTGTTCCCGATTATGTTATCAAACGAGACAATTTGTTTTCAACACTGGGATTGTGTGTAGATTGACTCCTAGCGATAATGTTAATGATATACCTAACCTCGATATAGCAACCATAAAACCGAACGGGTGCTCGTTACCACTGTGAACACTTGTATATAAGTTGGTCCATATCAAATCCTGTAGAAAATGAAGTGTATTATCCTCTCATTGCTCGTTTTCTGTTTATTCGCTGCAGGTCAGTAATTTTAATTGTATATTTTATAAAATGATATAATTATAAAGTCTCCTCTATCGAAGTGCCGAATCCTCCATGTGACGAAACGTGTACTAACGGTGGAAGTGTGCGAGAGTGCTGTCGCGCACACAAGTAAGATCAAAGAATAAAGATCAAAGATCAAAGATCAAATGTCAAAGATTATAGATCAAAGATGAAAGATATAAAATTAATAATTAAAAGTCAAAGATCAAAGATTAAGATTAAAGATTAAAGATCAAAGAACAAAGATCAAATAAATTACCATCAGGCAATTCGGTGGTGGATGTAGAAGAGGCCGAGCATGGTGTGTGATCCGACTGGGAAAGTGAATACCTGTGATCTTATTTCTGATAGTGATTCCATCTGATAAATCATTCTGAATTTGTATAATTTGTATAATATTCAATTACCGTGTAACTGTTATGGGATAATAAATTGTTTTATTATCACGCGTTTCATTGTTCTTTGATTAACATGTATAAATATTTTATTATTATTATTATTTTATTATAATTTATGCCAAGCTTTATGCAATCCAAACAATTACATGCTATATCACCCAACCATGTGACTATTCATGTTCACGTGTATGAACAATTAAAAGTGGAACTTTAGTGCATATAATATTAAATTTATCTGACCGCGGAGGATATTTTAAGATTCATAATTAAATGTTTGAAAAATATGATAGATATCATATAACAGTATTTTTAAGTGTATTTATAATTAAATATACTGTATTTAGAGCAGTTTTTACAATTAGTGTATGATTTGACGAACTTCCAAAGAATGTTACTGAGAGTATTCATGAACTGATTTCTTCTAACAATAAATAGCGAAGTCATTATTATCACCTTTTTACTATAATCATATTCATTTTTCATGTGTCGTTGCATGCGTGTGCATGTAGATAAAATATATGAAACGTTTTCTGTTCAGATATGGAGACTGTGATCTTATAGGGAGATCATGTATTCGATCCATGGCATGTCTGTCTTTCTGTCTACGATGTTTCACTAACGATAGTAAGAAACGCTAATATATTCATCACATGCTCACGCATGAACGAGACTATCGAAATAATTGTGAAATAATAAGTAATCAACAAACTCTCAAGAAACGATAGATAAGATAAAGATGATGGATGGGGCAAAAGGGTGGGAAGTTCCCACTGGGAACGTCTCATGTAAGCCAGTCGTCCGTCTCATATCGTCGAGTAATCACTACATGTATATCATCTATATCGTGATTTACTCGATACCTGAATTAAGTTAAACATAGCGAGATACGATGTCACATATTTGATAACATGAGGCAAATTCCGACCTTATTTTTCTCTCGTTCCGCCAAAACTCTCTCGTAAATAAAGAAAGCGAAAGGATATTGCCAGAGCGGAGAGTTTCAAATTAACCCGAGGTGTACGTTTCAGGAATGTATCCGCTGGTTGATTAACAAGGGAAGTGTAAGAAATATCTTTTAGACCTATAGACTAGAGTATTTTTCCTCGATAGCTATACGCAATATAAGGTCGGAACCAAAAAATCAGCGGCTGGCATTCACTTTCCGATTTTATATAATTAATCAAAGTTTGTACATTCGAACGCGCTGTTTTCAGGCTGTGTATGCTATAAAATAAGACATCACTGATAGAGCCCTTGACAGAGCAATAAGAACAGTGCGACATGGTGTAGTGGTAGCGTGTTCTCTTCTTGATCACTATGTTGGTGGTTCGAATACACCTATGGACATTTTTCTTTTGCTAATTTTTAAACGTTCCGGACTTGTAATTTTGATCAGAGAAAAATTTAAAATCTTTTTCACAATTTTATGTAGCTGTTGAACTTGAATTTCATCATTTAGGAAAACAAAAAAATAAATCTTGTCCAACATTACGTTGACTAGCATAGTGAGAATTTGATTTTGGGAGAGAGCTTACATATATGTACCAAGTTGCTACGGAAGAATATCATTTTGATAACTTCTGCAAAGATGTTTGATCAAATTTTCAAAACTACTCTTCCTTTGCACGGGGACATCTGATCAAAATTACAAGTCCGGAACGTTTAAAAATTAGCAAAAGAAAAATGTCCATAGGTGTATTCGAACCACCAACATAATGATCAAGAAGAGAACACGCTACCACTACACCACGTCGCCATGTTCTCATTGCTCTGTCAAGGGCTCTATCAGTGGTGTCTTATTTCATAGCATACACAGCCTGAAAACAGCGCGTTTGAATGTACAAACTTTGATTAATTATATAAAATCGGAAAGTGCATGCCAGCCGCTGATTTTTTGGTTCCGACCTTATATTGCGTATAGCTATCGAGGAAAAATACTCTCGTCTATAGGTCTAAAAGATATTTCTTACACTTCCCTTGTAAGATATGGTGTGGCATAAAGGCAATGTTTCGAAAAAAATAAATCATCCGGATCAACAATTAATTATCATTTAGTATTATTCATGTGCGAATGGTGTCGAGGAAGGAAATAAGCGTTTGTTAGGAATGATTTGTATTTGACTTTATATTGTGTGATAAAAACTGAACTCATAGAGAATAGTCTTGCAACGTATTCGAAAACACCTACGTCTATCTGTGGCCTATTTGTATCTCAAAGGTGATTAAATAATTTCCTACAGATTAAGGGGTTTTTGCTCTGTTGAAGCGTTAGACAAAAGAGCAGTAGACCGCAAACTCATTAGTTGTGCATGCAGACAAAATATACATATATGTGCAGTTCTGTTTTTTATCAATCATATGTGCGTTTTGTTCTTCAAACGACGCTCTTCGCTACAGAAAAAAAAGTACAAAGCAAAAAATATTTTTGATTTGTAATCAGCTGACCAAAAAACAAATGATTTTGTTATCTTATTGTTAGACAATTGTGAGACAATTTCTTTTTTCCCACCCTCAAAGAGATATGATTTTTTTTCACTAGACTTTCTGAAAAAAAGCTAATTGAATAGTTGCAAATGGAAAAATAAAACTCCATACACTTTGTCCGACAACTAAAGTTATGAAATGATAGTTAATTCTACAATCTACCATAATCCATTTCATTTGAGTGGACTAGATATATCGTGCATTTTTCAGGAACAGTGAACTCTTTTTGATCTCTCGGAAAATCCAGCAGAAAATCGTAAAATCTTTGATAATTGAAATTGGATATGGTCATCAGTGATAAAGCCCACGAAGTTTGTTGTTTATAATATTTTAAAATTATGAAATATTTCGTTCCTCTAGTTTCAATACATGTATATCAGGGCTGAACATTTTACGTTTTACGATTTTACGAGAAAAAGTACCAAAATTTTACGAAAAATGTTTTACACCCAGCCATGATGAATACGATAGTGTATAACAATACTAAATAGATATTGTGTCATCTTATTTGACCATTCTAAACCAAGAAACTACTCAGATCTTCACCAGCTCAACTACTTTTGCGTCTCTTGTCACCAATTTTTGGCTCATTTACATAATTCTCAAAACAAACAATCATCATGTAAGACCTTTAAAATTTTCAGAGGAAATATGTAAGAAAAGATATATCTTACTAACAATATCAAAAGTAAATTGAAATAAAAATATGCATGACTTAATAGAATTTAAAAAAAAACATTTACTAGAATAAATCATGCCTGCTTTATATGTTCAAAGGAATTGTTGTTTATTGTTACAGGTAGGCGCATATCGTTGGCTACTCTTCAGTTTCAGCGTCGTTGATCTATTGATTTCACTCGTCCATTTTGCAATCATCCCGGTATCATTTTAAAATGGCAGACCGCACCTCTGACCTCGCTCTCTTGCAGTCAGAGAAAACGAGAGAGTGTGGCCAGAGTGGAGAGTTTCATATTAGATTAGGGTGTTATTTTAAACCACCTATGAATAGCATTCCTAAAGCACGTTATAGGTTATGTATTTGGGCGATGCTGGGCTTTTTTTCTACGGCAACCGGTTCACAGATTCGTCTTCGTCACTTGGTGTCGCAATGTGTTAGTTATTTTTTCTTCCTATTGTATATTACATAAATTAAGCCCAAAATGCACACAAAAAATGAGAGATCGCAGAAAAAAGCTTGAATGTAGATTGAGCAATAACTCAAACACATATTTATTTATGTTTATTTAATGTACAACCCTCTTGGAAGCAACTATTATTTCAGTATTACTCTTCGTCGTATTATTCTACCAAACATTTATACTCCTGGCCTTTCATTATATTTATCGATACGTTCTACTGTGCAAGTAAGTCACAAAATTTTCAGGGATACGAATCAAATCAAATCATTTATTCCTGTATAAGAATGGTATGGTATTGGATTCTTCTTATTACGTCAAACCAAGTCAGGAAAACTAGTCTTCGTAAGCCACAATAGTCGGGGACTCAGATAACAACCAATAGCAACACATAAACATGAATAGAATGACGGCCAACACAGTAGATCAGTATACAATATTTAAGCCCACCATGGCTTTCCTGGATGCAACGAAATCCATGGCGAAATTGGATCACCCTTGCGATAATCGTCGACTTACTCTACACAGGGGGATTCATGTATGTATGCTTGGACGGATTCCATCCTACTCATGAGACCAGAAACTTCTACACGCCTTTGATATTGGTAATTTATGAAGTTTAACTCATACATTTTCATACCCTCATTGTGTGGGGATCGACCAAATATACAATTCTTATTTTTTATGCGAGTGATTATTATTTAAGCAAAAATAACGATTTTTCTTAATTCACAATATTTGGAAAATCGAGGAACAAACTAAATGTGATTTTGTAATACAAAAATTGCAGGAAATGTATAATGTTAACTTCAATTCGACTATGCAGCCTAGCTATCTAGGTATTCTGTATCGGGTAAGTAAGGATTATGTAGAATTTCATGATATGTTGTATTATTCTTTATGACATATTAGCAAACATTTTTTTCACGAAAATTTACGAATTTTTCGTATCTTTCACGATTTGTTGACAGTGAAATTCACGATTCCGCGAGAATTAATTTTCACGATCAAATCTGATTCAGACCAAAGGATCTAATGGAGAATGGCACTGGGAACCACATTCGCTAGTTACTATTGGTCTAGTTCTCGTATTATTCACGGGAACCGCAGTGGTCATTATCATCTCTATCAATCGAATATTTGCTGGACTGAAGGATACGAGGTTTGGGAAGTTAATATCCGTATATGTAATTCTAGTGAGAACCGCACAACGAGAACCGACTGGATTACAACTGTTTACATGCTTTGCCTATTCATTAGCGCGTGTCTCTCATATGCAAATAGTTCTCATCCGATCGTTTCTCATTCCACTGTTCCCAACCATTACCGCTGTTGTCATATACTCTCGAAAAACACTCAAATTAAATCTGACAACGAGAGCAAAGAGTTTCAACTTTTTTGGATTGTGATATCGAGTCTGGATTTCAACAATTACTTAACATTCCAGACAGGATTTGACATCGAAGACACGAAGAATGCAACGACAACTCTTCCGAGTATTACTACTTCAGGTTAAAAGTTAATTTGACAATCACCGTTCTGATAATGCTCTCTCGCTTTCTTTGTTTAGGAGAAAATTTTGCGGAGAGTAAAATTAGCTCGGAATGTGCCTTTAAAGTCAGCGTAATTTCTTCAATTGGCCATTTCAACCAATATAAAGTACCTTGCAGACCATAATCCCATGCATCATCTCGTATGCGCCCCTCTCAGTAGTATTTCTTCTTCCTTTGACCGGAATTCCATTTGGAGACGGTAGTATATTCATGATGCTCACAGCAATCTTTCCAATGCTCGATCCTTTTCTTGTTATCTTCTTCGTATCTGGGTACGTTCTAGTCTTCATTGAAATGACACACGTGCAAATTTGAAACTCTGACAATGTTCTCTAGTTTTCTTTGTATGCGAGAGTGTCGCCAGAGAGGAGAGTAAAATTTGCTCGGGGTAGGCGATATTTCAAACTGTACTGCGTGCATTTGTACTAATAATGTTGTTCAGGTATCGTCAAACCCTTCCCAAGTTCGTGCGGGACTTAGCAAGGATTCAATCATCATTGGTTTCACCTGTACCGATGGCAACATCGAGATCAAAACGAAATTAGAGTTAAAGTAATGAAAGAATGGTTTTAAAGTAGGTTGTGTTAGAAACGAAACTATGTAAAGACTGACTATCTAGAGATAAAAAACGATCCAGTGTTTCGGCCCTGGTCCTAGACACTGGACCGACCCGTGTGGGATGGGCCTCATCAGTAGGATGACCCACACAGGACAGTTTTCAATAATACGATTTTTCAAAGGAAAGAAGAAGAACTTAATAAGGTTAAAGAGTGAACGATTAAAAATTGATTGAGATTTAGCTAATCTAATACTAATATTGTTTACATAAAAGCAAAGATACATAATGAGGGAATGATCGTTTGATTGCCATGTCTAAGTAGAGAGAGAGCGCGTCGTATGTGTGAGAGAGTGTGGAGAAGTGAGAGAGCACTAGAGAGTACTAGAGATTGATTGGTTGAGCGTGAGATAACTAGTGATCTACCTCTCTACCTATGTTCCTGGCTTGCATGTATGAACTTTGATCTTTGTTTTTACTCTTCATCTAAAACTTTTAAACATAGTTCTGCTGTTGTTTTTCCATATTTTAAACTAATTGCCGGGTTTTTATTTAGAACCTTGTAGATTCGCGGTCGAATAATGTGGAATGGGTATTCTCTTTTATAGAAATATTCAAATAATGACTTAACTCTTTCTTTAAAACAGACAAAATTAGATGAATTACGATAAACTCGAAGTATTTCGCCCGATAATGTGTTCAAACCAATATACATTGGAATGTTTGAGTGATAGTGTGGATATCTAATGACTTCAAAACTGTAGTCATCCGTCTTGTTGTAGAGTTTAGTAGTCGCTCTTCCATTGGACAATTCTATGCTGAGATCCAAAAATGCACATTTATTAGCTTCACTATTTGTTTGTTCTAAAGTTAAGGACGGATGGTACATTTCTTTCGTCATTTCAATAAACTTTGAGGTATTCTCCGATATATGCAAAAGATCATCTATGTATCTATATGTCTTATTTAATGAGTACGCTAGTGGATGATTCATTTTTACTTTCTTCTGTATATATTGGAACTCCATCGATGCTAGCGTAAGATCAGCTATCTGAGGTGAAGCGTTGTTTCCCTGCGGAATGCCTTTATTTTGCTTATAATATACTCCTCCATAGTATGCGTAGCTATTATTTAATATATATTCCAAAATAAGTTTTATATCATTTTTATGGTAGGATTTGCCAGATATGGAGCTATTTGTTTTGTCGTATCTGATATAATTTCCTTTAATTACAATGTATTCTGAATTAGAATTTTTAAATAAAAGATCAATAAGGAAGAATATGTTCTGGCGTACTATCTTATGAGGAAGATTCGTAAAGAGGGATGCAAAATCGGCGCAAAAGATTTCAGTTTTCTTGTTATTGATTGATTGAACATTATGTATAACTTTAAACGAATTCTGAATGGTAAAATAATTATTGATTTTATTATGTCCAGTTATTGTTTTACAGTATCTTCTGAAATGATTTTGTAAAAATTTTAGTATCTTTTGTAGTTGTATAGATACTGGTTTAAGGCTACTGTTATATGCTCCTGTTATAAACCTGAACTTAATAGGATTCTTATGCATTTTTGGAATTCCGTAAATACGTGGTAAACTAGCATTTTCGATTTGTTGTAGATTGAAGTTCTTTAAAAATTGTGTATGTTCTTTTATTTTTGCATCTTTATCAAAGCTATTAATTGGTTCATACGTATTTTCACCATTATTCTTATTATTTAGCTCTTTTTCCATAAAAAGAAGGTATAGTTTTTTGCAAGTAAAGGCATAGTTTCCAGATGCTTTATCGACTGCTGTTATTATAAAATTATTTTGTAATCTTGTCAAACCTTTGAAATTAAATTGCTCTGACTTCGGTTTATTATATTTTTCTATTTTATTTATTATTTTCTTTATGGCGTATTCTTGAAGTAGTCCAATTACTAGTCCAAGCTTTTCACTTTTCTTTGTTTTTCTTAAAATTCTTTGAACGACTTCTTCAATGGCGTTATTGACTATTTTTATGATGTCATTATTATTAACATAATTTTCTAGTCTAAATTTTGTGCCTTTATTGATTATTTCTCGTAGTGATTCTTCCTTTATAATTGAAGTATTTCCTGTACAAACATGGCCGTATGTTTTATCAACGAATTCTTTGAACTCACTGCAATTACAGTTTCTATTAAGTATTTTATATTTTTCGTCTGCAGTTAATGTTCGTAAGAATTTTCCATAATTGCATATTATATTTGATGTTGGTTCTGTAAGGGTATAGCGTGTGCTAATGTACGGTATGTCATTATCCTCAATTTTAATTCCCTTCCATATATCTTTTATTTTTTGTGAGTTTAAAATATTTGATAATGCTATTCTATCCATAAATTTTCCTATGAATGGTATTCGAAGAGCAACTTCATTCGGTCTTCTGTGTATTGAAGGTTCTTTATGATTTTTCCAATAATGGGGACAGATGACCGAATAAATTTTATATTTATTGTAATGAGTTAATAATGAAAATCGTTGATCTGTAGTGAATAATTCTAGTTGTCTTAGTTGATGATGAGATAGCGATCTACCATAAATGAATAATTCTCTGGATTCGAATAATGTAATGTCTGCAACTATTTCGTCTATTGGTGTTGTACATTTTGCCAATGGTTTACGTCTTCTTTTCTTACGTCTACCTCTATTCTTTCTGTGATTATTAATCATCGGCATTGTATAATATGGATGTGTTCTTTTATCTAATGGATCAATATTCTCAGATATATAACCAAAGTTCTTTATAGAGTCATTTAAGCCTAGAGGATATGCTGTATTTAACGCTTTAATCCACATGAGTTCTTTTTCTAATAATTCTCTTTTATTAGTGGCATGATCTAGGATATCAATACGGAATGATTCTTTATCGTGAAAAGGTTCTTTGAAATGCTTACTGAGGAACGTATTGAGATGATTCGAAGAAAATGAGTATCTATGTTGTGACATTCTAGATTTCAAACGCTGTTTTGTTTCTCCAACATATTGCATTTCACAAACAGTACATGTAATCAGATAAACAACGAAAGTGCTTGTACATGTATCATTATTTCTCTTGTTAGTCATGTATATATCATTAGTAATCGTACTTTTTACACCAGTATATAAATTCATTTTTGGACAAATCATGCATCGCGAACGAGAACACTTATAACCTGTGTAGTCAGAAGAGGACTCGAGGGAGATTAAGTTCTTCCCTCCCTCCTTTCTGATAAAGGAACATTTTGAAACAGAAGTTAAGGCAGAAGGTTTTAGCGTTTTGTTTGCGAGCTATTAATTGGGAGGCTCATCCCTTGGCTTTTTAGGGCCGGTCGTGTAGACAACTTGGTGGGGCTGCCACCACGGTGTGACTCCCCTAAATAGGGACACCGCACCGGTCAGACCGCTTTACACCCCCGCTCTCCACACGACCTTTGGTCACAGCGGTAGGGTGGTCACTGCAGTCTCAATATAATAGTAATGTTATAATTATATATTAGGAGGAAAAACCGGTTTTATAGGTAAATAATTTGAGCTTATGAGCTATTAATATTTTATTAAATAGAAGTTTGAAAAATATTAAATCCAAATGCGTTGCTGAAGGCGCTTGGTTTTAGGAAGGTTTGGCTAAAGGATTTGAACGTATATGTTCTTGAATGGGGAGGTTGATATGTGTGCAATGAGTGTACTAGAGTCCATTAATGCAATGCATGGTAGGTGTTTATTTAGGTGTGTAATCAGAGTTGATGTTTGACTAAAAATATTCTTATTTAAAATTAAGCATTTATAATAAATATAATAATAACAATGGAGACGTAAAAGGTGTAACTGAAACCAAGGAGATTGATGATGTTACAATGGAATTATAGTCTTGGTTATAAGCTGGTTCTGTTATTTGGTTTATCATATTAAAAATTGTGTAATTTATTATTCGAGTAATTAAGATTTATATTAGATTTAAATTAATTAATTAAATTTTAATTAGAGTTTTATTAGATTTAGATTCAAGATTAAAATTTATTTATAAATTGATTTCTCAATCTATGATACCTCTCACCACCACTGGTACCATATAGGCCCTTATGTGGGGTGGAGTCTAGAATGTAGCCGGCTATGCCGACCCTGTGACATTTAAGTCACTACTGGTGGTGCTATGCACCGTGGTCACTGACCAGAAGAATGCAAAAAAGTCAATGTGAAAAAGGAAACAACCTAGTGTAGGAGTACGAAGTGGAGTGCATACAAGAAAGGAAAGAGTTAGAAAAGGTGGTTATCTAATATAGGGATTCCCCGCAGGTTTCGGAGCGGAGCAATGCTCTCGGCATCACGAAACCCGATGGAGAAAGCATGAATTAGAGTTAAAGTAATGAAAGAATGGTTTTAAAGTAGGTTGTGTTAGAAACGAAACTATGTAAAGACTGACTATCTAGAGATAAAAAACGATCCAGTGTTTCGGCCCTGGTCCTAGACACTGGACCGACCCGTGTGGGATGGGCCTCATCAGTAGGATGACCCACACAGGACAGTTTTCAATAATACGATTTTTCAAAGGAAAGAAGAAGAACTTAATAAGGTTAAAGAGTGAACGATTAAAAATTGATTGAGATTTAGCTAATCTAATACTAATATTGTTTACATAAAAGCAAAGATACATAATGAGGGAATGATCGTTTGATTGCCATGTCTAAGTAGAGAGAGAGCGCGTCGTATGTGTGAGAGAGTGTGGAGAAGTGAGAGAGCACTAGAGAGTACTAGAGATTGATTGGTTGAGCGTGAGATAACTAGTGATCTACCTCTCTACCTATGTTCCTGGCTTGCATGTATGAACTTTGATCTTTGTTTTTACTCTTCATCTAAAACTTTTAAACATAGTTCTGCTGTTGTTTTTCCATATTTTAAACTAATTGCCGGGTTTTTATTTAGAACCTTGTAGATTCGCGGTCGAATAATGTGGAATGGGTATTCTCTTTTATAGAAATATTCAAATAATGACTTAACTCTTTCTTTAAAACAGACAAAATTAGATGAATTACGATAAACTCGAAGTTAGTTTACTGGTCGCGTATAGTCCAACTTCCCTTATTCACACGTTCTACTGTGCAAGATCAGCATGATGGCATTACTTTGTTGTTCACAAATACATTACATTGTCGACAGAATAGAAAATGTCTACTTTGATAGCGAATTAGATGAGTGTGAAACATCTCATTGAATACTTACAAGGGAAGTCAGGTTGGGCGGTCCCGGACTTCGGGATGGGACATATACCATTCGATAGGTATCCGAAAAGGAAAATTTTTCATGTTGGTCATTTTGGCAAAATGCCCCTGGGCGCAGAGTTATTTGCATATTTCTCCGGATTTTCGCCCTACAATGAAACACATTCTCTGTGAGATCGAAAGGATGCAGTGGTGAATAAGAGTGGTAAACAACACAAGCAATGGCTAAAATGAATTTATTTATTTTTATATTTACTTAAAGAGGATGGTCTATGTATCTTTTGCTTGCAAGTTCGATTCCCGCACAAGCTATCTCACAGAGAATGTGTTTCATTGTAGGGCGAAAATCCGGAGAAATATGCAAAAAACTCTGCGCCCAGGGGCATTTTGCCAAAATGACCAATATAAAAAATCTTCTTTTTCGGATACCTATCGAATGGTATATGTCCCATCCCGAAGTCCGGGACCGCCCAACCTGACTTCCCTTGTTAGCTATGACGAATAGATTTTCTTCGACGATACGAAGACAACAGCAAGGAAAGCATTGTTACTTGTGTAAATAGTTATATGTTAATCATCTACCGTTTGCACTGTCTCTTCTTTATTTATTTTTGTTCTTTTCCGTGTTCCCTCTAAAAAGAATAAATAATAATAATAATAATAATAATAATAATAATAATAATAATAATAATAATAATATTTATTCTTTGATTCTAAGCACTCTTAGCACAAACAGCTGCTGCGGGAGGAGTACGACAACAATTTTGGAACCATTTGCCAGAAGTGTTCATCTTGATGCAAGGCTTAGCAGGAGTTGGAGCGGGTTCGGTTCCTAAAACGATTAATGAGATTACGGTAGACGATAGAAAGAGCTAACCAGATGCCCAGTTCTTGTATGAACCGAAAGCGGAATGGTCGGACCAGGACCAGGGTCCACGTTGGTAGGAAAGACCACCGGTGTAGATTTCACGACCAGCTGCGACTCCTGAATAGTAAATTTCGTGCAATAACTGATTAGCATGTCCTTATAATTTGTGTATTACTTTTGACGGCATCATTTTCGGCAGCAGATGTAATCGAAGCTAGAGCTCCTCCGGCGTAAATACAAGCCATATTTTGTTCGGACCAAGTGGCTGCATTGGGCTGAAAAAATAACAATGTCACATTGAACAACAAAGTGCTTTACTAGAAGTTTGTAGCATTTAGAACCAATCTGTTGCCATCCTGATTCGCACGCGGTGGAGGCAACTGTAAAAAGATTAGATCAATCGATAAAGAATAAGATACCGTACCTCCGACAATCGCGGCAAGAACCAGAAGACGATGCATATTCAATGAATGTAGTGAAGATCAATCGAATGCCGTTGACTTTTATAGGAGCTAGAGGAAGGAATGTCGGACAAAGGCATCTGTACAAATATAAAATAACACAGAACAGTTATGGAGAACAGCGTTGTGGCGTTCCGACAAACAAAAAGTTTCGATAGAAAATTCTTTTCGGATTGGTAGATGTGCTAACAGAATATACCATGGACTTTCAGATTCATATTTGTAGTCTTTTTTTGGGAGTACATGATATAGTGTATTATTATCCCTATTTTTCGGTTATTATATTATATTTTAATTTTTTTCATGGTGACATAAGGGATGGCGATCGAGCGGGAGTGTACTGTGTAGAAAATTTATGCGCTGTTCAAAAGTTTCTAAAATAATTTTTTTTAAACTGCACTTTTTCCTATTCTTTTCGTACTTTCTGAACACTTACAAGGAATCTCTTTTCTATTATCTTACAGATGAGTCATGATTTTTATTTCCACAAAAAATAGCAAAAGTTAATGATGTCAACTATTTCCTGTATTTATGTTTATTCATGTCTCTCTATCGTGTCTCTTTCTGTATCACTTTTTAATCTAGCCTTGTCACATCCTTCATGAAGCACTTCATAGTATTCCCTCCCCAATGGTTCTGTGCTTGGTAAATGCCATTGTATTGCAATTATGCATTATGCCATAATCAATCTGGTGAGATCAAGATTTCAGTTTAAATTTTTTATACTGATTTTTAATGTTTCTGCAAGCAGATAAAGTAAAAATGGTAAAGGAAAAATATGATTTGTTATTGCCATCAGAGAAGGAATGATATGCATATGCAATGAAAAAAAACTCTTTTCATAAATATCATCACAAAACGAAGTGCTGTCCGAAAATAACGTATTAATAAATATACATCTAACAATGTTCAAAGTGAAATATTGCCCATTAATTGCACAATACTAGAACAACAAAACAGCAACAACATAAAGTAATCAATCATATCTCCCATGCTGACTGTGTATATCGTAGATCGTATAGCATAGTCGTTGAAGCTTCTCTGCATTCTCCCGATGAATTCCGAATCCGTTCATGACGAACGCCAACTGTGGCTCAATCGCTACTTCGAACTGTAAGAATAATTATCACTGTGACGAATTCAGACTTACGCCATTTAGTAAATTTACTGTATTGTGCATTATTTTATCGACTTCCTCAATTTCCCCCAACATAATTCACGCTATTTATTTTCAATTGCAGTATATTCAATGTGAGAAAAATTGATTAAATTAAATTAAATTAAAATTTAACACCAATCTATATTTCTATTCTCATAGTCTCTAAACTAACTTCATTTATCCATATATCATTTAACACTATAATTTTAGTTTAGTTCATTAATAAAAATTCTCCAGACTTACTTGATTTAGCCATGCGCGATGCTTCGGTTCGACATGTGAGCGTAGCCCCGCTTGACCCTGTACTCGTTGCATCTCTACGATATACGAAGCCTATGTATATTTGTTTAGCTGACCATTTCTTTCAATCAATTAGACTTATTATACAGATTTTGAGCAATTTTTACAGGTTTTTGTGCTAAAACACAATATTTCGCATTCATTGGTGGACGGCCATCAGCAAGATGGAAGAATCTTTCATGCGAATCATCGGACAATCTTTTTTTTCACAAGCAAGAAATCATAAGTGGCCAACCATACACATCAGATCCTACTCTTGATAAGTTTGCTAATGCAGTGTTCAGAACTTGGAAAATGCACGAAAATGCGGAAAATGCTGTTCAGAAGTTCAGCCGGAAAATGCCCGAAAATGCTCGATTTTGGCTCGAAAAAGGTGGTTTTATACACTTTAAAAGCGTCGAAACTCGTTGTTTCATGGAAAACAACTAAATTAGGTCATTTATATAGTATGCTACTCAAATAAATATCATATATCACGCTATCTGAGAAAATCCACATAGGTGCGGTATCGATGGAAAATGAATTTTTCTGTTTTATGTATGATAATTACAGGCTCCATGAGTGAAGTACACTGGTACTTGGAAATTGCTTCCAATTGAAAATTCGCTTCAGGGGGTGACCACACAACGATTTGGCGCCTTTTCCTAAAAAGTTTATTTGGAATCCAATCGATGCGGGAGTGGGCTCAATCGAATCCTTAGCTAATTCTAAGAAACTATTGTCTAGGTGAGTTTTTTGATCAACGGACAACGAAAGCTGGAATCGGGAATTTTCGAAAAAAAATTCACATTTAATTAATTTTCACTATTTCACTATAACAAGCCTACAACTTTTTATTTGCTCAATCGCTTCTAAATATCATAACACATCTTCAGTTTGAAAATCATAATGTTTTAAAAATATGAATAATGCGAACAAATCGTTTTTATAACGACAATCGTAATTATGGTGTGCACCTACAGTAATCCCTAATCGCTCAATTTGGAAATTTGATAGTTTTAAACATATCATATTTCACCGCTGTTCTTGACATGACTGAGGTATACGACTACTTCGGAGCGCACCTGCACGGTAAAGTGCTGGCCAATAGTCTATGATATTTTGGTTTTTCAGCAATAACTTTCTTCGCAGTCAACCGTTTCTCTTTATTTTTTAGTATGTTTGTATAGATGGTAAAATGGAATAATGATCCAATTTTTATCGATATTGGATCACAAACAACGAAATAGTGATCAATTTACGAAAAATGTCAATTTTCATCAACATCAGCACCTGGGCACGGGTGCACTCCGAAGACGAGGAGTAGTCGTATACCTTAGTCACGTCAAGAACAGCGGTAAAATATGTTTAAAATTATCAAATTTCCAAATTGACCGATTAGGGATTACTGTAGGTGCACACCATAATTACGATTTTCGTTATAAAAACGATTTGTTCGCATTATTCATATTTTTAAAAAATTATGATTTTTAAACTGAAGATGTGTTATGATATTTAGAAGCGATTGAGCAAATAAAAAGTTGTAGGCTTGTTATAGTGAAATAGTGAAAATTAATTAAATGTGATTTTTTTTTCGAAAATTCCCGATTCCAGCCTTCGTTGTCCGTTGATCAAAAAACTCACCTAGACAATAGTTTCTTAGAATTAGCTAAGGATTCGATTGAGCCCACTCCCGCATCGATTGGATTCCAAATAAACTTTTTAGGAAAAGGCGCCAAATCGTGGTGTGGTCACCTCCTGAAGCGAATTTTCAATTGGAAGCAATTTCCAAGTACCAGTGTACTTCACTCATGGAGCCTGTAATTATCATACATAAAACAGAAAAATTCATTTTCCATCGATACCGCACCTATGTGGATTTTCTCAGATAGCGTGATATATGATATTTATTTGAGTAGCATACTATATAAATGACCTAATTTAGTTGTTTTCCATGAAACAACGAGTTTTTCCCAGTACCGGTTAACTACACTCATGGAGCCTGTAATTATCATACATAAAACAAAAAAATCTATTTTTCATCGATACCAAAAAATATTCCAGTTGTTGAATTCTCTCAGATAGTGTTTTATATGATCCTTTTTTAAGCATTTTGAGCCGAAAATCAGCGAAAATGCTGCGAAAAATCAACCTAACAAGTTCATATTTAAAATTATCACTTATCATCAATAAAATGCGTCCCCAACACCGTTTGCGATCCATAAAAGTTGATATTAAACAAAAAACCCATTAAAATTTGCTTAAAATCCTCGAAAATTAGCATTTTCAGAGCATTTTCCGGCTGAACTTCTGAACAGCATTTTCCGCATTTTCGTGCATTTTCCTAGTTCTGAACACTGCATTATATGAATACAACGAATATCGACAGTAAAAGATATACCTGATTGACCAAATGCTCGATCCGAATACCATTTGTGCGGTCACAACGCTTAATGAACCTGAAATCTGTACACTCAGAAAAAAATGTGTGAAAAATCTATGCAGCTTTTTGATGTGATCTATTGAACACATCAGATTGTTCTATTGAACACCCCCATGTGCTCCAATTTACACTTTTTTCCAATTTACACCCCAAAAGGTGTTAATTCGAACACATTGGGGATTACAGTTTTACCCGGAACAACTATGGGTGTTCATATTAACACTTCATTTTTCTGAGTGTATGCCTTAAACCCACTTGAAATATTGTGCTTTGGCCACACTCTCTCGCTTTCTTTGCTTGCGAGAGAACGTGTCCAGAATGGAGAGTATAATTAGCTCGAAGTGTTCATTTAATCTACTGAATGAAGCCAACAATATCCTTTGTAATGTGATCAAAAAAGGGAACATCAAAATTATTAATTTCGATGCTGTGAACCCACTTGAGTCGATCTTTCCATTCTTGTGATTCAAGTCGCTCCTTTGGTTCCAAGCAATGGTTGAATTGCTCCTCGCTCAAGTTAAAGAAGTTCACGAAAGATTCGTCGTTGAAGTCAACTAAACAATGTTATTTATAAATAACTACTTAGTTTAAGTTTGTTACAGCAAGCTGTTACAGCTACAGTTGTGTGTCACAGTTTGTTACAGCTACTAAGTTTGGTACAGCTAGCACTATATTTTTACTAGAAAGTTGCATAGATCACAGTGATTCGAATCTTTATTTTACATGATATTGTCTCTTCTCCATGGTCTCCAAATCTTCGTGACAACGATGAACGTCTCAATTGCCGATGGAAGGTCAGTTCAATTCATTGTGAAGATTAGAGCAGAAACCGATGATCTTTGTGAAGTTCATATGAAGGAGAAAGAGGAAGACGACAGGACAGTCGATAGGCTGGATAGATGCGGGCTCACGAGATACGATTCGCTCATTGGAGAACCCTAATGGCGACCCAGCTGACCCTAATCGGCTGAATAAAGTTGTTTTAATGTAATGTAATGTAATTGTCTCTTCTCATAGTATAATCGATTATCGATTACCATTTCTCATCTCCAGCCATCTCTTGTGATCTGCACATGACAGTGGAGAATGCTCATGCTTTAGGCACCTGAATCAAAAACATCTTTATGATTTATGATAAATAATTAAATACTTCAATCGGAATTCAAAGTATTAAAGGTGGAGTCCGAGCAATATTTTCGTGAACAAACTGTGAAGAAAGAATGATAGCAAAAGTTATTCTACATACCATACATAAATTATTTTATGCTAATTCAGCTTATTGAGCGCAAGAATCGTGAAAGAATCATGCTTGATGTACAGGCAAAGGCGCGAAATTTTGAAACTAGGAAAGTTGAAGAGAAGAGAAAAAAACAAATCAATGGGTTGCTTGAAAATTGTTAAAAAAATTCCTAATATCCTTAATAGATCCGATAAGTGTGACAAAATTCCCCTAATTGTAAGATCACGCCTGTAATGAATAAAGAGAAACTAGAACTCGCCTTGTGCATGTCACGAATCGGCAATCGCAGACGGCAAAAGTGGGCATTTTGGTGTAATTCGCCTGTAATCTAATTTCATTATGTTGTATCCATACTTCAAGATTATTTAAAAATCAAAGCTATGGACAAACTTTTTCGTGAACACATCAAACATTACGAGTCCTTCTTCGATCTTCTTGCACTCGTTTACTTTTACTCTGCGCTCTGGCAATGCTCTCTCGCTTTCTTGGTCTACGAGGGAGCATTGCCAGAGCCGAAAGTCATATTATCTCGTGGTGGGCCTTTAAGATGTTCCTTAAATAATGTCATGGAATAGCTGACCCTCAAAAGCCTCGAGCATCCTCCACACTGCAGTGTACTTCTGACGGCCCGGAGAGTTTCGAACTCGAAATGTCTCATAATTCCGAGGGCCGAGTCCGATAGAATGAGTCCAGCGCGAGCTGAGGTTAGCGGATGACCACAGGTTGGGTTCTTAAATGTATAATTGACTCATTCTTACACGCCTTCAGGTCTTTACTGCTGCAAATAGGGTTACTGTAACTTTTTAAAGGTGCACCAGTGCAAATTTTACTCTTCGTTCTGGCAATGATTTCTCGTTGATAAAGAGAATGTAAAGAGAGAATAAGAGCGCATTGCCAATGCGGAGAGTTTCAAATTAGCTCGTAGTGTGACTTTAAAATATTTAACAATAATATTTTTGGAGTTAATTTATTTACAACCAAGATTGTTGCAGAAAAACTGCGTTGGGATTTCAAACACTTTGTTGCTTCAGTGTAACAGATGTAGATGAACTTACGATGCAAGGAATCGACGTGAACTCTCGCACAATGTAGAATGTGCAATGGGGCAGCCAGCACTTTC
Organism: Parapristionchus giblindavisi; assembly: GCA_943737045.1. Lineage (NCBI taxonomy): Eukaryota > Metazoa > Nematoda > Chromadorea > Rhabditida > Diplogasteridae > Parapristionchus > Parapristionchus giblindavisi. Next base: position 882,349 of record CALSFV010000214.1, on the reverse strand, counting down.
TGCAGGCGAGATGACCGCACCACAATGAGAACAAGGACGACTGAAAGGCGAATTTTATTTAAAGGGACTGAAACCTTTGTCAACGGTCTCTTCAACGGTCTACGCTCTCTCGTTGTTAGAGAACAGAGAAATAGTGTGCGCAATGAAGAGGCCATTGAGAGAGGTTACGCTTCCTTTAAAAATACTTATATATACATATGTATATTTCTACATTTCTTCTGAAACGACCTTTTAAAAACAGAACCATGTATGCTTTATAATGTTCTAGTTTTCAAGGCAATAGGATAATAGTTCACAGCTTATTTTCATTTCGAAACAAGCAACGTGCCTCTCCACCATGATCTTCTTTGTGGCATACCAAACAGGAATCAGCGAGTCGTCCAGGATAGGGAATAACGGGTTTAGTCAATGTTTCCTGAAAGGAAATTATGATATCAATAATATCTGTAAAGATGCACTTGCGGAAGAGTTCAGAAAAAAATGGGACAATCACTTTACGTTTTCCTCAAAAAAAATAAGAGGTACATACTTTAGCAATGCCCATATCCCACTTGGTCATCGGTGTATATCTGGAGTAGTTGTATCGTTCCCCACAGGCAAGAGGGTGTGGAGTGGTGCGAATTCGACAGCACGCACTGAAAAAGATGATTTTATAATTTAAAAAAATTTTGAACAGCTAAACTGAATTCAACATGCATAAAAAGCATTTAAAATGCGTTGCGAAAGTAAAGATCAGCAGCGAAAGTTCTCTCTTATTTTCGCGATTTTTTCGTTTTCATTTCATTTCTTTTGAAGACCACAATAGCATGGTGACATGCATTTTGATCGCATGCAAAAAAATAATGATTTAGGAGTATAAAACTAATGCTACGCATTGCTTGCACAACAGAATGCTTCGCCAGGTACCTTGGTGCGTCATACACTTCAAGTCCATTTGCTTTGTTCACTATGTACAAGCATCTGAAAAAAAGTAATGACATTTTAAATTTTATTATTATTGTAAAATGAACCTGTCAATATCGAACTCCCTCCTCGCTTGTTGTTTGTGAACAACCCAAGTTCGAGGAAGCACATCGTTGAGGTAAAAGAATTGATTCTGAAAAAACTTGACAAATGTGGCTCACCACTCTTGCCATGATGCCTTAAAACATGACTGGAAATTAGAAAACATTTCTCTGCGAGAGAATGCAGCCAAAGTATCACAACATTTTTATCCATTTCTTATACAGTATTCAATGATGCGATATACGAAAAGTCTAATCAAGAACAATAATTCAATCATTCGCAAACATAGCTACATATTTATATACCTCTCGTTTACTCCAATTAATCATTGTATCCCTCTGATACTTCTGAAGGGACGCGGACTGTTCTTCACGAAGTGTAATGTGCTCAACTCTGAAAAGAATATAATTCAGCTGTTGTCGTAAATAAAACCAACTAATAATAATAATAATAATAATAATAATAATAATAATAATAATAATAATATACTTTATGCGGTGCAAAAATAAAGTATAATTTCTGATAAAATATTTGATAGGTAGTGGAGTTTTTTTACGAATTGGGTAGCAAAGATGAAAATTTCAAATACAATGAAATTTCTACAAAGACGGTATTTAACATCACTACGTATTCCATATTTCGTATTTGTATAGCATTTCTATTGGGCTGTTTAAGGTCTCCGTATAAAAAGCTAACAAATACTGTGCATCCCGAGCTAATTTGAAACTCGGCAAAGCTCTCTCACTTTCTTTGTCAACGAGAGAGCGTTGCCAGAGCGTCACGGGGTGTTCCGTTCACAGCAGTAAAATATTATGTATTGGCTAAATCTATCGCACACAAATCATGAGTGAACATGTTTCCACTATCATAAAGATAAGTTGAAACTCATTTGGGACATACTTGAACCATTTTTTCGCATTCTTATCATATTCCAGGCTCTTATATCTGTCGATTGGTTTTGGATCGTTTTGTTCTGTCGATCGGTGTTGGACCGTCTTCGTTTTTATCTTCGTAGCCTGAAAATCAAGAATAACTAATGTTATGTAAATACGTATCACTTCATGTAGAGTTTGTCATATCTTTAACAGTCTCTAACAACTTGCAGACAAAAATCAACCACAAATTACCAAAAAAATGAGATCTAATGAAAATGATTATGTACCACATAAAAATTTTCATTAGATCTCATTTTTGTACCATATTTACAGTTTACTCACCTTAGTATCTGCGATTTCTCTCTCTACCCCACTGGACTCTTCCTCCCATTCCTCTAGCCCTTCCTCGAACTCTTCCTCCCATTCCTTTATTCCTTCCTTGATCGCTTCCTCTATCTCCTTGGTCTTCATATGTTCTTCCTGATCCGTAGTCCATCTGTTAGAGACATTAATGTTTTTTTTTCGGAAAAAAATTAATGTTTAGTTTTTTTAAAGTTTGTTTTTAGGCCAAAGAGTCTTTTATGCCAATTTATGTCAATCTGTTTTCCCAACGATGTCTATCTCCTTCCCCACACAAGGAACTAAGGAACACTCGCTCAAAGGATAGATCTCGCCCAACTCTTGATTGTCTCTGCGCTGCCTCTCACCTATCCCGGCTGACCTTCGCCGCGCGCTATTTGATATATGAAAGAGATCGGCATATTTTCTGGACCATGCACAACAAGAAATAATCTCTTATACAAATAATAAGTTATTTTTATACGCTCAATAGCCAATTTCATTTCAACCAACTCACCTTCTGCTCTTTCCTGGCATATCTTCATGTCGTTTGTCCTCAAACCTCTTACGGGCTGTGCTCGCCGTGTCTTTCTCGTTGTCTCCGTCCATGCGCGCCTTCAACATGGTATAAGAATCATGCATCAAACAAAAACAACACATGGATTGCTTTCGCACTAGCACGACATGACAACACAATACGTCTGGTTAAAAATTAACTGAAATTAGATCCCATGATATTGGAGAAAGTGACAAACTCTTACGGTTTTTAGAGCTACTGCAAGAATTAAATTTCCAAAGAAAACAAATTGACTTTCAGAGTTTCAAACTTGGAAGAAAACGGGCTGCGTCGACCTTGTGCCTTGTGCAAATATTTAACCGTTTACGAGTGAAATGGATGATTCCTTTGGGTTTAAGTATTGTGCAATTCATTATTGAATGTTTATTGAAAGAGACAGGGAAATGCAACAAAAAACGAGGTTCAAAAGAACGAAAGAAGAGTGGAAATGCCTCGTGAGCGAGGGTGCGTCAGTGTTGTGCAATAAACCCTCTGCTATGCGTACACACTCTCGCTTCCACTCTTACTCTGACTCTCTCGGTGTGCTTTACTATTTCGCTTTCTTCATCGCTCTCTCAATGTACGCACAATGTTTGTGCCTTTTCTATACCTTGCCATGCATGGCATTGAGTCATATATGTATATATTTATCGTTTCTTGAAATTCAACGGCAAATTTAAAAGAAAAATCATTGATAGTGTGAGTGATAAAATAAGCCCTACAACGCCGATTCGACAGTCTCATGTCATCACTGGGGGATGATCTACGATAATGATCAGCGTCGGCGCCAGTGGGTTGATGCAGATGAATCAAAATCCGATCATTATTTTCCTGGGCTGAACCTGGAGAGCATTACTTTTTCAGGAAAGTGCTTTCGATTTAGTGGAGCGTCAGAGAAATTTGGAGTTGCTTCAACAAGGCTTCGCTGAGCAAAAGCAGCCTAGCAACGCTTCTTTTCGTAATTCTTCCCACATAGTCACCCTGTTTGTAAAGAAATTACTTAATTTTGTTAAGAAACTTCGCATCAATGACAAACAGCATTTATGCGAATCGGAAAAATGAAAAAAAAATCAATCAGAGAATAACGGACAGAAAATAAAATCTACTTACATAATTATTGAAAGTTATCATGTTCGAACATGAGCTATGGAGGGTTTCAAGTGTATTATTATGTGGTCCTCATGATTGGGTTCTGGAGAAGGATTCGACATTCGGTATAAAGATGCGAGCTCACGATCGTTATCTTCCTGTATTTCTTTGCTCGTCTTTTTCAAGATTACGACTGCTCCTAGAGTCTATCAAATGAAGGATGGGAGGGCTCGGCTGTTCGAGTACTCATGAACATGACGTCTTGTTTTACTTAATTGATATCTATTCAGTAGTTATGATAGGTATTTCCAATGAGCACATTCAAGAAAAAACTAATTCAGAAGCGAAAGTAGCAAGAGATTTTCTGATGTATGTAAGTAAATTAAATTGAAATTGCCGGCAACCGGAAAATACAAAAAAAAATTCGACAATTTCCGGCAATTTCGGCAATTTTGAACTTTTCAAAATGAGCCAGCGATGATTTTTATGAAGTACTTATCAAAAATCGTTATCAAACGAAACCAATGTCAGGTTCGAACTGTCATATTCCATTAGTTGCGCAACCACCTCGAGCAAAAGTTGCAGTTATCTATCCTTTGGAAAATTTTCAAAAGAAATGAAGTAGACAGCCGTCATCGCAATCGAAGGAGGCGCCCAATTTTCGTACCTCTAACTCTGCCATGGACCGAGAACGGTTTGAATATGTGATTTTACCGTAATCCCGCCCAGGCGTTGCGGGACCACTGGAGCCAAAATGATTATGCACATCTTCATCAGCGAGGTCGATAACCCCTATACACAAGTTTTGAGGGGATTAAAATTTTTGGCCTGTGCCAACCCTCCCCCAGATTTGACCGAGTCTTACACAAACGGCCTCATAATTGGTTGCCGTTGCCGGCAATCAATTTCGGAAATCAAAATTCGGCAATTCCGGCCATCGACAACTCAGTTGCCGCACACCCCTGCTTCAAATCATGTTCGCTGATGACGTTGATTTTGATGACATTGAATATGTTGATGACAATGATTTCGTTTTATGAGTTTAATTTTATTATGTGGAAGATTCATGCCAATAAATATTCCTATCTGATATTACATTTTTATTACATAAACAGTAATCGCTGAGAAACAAAAGAATACAATAAAGGTAGATGGAGTATCTTCGCTGTACGAATCGATGAGGCTGCAGGGGATTGGTGTATTCACAGATAAAGTAACCCATTATTGCTCGATTCTACAGTACAAGGAAGAAGAATGTTTTTAGAGCTTTATAAAATGGAAATAGAGAGTAGAAGAACAAAGGAAAAGGCGAAATCGAACGAAAAGAGATTATCTTAAACTCACTGAAAATTAATGAATCGTATAAATATAAGACTGGTCTGTTTACTGGTTTGGGAATATTAATTTACCAAGACGTGTCGATAATTGTTGTCCACTGTCATTCCCGTAGGTTTTAATGACTACGTGACAAGATTTGTATAGAAGTATTTATTCTTGTCAATTTAGGGTTCGAATAAACGCACAGGACACACCCAACACAGCGACGCTCTGCCAGTTGTTTTTGCAGGTTTTATTGCATTCTATTGTGTGTTTGCCCACTATCTCGTTTTTGTTTATAAGTTTTCTATCGATTAGTTACTTCCTATTATACTTCCTTTTCGCCAATGGTCAAAATTATAATGATTTTCCTTTTTAATATTTAAAATTTTAAATGCTTCGTCCGAGAAACTAACATTACTCATAACTAAATGAAAAAAAGGTAAAGGGACAACCCGTTTTCCAAGGCACACGAAGTCCTGCGCGTGATCATTGCTAGGCGAATGATAATTCATGGTTAATTCAGCCCGGAGGGCCTAATCTCTTCTTCGGACCTACTTTACCGCGTGATGTATTCACTACCAATTCCCCTAGTAACTAAAGATTTGATCAATCAACCGGATCTGAAGAGATATACAAAGGGGAACGATTTTAGATACTGAGAAATTGAGCGTAAATGAAGTACATAACCAGTGTGGTCAACTTACTGTAAAACCGTTTTCAAAATCGGAGTGGTATGTGTACGCGAAGTGAGCGGTGTCTATGGAGCGCCTCGTCATTTCATTTCCCCTGGGTTCAATTCCCGGTTGTGACACCGCCTCCGCCCCACCAAGGCGCCCGTAAAGGGAATTCGCAGTGACCAGTTCACGCGCTAAAGTAGGTCTGACGAAGAGATTACAGGCCTTCCGTACTGAATTGGCTTTGAATTATCATTGGCCGGGCAGTGATCTCACGCAGGACGTTTATGTGCATATATATCACGCGTGTCGCGTAAGGATCGAGACAAAATCGTGGGGTGTCCGGACAAAATTTAACCCCTATTATTTTAACTATTTTCTTGATAGCCCTGACAGTGCCGGAAAGGATAGCGTTTCGATTTTTTGTCTAAGATCAATTTCGACGAAGATAGACGCCTTTGACTGTCGGAATCTGTGGAAAAGTCGTGACTTTCACCCGCTATAACTCGCTTTGGAATGGTAATAGCGAAAATATCACAGAGACATAAATTATAGGAAATTTTCAGGAGAATCGAAATAACACAAGCAGAAATTACAAAATTGATATTTCATCAACTTCTGTGGCGGGAAGCTGACGTTTGCACCACATATCGATTTAACACTTTTTTATTGGTTCAGATGATAGATATTATGAAGATACATCGATTGATGTATGGTTATGGGGGTCGAATCACTGCCGCAATATGAGTTTTTTCCCAAAAAACGAGTCTGAAATCTCGGACTTAACCGATTTCTCGCTCGCGAGATGGAAGGATCACTTTGATCTACCCACTCGTCTCTCGCTGATCAATGATATTTCTTGGTATTTCTGTGCATTGAACTTGGAAAAAAGCGTAGAAATAAATGAAAATCATGACTAAAACATAATTCAAAGAATAAATTACTACATATTTAAACAATATAACTACGAACAAGAAACAATTTATTTATCAAAGATCAAAGTCAATTCCGGCCTCGATAGTCTCCCGAAGAAGACCCTCCTTATCCTGTTTATCAGTAATTATCTCATTAAATTCGTCTTCATCCTCTTCCTCATCCTCCCCCTCAAAGACGTCATCTTCCATCTCCGAATCCTCCTCCGACTCCTTTCTTCTCCGCTTACGAGTGTTCTTCGTAGTGGAAGCAGTGCTCGATCGAGTGTTTCTAGTGCCCTTCCTCCTCGATTTCGCTGATGATCCTGAAATGAAGACCATTGCTAATAGTCCTTCTCCAGATCGACTCCCTTGAGCCTTGGTCCCTTCTCATGGAGAGATGTTCGATTAACAGAGAAGTAGCACATACTCGAGCCAACAATATATTCAGGAATCAACAATATGAATATGGCCTGTCGAAAAAAACCTGTCGAAAACGCTTGAAAACACGTAAAACAAACAAAAAAGTTGGTAAATCATTGATCAGCGAGAGACGAGTGGGTAGATCAAAGTGATCCTTCCATCTCGCGAGCGAGAAATCGGCTAAGTCCGAGATTTCAGACTCGTTTTTTTGGGAAAACTCATATTGCGGCAGTGATTCGACCTCCATAACCATACATCGTTCGATGAATCTTCAAAATATCTATCATCTGAACCAATAAAAAAGTGTTAAATCGATATGTGGTGCAAACGTCAGCTTCCCGCCACAGAAGTTGATAAAAAATCAATTTTGTAATTTCTGCTTATGTTATTTCGATTCTCCTGAAAATTGTCTACAATTTATGTCTCTGTGATATTTTCGCTATTACCATTCCAAAGCGAGTTATAGCGGGTGAAAGTCACGACTTTTCCACAGATTCCGACAGTCAAAGGCGTCTATCTTCGTCGAAATTGATCTTAGACAAAAAATCGAAACGCTATCTTCTCCGGCACTGTGAGGGCTATCCAAAAATAATTCATATCAAATTTTCATTTTTTCATTGTCCGGTAGTTGTATCGCTCCTTGCGCGACACGCGTGATATACGCGCTTGTCAAAGGTCTAACGCCGAACGTTTGCCGAACGTTTTTCTAATTCGATTTGGAATCAACAGTTAGTTTGCGGTTTCATGAAAGTTGCATATATCGTATTTAGCAAATAGCCTGTTCCTGCCAACTGTGGGTAATCATAGAATGTCTTTATGTGTCGTGAGAAATTGTGAATCTGGCACTACGTCGAATGAGAACCGATGAATAATAACCGACTGGATAATAACCATTTGCATACTCTGTCTATTCATTAGCGCTTGTCTCTCATATGCAAATGGTTATCATCCAGTCGGTTATTATTCATCGGTTCTCATTCGACGTAGTGCCGTGAATCTTTATGACACAATGTTTCACTCTATATATCGTGATATATTGTATCATAGAGGTTCAGGCTTCGATGCAGACGGTTCGGTAAACACTTCATATCATTAGTGCACATTACCACTTTACCAAGAATGTGTATTACTATTTAAGGCGCATATATGTCATTATTAAAGTAAGAATGGAGACGTGAGTAACTTGACTGTGACCCGACCCTTATCGCAGCTCGTAATTTTGCTCTTCCCGCTTCGTTACCCTATTATCTCCAGGGTAATTGATAAAGCGTATAGATAGGATAATATGTTAGTTTCTCGGGAGAAGTGCTTTGAGGCACACGCTAATTTTATTCTCCGCTCTGGCTGCGCTCTCATTGTCAAAGAAAGCGAGAGAGTAGAGTTGAGAATCTCAAAATAGCAGTCTGCTCATTGTTTACATGAAATGAAATATGTTTCGAGCTATTCATATCTTGCTTACTACATTGCCAGTGACGATTTAGGAGTAAAACCTGAAAAGCAAATATAAATACTAAATGATCACAGCATATTGAGGATTTTCGATAAAGAATCGTTCCCTATTCTGATATTTTTTTCGTTCAACAGTTTCACAAATTACTTATTTATTGAGATTTTTAATTCACACTAACTCGTTTCTTTCCAAGTTTCGATCGATTAGTCCACTACCTACCTATCATAGTTCCTTTTCTTCGATGGTTAGAATAATAGTTTATATTATACCATGGCGATCAGGTGTGGCTTTAAAATGTTAAATTTGTGAAATATAAACTATTATTCCAAGAGCTGACGAAAAGGAACTATAATAGGTAGTGACTAATCGATCGAAACTTTAGAAAGAAAATAGATGGAGGAAAACACTATAATGCAATAAAACTTGCAAAAAACAACTGGCCGAGTGTTTTGTTCAATTTATCATACTCTAACTCATTTCCTTGTGAGCCAGTTCACCTGATCATTGTTCTTTGATATAAAATATTCAATGTTTATCTTATTTCTGATCTTGATCTTATTACCTAACTTATAGTATTATAGAATTTTATATTTAATGTGCACGCAAACCTATACTTGTACATCGTGCATCTGTTAATATTATTAACCTTATTGATCGTTTATTGTTACTTTTCAGTATGATCAAGTATGCAAGTATTCTTACCATTGCTGGATTATTCCAATTATTCACTAGTATAGTAAATACGGTTTGTGCGTTTATGCTGTTCGAATTCGTTCCGGAACACCAACTATTGGTAATATATCATTATTACTGTTATTATTTCTCCTATCACCTCTGTAATTCGTGTCGCACCTGTGTATCAAATAAATTAAACATAACCTGTATACAATTACCGGATCATAAGCGATTTAAACGAACACCCCAAGCTAATTTTACTCTCCGCATTGGCAATACTCTCTCGTAAACCAAGAAAGCGAGAGAGCGTGACCAGAGTAGAGAGATGCAAATTTGCTTGGGGTGTTGCTTTAACCAACTCTAATTGTGGGGAACAAACTAAAACTTGGAACTATCTACTGTGCTCTCTGATTTCAATTCACTTTTCAGTTCGTGTTCGTGACTATTTGCTCGATTCTCGGAGTGATTTCTAGCTTTATCGTCATCACTCGAGATCTTCTTGCAATTGAAGCTGCTATTATATTCACGGTCGTTCTGTTATCTACGTTTCTTATAAAAGCACACACGAGATATTTTTACTCTCCGCTCTACACAGTCTCTCGTAGACAAAGAAAGCAAGAGAGTGTACCCAGAGCGTAGAGTTTCAAATTAACTTGGGGTGTCACTTTAAAAATTTTTTTCTGATGATTGATCCTCCATCTTTTTTATATATTATACGACCTATGGAAAACAATCAAATTATAATTTTAAACTCAAAGAAACATTTTCAGTTCATTCAATTCCTATCGGTTCTTGTCATTACGGTGCTTACATTTAACAACACATTTAGAAGTAAATGAAATATAAATAAAACATTGTCAATTAAATACAATTAGTCATTTTAGTAAAACCGTCTGTGGCGGCACCTCCACTGCTAGTTTTATTGGCCATTCTGTTTTTAGTTTTCTACATTTATTGGAACTACAAAAGGACTATAGAAAAAAGGTTTTTTAATATTCATATGCAATGTTTACTGTAAATTTGCTCAATCTAGCTATCGAGTAATGATGTTTTTTCTCTCAAAAGTTGTGAAAATAAAATAAAATAAGCGACAACGCAAAATTTCACGTGTTCACACTCTATCGCAAATTTTTATTTTTATGTTGTTGATTTTTGATAAGCATATTTCAGGGAGGAACAGGACTGTTACATCGATGATACAAGAGATAGAGAAAGTGTGGAAGATGTTACATTAATGAATGATGATTCCTAATCCTTCTATAAATTTAAAGGCACACTCCAAGCCAATTTGAAACAATCCGCTCTGGTCATGCTCTCTCGCAGGCAAAGAAACGAGAGAGTATTGCCAAAGAAGAGCGTTTCATATAAGCACGTGGTGTGTATTTAATGTTTCAGATTTAATATTCAAGTCATATATGTATATTGTTACTTTACCTTGAGAAAAAAATGGATGTGATCGTCTCTGATCATTCGCTTTTATCATTTGATGTTCGATGATGTTATTTGTTCGTTGAAAAAAATATAAACGGGTTTTTAAAACTGTAACAAAATGGCTGATCATGTGTTTACGCAATGTTGAGTAGTGTTAATAATACATAATGCATATAAATATATATTCACATTTAGCGAACAAATGATGTGAAACAAATAAATAAACAAGTGAAGAAAATAAGGAATGGAATGAAATTGTGCTTATGGATCAAGGTTGTGCGGAAAATTTTCCGACCGGAAAAATTTTCCGGTTTTTCCGACCCCTTTTCGGTAAATTTTTCGACCGGAAAATTTTCCGAAAAAATACCGGAAAACCGGAAAAAATTAAATGCTCTACAGAGTAAAAAAATACATATGAAACACAACATTTGAAGATTTTTTAGTCATTTTTATCAGACTGGTCATAGTTCTTTCTAGGGTTGCCGGTTCGAATTCGAATTCGAATTATTCGCACCCCTTTCCCATCTCTCATCCTCTCTCCCCTCTCCCTTCAAAGAATTCGACACACCTGCCAGACGGAACGAATAGTTCGGGACAGACCGAATTATTCGGTCTCTCTCACTCTCTCGTATCCTTTCTCGACCCTCCCTCCTCTTCCTCCGCCTCGTCCCCCAATGAGACACGTTTCAAGAGATGGCTAATTCCCCTCGCATCTGAGAGCTTAGCAGTCAACAGCAAAGTTGTAGCTCACATCATCCCCCTTCTGATTCAATTTTGAAAAAGTCGATACGATAAACACGAACAAAATTACATCCGTTCTACGAATTCAGGGAGAAGTTTGAATTATTCACTGTAGCCATGTATCTTACTCTATTACTCCGTCTTACTCCACATTGCTTTATCATTCTTTACAGAAGTAATTACACAAAAACAAAAACAAGTAAATGGGAAGAGACAGTCACGAAAAATAATGACGTATAACATACATATAGATCATAGCGTAGCTCAAAGTTTATATTTTGACTTGATTTTTTTTTTGCCTGGAACTACGCCAACATCAGCTATCGAATGAGCCTAAACATGGACAGATTCGGAGAGGATATTCATCACGTAAATATCTGACTGACCTACTCGTGATCAGCTCAAAATCTGGAATAAAATGCCCGCTGAGTTATCATCTGTTACATTTTAAAATATCGGACTGACATACTCGTGATCAGCACAACATTTGTCATAAAATGGCCGCTGATTTCCCATCTGATACATTTTGAAATATTGTTCATTTCAATATTTTGAAATGTTATTGTTCAGATTATACTAGAGTAGATATGCATTTTTTTCGTGACTTTCTCTTCCCATTTACTTGTTTTTGTTTTTGTGTAATTACTTCTGTAAAGAATGATAAAGCAATGTGGAGTAAGACCGAGTAATGGAATAAGATTCATGGCTACAGTGAATAATTCAAATTTCTCCCTAAATTCGTAGAACGGATGTCATTTTGTTCGTGGTTATCGTATCGACTTTTTCAAAATTGAATCGGAAGGGGGATGATGTGAGCTACAACTTTGCTGTTGACTGCTAAGCTCTCAGATGCGAGAGGAATTAGCCATCTCTTGAAACGTGTCTCATTGGGGGACGAGGCGGAGGGAGAGGAGGGAGGGTCGAGAAAGGATACGAGAGAGTGAGAGAGACCGAATAATTCGGTCTGTCCCGAACTATTCGTTCCGTCTGGCAGGTGTGTCGAATTCTTCGAAGGGAAGGGGAGAGAGGGCCCGTCTCAAACGAATTGCCGAGAGAGAAGGGAAGCGACTGACAAGGGGCACGAATTATTCGCCCTCGTTCCTGCAACCCTAGTTCTTTCCCATGATTCGATAATAATGATCAACAATCACGTATATGGCGTTGTTGTTCCTAAACGCGAACATTCAACTCATAGGATTCTAAGCTTCACATTGTTCGTTTATATGTTTTTTGGGTAATTGTTATCTTTTATTTGCTGCAAAACGATTTTTGATCATTCCAATGTATGCTTTCATCGTTTTCAAAAGAAATTGTTATATGAAACACAAGAAAATGCGTTTTGCAGAAAATTTTCCGGATTTTCCGATTTTTCCGGTTTTTTCCGGTATTTTAGACCGGAAAAAAAGTTTTCCGAAATTTTTTTCGAAAAATATTTTACGCACAACCCTGTTATGGATTGAGCCTAGAAGGAGATATCAGTGTTCTTAAAGAAGAGACCCACGAGATTTGGGCTGCGCTATTGACATGAAGAACGTGGGACATAGGAAGTGACATTCTCTTCTCTATTAGATTTGACTGATTGAGCGCGTAGAGCGTGTGGCTCAGTGGTTAGTAGTCAGCGCTTGTAACCGCGCCACACGTGTTCGATTCCCGATTGCAATTTTCTATACATTTGTGCTTCAATTTCAAAAACTCGCGCCTTTCCCTGGGCATATCAATGAACTTTAATTCCGAAATACGGTATTCTGGGACATTTAAAATTTTAGAGGAAATTGTTTTTGTATACAAGGAGATGTGAGCTATAGATCTGCCTGGCCAGTTTAGTCACGAAAAAACTCGTGGTCCCCTTCTTTAAGGGAAGATAGAATTGGGGGGAGGGAAGAGAACCTGTATGAATAGGCGACAACAGGACATGCAGATCAGTCTCCAACATCAAAGGAGATTCTATTTTCGGGTTTTGTAAGCAAACAGGCCGCTCGCAAAAAGAAGTTATTGTGCCTGTATTGGAAACGGGACCCTGAATTGGAGAAGTTCAACCCATTTCTTGTAATATATGTTTTGAAATAGTGATTTTTCTTATTTGAAATCCTAAATTTGCCTCTAAGTAGTTTAATAGAAGTTCTAATGTCTATGATGGATCTACGGTGTTCGAGGGTTTCTAGATCGAGTTTTTCGTTGCGAAAATTTGCCCGCGGCATATTGTCCCATGTTGATTTGAACAGCCTTCTTGTGAAGTAATTCTGTACCTGTTCAAGGACCTTTGAACAGCCTTCTTGTGAAGTAATTCTGTACCTGTTCAAGGACCTTTTTTTCTGATAATGATTGAACACCGTAGATGCGCTTATTAGAATGGGCCTGATGTAGATTGAATATGCTTTAAGGAGAATTTTACGGTTATTAGTTCGAAGAGCTCGCATAATTATATGACATGCCGACTTTGCTTTGTTCGAAATTGATCTACAATGTTCTGAAAATGTTAGGCCTCTTTGAATAATGAAGCCAAGGTCTTTGATGGCATCTTTTTGATTTAGATTTACATTATTTATAGTATAGATCCTTTTAGGATTAGCCCTACCTAGATGCAGTGAATTACATTTATGCGAAGCAAGGGATAATTGCCAATCAGCAGACCACTGGACGATAGTGTCCACGGCCGCTTGAAGCGGTTGGGGCGTTTCATTACTACCGAATGATTTATATATCTTTATGTCGTCTGCATATAGACGAGCTAGTACTCCATCTTTTTGGTCTAACGAAGGTAATTCGGATGTAAAAATAAGGAAAAGTAAGGGTCCAAGCACAGAGCCTTGAGGAACTCCACTGGATACGGAGTAGGACTCTGATAGTTTATTATTTACTCTAAGTTGAAAAGTTCTTTGAGAGAGGTAGCTAGTAATCCAGTTTGTAGTTTCATGAGATAAGCCTATTGTATTGAGTTTGGCTAAGAGTTTAGGATATGATACTCTATCAAAGGCCTTTGCAAAGTCAAAATAAATTACATCAACAGGCTGACCGTTACTAAGTGAAGCAGACCAGTGTTCAAGGACCTCAAGCATCTGGAGTTCACGGGATCTATGTTTTCTAAAACCATACTGTTCGTCGGGGAAGATTTCTAATGATTCGCAATGAGCAATTATGGACTTGCTTAAAATGCGTTCAAAGACTACAGAAGAATGAAGTGATAGAAATTGGTCTATAATTTAATGGGTCTGAGAAAGGAGGGGATTTCTTGACAGGTGTAACAATTGAGTGCCTCCACTGAGACTGAATGATGCCTGTTTCGAAAGATGTTCTAAAGATTATCTCTAAAGGTAATCTTTTATATACTTTTTTACAGTTTACAGTTTAATGACCTTTATCAAGCACAGAACCATTAGGGAGGGAATGGTTGCCGCTAAACGACAGATTAGTCTGGGCGTGCTGAGGTCCCATACAAGGGGCATAATTCTCTTCATCTTCTTCATGTTCTGATCAGCAATTAAGACGTTCTTCAGAATCAAAGCCGCTACACTTGATCCTTTTCGAATATTGAATCATGAAACAGAATTGAGGAAAAATAGATAGAGATAACCCACGAAGTCCTCGCTCAATACTTCTTCAACAATTGCTTGATGATAGGCATACCACTCCTGACTTGCCTATATTCTTCTAGGAGGGGATCCTTTATATACTTTATGCGATACTTGATTTGATTATATACTTTATGCGGTACAAAAGATGGTTGTAGATAAATTGATAAGTAGTGAAGTACGCATAAGTAAGAAGCTACGACGTTGATAGCAAACCTGATTGTTACAAATTCGAAGTGATGGATTTATGTTTTTGTTTAGTGTGATCTCTCTTTAGAAGTATCACGTAAACCATTTTATCAGCTCATAATGTTGACCACTGGGAGGAGGGTATATTCGTGTTAAATCTGCAAATTGTAAGCGTCTAGGAAAGGATAGAATGTGTCGTACACAAAGTAATCTTTACGATGTTGCGTTTGAGACAACAATGTAGCCACTCGGGCAATGTCCAACCGTTGATTATAGAAAACCAAAAGCATGTGCACAATTGTAGTATGACACAAACTATTTGCATTCGTGGTATTGTTATAGCTTACGTTGCCAACAAATCAGCACACTTCATCGAGTTCGCACTGTTCTTGTATCGGATGGTCAGTTCCCTCTATGAGCTAACTTTCTCTTTTTTTTATCTAATTTCATCATTCACAAACACATTCTCTTCTACGTCAATGATGTCTCAAGCGTGTCAATGTTTGCTTCTGAGCTCGTATTCGGTGCATAATACACTGAACAATCCTGTCCGTAAACCTTATCTTAATGCTCTCCTTGAATTTATTCACAACATGAGATAAGAAAATGTTTATGTTGAGATTTACAATGAATGACTTTATAAAGTGTTTGAAGGCACAATTTTGCTCTCCGGTATTGCAACGCTCTTTCGTAGACAGAGAAAGCGAGAGAGTATGGCCAGAGCGGGGAGGTTCAAGTTAGCTCAGGGTGGATTTAAATGCAAAAATGTAACGAATGACAAGGATCCAAATAATTTATTAAAGCAGTAAATGGTCGTTAAAGCTTAATTAATCTTCATTTGTCCAACAAAACATCCGATTTCTTCGTGACTAGAACCATCATTGTAGTTTTTCACGCTGAGTTGAATCATGATAGCTGACTGAAATTATTATTAGTTTCAATTTATGTTTTTTATTTGATATTTCTACTTTCTTGATTTGTTTTTGAAAAGCTTCAATATGCCTTGTGGAACGATCAGAAAGCGAAATTTGATAAAGGCAAAACCGCGCTAATTTGAAACTCTCCGCTCTGGCAATACTCTCTCGCTATATTGATCAACGAGAGAGTGTATAGAGAGTAATAACAAAGCGAAGAGTTTCAGATTAGTTCGGGGTGTGCCTTCGAACTTACATTCTTTGTTAGCATGCTAATGATCGATGCGTAGTCAGAGAGGTCCATCGTCATCTGGAATTTTAAATTCAAATCACATATTTAAATTGCAAACATTAATGCTTACAATTAGAATCAAATTCAAAGTGGTTACACTGTCTGATTTAGTATACTGAGTGTATAATTGTTCGTTCATTGATCGGTAATTGTGTAAAATATAAAATATATAAAATAAATATTGCAAACCTTGAGATCAAGATTTCCCGGCATCCAGGGACAATTGTGCGCGAAGTCGCACGAATCAATTTTGTCTCTGAAATTACGATACATTTAAAAAAATCAATTATAATTTTCAGAGATGTTTCTGCCCACTTTTTCAAGGATATAACGTTACACAGAGTGCTGGACAACAAAACCGCTCACAGTTTTCCAAAAGTTGGAATCTCAGCCCATCCGCACTGTCCTGTCGTCCAACTCATTTGATATTCGAAAATCCTAACATCGGCTTTGGTGTCGGTGTACTGCAAAATTGAAATATTTTGTTTTCACAAAAGACAAAACTAGCAAATTTTTCTTTGGAACTCTTATCCTACCCTCAATTGTTCTTATCTTTTCATTCGTGTGCATTCAATTATATACGATCATTGTTTTACACACTATTTCGCATCTTTTTCTTTTCTTTTTCGTTACGTCTGAACAACGCATTACCCTAAGTTTAACTTATCATACCACAGGTCCGGAATTGTATCCCATGAGGTCGAGGACGAATGGAAGGCTAGGATTGATCGGATACAGAGGAGATCCATCAGTATCAGTTAAAGAGTAGTCAAGGATGGATATGGTGTCACCTGAATATTATTACATAATTTGGTCAGAAAAATTTCGTGCAAGCCTCAAACTTTGAAATCTTGGATAAAGCGTACTTGATATTGCATACACTGTTTGTTTTCATAATGCTTAGCATTTCATATCCGAGGTGATTTTCATCAAATATTTAATTAACAAAAACTAAAATCGCACTTGGTCCTCCGCACGAATACACATGAACTGCAGTGTCGGTTCCATTGGGGAATGGACATGCAGCAGAATGGACGAGGTAGGCCGTAGCTGACAATAAGATGATTCGGCTCAACATTGCTGAAAGTTCGAACTCATTAACTATCAAGTAAATAAATAAATAAACAAATGCAAAAATCTAACGACTGCTGATTTGGTGTAAACACCTCTAGCTACACAATCTCACTTTAGCAATTCATGAGAAACTGTAGTCAGATATTCAAAGACAAAGAAAACAATGACCATGAAAAGTTGGTAATATGTATGAATCAATGAATGTAAACAGCAAATATATACACAGTGATTTGAGTGAAGGAGCAATAGATAAGATGGAGATAAGAGTATTTCGTGATCGACGATTTATACATGTTGACTGATGATGACTGAAGAGGTTCAGAGTTTATACGGAAGACACTTCACTCACGCCGTGTTTATGTTTGCTTGTTAATAATATTGCTTGTATATCTCATCGATCCCTTATCTTACCCATATCTGAAGGATTCGCCTTGGCTACAGACTTCTTCAAAAAGTCTTTGTCATTATTAAAGATTCAGTAGCAATTAACAGCATTCGCTCAAAAATTTGCAATGTCATAACTTTTGTCTCAGATGAACAATATTTTCTCAGTGTGCATCTTAACACGGGTATCCGGTGAAATTGTTTGAACCCCTGCCACTAAGAAAAAGTTGTTAATGTTATATAAATGTTATTCCCGATGTTATGATTCATCGTCGAGTTATTGCGTAGTGATGATACAACCCACTCTGTACTTACTCAACCCCGATTATTTCCTCATAATCAGATGGACTCTTTTTAGCAATGTGCGCAGAACATGTTGAGTAGAATGCGCTATGCGACCAATTCGAGCTCATTCATTCATGTGAGAATGTCCCAAACCTCTGAAATTGGGCGAAAACGTCATAACTCTGTGTTCATATTCTCTGCGTTGTTTTGTCATTGAAGCCTTTGTGTATTAAAGATCAATCGTTTTGTTTTATCATCGACGGGTGTGTGCGTGGAATAGTCCGCGCAATAATTTTCATATTTCACAAATTCATTCGTGCCGAATCGTATTTTTGTAGTGTCGTTGATGTGTCTAACGATTGCAATTATGTTTATGTATCGTTTACAGCATTCGGTACGCAACAGACCATGAACCCTCACACCCAATACTCTTATCTCATGGATCATTTTGCTTTTGACAATGACAATTGACAAGAATCGTTTGCAATGTCGGTCAAAATAATTTATTATTATGAATCATTAAAGCTTAGGCTATCTTCATCTGTCCAACGAAACATCCGATTTCTTCGTGGTTGGAACCTTCGTTGTAATTTTTCAAGTTGAGCTGGAGCATGACTGCTGACTGAAATGGCAAGGTAAAAAACAGCGAATGTTAGGAGATGTGATGACAGTGAAAAATTTTTAGAAAAAAAACGATTGTGCAATGAACTATTTTTGGTTTTTGAAAATTTTACAGGAAAATTCCCAGAAGTGCTTTTGAGAAATGGATGCTGGCTAATGAGTAGTGAATTTTCAAATTAAAATTCTCGATTGATTGGCTATATCTCGTATTCAAAGTTTGAAGAATATTAAACCATGACCGTTTGTCACATTATCTCGATTGACACATTGCCAGCACAACGACAAATGGAGAGCGAGCGGATAATTTAGCATGGATTATTTGAGTAAGCTTACATTCTTGGTAAGCATACTGATGATGGAAGCGTAGTCGGAGAAGTCCAAAGTCATCTGAAATTTGCCAAAATATAGGAAATTATTTGAAACTATGTTCATCATTTATTGGCAAATAAGCGACAAATTTTTTCTCTGTATGATTTCATTTCATTTAGCTTATTTTATTATGGAAAATATGATAATTTTTTTAAAATTTAAATTATGCAAGATATTTAAAAACAACAACAAAATTTAAATTAAATGATAATTGTAAAAAAAACCTTGAGATCAAGGTCTCCTTGCGCCCATGGACAGTTGTGGGCGAAATCGCACGAATCAATTTTGTCACTGAAATTGAATAATATAAGTTCATATTTTCAAATCATTTTAGCAATGAGAGCCGGTTTTCTTTTCCAGGTGTTGTCAAAACGAACAAAAACTCATGGAAAAAGGGAAGAAATTTGATAACATTACGATCTTCAGGTACAATAATTCTATACGGAAGATAGTGAAAAAATCATAGCAATCTAACAATAAGTTTGAAGAAATTCATATTCGACCAGCTTACAGTTTTCCAAAAGTGGGAATCTCAGCCCATCCGCACTGTCCCGTCGTCCAACTCATTTGATATTCGAAAATTCTAACATCAGCTTTGGTGTCGGTGTACTGCAAAAATATATTTTTTTATTATATAAATTCAACACTCTGGATATGAAAAAGATTCCATGGCAAGCATTTCAAGTTACCTAATGATCTGTTGAAATTCTGAAAAGAAACGAAATGCAGAGAAAACAATCCTTATTTTCGATACTATATCTCCTCTTTTTTCCTAACTTTTGAAGAGCGGGAAGTAAAACATCCCCATGAAGTTATCGTAAGTGGCATAAACCATTCGAATCAGCATGTGAATCTGATCGGACACTGTTGATAAATAATCACATATTTATGCGCAATATTTATGTAAACTTATCTTACCACAGGTCCCGAATTGTAGCTGTGAAGGTCGAGGACGAATGGCTTGTTGGGGTCGATGGGGTACAGTGGTTTTCCGTCGGTATCAGTTAAAGTATAGTCAACGATTGTGATCGTGTCACCTGAAAGGATCGTTCGATGCATAGAGGGTCCATAGGGCAATGGAGGATGACTAAGCCTTGTCTAAGATATGGCTGGTTTGTAAGGCTTATTCTTTTCGCATGTATTTATTGTATTTGGTAAATGATCCAGTATTAATTTACAAGGGTCATAAAATCTTTCCATCATCGAATCAAAATATCGATAAATTTACAAACAAATGTAACTCGGCCGTTCTACCAACAACGGTCGAATTCGTTAGGCAACAATTTTTTTACCGTATCGATCGTAAAAACTTACTTGGACCGCCGCACGAATACACGTGAACTGCGGTGTCAGTGCCATTGGGGAATGGACAAGGAGCGGCGTTTATCAGGCACACCAAAGCAGACAGTAAGAGGAGACGGGTTAACATTACTGAAGTGACAATCGTTTGTAAGTGAAAATACGAAACCACAAACAATCAAATATACGATCTATTTTATTATTATATTTATTTATTTTGAATAATTGGCGACTATTTAGAAACACTCAAGCCATACCCTCTCTACAAAATAGTGCGGAAAGTTGCAAAATATCTTGAGTGAGACATTAGGAAAAAAAACTAGACATTAGGAAAAAAAACTAGACATTAGGAAAAAAAACTAGACATTAGGAAAAAAACTATAAAAGAAAATCATTTATGATGCAATCTGATAATGACTGCACCGAACAAAGGGAAAAGTATACATATATATATGCATGCCGAGTCGTTTTGTTGAGCTCGAAGAAGATAAGATAGAGATAAGGCTATAACTATCGGCATTAATTGTTGCGTGCTCACAGTTTGTGATGAACCGTACATGGTGTATGCTCAGCAAAAGAGTTCAATATATATCATATTGCATATTTTCATTAAATCATATTGCATATTTGAAAATAGTACAAATTTGACCTCTTGTAGGAGTATAGAAAAAACTTGAAGTATAGAGCTAATAGATATTTGCCAAATAAGGGGGTGGAGGTTTAGATGTCTCAAACTTAGAAATGAGACTCTCCTAGATTCCTGAGCTGCTACTAGCATCGATTTCCTTCGTTCAACTGGTGTGGAGAACGATATTGTGCCGTCATAAGGGCGGCTTTGAAAAAGAATTCTAGAAAGTATCTTTATCATTGAAACTCAATATAAGAACAAAGTCTTCCGAGCATGGAATCATATGACACAATCGGATGAAAGAACGGGCAAAGTCTGAAGTAGAGCATGCAATGCAATCGATGATAAAAGAGGGTTTAAAATGTGAAAGCTGTGCAACGATCAATCCCAGTGCGAATGCGAGGCTACTAACACTTCGAGAACCAGCACGAGATCTGTTTCATTCTGAAATGTCAAAGATTTTAGAGACAGTGAAATATATGAGACGTGGTTCGATTTTTCAAAGGGGATCAATGTACCAGAATTTTTGAGTGGGAGAGATTCTCATGATTTATCTTTGGCATTTTTTAACGTATAAAATAACTTTACTGTCGAAAATTTAAAAAAAAGCCTACGATTGAAGTGCGTCAACAATCTTCTTCGCTAGTACCAAAATGTTCGACTTCGGAGGCTCTTCTTTTATTTCCAGAGCGCATCCCGAACGACCGTACGATGAAATCTGAAAAAAAATGTATACATTTCATACCAATGAATAGAGGAGAATAGTAGGTTGGTTATGAGAGAAGTAGCCTATGGTCATTTTACTGGTAATAATAAAATTCTATGCTTTTTTTTAAAGAATATGGAACAGTAAGATTAGGTTGAATTATGATGCAAATTGAAAAAAATGGCATTCTTTCTCTTAGGCACACCTAACACCGAGCTAATTTTACTCTCCACAATAGAGTATGTGGAGAGTAAAATTAGCTCGGGTGAATGTTTGAAAAGAATGTTTCGCGTTCATCACTGACGTTCCGCATGAAAGATCAATCATATGAGTTTTCATTAAAAAAATAAATAAAAACATGAGAAGTACTTGTAGACCGAAGTAGTTTTCATGACTCCACATAGACTCTTCAAAGTTGGTTGCCTGAAAATAAATCGTTATTGACAACTCTTTATTTGTCTACGAGATTCGAACTTTACTTGCATACATCGTATAGCAGCGAATTCGAGCACGATTGATCTTCATTTTTAGGCTTCCCTAGACATTCGATGTACTGTGCACCGAATGACATCGTATCTGGGTACCTTAAATTTAATTTTTAAATTTATATTTTTGGTCAAAGTGCCAACCATATTTCCACACCATGGTGGTAGAACCAGCTCGAGAAGTCTTCTAAGCACGGTCTGAAATTAACACCGATATTATTTGTTTTGCGTAAACATCTGGACATTCACTCAGACAATATTAGCTAACCGCTATATTAGTCGTGCAAATGTTTTTGTATGACTTACGTGGGATCAGCTACTCATACGGACTTATACGAAGAGTGACCTCTCTCAATGGCCTATTCATTGCGCACACAATTTCTCTGTTCTGTAACAACGAGAGAGCGCAGACTGTTGACGAGACCATTGACAAAGGTTTCGGTCCCTTTATGTCAAATCGCTTACTTGCTTCCTTCACCAAAGGCCAAGGGATTCGGCTTGCACAATAATATGTGTGGAATCCAGTCAAGTTTGTGATTGACTCGATACCTGGAAAAATATTATCGATAAGTTTTGCGTAATTTTCCCTGTTTTAGTCTATGTTTAATCTTCGATGGAGTACGTACCAGTAAAAATGATAAAATCTTGTCACTCCGATGTAAAAAAGGATATTGCAATTTTTGTGCTGGTTGAATCGACATTTTCCATTAAACGAAGGAAAAATGAAAAAAGTCACGTTTCTATGCCTAATGCATCATAGTTCATGGCAAAGGCGTAATCCCCAGTTCGTGGCTGACCAAATGTGTAAACTTTGACGGAGGAAGCTGGCTTGATTCCTGAACGAATGATAATGAAGTTTATTTTTTTATGTCATGTAATTTCATTTGTATTAATCGGAGTCGTCGGTTTTCTAAGCCAAGCGGTTTTCTGTAAGGTTTTCTAAGCCGGATATTGCAATATGTTAAAGATGGAGACGCTCGATTTTTTCTCTAATAAGACTGTTCACAATTTTTATATTTCGTTATACCTTGTTCAAGTTTTTTGGCGCGATCGATAAACGTATCAAGCTCATTAGTAACAAAAACGGGATCGGAGAGTGTGTAATACAGGAGAGTTTTCTCTTATTTTTTTCTTTTCGAAATTTTGAACACCTTCTTTGACAGTTCTCGCAGCGGCCAGAGCTGCAGCGGTGCCACCAAGCGAATGTCCAGAGAAGATAAAGGAATAATCCTGAAATAAGTGAGAAAATGAAGTTTGAAAACTCCTGAAAAGGCAGAGAAGACGTAATAACGATTTTATCATTAAAGAAATTGAAAGCGTTATAGCGTGAAAGCGTTATTGAAAGCGTTATTGAAATCGGTATTGGAAGCGTTATTGAAAGCGTTGAAAACGTAAAGCACTAGCGTTAAGCTTTTAAGCGTTATCGTAGATTTAAACAGAATTATAATACAAGTTAAAACTTTGAAAACAATACCTTAAATTCAAGCTCTGTAAGAATTGCCTTAAGAGCGTTCCAGGTTTCGAAGTGGAACATGGCGAAATAGGGATGAGCCTGGTTGTGATAACTTTGACGAATTACTTTAAAAAATTATTCAAATCATTATTTGTTAAGTCGTCATTTATTAACATCTCTGATTCACATCATCTAGTGATATAATGATAAGTAAATTATACAAACAACGATTAAAATAAAACGTTACTTTGCCCATATTTATGAAGTCCACACCTGGAAGGAGTGTTCCGTAACCTTCTGCGAGAAATTGAGTCTGTAGAATTTCAACAAAAATTATAATAGCCCAATCAGAGAGGTGTTTGGTAATCGATATTTTCGGTAATAAGGTGACCCATTTTGTGAACACAATTCATGCACCAAGATAATTTTACACGCGATATCAATCTACAGCAGGCATTTTGGCTAGGATCAAAAAATCAAAGATTAAAGTGTTCTTCCGATAAACAGAATCTTCATGAAAGCAAATTGTACGTACATAATGTTGTGTTCCGGGAAAGAGTATGATGAGCTCCTTCTTCTCTGAAGACTTTATCGTTTGGAACCCGCATTTTCTTACCATAGAATAGCTGATTTTCTGATAATCTTTATGCGAACTTACGATGAGAAAATATCGCATACGACGTAAAACGAACGATAGACCGAATATTTGTCATTAGAATCGAAAATCCTGAAGGCACGTGTTTCAAATGAATAGATAAGGCGGTTAGCTATGTTATCGGTCAAGTGATTATTGTTGTCAATTCACACATCGCACACGTGGCACTTCCATTGTGCAAATAATTCTTCTGACGTTGAGAGTATCACGAAATAGATATAGTCTAACCCCATCTGCCGGTCACTCACCCGATTTATTTCCGAAAAAAAGAAGTTTTTAATAATACATACGAAAGGGACTATTATTTGCTGCCCTGTACGCGGATGTATCAGCACCCTTATTGTTAGTGGTATTCTGGTATTTCGAAACTTAAAGTCTACTTAAAGTTTTCACTTGAAGTAGACTTGTAAGTCTACTTCAAGTTAAACGTAAGTCTACTTTAAGTGGTGTGATATACTGCAATGCATTTCGTCAAATGTTCTTTCACTTTAAGTCTACTTAAACTATGTCACTGACTTAAAGTAAACTTTAAGTCAGTGACATAGTTTAAGTAGACTTTAAGTTTCGAAATACCGGAGTAGGACCCCAAATTCCACAGTTTTTTGTTATCACATTGCCGGGGGCGTTCCATACCTACAAGAATTTTGCTAGAATCCCTGTTTTACGGTGCTATAGTCTTAAGGAGATGTTTTTTAAGTGAAATAGGAAATATAAGAAAACTTAAAAATTACCTCTCAACGCATTCGTGCAGGCGATCGCCGTATGCACCCGAGGATAACCTCAGAAGACGTCGAGCGACGTCTTCCTCAAATAATCATCGATTATCGTGTTTAATATTATTGTGGCACTATCATGACATTAGTAAATTATTTTCATATGCTCCTAACAAGAACTTGTGATAAGCGTTACGTTTCAATAAGTATACAAAACTAAGTAACCAAAACTCACTATTCCTATCTTAACTAGGTGACTAAATAACTAACAACTAACTCGATAGTTCGTGTGATGTCTATTGAAAGCCACTTCAAAGACGACCCATCCAAGAGCAACCGTGAATACTGCCCGAAGGATCAGCTCGAACATGGTAGTGGTAGATAAGAAGACCAAATAAATGAGGGAGAGAAGAAGACAGGCCACAGGCGGACCAAACAGTGGTAAAAGGTTTTATTTTCGAAAACATTCTCAACTATATAACTATGATGAGAATTTAGCAGTGATAGAGAGGGAAGAGACATGACAGACAGATTGATAGAGGGACGCAAAAGAGACTGATCTATGTTCAAATTCCGCGAAAAGAATGAAAAATCAGAGAAAACTCTCCTCGTTTTACACACTCTCTCGCCTGTTTTTTTTTGTTTCTATTCGTATCTTGAAAACCAGATTATTGGATTGAGATGCATAGTACAGCATAGAGATTGAGACGCAGAAAGAAGAAAGATAGACATGATTGGATTGATAATAATAATAATCTAGGTATGATTGAATCACATCTGTTGACGGTATATTCAGCCGGAAGAAGAACCTAACAACATGATAATGACATCACACGATAATATACAGATGGTTCTTCTCCCCTCTTCATTTTACTTGTCTACCTACAAGGGTACATACGGTAATCTTCTTAACATTAGCGAATATTAATTAAGCACAGTTTTCAATTCCTATTTTTTAAATTTTCGGGCATGTTCTTGTATCGCATTAGAATCGGCATCATCGATTACGTTGAAAAATGATAAAAATATAATTTTTCTGTACTTTTGAAATTTCCACAATGCGGTCCCTACATAAAAATGTAATTATTTCGCTTCAATATCGAGATAAAATTGTTTATTCTTGATTGGGGTCCTCACAATCAGAGTGAATTAAAACTCTCAGGAGGTGGATAGTCCTCGTTCTCCAGCATATTCTTGGCTCTTTTGAATGCGGTGAACGCAGTCACTGCGAGAGTGGCCATGACCGCTGTGACGATAATTGCGAGTATCTTCAGAATATCGTACGTCACTTCATCGATTGAGCGGGGATCTGCAATAATCAACCCAAAAATATTAATGTCAGAGAAAATATTGATTTTCATACGGACAATATTAACTAATCACAATAGTTAGTGAAAAACCTTTCAGTGGTTTTCTCTTTAAAAGCACACACCCAAGCTAGTTTGCAACTCTCCGCTCTGGCAATGCTCTCTCGCTTTCCAAGTCTTTGAGTGTTGCTAGAACGGAGAGTAAAATTAGATCGGGTGTTACTTTAAAACGAATTAGCCTATCCACTTTTCAAATTGTTTTGTTCCAGAGCGTGCAATTTTTAAAAGGATAATTATCTAACAGATATTTCCGATCCCATCCCGATACGTTCATTTGAACGAATATAAAATATTATATTATTATTATTATTATAACCGTACCACTCACGTTTCACACAGGTTAATTCCGTATCGTATGTGATATAATGGGTCATATTATTGCCGTCGTAGATGATCCACCATCCCGTTGTCCTATCGCACTTGAAGTGCTGCATAGGCTGCCACTCACCGGCCAAATCTCCGGTAAACATTCCGCGGGCCCTAAGATAGATAACAATTATATAAGAAATATGTATTTATCGTTTCTTACAATTTACTAGTCAAATTAAAAGTGAAATCATTGATAGTATACGAAACGAAAATGACCGCATCAGTATTACATTACGGATAACAGAACTAAAAAGCACAGGGCACTATTAAATAGTATTGTCCCTAGCCGTTTTACAGTATGTTGACTAAGCTAGATCCTGATAAATATTAGTAGTACATAAAGGTAGATAGGATAGATCGTAGCCAGAGAGGCTATATTTTGGTATTTCTTTGAAGGCCAACTCTATTCAGTTCTCTGTTCTTTTCACAAATCAAAAATGAGAAAAAAATATGGAGCTTACATCAAGTAGTAGCCGGGTTTGCACCAGAGAAGGACGTCGTCTCGCATGTACGACATCTAGAAATGTTATTTATTTATTTACATATATATTTAAGTAATGACCCTTTTGCATGTCGATTCGTCCTCGCAAAGATATCGCAGCACACCGTTCTTCACGCACGATACTGAAAAAAAAATCATCAGGACAACATTGTCATTAAAGAGTCTCGGATTCGTCTCTAAACTTCCATTCATTAAAAACTGCTACCCAGCCAAAAACCGAAATCGCTTATACGCGACGGAAATCCATCTCCCCTCTTTCCATTTGTGTAATCAATAAAAGAATTTCCCAAATAGTTTAATAATTCAAACATAAAATGTTTCGAGTGCGGTAGGAGTGACTCATATTAAATAGGACTTATTTATTTATTTTATTTATTTATCGTACACCGCAAAGGTGTTTCAACAAGTACAAAGTGTTCGAGTGCAACAAAAAATATGTGAAAGAATAAAATTATTAAAAGAGAGGTGGATGGGGATGGGGGCGGAGGGACTTACACTAACTTAACTAACTTACCCTACCGTACCGTAACTTAACCTACCCTAACCTACCCCAACCTAAACTACCCAAACCTAACCCCACCTAGCCTACCCTAACCTACCCTAATCAGATCTAACCTACTCTAACCCAGCTTACCCGATTCCCTGGATTTGTCACAGTAGGCGTCACGTATTTTCTTCATGTCTCCTTGTTCGTCTTGAACTGTGAAATGACATTCACCGTCATCGTCAAAAGCGCAGTCGAGAATCTATAGTGATTTGGTGAAAGTCTCAAATCTCATGACCGCGACGCGTAGATCATGAGTTGGGCACTACTCTAGAACACCGGACCAGTGCAAAAGAGGACAACAAATAAAATAAACACGACAGAAAGAGCATTTTATTCTAGACTTTTATATTATGCTTTTGGACTGGCCCGCTGTTCTTGAGCACAGTATTCTGGTGTAAGCCATTTTTCTTTGAAAGCCAGACGAGCGAGAGAGCATTAACTTGAAGAGAGTTTATATGTAGAGCGTTCGTTCTGGCTTTCAAAATAGATACATAGAATACTGTGAGAGGAATGTCAGTATTTGTTATCAAAAGAACTCCTCCATTCACTCATACGATATACATGTAGTGACTACTCGACGATATGAGATGGACGACTGGCTCACATGAGACGTCCCCACTCCTTTGCCCCATCCATTATTCTATCTTATCTATCGTTTCTTGAGAGTTTCTTGATCACTTATTATTTCACAATAATTTCAATAATCTCGTTCATGCGTGAGCATGTGATAAATATAAATATACCTGCGGATTCACTATGGGTGCATGCATTGAGAGTGAGCGGTTGTTGGGACCCGAGTTCACGACGAGGACGCCCTCCTCACACTGGAACATGAAAATTTAAAGATAATTTAAATAATTTAATTAAATAATTTAAATAATTTAATAATTTAAGATTTTGCCTCCAAAACGTTCCAATAACTTGTACATAATTTCGCATCAATGACAAATATGTCAATCAATGAAATCAAGGATCTCAATCAATGATCTAGCATATAACCTTTACTCTGGTTTTTACTCTGGTCTACTTAAAATACGTCACTGACTTAAAGTTTACTTTAAGTAAACTTCAAGTGAATGACGTCACTTTCTCACTTTAAGTAGACTTGCGTCTCACTTTAAATAAACTTACATAGTGACGTCACACTTTAAGTAGACCTGCGTTTCACTTGAAGTAGACTTACAAGTCTACTTAAAGTGAAAGTGTAAGTAGACTTTAAGTTTTGAAATACCAGAGTATATCACGCGTGTCACGTAAGGATCGAGACAAAATCGTGGGGTGACCGGACAAAATATAACCCCTATTGTATTGACTATTTTTGGATAGCCCTGACAGTGCCGGAGAAGATAGCGTTTCGATTTTTTGTCTAAAATCAATTTCGACGAAGATAGACGCCGTTGACTGTCGCAATGTGTGGAAAAGTCTCGACTTTCAGCCGCAATAGCTCGTTTTGGAATGGGAATAGCGAAAATATCATAAAGACATAAATTGTGGAAAATTCTCAGGAGAATCGAAATAACACAAGCAAAAATTACAAAATCGATTTTTCATCAACTTCTGTGGCGGGAAGCTGACGTCTGCACCACAAATCGATTTAACACTTTTTTATTGGTTCAGATGTAAGATATTGTGAAGACGCATCGATTGATATATAGTTTATAGGGTCGAATCGTGCCCGCGATATGAGTTTTTCCCAAAAAAAACGAGTCTGAAATCTTGGACTTAGCCGATTTCTCGCTCGAGAGAAGGAAGGATCACTTTGATCTACCCACTCGTCTCTCGCTGAACAATGGTCTAATTGGTATTTCTGTATACTGAACTCGAAAAAAACAAAGAAATGAATGAAAATCATAACTACAACCTAATTCAAAGAAAAAATTACTATATAAACAATTGAAATACAAACAAGAAACAATCTATCTATCGAAGATGGAGTCTATTCCGGCCGCGATTGTCTCTCGAAGGAAACCCTCCTCGTCCTGCTTATCACTAATTATCTCATCAAATTCGTCTTCATCATCTTCAGCATTCTCTCCTTCAAAGACATCATCTTCCATCTCTGATTCCTCATCCGACTCACTTCTTCTCCTCTTGCGAGTGTTTGTCGTAGTGGATGCAGTGCTCGATCGAGTGTTTCTAGTGCTCTTCCTCCTCGATTTGATCGATGGTCCTGAAATGAAGACTATTATACATTACTAATACTACTAATACTAATACGACTCCTTGAGTCTTGGTCCCTTCTCATGGATAGATGGTTGATTCACAGCGAAGTAACACATACTCGAGTCAACAATATATTCAGGATTCAACAATATATTCAAGAAACAGTGAAACCTGTTGAAAACACTTGAAAACACGTAAAACAAACAAAAAAAGAGTTGGTAAATCATTGATCATCGAGAGACGAGTGGGTAGATCAAAGTGATCCTTCCTTCTCTCGAGCTAGAAATCGGCTAAGTCCAAGATTTCAGACTCGTTTTTTGGGAAAAACTCATATCGCGGGCACGATTCGACCCTATAAACTATATATCAATCGATGCGTCTTCACAATATCTTACATCTGAACCAATAAAAAAGTGTTAAATCGATTTGTGGTGCAGACGTCAGCTTCCCGCCACAGAAGTTGATGAAAAATCGATTTTGTAATTTTTGCTTGTGTTATTTCGATTCTCCTGAGAATTGTCCACAATTTATGTCTTTATGATATTTTCGCTATTCCCATTCCAAAACGAGCTATTGCGGCTGAAAGTCGAGACTTTTCCACACATTGCGACAGTCAACGGCGTCTATCTTCGTCGAAATTGATTTTAGACAAAAAATCGAAACGCTATCTTCTCCGGCACTGTCAGGGCTATCCAAAAATGGTCTATTCAAAATTTTCATTTTTTCATTGTCCGACAGTTGTATTGATCCTTACGCGACACGCGTGATATGATGTCCCGTGCAATTTAGAATGTCTACTAGACATCCTAAATTGCACGGCATTATGACATTATGACACTTCAGATTCAGTGGAAACACTGCTTAGTTAATCTTGATGAAGTGTATTACTGTTACTGTTACTAGACATCCAAAATGATAAAGTCTCAATTTTAAAAAAAAAGCTCGCAATATGAGTATTTACAACGATAGGTGTAAAAGTAAAAACTCGAACATAAATATTGTAACAGCGGCTGTAGTCCCTGCGAGGAAAGTCGATACGGACTTCTCCCGCCTTGATTTTCTTGTTCAGACCTGATGGAATCGGCGGCATATGGCAACGCCTAGCGGTGGTATTTGCTTAAAAGAAAGTAATAATATATTTTTCGGTTATTATATATTGAAAAGATGTTCTCGGAACTTTAGAACTAAATAAGATTCGTAAAACAAATTCAGAAAATTTCAGCTTCAAGAATATTAGATCTGGCTCATAGTTCATTTAAACATATGATTTATTTAAATTTATTATATTTATAAATGATAGCCTGATTTCATTGGAAAAAAAGATCAGACGCGGGTTATCTCATCTTTGGAAAGAGTGACGAATAAGATGTAGTAAGAGACTTACAGTTCGGTGAGGCAGAGAGCAATCCAAAATTAAATAGAATTGAGAGAATAAGGAGAAGAGACCGATCCATGGGTAAGTAAACGATAAAAATGAAGAATAAACTAAGAGAATGATTGAATAATGAACAATTGAAAAATAGATCGAATTAATGCAAATCTCACATTGTTTTCTTTATATGTGTTTTGTTAATCTAATCTCCTTTATGGTTCCTTATTTACAATTTTTACTACCACTAAATTGGCAAAGTATTGTGCGTATAAAATGTACTTGCATAAGAAAATGACAAACAGTGCTAACGAACGGAAGTCACAATCGAGAGGCGAGCGAGATGTAGCCTTCTACATCTCGCCCCGCCTCTCGATTGTCTCTCCGCTGCCTCTCTCTAACCCGGCTGACCTTCGCCGCGCGCTATATTATATATAAAAGAGATCAGCATAGTTTCTGAACCATGCAAAACAAGAAAGTCTCTTGTGGGAGTGGTTGGCTACTCTCGAACCAAATAAACAAGTGTATTTTATACGGTCAATACCGTTCATTGAAGCTTTCGTTTCTCGTGTTAGCTCAACGTCTTTCTCATGCACTAATTCACCTGGTGTGATGTGACGGTATGATCTCGACATGTTAACACTCAATATAATCATCATTATATTTATTAATCGATATGCAGGCAACCCGCCGTAAAATGGAATGGATATGTAAGAAGTATCGAAATCTATTAATATTTCTCGCACCGACAGACAATGTCAATCAGAACTTTGGGGATGACAGAGGAAAATATAAGGCATATAAACAGGCAAGTACGGAAATATGATATTTATCCGATTCGTCCGAAAAATCCACCGATTCCGTGCAGGATAGAGGAGATTTTACTCTTCTTTGGAGGAGCTTGGCCCACGGTCGTGTTAGTGCAGCCGGATTTGCCGTAGCCCGTAACCTCAAACGATAAAGCTATCATTGTTCCCCATGAACAGAAGCCTAATGTCTACAAAAAATCCTATATTAATTATCACTGTTTTACGAAGAAGATCACTGTTTAGAACCTAATGACCGAAACAATCAATCTCGTGGATGTTAATAACTACTTCTGATTTACTAATGCACAATTCTCATTGACAGTACAATTAAATTTAGGTTATTATCTATTTTTTTGGAGTTACACTATACCGCTGAGTCGCAGTGTTAGCGCCTCCAATCTATTGGCTGATTTCTATTTTAGTATATGTTTTCGCATGTGAAATGTGTGCTTTGACAGACTCACATAGAGATTGAAGTAGTGGCGATGATCCCAAATGTACGCATCCATGTTGCTTGTCTACAATAATAATAACGATAATGCTAATAAGGCAAATAAATAATAACAAAATTTATTCAAATCAAGCGTTGCTGGCTAGGTAGGGAAGGATCACATTTTAATGACCCGGAGCTAATTTGAATATCTCCGCCCAGGCAATGTTAACTTTTTTTTGTCTACGAGAACGCGTTTCCAGGCGGAAAGTAAAATTAGCTTACTATTATTGTATGTGTTTAAAGGGAGAGTGACCTCATTCAATGGTCTCTTCATCGCGCACACTACTTCTCTGTTCTCTAACAACGAGAGAGCATTGCGCGTCGAAGAGACCATTGAGTGAGGTTACGCTCCCTTTAAACATCATGCATGCGATCAGAAGCGAAATCTCTACAAACTCCTTTCATCATTATTATCAATGTTCTGATTGAACTTTAAAATTACGTTGTAAATTAATCCACACAAGTTTTTTCCACTATTAATAACCTGGAAAGTTAGCATATCGGAACAATTCATATCCTCGTTCTTGGGTATTCCTAGGCATTCCAGATAGAGCGAGCCGGGTGTCATCGTCTGAGGATACCTTAAGAATTGATCTTTGATCTTTAGTCTTTGCTTTTCAACTAACCAGATCTCAGTGCCGTGATGGTAGTCGTCGTTTTCGTCCTTAGCGAGACAAGCTCTGAAACAAAAAATGTACACGATGTTGTATCAGTCAGGTATTAAACTGTAAAACGAGAAGTTTCCATGATTTTCTTCTTTTTTTATGGCATTGAACTCTTTGATGATCATACGAGAGAATGTCATCAGTGTAAAATTTTACTACCGTACCTGCTTCCATCCTCATTGGGTGGAATCGTTTTATCCTTCTCACATAATGGCTGATGGGGAACGATATCAGCTGCGTAGACGATACGGTAACTGGAATTATAATATTAGGTTGTCGGGAAAGTCTTGATAACTTTTTCAATCGTTTATTTCTCGAAGCAAAGAGAAGTACATTATGGGTTATATGCTCCATCATGATCAACAAATGTAGCACCAACGTTCGGTCAATGTGTGATGCCCCTCGTTGTAGAATCCAGCTGGGCGCGATATAAAGTATTGCTTGAGTGCAGACTCGACACTTCCACGGAACTTGAAGGTCCTATCTCGAAGGGCACGGGTCAGGCTTGCGAAAAGGTAGTATTCTGACGGGGCCAAGTCAGGAGAATACGGGGGGTGAGGGAGAACCATCCATCCATATACGGTCAGTTCCTGCCTGACTTTATTGGAGACATGGTGATGGGCGCTATCGTGGTGTTAATATACTTTTTTGTTCTTCAGGCTTGAATGATCGACTGCCTTCATCATATTCCGTAGTTTGTGTGAAGCACTTGGCCCTGGTAATTTTCATACCCTCGGGGAGCAGCTGCCAGCTGATCACACCATCCATTCCCCACCACACTGATGTCACGGGTTTTTGGGGGGCGCAGGTTAGGTTTGGGGGCATCCTGTGGGGTTTCTCGTTGTTCAACCCTCTCGGCTCACCTGTGGTTGTTATCGTAGTAGACCCACTTTTCATCCCCCGTTATGAGCCGGTCCAGCCATCGATCCCCAGAGTGGAGAGTGGGATGGGTAATGGAATCATCGATTCGACGATCAAGGTTGGTTTTGGTGTAATCATGGGGTATGAATCGACCGAGAATTTTTCTTATTCCAATGGATTTCCGATATTGCTCGACTGTGCTATGGTGGACTCCAAGTGTGACGACTACTTTACGGACGCTTTGAAATGGGTCCGATTCCACAAGTTTCTTCGACGTGTCCAAATCCAACTCACGGGGTCTGCCGTTTATGGAAGGAAATGTCGTTTCCTTTGAAGCGATGGAACCAATTATTGATGGTGTTGTAGTGTGGGCATGTGTGCCATAAAAAATCTTCAGGAGGGTATCCGAATCCTTCATCGTGGTGTCGGATAGGAAGAGGTAAAGTGGAACATCGCGGTTGTAAAAATCACTAGGGACATACATCGTTGCACTACTACAGCCTGACTGATGGGAATGGAATGGGGAGTTGTTTACTGCAAAGGCCCGTTACTGCTTGGTATTCACTAGTAACGAGAGAAAACCCGAGTGCAACTGCGACACACAGTGGAAAGGCAAACAGAGTTATCAAGACTTTCCCGACAACCTAATATTAACAATGTTCCTCTGATTGCGAAAAAAATATCACTCCAACTTGTCGGATTCTCTCATTCCCCTTCACTCTCTCTCTTTCCATCATCGTCATATCAATCGATACAATAATCTCTGAACAGCTGGAGATATCATACTCCGCACCAAACCACGATGTTGCATGAGGCAGATTAGAACCATGCACTAACCTCTGGATTCCTAGCGCGTCAAAGTTCCTCGCATACTTGTACGAACCCGTGCGAGGCTGGCCAAAGGTGTACAACTGAACGGCGTTGGCGGGACGGATTCCTGTATTTGGACAGGCGTTCGAATTGTGGGAATTTCCCTTTAAAGGCCCACCTCATGCTAATTCTGCTTTAGTCAAATTCACTCGCAGATAAAGAAAGTGAAAGAGTGAAAATTTTTTGAAATTAGCTTGGGGTGTCAGTGTAAGAATATTATTGCAATTATATTACTCCTGTGCAGGGCTGGGAATTTATGTTTCTGAATTTTCTGTTTTTTTTCTGTTTTCTGGTCATTTTGGAGACCAGAAAATTTTCTGACCAGAAACAGATAATATATTTTTAAAACAGAAAATTTTCAGAAAATCTTATCTTTTGAAATTGTTTTTAAAAAATGAAAAAAATCACATAGCTTTCATTTACGAAGCTTTTTTTTTCAAATACCGTACACGGAGAGAGTAAATTGGCCCAAATATAGCATCAGTATGTATATAAATATAAATATGGCAGATTTCCCATCTTTCCCTACTTGTGTACACGATTTGCCCACATTCTGGATAAATCGCAGTCGAAAAACCAGCTATATGCCACATACAGGCAAGCATTTGCCAGAATACCGGAAAACCGTTCGCAAACCAGCCCTACTTGGCCAAATTTAATCTCTGCGTATATGCGGCTGAAAATTTCATGATCGGGCTCTGGAATCTCGGTGTATTGGAGCTAGTCGACTGAAGCCCGTATCATCGTTTCGATTCTATAGTGTTCTTATTTTGTTGTTTTCGCTGGCGCCTCGCTAAAAATTTATGCGAAATTGGTTTTGCTACCAAACTAATAAAAGATTAAGAAAAGAAGGCATATCAATGATTTTATGACATTTTCTGTTTTTTTTTCTGAATTTTCTGTTTTTTTCTGCTTTTTAAAAACAGAAATTTATGTTTTCTGATTTCAGAAAAAAAATAATTTTCTGTCCCAGCCTTCTCCTGTGTACCTTGTTTAACAATTCTAGCGGCTGCGAGCGACGCGAGAGCGCCTCCGAGTGAGTGACCGGTCACGATGAGTCTGTGTTGCTGGAATAGAGGAATTAAAGGGAGGGTAACCTCACTCAATGGTCTCTTCGAGGCGCAATGCTCTCTAGTTGTTAGAGAACAGAAAAATAGTTTGCACAATGAAGAGACCATTGAGTGAGGTAACGCACCCTTTAATGACAACGTTCTTTAGAGTTTTAACAATTATTATTGCTATTATAATTATTGTTTTTATTTTTAATTGGGACGGGTGATCACTCAGAAAGCGAATTGACTAGAAAATTAGCAAATATTTCCAAAGCAAGCGGTAGCCTATTATGCAAACAACACTCATAGCCCAAGTGTTCGTTCTTCGATAAAATATGGTAGTTTTCTAACGAATTCCCTATCTAGGCAACATTGAATGCGATAATAATCATGGTCAGTACCTGATACTCGGGTCGAGAGAGAAACTCGAGGACCGAATTCCACATGTGATTGTGAGCACGGAGGAAGTATTTGTTAACCTAAATAAAATAATTTCATTTTTTTATAAAACTGGTTAAACTATTCCATCGCTATAACAGATCCTAGAATAGAATTTGAGTTTTATCTCACTCTAAACAAATATTTGAAAATATGTTTCAAGGGTTCAATTAACACTTGAAGTTTGCAGTCAATCTGGTTTAGAACTTTGAGATGCCGTACATTAATATTTTAAATATTAAAAGATTTATTATATTATTTATGTTACATTTCCCATTCCGATGAAGTCGGTTCCCTTATTGACCGCATCCCATCCTTCGAGGAGTAGTTGACCCTGTGCAAAAAATAATACTTATTCAATTATTTATCTATTTTAAATCGTGTCGATGTTCCTACAAGTGAAAATCGATTATTTCGAAGAAAAAGTCCAAATTAATTGCCACCGTATAATTACTTCTTAGAATATTGCTCAATTTTCTAAATAGCTTAAACCTAAAGTTTCTTTGAGCAGTAGTAAATATATCATGTTATAGTGACATGTTCGCATTTTCATACAATTGACATGACATACAAGTGATGTTCAATGACCCTTGAACTTATCCCATGTAAAGATGAGTCATTTTATATGAATCATTCATTCATTCAATTGTTATTTCAAAGGTTATCACATCTTTGGATGAATGATAAATAAATATACTAAATAAATTTGAGATGAGTCATTTCTATAGGAATTGTTGTCTGATAACCTCTATCAATCGTTCGGGAATGGTACAAGGATTGAATATTTACATTTACGGAACTATACATGATAAGAGTGAATCACGAAAGAACTAGGAGAAATAAATTTCTTCCAACAAACTAACTTTTTTTCCCGAGTCTTTAAAAAGATGGGCAAACATTTAAAAATACTTCAAATTTTGATTTTTACACACAAAACACAATTAGAAAAACCTGATTTGTCTATGTACTCAAGAAAACAGTCAACACAATCATTGTAAGAAAACAATTCTAACCTTTGTTTTCGTTCCACGGAAAACGATAATGGCTTCTCGAGTGATGTTCGAGGTCACGATGTACGATTGACAGGAGCTGAAATTTAAAAAATAGAAATAGGTCATAAAAGACATTAAATTGTACTCATATAATTAGATATTAGTAAATCAAAAGTGTTAACTAGTAGGGGCTAGATTCACTTTTTCGGCCATACGTTCTAGACAGTAAACCTCTACTCAATATAGTTCATGTTGCATATTTGACTGTCCCCAAAGGTAATCCTAAATAGAGAGCTATGCACTCTCCCATTATTTTTTCGTTAAAAAAACAGAAAAACTCACGAATCGATTATATCGCATTCCGTCATGGTAGATGAAAACACGAATCGTCCTTCGTTCGCAGGAAAAGTACTGAAAAAGGGATATTAGATATATCTCACGACATTTTGAAATTTTTAAATATTTTAATCATACTATCTCACTTTTTGTCTGTATGAGTTTATCGCCAGTGATTATGGAAATAAATTGGGGCTAGATGTGTTCGACACATTTATGGAGATGGAAAATAAAGTAAAACCCACTTCGCGATGCAATCATCGTAGCGATTACCGTACGCAGCACCGGCCAAGTGTAATAATCGTATCGCAAGAGGTTCCTAAAGACAATTTGTAATTATCAACGTATTCGAGCTCTCATGGATCATTAAACAACGCTGTTAGCAGTAGTTTGAGCAACCTCTTCTCCTGTCTCTTTTTTTTATCTTACAAAGCGCTTAAACTTTTCAGGAACACGGAATAATGTTAATGCTTATCCCAGATAAAACACAGAAAACCATACTTTTCTTGCTAATGAATGCGCACGCATCATTTATTAGATTCACTACTTCGTGTTTCCATACCTGATATCCTGTCCTGCGGACTTGCTGCAGGTTCTGACCGCTGATCAACGACGCCAACGCGAGCAGACAAAGCGACAATCTTAACCACATCTAGCACTGAAATTATGAGAGTATCAATGGAATGATTACTGCTAGGAAAACAAAAGGGAATAATCCTGTTGAAATAGTGATTCATAAACTTGGAAGTGTGTAACCAAATGGAATAGCATTAAATTAACAAAATACGCAAGTACAATCATCTAAACGGAACATAAAAAATTGCGTTCTACATGAAATGACACAATAACGTTATCTTTAACGGTCAATGACTTCTTGTAGAGATTGATGTGGTTTTTTAAAAGTCAGAAAATAAAATCAATGAAAAGAGAAATGCACGAAAGGTAAAGCCGAAGAGGACGTTTTAAAGGCACGATACGAGCTAATTTTACTCTCAACATTGGCAATACTCTCTGGTGACAAAGAAAGCGAGAGCGCACTGCCAGAGCGGAGAGTTTCAACTTACAATTAGCTCGGGATGTGCCTTTAACAGAGTATGAGCAGTAAAGTTCGAATAAAAAAAGAAAGATGACAGTGATCGCGCTTAAAGGGAGCGTAAATTCTCTCAATGGTCTCTTCAACACTCTATGTTCTCTCGTTATTAGAGAACAGAGCAATAGTGTGCGAAAGGTAGAGACAATTGAGTGAGGTTACGTTCCCTTTAATTTGATTTATGTACACAGTCGCCAGTGTTCCAGTTTCGCTTGAAAACGTTTGAACTAATTCACCGAACAAATTTGCCTTACAAGAGGAAAGAACGAAACAACTTCTAAATTGCATGAAAATAGCTAGTAAAAAAGATCTATATACGTTAAATCCAAACTACTTTTTTTTACTTATAAAAATAAACTGGAACTATTCGTAAGGGGTGTAAACAGAACAGTAAACTAGTCGATATGTTATCACGTATCAGTGTACATAGACAGGAAGAGGAGAGTTGGAGAACTTTTGTGGACAACTAGAGAAAATATAAGATTAGTTGGAGTTGGGAGAGTTGGGAGTTGGGTAGGAGTTGGGAGAGGGAAATAGGATAAGAAGAGATAGAAATGGTGAATCGGATAGAGAAAGTATAGTACTTTGATTTTCGCATCGCATAATGTATATTACTATTATTATTAGTACTGAAAAAAGAAAGAAACAGTTTGAAGGAAATGAGTGAAGATTGATAATACGGAAATAAATAATCAAGGATTAGAAGACAAATGGCAGACAGCGAGGTGAACCGGATGTAAGGACAAA
Source organism: Parapristionchus giblindavisi (assembly GCA_943737045.1). NCBI lineage: Eukaryota > Metazoa > Nematoda > Chromadorea > Rhabditida > Diplogasteridae > Parapristionchus > Parapristionchus giblindavisi. Next base: position 842,554 of record CALSFV010000214.1, on the reverse strand, counting down.
AATAGAGGTTGATGTAAAAGATAGAGAGAGAAGAGGAGTAATAGAGGGGAACAGAGGTGGAGACAGGTAGGTATAATGAAACAAGAATCAAGATTCCGACCTTCTCTCTCTCTTGGCCCATTCTTTTTTTTTCACTCTGGCTTTCTCTCTCTCTCACTCTCTCTCCCACCAATTTCCCTCTATCGCTCGCTTTCTCTCAATCTCTCTCTCCTCTCCTCTCCTCTCCCATCACTTTCTCCTCTCCCTCGCTCTTCACTCTCTTCTCTCACCCCTTCTATCACTTTCTCTCACTTCTCTGCGAGTCTCTCATTCCTCTTCACTCTCTCACTCTATCATCGTCATATCAATCGATACAATAATCCCTGAACAGCTGAACATATCATAAAGAGGCTTTACAAAGAATGAATTCATAAAGCCGATCAAACAAACAATCGATGAATCATCATTTTCGATAAATTTCACAATTTGAATATGCCCTAATATGTAAGCTATTTGTCCCTTATAAACACTCTGAAAGAGTGTGGCCTGACAATGTGTGGACAGTGGAAGCCAGAGGTAAACGGTAAAAAGTAAATGTGAATTCAGTCATTCAAGTCGCACGAAGTCCTGACAATGAGGGAGATCACTGTTCTAGGCCAGAGGTTCATAAGAAGAAGACTGAACACAAAGGGGAATAATATTTCTCAATATACGTTGATCCCAGAGTGAATGTGAATAGTATGAATAGAGCGCCCCTCAACCATGAACCCTTTGACAATGGGATGTGACACACCATAGGAGGCAATAGAATTGAAGAGAGAAATGAGAAACAGATACTTGAATAGGTATAGAGGGGGCAATATATATGGAGATTCAAAGTATGCGAGCGATCTTGATAGTATAAATTTATAATATGCAAGATAAATATCCATTTCGATTAGAGAATTATAATGCAGAACTGGAAATCATCACTAGAAGGTCCAGATCGATCGCATTTATCGAAAGTGTAGTCTCCACATTTGATGGGATGCAACCGGGTGTTCACAGTTCCTAGACAAGTAGTGTCTATGCCTATCTCTTGCATTTTTTGATCATTGTGTGGAATTTTGGAGCAGAGTGACTAGATCACACGGTAAAGCGGGTCCAAAGAAGTGAAGAGAAAGGCAAGAACAACAATTGAAATACCATCCACACCAGAGGTCTCGACAAACAATTTCTTGATAAATGAGTTATAAACGAGATGATATGAATGACAGAGAGAGCGAGGAAGGAAGAGAGGAAAAAAGTGGGGAGTTGATCGATACTTCTTTCTCTGCTTTGCAGCCAGTAGCAAGGCAATTATGCAAGTACCTTTTTACGGACTATACTTTATTGTTTCATATCAGAATAGGGACTGAAAGGGAACAGATTCTACAAGGATTATTCTACAAGGATTAACGAAATAATCTTGTTCAAATTCGCCCACACTCCAGCTCATATCCGATCGAGAATCCAAAAATCCAAAATCATATCGTTCAAAAGTTCACCTTTAAAATTCATCCGTTTACTTTGCTTCATGAGTATCGCTTAGCCAGCCAGAAGAACAAACATCTCTGTGATATAAAGTGATCAAAAGTTCATCCTCCAGTCAAGCACTCATGATGTTTAGAAGTTCCCTCATCTTCCTTCTTCTAGTTGCGATTGTTGCGGATCATGCCACTATGAGGTTAGATGTAAAATGCAGTACTGCACACGATGTTCTTTGTTTTGTTTCTATTTGATAAATGATCTATTTTCTATCTGTCTATGTATTTTTTCTCTTCGTTTTGCAAAATATATTTTTATGCTATTTTGTTTTTCATTATTTTTTACCTTCACCAAAATATGGTTCCAGGATGGCCGAGTATACGAAAATGGTACAAGTCGTCCAATGACAGGAGCGGAATACGCGCAAATGACTGAATACGCTAACCAATGGGTATTCTACGGTGATCAGGTACGAAATAGTGACATCGGCAATTAGATAGTTGCCATTTAATGACATTGAAACAACTGAAAAAAAACCGGATGATAACCGATGAATAAGAACCGACTCGATGAGAAATATTTGCATAATTTGTGTATTCATTAGCCCTTGTCTCTCATATGCAAATAATTCTAATCCAGTCGTATCTCATTCCTCGGCCCTCATTTGACCTAGTGGCTGCAGTACGTACAACAATTCTTCATAAGCGATATGTACATATAAATATCTAGAGATAGCATAAATATATTTACCCTAGAAAAAATATCTCTGCAAGAAATGTTAAATAACATTGTTAGTATACCCAATAAAGTGTTGTTTGATTTCAGTTGGATAAATATTTCAAAGGACAAGTTCCGTTTCCAAAGCATGCCTGTGCTCCCTTGCTTCTGTCAGAATTGCAATTGAACTTTTACCTGTTAAAGTTTTATGTTACATAAATTGATCGATAATTTATATCGTTTAAAGGCACACCCCAAGCTAATTTTACTCTCCGCATTGGCAATACTCTCTCGTAGATAAAGAAAGCGAGAGAGTGTGGCCTGAGCGGAGAGTTTCAAATAAGCTTGGGGTGTCGCTTTAAATATTGCTCAATTTATTTACAATAAAGCGATTGTGAGATCAAGTAAATATGAGGTCATACATTAATTTGTGCACAGTGAACACACTTCCATGGGCTAACTTCACTCTCCCCTAAAAAGGAAAGCTAGAGAACGTATGTGTATCCATGAACGGCGGTAGACAGTTTGCCGACAAACGTGACGTCCAACCATAGGCGGAGGCTTTTGCCAAGGATCCTCCCCCTACGCGTGTGACGTCACGCTTGTCAGCAAACGGTTTGCCGCCATTCATGGATACGGCCAGAGAGCGGAGAGTGAACTGAGTTTGAGGTGAAGTGTTCATCATCGTATTGATATGGTCGTCTATGATGAAGTTTTGTAAAGTCTTGAAAAGTTGAGCTTTAGTGCAGCTCGAACTTTTTCCGACATTATCACGAGAGCGAGAGGAGGAGTGAAGGTTGTGATCGAGTTGGGATAAGAATACTGAAATTAACAACCTCGAAATTCGTTTAAATATCCATTTTCTCGATTTAAAAAAATTCTTGATATTTCGACCCAGCGTATTGGAATTTGAATAATATGTCGGATTTATCGCATTGATGCGTCTATCGTACATGAAACATATCTACCGACAATTCGATGTTCACGTATTTTTTTATATGCTCCTTCCTTATACCATCCAGCATCAAGCGAAAATTACTATGAATACATAGATGAATAATGAAGCAGAACTTACCGTCCACCCGGCTATAAGATTTAGCTGATCGTTTTTGGTAACGGTAGCATACAGCCAGAATACCTGAAAAACTATCATCAGCAATAGAAATAAACCACGTGTTTGCATCTTTTTGATCGGGTGAAAAAAGCGGCATTTATTTTATGATTCAGAATAAAATATTTGTATTTACTTAGAAAAAATGTGCAAAAAATGTGTAAAGCTTTTCACTGTGCTCATCGTAAAATAAAAAAATTGATCGTTTGAAGTTGATGATCACACATAAAATTGTTCGTTTGAACACATTGGAAAAAGTTGTTATTTGGAACACATTGGGCCACCCGGAACAGCAGTAGATGTTCACATCAACTTCATTTATCTCTGTGTATCCAATTGCCAATCCTCGATAATTTTACCTGATGAGAAGCCTTGACCAGATGCGCCAGGAATATGATTATTGTGTAGTAGTGAAAGAGCCGTTCCGTATCGTATCTCATCTTCTGAATGTTTATATTTATATAGTTTACAAAAGCCTTGTTTTCATATTGTTTTCTTTACATTAATTAGTAAGTACGTTGTTTAAATGTTTTCCTTTTCCTTTCTAAGCATAGTGGGGGACATTCCAATTAAGATCCCTTAAAGCGTAATCTCCTCCTAGAATATGAACTTACGTTTTCCTTTCTCAGCTGTCTCATCTTTATTATGAGAACGATATTCATCGGAACGGTGGTAAGAATGAATATCGCAGGGGCAGATGCGCTGATAATTTTGGATATCTGAAACAAAATATATTAATTTTGCCAAAAATAGTAAGCATATGGAGTCTATCCTCGCCGTGCTATCCATAATTTTGTAGTCTTGGACCCCTGCTCATTGTTTTCTTTTTTTCAATACCCCGTAAGGCCACAATATGAAATCTAGAACTTATCGATCATCTACTTCTCAATATCTTTCATTTATTAGCAATAGTATTGTACCAGTATGGAACTATTTTGAAAATAATAATATTTCTCAACCAAACCCAGTCACATTTTGCTCTTCCGTACGAAAGATGACGCTGCGATTTAGTAATTGCAGTGTGCACACCATTTCTTCGCATTTGATTTCACGTTTTAACCTTTCTATGTTTGTGTCAATCTCTGTCAGACATGATAAACATTACTATTAAACATATTTGTGGTGACGTGAATATTGGTTCTCACTGGAAAAAAATACTTTACCTCTTTCGGCCCATCTGGAATTCCGGCGTATATCGTACGATTACCGTCCCCTATGGGAAGATATTTAGCCGGCTGAATATGAAGTATCATTTCTATATATATATATATATATATATATATATATATATATATATATATATATATATATATATATATATATTATCAAGGCATGGAAACTTCGTAGGCGATTTGAGCTAATTTTAAACTCTCCGCTCCCGTTTTCTTTCTCTCTTGTGAGAGACAATTTAACTCGCCATACTGTCTCTCACAAGATTTCATCCGTACCTTCTTCAAAATGATAAAAATCTCAGAAATATTTACGTCGTACATTTTCGCAAATTGCTAACAATAATAACAATACATTACTTGATTTATAATAAATGAATACGCAGCACCGGGCACGACGAATGAGAGTAAACTGATAATGGTAATAATCTTATTCGTCCATACCTGTTAAAATAAATCCAAATTTACTGGAACATTTCGTTATGAACTAAAAAGTTCTCTACCATTTCATTTCTGTGGACAGTGATCATAGCCGTTAATCTATAGGTCACTTGGGCTATCTTGAGCAGTGTATGCGCGAAAACGAAGGTATGACTGCAGTAGCTCCAGAAGATGACAAAATGAGCTGCAACGAAAATACCGCATCCCAAGGCTACCGTAATCGAAGATATACCGTATTCTGGCGGGATGTAGAATACCTCGGTTGATACTCGAATAAGTATTACCACAATCGCATTTCCGATACCAGCCACACCTGAATTAAATGAATATCCCAAACTATCTTGACCTATCGCTCTCACTCTTCGAGTAAAGGAATTCAAGACTTGAGCCATTTTAGGCCATAGAAATGAATATTCATGAGTCATTTTCGCCACCCTAATTCAAGTGTAAGCGGTGCGTTAAAATTAGCTGGAGTATCATTTGGTTATATCTGTCAATATTTATTGACAGTTCTGATATACCACTAGTACCACTAGTTTTTCAAACACCATTAAAGCAGTAAATTTTAAAAATGGGATTGAAGGAGCATTGATTCAATTGTTTGATTTATGAACAATGGACACTTATTGTCCAAATATTGTATTTTGTATGTTGTATTTGATATTTGCTGGAGTATTTCATCCACGAATCGAGGAAGTCATTGTTTAGAGGCAGACACCCAAGCAAATTTTACTCCCCCAAGTAACTGTACTCTCTTGCAGACAAAGAAAGAGAGAGAGAGTGTGGCCAGAGCGTAGAGTTTCAAATTATCTTGGGTTGCTTTAATATGATCACCTAGTGTAACTATGCTTGTGAATTGATTTTGATAAGGTGCTAATCAAGTATTGCTTTTCTGAATTTCCTGAAAAAAAAAAACCAAATGAGTATCGTTATTCTAACACATTGAGGAAAATGTATTCTAAATTTGATCCCGTTTCGATCAGTACAACAGCGCTACTGTATATCATTTAGAATAAGCGATGTCACTCTTTCACATTCAGATTTTTTTCACAGCCAATTTGTCATTTTATTCTTTGTAAATCATGTAGCGCTGGTAAAGTATTCTTCCCCCACCAAAAAAAAAACAAAAAAAAATCATTTTTCAAGCTACATAGCACGCGTGTCGCATAAGGTTCGAATAAACGGTGGCACATTGAAAAAGTCGAAAATGAGCAGAGGTCATTTTTTGATAGTCCATAGGGTCCCTAACAAATTGGCAAGAGCTTTTTTGCATATCTTCATTTTTGACGTCGAGAGACGACGTCAAACTTTTTGGACGCCGAAAATTGCCGACTTTGGAGCTCTGTAGCTCATCGGGGTATGGTTTTCGTGTCGAGTGGTCAACAGAAGATTTTCCTGGAATGACAAGGAGAATACGCCTGCATTATTGCCAGGTCGATATTTTAATTAGTATTTTTGTAAATCGATTTTGTGTTAGGGTTAAAAACAAAAATCGAAGCCGAAGGTTTTCAATAGCTCAATCGACTAATCTCGACGAGAGGATTTAAACGGTATACTGAACGTTTTTGTATGTGGTTGCGCTCGGAAGTTATGAGCATTTCAAGATATTTCATTGCGTGGGATCACACGAGAGAAGAGAGACGCAGCCAGTGATCTACCCACTCTTCTGCCTCGTATGAACAATTCGCCCATTATCATTAGTTTTACTGTTGTTCTAGTACAACTTATAGCTATTTTTGATAACTTTTGAATATTCATTTCCATAATTCAATTCATAAATCATAGCCAATCAATGACTATTAATCACTTTGAATGCAAATTACAGTATGACAACAAAGAGGTTTCAAATTCATAGGAATATTTCATCACGCTCTTCCTCGACCACCATCCTAAAACATAAAACATTCATCTTCGAGTTGTCCAAAAATTTTCTCGTCCTCATCCTCTCCCTCCTCCCTCATCGTCCAGCGTCCCCCGACTCATCCACAACTCTTCTCTTTCTCGTCCTGTTATAGTTTACACCTACTGATAAGTTAAAGTGTACTCTCTTTTCTTTGTTTCATAATCACAAACATTTCAATTGGCACTTGTAAATTCATTATTAGTTCTTTCAATTCCAACAAAAGGAAAACCAGCAAAAGATCACTGCGGCTAGGAGGATCGAACCCCTGACCGTCAAAAGTAAACGCCGACACCTTATCCACTACACTACAGATAGTTGTTTGGAAGGTGGACAGAAAAGTTTATCAACCAATCAGGATGGCTTGTGCTGGAAACAACACAAATTTCACAGTCAAAAAAATCTTGGAATGCTTATAACTTCCGAGCGCAACCACATACAAAAACGATCAGTATACCGTTGAAATCCTCTCGTCGAGATTAGTCGATTGAGCTATTGAAAACCTTCGGCTTCGATTTTTGTTTTTAACCCTATCACAAAATCGATTTACAAAAATACTAATTAAAATATCGACCTGGCAATAATGCAGGCGCATTCTCCCTGTCATTCCAGGAAAACCTTCTGTTGACCACTCGACACGAAAACCACACCACTAACAGCTACAGAGCTCCAAAGTCGGCAATTTTCGGCGTCCAAAAAGTTTGACGTCGTCTCTCGACGTCAAAAATGAAGATATGCAAAAAAGCTCTTGCCAATTTGTTAGGGACCCTATGGACTACCGAAAAATGCATTAATATGTGGGGGTCGAAAAATGTGCCAACCACCCCCGGATTTTACTCGATTCTTCGGTGACACGCGTGATAGGCATTATAGGTATGATATAGGCATGTGCATGACTTACGTAGCAATGATATCTGACATCTGTTCAGAAACCTATTTTGTAAAATTATAGATGAACAAGATATTTCTGGTAACTGTCCATTACGCCCCTTCGTAGTAGAGCTTAAGTTTCAAAACACAAGTCTGTGATTGTTTACAAGTTCTGCAAAAACTGTAATTCATTGTAAGCACTTATTATGTATAAGCCTAGTATGTAAAATACACCTAGTTATTGCATATCATGTCCTGATACGGAGATGAACAACTGAACTCCTTAAATAGACCGTTATGGTGACGGAGTGATATTTAGAATGATTCAGTGTTCCCATCACCAGGCAGAGGCTCTAGGTCTACCATAAATATCTGGGCCTTATCTATTTTATATTGCATGTTATACAGTATTACTAGAGTACATTTGCATGTTTTTATATACTTTCTATATAAACTTCACGTTGAATAAATATTCGACTCAGACACCGTGCGCTACTTGGTCTGCTAATCCTATGTCTACACTATGTGTACTAAAATGATTTGGACTAACATGCTGTTCACAAAAAACGAAGAAAATTAATTATGTAAAATAAAGAATTATTTTCAACAAATTTTCTTCTTCGGTAATTTCCTTCTTTTCATCGTCATTAATTAGCTTTTACAGTACACGACACAATGATGCAATTTTACGATGTCATAGTCAAGCCAATTTCTTCGATTCATGGATAAATATTATAGGCAATATAAAATACAATATAATTTTAGCCAGTAATGTAAATCTACATGATGCTCAAAAGTAACGAAAAGAAAAGAAAAGGAGGCGAGAATACGTGTAACGCGAATTTTTTCCTCTGTTTTTCTTTTCCTTTCGCTACTTTTGAAGGATACCTGTCACGGCGACAATCTTGAAGAAGGAACTGGCAAAATATCTCTTCGTATTAACAGCGATTATCACCACAAGATACACATAAAATATACACAAGATGAACTCGATTACGGATGCTGGAAAGATAATCAGGTCAAATTTTAATCGAAGATATTAAAATTTGTTCAGCTGTACATATAAAATATGCAATAATAAAACAAATGTTATTAGTAGAATGAGATTCACTATTTCGGAATTATGGTTTTAGACAGTGAACTCTACTCGATGGGGTAGACCATCTTCTGTCGAACCCCTATTCAGGTAGTTGGGGCATATTGTGATAAGGAACATTGCGTAAATAGAACTGACAAACCATGTTTCAGATAGTTTACACCACATTTTTCAGAAGTATGATTTTTTTTTATAAAGACGAGATATCAAAATTGTTTTTTTTGTTAAATAATCGCGAATATTTTGAGTCTTTCAGTATTATTTGTACATTTAAATGTAAAATATTATATTACGTTTTGTAAAATATTTCACTAAACAGAATTTCAAATATTATAAAAAATGCATGATTTATAAAATAGGTTATTTAAAATTAATAAACGTACCAATGATATTGAAAGTTTCTGCCTCCGTCAACATTCACTCTTGAGAGATAACGTTCAATAACTGCTACTACTAAACTTGAAACGAAAATTGGAGTTCTACATGTCAGACATTCAAACTCACAATTATTTAGCATCTGGTTTGGAGTAGATTTGTGACATAAAAATATATTTTCAATATATTTCTCTAGTGTTGTAGGTGTGATTTCAACAAGTGATTACTCTTTTGTACTTTGGATAAACGATGCAGGTGCAATGAGCGCCTTGAAGGTAACGAGAAAATTTGAAGCTCTCCACTCTGACTAGACGCTCTCACTTTCTTTGTCTTCGAAAGAGTATTGTCGATGCGGAGAGTAATTTTAGCATGTGGTGAGCTTTTAAATTCTGACAAACTCAGGTGAAAGAATTACTCCCAGCTAGCCATGATTTGCAAGAACAGTTCACAGGTTTTGTGAGCTGTGGAGGACACTTTTGCTCAGTGTGTAATTTAAAATGTGTGATGCATGAGGGGATGATTCAGCGATGAACAATATAATTTATCTCTGCGGGAAAAATCCATCAGACAGAACGCACGGACAGAGATAAAGGGCTAATTTTACTCTCCGCACTGGCAAAACTCTATCAAAAACAAGGAAAGCGAGAGCGCATGACCAGAGAGGAGAGTGGAATGAGTAGAATCATCGTATTGATATAGTCGTCTCCGATGACGTCTTATAAAGTCTAATCTTGAGCTTGAGCGCATCTCGAACATTCTCGGACATTATCACGAGAGCGAGAGGAGGGGTGAATGTTGTGATCGTGTTAGGATAGGCATACTGAAATTAACAACCCGGAAATTATTATAAATAAATGGACCAATACTTACCGTCCACCCGGCTATCAGATTTAGCTGATCGTTTTTGGTAACGGTAGCATACAGCCAGAAGACCTCAAAAATGCTTCATTAGCGACATAAACGACTATATATGGTGGGATATTTTTTTATCAGATGAAAGAGAAATCAAATTTAGTTCCTACATGTTTGCTTTTGGTGATTTTGTAGACAAATCGTTTTGTTGCTAATATTACTTAAAGGCACACCCAAAGCTAATTTTACTCTCCGCACAGGCAATACTAACTCGTAGACAAAGAAAGCGAAAAAAAAATCAGGATTACGGAGCCACCCGGAACACCACGAGGTGTTCACATCAACACTTCATTTTTCTGTGTGTTTCCAGTTGGATAATTTCACCTGATGACAAGCCTTGACCAAGTGCGCCAGGGATATGATTATAGTATAGTAGTGGAAGAGCCATTCCTTATCGTATCTCATCATCTGAAAGTTTCCATTAATCGTACATGTACAAATCAATGTATCGTGAACGGCACAAATGGATCTGAATGGATCAAGGGGGGCATCAGGGATCGTGAGTGATCAGACCGTTTTCGTTATTTTTTTTTCTTTTCATGATTTTTTTCTTTAAAATTATGACCAAAATATTACCATTATACATGATACGTTCATGATTCTATTATTTTATATATAGTTTTACGATATATAGTTTAAAAATAGTCTAGATTGTTTACATTCTAGTTTTATTCGCATTAATTAGTGAGTGGGATGTTTAAATCTTTCTTTTCCTATTCAAGTGGTTACGTACCAATTAAAACACCATGAACCACAATCTTTTCCCAGAATCTGAGGCCATTTCCATGAACGATGACAAATCGTTTGCCGTCCAAACATGACGTCACACGCATAGGAGGAGGATTCTCGACAAACGCCTCCGCCTACGGTTGTGACGTCACGTTTGTGCCACAGTTCATGGATTCGACCTCTGTCATTGTAGCATGTGACGTTTTCCTTACGTTTTGCTTTCTCAGTTGTCTCATCTTTATTATGAGAAGGAAATTCATCGGAACAGTGGTCAAGATGAATATCGCGAGGACTGATGTACTGATCATTTTGGCTATCTGCAACAAAATACATTAATTCTGTTACAAAGACAGCAGATACATTCATTGTTATATGAAAAACAAAACCAAATAAAACAATATACATATAAAGGATGCGAATTAAAATGCTCACATACTGTTTGTTGAACATCACTTGATAATGAGCAATCGCACATGAACAATGACGTGGCAATGACATAGATAATGGCTATGACAATGACAATGACGTGACAATGACAATACCAATGACAATGATAGTAGCGTGGCATTATTATGACAATGACAATGACAATGACAATGGCAATAACGTGAAGAAAAATATGACACCTCTTTCGGTCCTGCCGGAATCCCGGCGTATATCGTACGATTCCCATCTCCGATGGGAAGATATTTAGCGGGCTGAAATAACGAAAGTCAATATCATTTAGATATTGTATCACGGAAAGGAAACTCTCCGCTCTCGCTTTCTTTCTCAGCGAGATAACGCTGATAGAGCGGAGAGTGAAATCAGACAGTGCCTTTAACTATCTTTGTCAAATGTTCATGGGTTTCACGTGTTTCTATCATCAAAATGATAACAATATTCACTTCGACGTGACATATTTTTATTATATTATAATAGATTACTTGATTTATAATAAATGAATAAGCAGCGCCGGGAGCGATGAATGAGAGCAAGGTGATAATGATAATTATCTTGTTCGTCCAGACCTGCAAAAAATTTTTTAAATAGATTTATCACTTTAGTCATCGTGTCTTGCACCTGCTCATACCAATACATCACACTCTCAAAGATCATGAAAGATATGATAAAGTCTAATCTAACACAATTTTTTAATTATTACAGTTTTATGGTATTCCTCTTAAATGTGTCGCTGCATGCGTATGCAGTTAGATAAAATAGAATATATAAAAACGTTTAAACTCGATAGTAAACAACTCTGTTTCATCTGCTGTGCGTGATTTTTCATTATGAACATGGTTCACGTGTTCGTGGCAAGCAATCACAGAGAGTATTTGTGAAATTACTTTGAAAGACACAGCCCGAAATTGAAACTCAATGCTCTGGCAATGCTATCATTCTCTGTCCACGAGAGAACTTCGCCATAACGGAGAGTAAAATTTACGGGTGTACCTCTGTATTCTAGAGACGACATTCTTTCAAGCACGGCCTATCTTTTGTGAATTGGGTATATTTTCCACTCCTAGTTTCACTATGAACTAAGAAGTTCCTTACCAATTCCTTTTGACGCACAGTGAACAACACAGTGAATCGATAGATCACTTGGGCTATCTTGAGTACAGTATGTGCGAAGACGAAGGTATGACTGCAGTAGCTGCAGAAGACGACAATAGGAGCTGCAACGATAATACCGTAGCCAAAAATACCGTACTGATCAATTACCGTATTCGGGCCCGATGAACATTATCTCTGTCGTTACTCGAATCAGTATTATCACAATCGCATTTCCGATACCAGCCACGCCTGAATTTAATGAACATCCTGAACCATATAACTAGAAATGTTCCTCTCTAGCTTCACTCTTGGCGAAGAAAGAATTTGGTCTGAGAAGTGCGATCAAATTGTCTTGAGTATAATTGTTTTGTATGTGGTGCTCAAAAGTTACGAAAGGAAAAAGAAAAGAAGCGACAGTATGGGCAATGTTTATAGTTTCTTCTGATTTTCTTTTTTTTTTAAATATTTTTGATGAGTTCATTACCTGTTACGGCGACAATCTTGAAGAATGAACTGTCAAAATATCTCTTCGTATTCATAGCGATTATCACCACAAGGTACACATAAAATATGCACAAAATGAACTCTATTAGAGATGCTGGAAAGATAAACAATAATCACATCAATACATAATTCTGTCGGTCTTCTTGAAGAAGGCAATGTTGCACGAAATGTACAGACCATGGACTGTTTCACCCAAATTTTTCACGATATTTTGTACGAGTATGCTTTACTCTTTAGAAAGTCCAGACATCAGTTCGCCCTCGTATTTGTTGTGGAATAATCGAGCGATTATTTGAAAATTTCAGTTTCATTTTTACATTTCAACAAAGAGCCTAATAATATATTTCTATAATTTAGTGAACATCTACATTTTCGAAAGGTCGAATAGAATTCTTTAATACATATGTAATTTAATTTACCATACATCAACAAGATACAATATTTGAAACAACAAGTAAGTGAGAGTTTGTGTTTTGAACCAAGAAACCTACCAATCAGATTGAACGTTTCGGCCTCCGTTAGCATTAAGATAACGTCAAATAAGTGCAAGTACTACTGCAATTGGAGTTCTGTCTCTGATATTCAGACTTCTTCCAATTATCTAACATCTGCTTCGAGTTGAAGTAATGTGATCTGCGACATAAAAAATATTTTTTGATGTTTCTCAAGTGTAGTTACTATGATTCTACTAATGATTCTTTAAGTACTTTGAAACTGCGAGACAGATGCAATTAGGGACACGCCCCAAGCTAATTTGACTCTCCACTCTGACTACACTCTCTCGTAGACAGAGAAAGTGAGAGAGCTTGTGGAGTCACATTTGAAGATAAACGAGTATAAATATGGAGACTTGAATTAAATAAAACTCGTACGCCGTACTGATTTGATGAGTTATGCGAGAAGTTTGATTAATCGCACAAAAACACATAGGTGAAGGAATGTCACCAATTCCGCCAAATATTATGAACAGAAAGATTTTTAGAACTTTCATCTTTCAATTGAATTTGTTTATTTATTTATGGTGCAAAACAATGGTGTTTCAACGTATAAAGTGTTGGAGTGCAAAAGGATATGTGAAATATGAATGTGTTCACTGTCATCAAGTAATTACGATTTACACTACGTTTCTTCAATCAGATACCTATCCATAAAGTAATTTCTGTGTAAGAACTGATAATGTCTTATAATTATTATAAATATTATTATAACGACTTATGAAGAGAACGATTTATCGTTTAATCAAAATTTATAGATATTAATTAGTTATCCTTTCCATTTTTTGGTCGACTGCTTGAAAAAATACGCCTTGTTCGCGACTTGCAATTTTTACATTATAGATTAAAAGAGAAAAGATCAACAAACACCAAATATTCTTGAATATCAATGACCAATGTTGAAGTTACTGGGTGCATCCGCTAATCGTATACATAGGTATAGAAAAAAGGGCAACGGTTCGATCATGAAAATGTATGCACAACTGTAGCCAACGATTTAGCGCCCTACGCGATAGATCCCACACTCTCGTTAGACATATACAACAACATACGGGTTCGGTTTAAAATTACCATTCCTCATCAATCAATCTTATAATACGTGGTCGATGAACAGACTACATTTAACATCCTTGTTCTTTCGAAGCACTATTTCCTTCAACAAGCAGACATCACTATATAGAGGCCGCTCTCTGACGTTTCTCTGTCTCTATCAGAGCTACGTTGTATCAGTTGTGCACACTTTGCTCAATATTTTGGAAGTGCTGCGCTTTATACGAAAAATCCACTCCATTTCATATTTCTTTTCGGAAATAATCAATTTCTTTTGAAAATAATCAATTTGCAGAAGCTGCTGTGAGTCCTGATCTCATCAGAGACGTTGGTAGGGGATTTTTCCTTGCTTTTAGATAAACGGTAATTCGAAATTTGCTAGTCAGAAACTCTAAAAATATATTCCATTCGACTCCATGATTTTTTCCTGTTGTAGCAATTCCATGCCAGTATGACTTTAAAGGTACATACCGATATTAAAGGTTCACGAAGTTCTGTAGGAGATCATAGCTAATAAGCCAGGCTTCAAGGAAAACGTCTGGTCAAGTCCATTCGATTGCGACGAAAATGCTCCCTCGACAATCAAATCTACGCGATCAACTCATATTCACAGGACTTTTCGTACTTTCGCTACTTTTCTGGTTCAGAATTGATTATCAGTAAGCTTCATCTCTTAATCAATCAATAATTCTGTGTTTACTTTAGCTTGGACGCTAAAGAAGAAACATATCAAAGACAGGATTCGAGCGAAAGTGACACATCGAGTAATGAGTTCTCCCATGTCATATATCCTTATCGAGCATTTTACGATACTAGGTATGTTTACATTCTTTTCAATTGAATTCTGCCAGATTTGAAAAGCGAAGCAATTAGTTGTAAGCCAAAGCATTCAATTTAGAATTTATATTTGATATTTTTCAGATCTGGGAAGGGTCAAATACGAATACTGGTTCTGTCGAAATGCCTGAATGCAGCAACCGTCTTTTTAGTCGGTAACAAAGATTTCTAATTAATTTATTAGTTATGTTTCAACCTCCATGTTCTAGGACTATCTAAATTAAGAAGATCGCTTTCCCCATGCGCATTAAAACTTTAAAAAAATTATTATCATATAACCTTATTTTAGTGTAGTTTAATTTAATGAATGTAATATCTCTCCTTTTTTATTGTGCTCCTTACTTGGATTTTATTTTATAATATTCGTAATATAATGATCATACGGTTTAAGAAGCCGACGGTGAGATCTACCATCTGGACCCAATCTTTCTTGATGGTGGCAAATGTGGCGGTGGATGGACTACAGGATATATCTGGCATGAATATGAGCTAGCATCGGAAGAAATCGAAAGTGAACCAGATGAGGTATTTACGTTATTGTTCACATATCAGGGCCTCATTGTCAGCTATAAAAGTAACGAAATGAAACGGAAAACAAGCGAATTTTCTATGTTGTGATTTTATCATCGTGCTTATTGAATCCCTAGCTCTATTTTTCTCTCTTTAAATGATATTAGAATCGTTTATGCTGATCTTTTTACTATTTGTCATAATTATTTTTTATTCAAGATTACTCTGATCGTGAACGCAACTCGATCGATCAAAATGGAAGTTCATCTAAAACCGGAAGAGATACCAGGCAGTCTGCAGGTTTGAACAAATTAATCATGTAAACGGTCGCCAAAGGAAAGGCGAGGGAATGGAGAGAGATCGCCAGGCCCTCTCTAATCACTGTCGGTTATTCTCTTACTTGTGGGATGGTGACCTGACATGAGTCACTGACCTCCCATCTTGTTTCGTAGGTGATACTTACACTTGCGGACAAAAATTTGTTTTGGGACACTCTTTATATCTTATAGTTTTTACACCTAATTAACGGTAGTTGGGCTAAGAAAATACTATTGCCTTTCTGTCACTTGTGATTAAGTGTGCCCTCTGGTATTTTGCCACTTAAAGTCTACTTAAACTACGTCACAGACTTTAAGTACACTTTAAGTAAACTTTAAGTGAAAGAACATTTGACGAAATGCATTACAGTATATCACACCACTTTAAGTAGACTTACGTCTCACTTTAAGTTTACTTAAAGTCTACTTAAAGTGGGAAAGTTTAAGTAGACTTTAAGTGGCAAAATACCAGAGCCATGCTACGAATCTTTGAAGCACTCCAAGTTTGAAATTTGGAAACAATGATCTTACAATTAGAACGGACTTTTTAACTGATCGTCGTTGCATACTTTATGAATTGAATAATTTGTAAGGTTTGTTTGAGGTCTGCGTATCGCCATTATACTGGTACAGTGATTGGCCTCGGCTCATTCTCTTCTTCGAATATTGGAAACAACACAACGCAACCTACATAATCTATCCTCATTCCGTGACTGCCAGCGTACAACGAGTCTTTGACTATTATGTAGATCAGGTTTGTAAAATTCGTCTAAATTATTTAAATTCGCACCCAGAGCTAAATTTACTCTTCACATTGTAAATATTGTCGTAGACAAAGAGTACGAGAGAGAGAGAGTTGCTAGAGTGGAGAGTTTCAAATTAGCTCGGGATGTGCTTTAAAGGACAGCTTTCAGGGAGTACTTCTGCTCGTGCCATGGCCCAAATTCCCGGTATACAAAAACGAAGATCCGAACATGTAAGTACGTCTTCTCTACAGAATTTATCGAGCTCCCCATCTAAAGGCGATTACAGCTTCGCCCGCTTTTCTCGTAAAAAAAAGTATATCAGAGAAAAATGTTTAATCTCATTTTCCAGAGATACTTATCGATTGGCCCATACTCTTACACAAAACGATTGCGTAAGCCGAATGTCAGCTGAGGTCGGAGTATTATGCGACATTGATGAATATATTTATCCTACGTACGCCATTTCTGTCTCCTTATTTTATCTTAAAATATAAATTATACTAAAATATAACATAACGTATACCAGAAATATACTTAACTAAAATAATATAACCTACTGAAATTTCGTCTTGAGGTACGCAATGGAAAAAGTGATATACTTTTCAGACATAACGAATCCGTCTACGATTTCACCATGGAGAAATTGAAGACGCACGAGGATATGGGCTCACTAAAGTTCGCGCATCGAGCGCTTACTGTTAGTATTTATTAATATAATATTCATTTATATTCATTATTTAAAATATTCATTATTTATTTATTATGTTTTTCATTAATAATTCACTGCTTATTCATTGGCTCCCAATGAACACGCTATCAAAAGATTTCGTGGAAGAAAAAATAATAATAGAACTGTGGATTCCGAAATTATATTATACATAAAAAGAAAGAGAAAATAAATTTGCCTATTTTAGACACCTCTCATCACGGAAACCTTCGATGCTGTATTGCACTCGCGAATATTGAACAAAAAGGGACCACCAAAGGTATTTTTAGAACATTTTAGGCGCACAAATACAAGAGAAGGTACCCGTCAGTCACGACACTTTCATTGAAGGTTGCATTTCTCCCGAGTCGCGTGCGCCTTCTAACGACGCACGGAGTCAGCTCACACTTTGACAATTACCGTGCAATCAATGTGAGGCTGATCTTTGATCCCGATCACATTTCTATAGGCTTATATCTCTAGTACACTATCTAAACAATAAATAGTATGTAGAAAATTTGAATTTTTAAATATTTAGTCTTTTAATTTTGATCTTTCTTCTCTTTCAAACCGTACAGTCAGGACCATTCGCATTCAAATAATTATCATTTTGAGAATTAAGCATAAACAGTAATTTCGGATATTGAACTTTCGATCCTTCATCTTTGATCTTTGATCTTTTGAGGTTGCCGCATCCGAAGCACTGATGCTGCACGTGCGCAACACATTCGAAACGCTGACCGTAGACGATAAAAACGATATGGGAGAGTTGTAAGTATTTACATTATTATATGATTGTTACGTTTTTTTTCGAAACTATATCATTAGTTTCGAAAAAAATGAGAGAGTTTGTGTTTGTTTTGAAAAAAAAAAAAAAAAAACATGTGCTTGGCGAAGTTCTTGTAATTTTCAGCTCTTTTTACAATAAGGAACTACAGCAGCGAGCAGTTGAAATAGCGGAGGAAATTTTTGAAGGCGACGTTCCCCATTTTGATCCGACCGAAGTGCTCACGGCAGTACGTGCTTGTGTCAACAGGTACATATGTTTGGTCTTTGATATTTAATAGTCCTTCGTGCTACGAACACTATTATCAAATCAACTACAACTATGTAAACGTTTATTGCACATCTTGTGGTTGTTCAATCACTGTATGATCTGATCGATATTTTCGCAGGCAAAGGAAACGCGGTCCGGCCTCTCCCATTCGCCCTGATCTATGCGATGATCAAGTACTTCCATTCGAAGATTGGGTTCTTTCCGAACCTAATGAAGAAGCGACATTTGATATTGTCTGACTACTATTGTACTCTTATTGTTATGTGATGTTCAAAAGACTCGAATAGGAGAGTTTTCTCTACTCGTCTAATTCATTTGCATATTTGGAATACATGACTTTTCTGTGTGCACTGCTAAAAAATATAGAGATCTATTATGATATAGGGGAATTCGAAATATTAAAGTTATAGATCTATTTGTTTGGAAAAATACTCATGTTTTATTTTAAGATAATTTCGATGTCGATTGTGTCTTTGTTTAAAAATTTTCGTGTTTACCCAGCACTTTGGAACTTTATTTGAAATAGCATTGTTTATTGTAAACGTTGTTGATCTAGCGTGGATCCAATTAAAAAAAACATCATTGCAGTTCCTAATATGGCATGGATTACTGATTCGTGATGAATCTATTTGAAACTAGGATGGAATTCAACCCTATCTAAAAAATTACAATGTTTTGTTTTTAAATTTAAATTGTACATGTTTTTTTAACATACTTACAATTAGTATCTTCATTAACGAAAAATGATAAAGACCATTTGGATTCATTTATCGGATTCCTACTTTCTTTCTTTCTTTCTTTATTTCCATCATAACAAATGAAAAATAGAACAGATATGTAATAAATATAGGTTGATGGAGGTCCGTCGCGTTATCAGCGAATCGGTTGAAGGCAGCAGGGAAATGGGGTGGGAAATGGGGAAATGATGTATGGGGTGGATAATTATAAATGACGCAGAAGTGTGGGGGGCAAGAGGGGATCAATCTCAACAGAATTAAGGAAAGATTTAAATCGAATAGGAGAAGATGTAACGATATCAGTGGGAAGACTATTCCAGATATGAATTACTCTACTTGCACAGCAGGGCTGGGATTTTTTGTTTGGTATTTTTTTTTGTTTTTTGGTTTTTTTTGGGTTTTTGAGAATTTTTTGTTTGGTATTTTTTTTGTTTGGTTTTTCTGCAAAAACCAAAAAATAACAAAAAAAATCGGATAAAGAAAATTTACACAAATTTGCTTGAAAAGTTAGTTTATGATCAGTTTTGTTGTTCATTTTTCACCGTAAGACAACATTGGTGAGTGTAATATTACGGAATAGTGTTAAAGAAGGGGATTTTTTTCTTGAGTGAATATACTTGTCAGGCAGGGCTATAAATGACATCTACATGAATACAAAACCAATATTATCTCAAATTATGGATGCCCCGGAATACCGTAATCCAACATGAAAGTTCGTTGTTGCGCCAAGGAAATGCCAGGGACAATGCGGCCTTTCGAATTTGAAAGCTGAATATAGAGAAAATCGCAAACGGGAATCCAAACCGGCGTGGCGCGGTTACAAGCGCTGATTACACTGAGCTACACGGGCAACGCTTTTGGCCTTTCGAATCTATTAGAGAATACAGAATGCCACATAACTGGTCCCACGTTCTTCATGATTATATGTAGCGCACCCCATACATTTTCATACCCTCACAAGGTGAGGATCGACCCACTCTATACGGCTCTTTTTAGCATCTACCCACTATAAAAGGGACCTTTTTTAAGCTAAAAATTACAATTCAACCGAAAAATAACGAAATCGACCCACTATATAAAAATAAAACGGTGAGGGTGCCGAAAATGTATGGCGCACCCTCAAATTCCTGATTCCCCTACATTAACTAATCAATAAAATGCTGCCGATAAGAAATAGACAACGAACAAAATCTTTTATGTTTGTTTTAGTTGTTGATTTTAAGAATTTTAACTCTGAATGAAGAATAGTTGCTATTTAAAGGAAGAGCAAGACGAGATAATGTTAAAATTTTCTCGGAACAGTGGGAAAAATTAATTATTTTATTTTTTTTGGTTTTTTTTGTTTTTTTTTGTTCGGTGAGAAATTTTTTTTGTTGAACCCAAACAAAAAATTTTTTGGTCGAAATAATTTTTTGTCCCAGCCCTGTTGCACAGGTTGTCTTGGTACTGGGGATATTATATGGTATGGTTATACGGAATGGGTGATGTGAAAAGCGATGACTACGATAGAGAGGAATTTTAGAATACATAAAAGAATCATCAAATTCATAATTCCTATTTAAAGAATTGTATATAAAAAACAAATCAGCAATAGAACGTATAATATAATATAATAGAATTCTTACTTCCTTTATGAATAGAACCGACACATACAGTGCGGTTCATAACGATATGTAACCCCCTAAAATTTGTGATTGCGTTCGAATGGAGTATGGAACTCAAAACGATGGTTATCCACACGAATGTGAGAGAGTGCTCAGACGGTAATGGAATAGATCTTATTCTTTTTTCGTCGTCAACACATATGATTCAACATATTGCAACGGGCCCATCGATCTGGTAAACAGCACGCGGATGAAACAAAGAAGGAGGAAAAATAGTAGGTAAATAGGCGAGATATGAGACGGTTAGGCAAATTGCCCGATCAGATGTTATGCATCCCCTTTGGTCATCGAATATGCATCCCCTTTGGTCATTGAATGGTATAATGCATGTATGCATCCCCTTTGGTCATTATGCATCCCTTTTGGTCATTGAATGGTATAAATACCCACAGCTGGCATCTTATCTCTACATTATCTCCCCTCTACCTCTCTCTCTCGCATCTTTTTCCCTCCCTCCCTCCCTCCCTCCCTCTCTCTCTCTCTCTATGCGCAACTTTAGCTTGTCAATCAATCAATCAATTTTATGTTGGAGACTAGAGTAGTAACCAATACAAGTTTATCACAATAATATAATAGAGTTCGAGACTAAGACTAAAAATAGAAAGAGACCTACTTTGGACCTACGCTAAGCTAAGCTTTAGCTTGTATTGACTGTGAATGCAATGAGTATCGAGTGTCTGTAATTCTCTCTACGCTCGATATATTCGCAAGCTTTTAGCGGGAATAATGTAGAGCAGGGCTGTGCATTTTTCGTTTTTCGTTTTTTTTCGATTTTTCGGGTTTTCTCGAAAAAAATTATCGACGAAAAATTTTTCGAAAAAAAATCGAAAAAAATACGATAAATGCTTTTTCATCAAAAAGCAGAAAATTTCAAAAGTTATTGACATTTTAACAAAAATTTGAAATTTGGAGACAAAAATTACAATTTCACTTGAGTAAATATGTGTTCTTTATCATTTATGCAGCATCAATAAGGAATCACACATTTGCAATTCTTGTGTTTCTATTTTATCTATTGGAAAATTTAGCAAATTGATGTTCTCGATAGGAAAAACAGTGTTTTTTTTTCGAATTTTTCGGATTTTTCGAAAATAAATGCGAAACATTTTCGTTTTTCGAAATTTTTTCGAAATATTTTTTTCGCACAGCCCTGGTGTAGAGAGTATGTAATTCTTCCATATGTTTCTCATTGTCAACTTGCCTGAAGATGAGATGAATTAAAGTGGCTTATATCAAAGTGTCGAGTTACCATTCATATCCGTTCAAAAGACTCATAATACATACTATTGATTGATCTTCTTCTTGCTTTTCTTGCAAGATCTTGTCGCTATTGGTCTACTGTCTGCTGCTTCCCTCTCCGTTCTCCCCTCTCTCCATCTCCTTTCATTTGTCTCTAGCTTTGACACAGCATAAAGAGAGAGAGAGAGAGAGAACATAGAGGACTGATCGCATTCGCTCACCCTTCCTCCCTTTTCTCAGAGAGTTCAATTGAACAAATCCACCATCTCCTTTCATAACATTCGCTGAAGGAAATCAATCATATTTTCACTCCTACCATTTCATCTCCTCTAATGTATTATTATTCATTGCTCCCTCGACAATTTCATCTTATATCCATCCATTTCCTCTACCTCTCTCCCCCCCTCCCATCTACTACGGTATTTCATATTTGTCTGCTTCCTTGCACTCACACTTTGGTTTTTCAAAACTTTAAGTCTACTTAAAATACGAAGTTTACTTTAAGTAAACTTCAAGTGAATGATGTCACTTTCTCACTTTAAGTAGACTTGCGTCTCACTTTAAGTAAACTTACCTAGTGATGTCACACTTTAAGGAGACTCGCGTTTCACTTGAAGTAGACTTACATGTCTACTTAAAGTGAAAGTGTAAGTAGACTTTAAGTTTTGAAATACCAGAGCACCCTGCCATTCCCCGCACTCTTCACTCTCTCATTTTTTTAAACATTTCACTAATATTTGATGTATAATATGCCTATTATCGTTCACTGTGCATCCAATGAGCACATGTTTAATTATCGTCATACTTGCAGGTGTCCTACATACACCGATACTACTGATCTTCCATATATGAAAGAGTGTGTAAATAAATGAAGAAATAAAAAGCTTGAAAATATTAAATTGAAATTAAGAAGAATCAAACAAACCACACTGTAAGTCTTTATGTTCTAGTCTCTCTCTCTCTTTCGTTAGTAAATGTTTGAAACATATGTGAATGCCATTGTACTCATTTTCGTATATTTTCTCTTATTCAATACTGAGTAATTACATTTTTCTTATATTGCGTTATTTATTGTTAGTCACTTGTGTCAGTGTCATTTAATCATAACTTTATTACAGAAAGATGCTAGTGGAGTGGATGCAAGACTATGATAGAATCAAAGTAAAGCAGCCACCAGTGAGAGTGAGACTAATGTGTACAGGCAATGAAGTACTCGGTACGCACAATTTGACTACAATGTCATATGATCAAATGCGGTGAGTGCTATTGTTGATTCTTCCAAAAAAAGTTTATGTTATTGAGCGTATAAAAATCACTTCTTTGTAAAAGACACTTTCTTGTTTTGCATGGTTCAGAAACTATGCCGATCTCTTTTATATATCAAATAGCGAACGGCGAAGGTCAGCCGGGTTAGGTGAGAGGCAGCGGATAGACAATCGAGAGGCGGGGCGAGATCTAGCCTTTGAGTGACTTCCGTTCTTTAGAGCCCAGTGTCATTTTCTTACAAGTATTTTTTATACGCACAATAATGGTGATATCGTAGAAATCTTTGTTTGCAGAGAGTACTGTTTGTGCGCACTGCTCGTTCTTCACCCGGATAAGGGAGGCGGACATGATGAAATCAGCAATGTTTCGAGTTGCCATGGTTATTTTTTAAATTATTTAAACTACAATGGTAATTTAGTTACCTACAATTTGATTTTAGTTCATGAGACGTCTGACTCGGGACTCGTGGGACCTCCTCTTCAATGGCTCCGACCAAGCCAGGGATGATTAATGGCTTCGTCAATCGGTGTCTCGTTTTATTGTTATTTTTTTAAAATTTGTTACAACATATATGTAGAATACAATGATATTGCCCTAATGTCAAAATCTTTCGTAATTGTATTTCTACCTATGCTTTATTTATGTGTCCCTAATGTATGTCTCTATGTATCTCATTATCATTTTTACCTGAAACGCACATAAAGATATTACATATTATTATATTCTATAAGCCATGTACAAGCCTAACCGTCTCATGTCTCATCGATTTGCCTACTATTTCATCCTCTCTTTTTTGTTTCATCCGCGTGCTGTTTATCGGACCGATGGCCCGTTGCAATAACAAGCCATTGAATCATGTGTGTTGACGACGAAAAGCATGAATCACATCAATTCCTACAGTATCGTGTAAACATGCGAAACTTATGTAGAAAGTGACAGAACGAGAGAAGGGAGAAGGAATTGGTGAATAGAAGCAGCGTGAAAAGAAGTGAAAAGAAGGTAAACGAAAACAGATAAGTTCTCATATGAATGAATGAAATGAAACTATGAATGAAATCGCGGTTATGACCGCGATTAAATAAAATTATGAGAACCCCAAGCCTTGCATCATAAGGAAATAGTAAAAGGCTGTCTTTGAGGGCTTCCAGCCCTCAAATAAAAGATATTCATATTGGTTTTTTTTTGGTTTACAATTAGAGAGAGTGTGCATTACTCACATTATCTGAAATCAAATAAAAGTAAAAGAATCTCAAAACGTTTACAAAATGTTATTGTATTGACCGTATAAAATACACTTGTTTATTTGGTACGAGAGTAGCCAACCACTCGCACAAGCGACTTTCTTGTTTTGCATGGTTCAGAAACTATACCGATCTCTTTTATATATAATATAGTTCGCGGCGAAGGTCAGCCGGGTTATAGAGAGGCAGCGGAGAGATAATCGAGAGGCGGGGCGAGATGTAGAAGGCTACATCTCGCTCGCCTCTCGATTGTGACTTCCGTTCGTTAGCACCATTTGTCATTTTCTTATGCAAGTACATTTTATACGCACAATATATCATCACATTCTCTCAGTATGAATGGAAATTGAAAGTGAATACAAAGAAAACAAGAAAATCCAATAAAAAAAGCCAGTAAAAAATCGCAATAAAAAAGTCAGAAGGATAATCACACCCATGATCGTGACCTTAATCGTGACCGTGACCGTTGCCTCTTTTCAGGCTCTCAAGTCAAATAAAAGTAGAACAATCGCAATAAGTTTATCAAATGTTATTGTAGGGAAACATATTGTCATATTCTCTCAAGTCAAATAAAAGTAGAAGAATCGTATGGTTTCGAGAAGTTGGTCAAAAATGGAGTCTAGCGAATTTTCTCTTGTTACTGTCAGAGGTCTGGCGTATTCACCCGCTGTTTCACCCGCTGATGTGGCAAGTCTTCATGACATGAACCAGTGGAGGAACTCAAGAACGGCCCTCCCTTCACCCAGTATTATAGATATGAATAACTTTAATTGAATATCATTAGGATAGTTAAATTGGTTTTTTTTCACTTTTATTTGTCTAGGTTCATTTGTATTATCATATTTAATTTGCATTGTCATGTGTCCATTGCTTATTTCCATAATTGTTAATTGATGTCGTGTCTTTCGTTGTATTTTTCTTCGACTCGTGCCGTTGTAGAGGTAGGTCGTTTGAGTTCATGTTTCTTTTGTTGAGAAAGGTTGGTCTTCTGATTTTGATTGTATTTTTGTGTGAGAGTGCACCTAGATAAAGTCTTTTGATCTTTGGTCTTTGATCTTACGTTTCATATAAAAAAAAAGAACTCCCGCGGAGGTATCTTACCAGGATAAAGGAGTTGTATTAATGCATTTTCTCATTTTCAGGTATGTTTTGTCGATTTTCCGGTCTACATGGCAGATTCATTTTGACTCTGCTTTTCGTTTTGGTTTTTCTCTTTTGGATCGCAATCGATAGACAGTAAGAATTTCTTATTGATTTGTGTCATTCGTTAGTTCAGGGAGTATAAGAAATTGGATAATAAAGGAAAGTTTTATAAACGGCAAGAATTGATTATATCAACAAATAGTAATTTTACGCATGCGATATACCCATATCGAGCTTTCTACGATACAAGGTAAAGTGTGTATAATAACATATTTTCGCTTTTTTAAAGCTTTGTTTTTATTGTAATTTTCACACGCTCTCTCGCCTAACTAGTAAGAGCTTTTCAAAAGTGACGAAAAAAATGCGACAGAGTGTTTAAAACACCATTTAAAGAGCATTACACCGATCAACAGAATTGTGATTAAAAGAGAATCATTCCGATTCGTAATTGTTTAGCGACACAGTGACTTCGTTCAGCTTCATCATTGTTATTTTACAGATCAGGAATCGGAAGAATACGTATCCTTGTCATGTCAAAATGCTTGAATAATTCTACAGTATTTGAAGTCGGTTAGTGGCACGATTGATCTTTTTATCTTATTCAGGTTTTCATGAATTGCCTTTGAACTTTCTTGACTATGAACTTTGAACTTGAACTTGAACTTTGAATTTATAACAGTTGGCATCATTTCATACAGAGGCAGACAGAACCGTATATCATCTAAAGCACATTTTCCTTTATCCTGGTCGGTGTGGTGGAGGTTGGACGCAGGGATTCATTTGGCAGGAATATGAACTCGAATCGGAGGAAGTCAAAGCGGCCCCGTCTGTGGTAAGATTTCATTTTATTCTAGCCGACGAAATGTTTAGCACGATGTATTTTTGTATTGAACATTGATCATTGTTATCATATCATAAATGCTAAAGTTGTGTTCAGTAAAAGAAGCTTACAATCTGTGGCCGTATGCAAGAACCGTTTTCCAGGAAAATGTGATGTCATTAGCGGAGGCGGAGGATTTTTGGAAAACGCCTCCGCCTACGCTAATGACGTTACATTTGCCCGGAAAACGGTTCATGCATACGACCACTGATTGTTTGTATTGTTCTATTAGATTACCCTGATTGTGAACGTTACGCGATCGTTGTCGATGGAACTTCATCGAAAGACTGAGGAGATACCAGGAAGTTTGCAGGTTTGCACGTTCAAATTGTAAATTTTCTAGTCACTGCAAATCAATGTCACTCAATAAATTCTTGAAAACAAATAGGGACAATAAAGGAAAATAAAGCTCTGACAAATCTCAAATCACTGACAAATCTTTGACAAATCTCATATCACTGACATATCTCTGACAGAGATCATCACCATGGAAAGTGACGGTTGTGAATGTTTAATTGGACACATTAAGGTCTGCGTGACACCCCTGTACTGGTACACCGATTGGCCTCGGCTCATTCTGTTCTTTGAATATTGGAAACAACACAATGCAACCTACATCATCTATTTCCATACCGTATCTGCGGACGTCCAAAAAGTCTTTGATTATTATGTGGATCAGGTGATCTCTAATGCATCGTTACATTTGAATTACGTGCCTATACACTGACGGCAAATTGTCTCATATTTGAGTCATATGTTATCTAAGATCCGACAATTAGAGAAACGTTCACTCATATGTTAGATAACTTACATGGGAATGGTGTGAACTCACATATCCCGATTTTCACGAAAATTGCTGGGTTTAGTAAATCGATTGCGCTGATTTCAAATCTGCTTTAAAAACCTGCGAAATGCTTTTCTTGAGCGAGTTATAGTCCGACGAAAAGTGATTTTTTTTATGTTTCAAATGATTGTTCAGCTGATTTTCCTGAGCAATATGATCATAATCATCTTTTTCCACTCCAAGCTGCATCGTGATCAAGTCTTACGATGTTTTGTTGGTATTCCGGAGGGATCTTTTGTTATTTAAAAAAAATTAATACCCATTTATTTATTTATTTATTTCTTTATTCCATCAAATATAATAATAAAAGGTGATATGTATAGGATCAGAAGAGGGATAGATGGATTTCCGTCGCATAAGGCGATTTCGGTTTTGGCTCGGTGGCAGTTTTAAAGGATGGGGGTTTAGGGACGAATACGAGAATCTTTAATGATGAGGTTGGAGGGGAGATTTGATAACCCTGCACGGAAGGGTTTGGGGGGAGAAAAAACTAATTGGGAGGGGAGCGTATTCCAAGTATCTATACTTCTAGAGGCACATGTCGTATGGGTAGTAGAAATCCTATGTGGGAGAACAATACGAAGTGGATGAGATAGACGGTTGTGTTGTGAGGGAAGAACAGAAAACAGATTAGATGAATCGAACAAATTAATCTTATGCATAGTATTATGTATAAATTGAATGTCATAAATAGCTCTCCTATATTCAAGAGTAGAGAGATTAAGGGACAAAAGTCTATCATGATAAGGTGAAGGAGGTAAACGACATTTAGCTAACATTCTTTTGGTATAATTCAGAACCCATGAATCAGAAAAGAAGTTCACTGCCGGGGGATCGAACCAGCCCCTTCCGGAATACCAGCAAAACATCATACCACCTTAAAATGATGCAGTTAGGATTTGAGCGAGAATATAAGAGAAGAGAAGAGCGATAAAATTCACAATGAATGGAGAAAAAAGCCGAAAAATCAGCTGAAAATGGCTTGAAAAGTAAAAAAAATCGCTCTTTTCCGGGCTATAACTCGCTTCAGAATAACATTTCGCAGTTTTTAATGCAGATTTGGAATCAGCGTATTCGAGTTAGTATTCCCTGCAACTTTCGTGAAAATCGGGAAATGTGAGTTCACACCATTCCCATGTTAGTTAGCTTACTCCAGTCCCCGTTACTACCTCGAGCGAGAGAGTATTATCCAACGTGTCTTTTTGAGAGAGTTTAGAGTAAGCTAACCATTCTCTATAGCTGAACAGTAATACAACCTATATCTATAGTAAGAGAATTTGCCGTGAGTGTACTGTTACTTCGGCCGTAACGACGGACGCGGCGGAAGAGCTTACTGCGTAGGCACACAAGGCAAATGTAACGATGTATAAACATGCTGCAATCAATGTATTATTAACCAATTATTATTTTTAATTAATTTAGGGAGTTCTTCAGCTCATTCCGTGGCCAAAAATGCCAGTGTTCAATGGGGAAGATCCGAATAAGTGAGTTAACAGGAGCAAAACGTGACCTATCAGCAAGTGTGAATGAGAGACTACTCCTGCGCCCATCGGATTCAAAGCGGCATCCAAACTGGGTGGACGCTACATCGAGTTATCATTAGGCTACATGCACATCTTTCGTATCAGCGTGAAAATTGATGGCTTTGTATTATATAAAATGAGCGAGGCGAATGTGAGACGGGTTTGATCGTGAGGTAATGGAGATGGATGAGAGAGAAATTCAAGAGTATACAAATTGTGAGATAGTACGCAAACCGAAAAACCGGCAAACCTGAAAACTGAGGTCTTATTTTTGGAGTATGATTAGGGGAGTTATCGTGATGTCGTGGGTTCGACAACTATCGCTGAACTTTATAATTTTCAAAAAATCGCGCCTTAGCCTGTACTATCAAGCATGATTCGTGATCTTCGCGATCATTAAGCTGAATTATTATAAAACTATATATGCATGATATCCAGAATTTCTTTTGCTATTTGTAATCACAGTTTGTTCACGAAAATATTCGCGGTACTCCATCTTTAAATACAGATACGTAATGTGTGATGGAGTACGATAGTAAAAAAAAAACATTATTTCAAACAAAACAAAGTGAGTATTCGTTCATTCCAGTGACACTTATCGATTGGCCCAAACACTTGTTCAAAATGACTGTGTTGCTCGGATGGCAGCTGAGGTCGGAGTTTTATGTGATACTGATGAGTATATTTATCCAAGGTATCGTTTTTTTTTCAGCACCTCAGCATGCCCATACTAATCAGATGTTTAAAGGGACAAATTGTAATCTTTTTTTAACCTATCTCACAAGGGAATGCCCGGAGGACACTCATCGATCAGGTCCAAAGTATTACTGGGGGTTCATCTCATATATGGATGAGGTTTGGTAGTGTTAGAAATAGCGGAGCAATTCTTTGAAAATTGAAAATGTATTTAAAAATCGATAAGAAATGTAAACGCATTCTTTCACATTTTTTTGCAAAAAAAATTGTACCTGATCGGTGAGTATGGCCCCGGGCATTCCTTTGACAGCGGATTGATTTTGAAATATTTAAAACTTTAGTGTGAATCATTATACCAACAGGCTCAACTATTTGCTGAATCTGTTTTATTGCTACGATTGTCGTAGTTGAGAAAAATATTTTAATGAGAGGTTGCTGATTTCATAAACAACAAATCCGTGTACGACTTTGTCATGGAAAAATTCAAGAAATACGAACACAACATGGGCTCACTCCAGTTCAAGCACACCGCACTATCTGTAAATACATTATACCCCTATTTGCACATCTAATAATATTATTAATCTAATTTTTTTAAAATTATTGTAAAAGTGTCACCTGAATTTCGGTCTTGCAGACTCCTCCCATCACCGAATCCTTTGACGCTGTGCTGAATTCTCGAATCATGAAAAAGGATGGACCGGGAAAGGTGAGTCCATACATTGAAATTTCATTTAAAAAAAGCTTTGGAACTGAATCAGCTCTTTATTTTTATCATCAAATATTGAACGATAAATTATACAATTTCATCTCACTAAAATAACTTTTATTTTATTCTAAATTGTTAAATGTAATAGTCATATTCAATTTTGCAGGTAGCATTTCTCCCAAGCCGAACACGAATTCTTACCACACATTTCGTTACTTCGCACTTTGGGAAAAACCGAACGATCAATGTGAGCATGATTTTTGTTCTTTGATCTTTGATCTTTGATCTTTAACCAACCAACTATCTGATTGGTGACCAGCATCGAATGACTCTTTTCTGTCATAAGCTATTTATTTCGATGTTCGTGACAACTTATTATTAGACACTTCGGACAGTGTTTTGATAGAA
The DNA here is from genome assembly GCA_943737045.1 of Parapristionchus giblindavisi. NCBI lineage: Eukaryota > Metazoa > Nematoda > Chromadorea > Rhabditida > Diplogasteridae > Parapristionchus > Parapristionchus giblindavisi. The sequence continues at coordinate 811,642 of CALSFV010000214.1, read as the reverse complement.
AAAAAAACTGTTTTCGTTTATGGAATACTACAATCTTGGGCGTTCGATCAGTGATTTTTTTAACCTTTTGTCATTTGATCAATGCAAGGTTCCTGCATCCGAAGCACTGATGCTGCACGTCCGATCCTCATTTGTAGGGTTGAAGCGAACAGAAAAGAACGATATGGGAGCTTTGTAAGTTTGATTAATCTACTATAAATTTGTATGCGTTGCATGTTATTCGTTTTTTTTGCAAGAAATTTTAAAACAATACTGAAGCCTGAAGCTTTTCCGCCCTTTTTGCTTTGAGTATCAAGATTCATTATTATCCATAGTATCATGCTATTTCATATCAATATGAGTATCAATATTCCTCTGGATCATCGGCCCCTTGTTCATGATACAAAGAGAAGTGACTGGAAAGCCATGTATATCAGAGCCAAATCTTGAATAAATGTGTTAATAATAATAATTTATTTATCTTTAACGATAAACAGAGAGGTGAAGAGAAAGTAACATAATATTATGTAATGATGCGTGAGATCAAACACTGTTTCAAGTGGGGACGATAGTAGCTGATAATCATACAGGAGTTCAATAAATCGGTACAATGGAAAGATAGATCAGTCTGGGATCGAGAAGTCGATCCTATTTTCGGATAGTGATAGTAAACGTGCCGCTCTAGCGAAGAAACTATTGTGCCTATTGAAACCGTGACCCGGGGTTATTGAAATTTATTCCATTTCTGGTTGTATAGGTATTGAAATAATGGGATTTCTTGTTTGAAATTTTGAATTTGCCTCTGAGAAGTTTGAGGGAAGTTCTAACGTCTATATTTAGTCTACGTTTTTCTAGCGTTTCTAGTTTAAGTTGAGTATTTCGCTCAGCTGCTCTAGGCATATTCTCCCATGTATAACTGTAGCAACGTGCGAATACTCTTCTGGTAAAGTAATTCTGGACTTTTTCGAGGGTTTTAATATCCTTTTTCTGATAGGGATTAAAGACTGTTGAAGCACTTTCAAGGATGGGGCGAATATAGATCGAGAACGCTTTGAGGAGAATTTCAGGCTTTTTAGTCTGCAGTGCTCGCATTAGTATGTGGCAAGCAGACTTTGCTTTTATTGAAATAGCTTTGCAATGATCGGAAAATGTTAATGTTTTCTGAATAGCAAAACCAAGGTCTTTAACTACTTCTTTTTTATTCAGTATTGTATTTTCGATCATATAGTCCCGTTTTGGGTTCGCTCTTCCAAGATGTAGGGTGGTGCATTTGTGAGATGCGAAAAAAAAATACTGGGAAAAAAACTGAAACTGAAAATTCATTATTGAACCGTATTATGTTCACAATTTCAGTTCCTTCTACAATGAAATACAACAGCAAGCAGTGGCAAAAGCCGATGAGATTTTCGAAGGTGACACGCCCCATTTCAATGCATCGAATTCACGGAGTGCCTTCATGAGATGTGTGAAGAGGTCGGTTAAAGTGTCAAACATTTCGAAAATTATTTTACCTGAAAATTTCGCTCGTATTATAAAATAATTTAGTTCAAAATTGGTTTGCCGTACCTTCAATTTACTCAAACCAACTAGACTTTGATCTCGACAAGGAAAAATATAATTCCATTATTTAAAGATGGAGGCCCTCGAGTTTTTTTCGTAATAAGATAGTTCGGATAGAATGATAGAGATTCATCGCACGAATCGGAAGACATGTCCGATATTGATTCCCGATATGTCTAAATCTCACTATGCGCATTGAAAGTACAACTTTCAAGGCATGTAGAGAGTGCCCATCCGATTTGCATACTAGGCTCTCTCATTTTCTCATCGTCCCTTACGCCAATTACCATATAATATAAACAATATATACGACATGCGTATCGTGGCGGGAGTCAGTCATGCCAACTCGAGGGTCTCCTTCTTTAAACACATCATTGTAGAATAAAGAAACGCGGTCCGGCAACTCCCTTCATTCCTGATCTTTGTGATGATGACATGGAACCAACTGACAACTGGATTCACGCTGAAGAAACCGAAGACTCGAAATTCGATGTTGTCTAGCCATGGAAAAAAAAAGAATAGATGTGACCTAGTATTTATTAAAGCATTGTATGTACATATATGTATTCCTATTACCGAATAAAGATATATTGCTCAGCATGAAACAACAAGTTTTTATAGCAAACATAAATAAATTATAAATAAAGATAGGAATTTATATAAAGACAACTTAATACATTTATCTACATTCAAAACGCGTTGACATTGCGATACAGAACGTTACAAAGTAGATGAATATATAAATATATAAAGTTTCGGTGGGCTTGTAATATTGCTAATTGTCATAATCTTATCATCCTGTTCTCAATGCTCCCCCAAAACCACCCTTATTAGTCGTATCATCACAATGATTATTTTAATATGTTTCGTTGCGTGCTCGATACATTGATAAATATATAAATATCTAAAGTTTCGGTGGGCGGGCAAGTGGTGTTCATATACGGCAGGTAGGATGAGAATAAATAATAACCGACTGGATGATAACCATTTTTTTACATACTATATCTATTTATTTGCTCTTGTCACTCATATGCAAATGGTTCCAGTCGGTTATTATTCACTATGTTGCAATAGTGGATCTCACATGAGAAAATCATACTGCAACTGCAACCGAATGATTTTTTTCAAATTACTGACAATGAGTATCTTCCTTAAAGGGAGAGTAACCTCTCTCAATGGCCTCTTCATTGCTCACACTATTTCTCTGATCTCTAACAACGAGAGAGCGTAGGCCGTTGAAGAAGCCATTGACAAAGGTTTCGGTCCCTTTAAGCCTAAGAATGATAAAGACTATTTGAACTCATTTATCTGATTCCTACTTCGGTTAGGACTATGAAATGTACTCTAGGGTGGAGATTAGATGTTGGAAAATGCAAACATTTGATAAGAATGAAAGAGGTGCAGTGTTGGAGAGGGGCCATATTGATACAAACCATCCCTTCAACTTTATATCTATTGGTCCATTTTAGTGATCCGCATCCGTGCAAATGCACGGCCGGAACGAGCATGAACGAAATTAAAATGATAAAAAGTCGCGCTGCACAAATTTGGACATCATTTACAAGCTTTGTTTAGCGTTGTATTGGTTGTTTTTTGAACCTATTCTTCAATGAAAATGAAAGAGAATGAGACGAATGCACTAGTTTGCTCGAATTTAAAACAAATTATCATATTAAAGTCGTGCGCGTGGCTTATCATTTATTTTCTCTCTGAAACTCATTGTGCACGATTGCACATTTGCGGATCCCTAGTCCATATGACAAGCATAAGAAGAACTAGCACGAAAAAGCCGTTGGCAATGGTTACTCTCGCTAAACGTCTTGAAACGTACACTCCGACCTAATTTCTGACTACCATCTCTCGTAAACAAGGAAAGCGAGAGAGCATTGTCAAAGCTTTAAATAAGCTCGGGTGTGCCTTCAAACGTACTCGCCCATTGATTGCAACCCTTATCATGAAAGACATGACTGCGTGTTTGTCGTCTTTCTTGCCTAATCGTTGCCACGAGAGGCGAAGCGCATAGAACGAAGCGTGGACTAGAGTTGCATCTGTAACATTTTCGTTTTCCTTATCGCTCCATGTCAAATTTCGTGCTAGTTATAAGAATAATATTTACAATTAAACCCGTGATGAAGGGGAATGAAGTGAAAAAGGGAAATGCAGTAGTGCAAGACGAAGGAAAGATTCTTTGGAATAATTGAAATACATAATTTGCATTTCGTAATTATTTCTCTCTTTTTTTAAAATTCTTCTCACCATTTCCTATCACTGTCCTATCAGTGATCACCCACAGGACTTCGAGCGCCTTGAATAATATATGTACCTTTACCTTTACCTTTTTACAATTACCTCATAACAATATTCCTATCAAGATCGTGCATCACAGACTATTTCCGCTCATCGATCGATATTTGCGTCATACAAGCTCAATCTCCTTTGCACTATGGCGAACAAAAAGCTTATCAATTGTTTGATTAATTTCGGTGCATTGTTGGCTTCCTTTCCATATCATATATTATTATGCATTATATTATTATTATATTATTAGGTAAAGAGGTAAAGGTACAACCATCTCTGAAAGGAAAGACACACTCCGAGCTAATTTGAATCTCTCCGCTCTGGCAACGCTCTCTCACTTTGCCTACGAGACAGCGTTACCAGAGCGGAGTGTCAAATAAGCTCTCGTTAACGTACAAAATCACATGCTGTTAGGACAAATTGTTCGATTAATGCGGTTTTTTTCTTTCAGACATGTCTTTTCGATCGATCGGTCTACATGGAAGAACCGTTCTGATACTGCTTTTAGTCTTGGTTTTTCTCTTTTGGATCAGATTCGACAAAAAGTAGGATTTTTAATTGATTTGTATTATTAAACTTAGTTGTCACAGTTCTGTTCGTTTCTTCTTATTTTATAAATAGTAGTGTTCAATGATTTATTTATTTATTCGAAAATTCAGGGCGTACGGCAAATTGGACAATACGGTAAAGTATTATAAACGACCAGAGTTAGATATTTCAACAGATGAAAATTTCACGCATGCGATCTACCCATATCGAGCGTTCTACGATACACGGTGAATTATATGAAACATTATCTTTTCTCTTTTTGATAGCTTAGTAATTTTTGACCCTTGAAAAGGGAGCAAGCCTGAATTCAATGGAATATTTCTATGCAATCCCGCTTATGCCCATTCAAAAGCGAGAGAGTGTGTGAGAGTTTTCTTTGATTTTCTTATATTTTCTTGACTTTGAACAAAGCCTGACTTTTGAACCGAACTCGCATGGCGCCTTGAATAATTGGACTTACCTACTTTTACTTTTTATTCCACAGATCAATTAAATTGTGAGAAGTAAAGATTCTTTTCGAATTGCGATTGTTTTTGTCACTCAAACACATTGTTTTTACCACTCCTCCGGCTTGATCATTGATATTTTACAGATCAGGAATCGGAAAAATACGTATTCTGGTCATGTCAAAATGCTTGAATAATTCTACAATATTTTTAGTCGGTTAGTGATATATGGTCTTATAGGATTTTATATCTTGAATTGCCTTGACGCAATGTGTCTAACCAAAAACAGAACCAAAAATATATTACAGATAGCCATTTCAAAATTAAAGGTTACTTATTAATGATGTATACAATGTTGTTTTGAGTGTAGCCGTTTGCTTTAAAAGATGAGTAAGAATGATATTAAAACTTAAATTTCACTGTATTTGCACACATCATCAGATTGTTTGCAGAAACGGACAAAGCGATGTACCCTCTGAATCCAATATTCCTTGATGGTGGGCGGTGTGGTGGAGGCTGGACAACGGGATTCATTTGGCATGAATATGAACTGGAGTCAGAAGAAGTCAAAGAAGCTCCAGATACTGTAAGATTCCGTTATATTCTACTCGATTGTCGTTTAACACCATGTGTTCTTGTTATAATGGCATTGAAAATGTTTTGGTTATCAAACCGCGAAGTTGTTTTCGGTGAAAAAATTACAATTTTATGGTTGTATTGTTCCAGATTACCCTGATTGTGAATGCAACGCGATCTTTGTCGATGGAACTTCATCGAAAGACTGAGGAGATACCAGGAAGTCTGCAGGTTTGCACGATCATATTGTTGGTATTTGCTGCAAATCAATCTTCCATTGAATGAATTCTTCAAAGCAAATGTGGACAAAACAGTAAAATATACTATATTTATGGCAGAGCGCATCAACATGTAAAGTGACGGTTTTGAATTGTTAATTGAATAATTCGTCTTTTCATTTCATTTTCCAGAAAATTTAATTTCATTCAGGTGTGCGTGACACCCCTGTACTGGTACAGCGATTGGCCTCGGCTCATTCTGTTCTTTGAATATTGGAAGCAACACAACGCCACCTACATCATCTATCCCCATACCGTGACCGCGGACGTCCAACGAGTCTTTGATTATTATGTAGATCAGGTTATCTATTTAATTGTTTCATTTAAATCTCATTTACCAAAGAGTTGGTTAGGAAGAGGGCTGTTGTGCATGGCGTTCCGATTATATTATCCATATTAAATGAAAAACCGTTATTGATAAATTAGTTTAGGGAGTACTCCAGCTCATCCCATGGCCAAAAATACCTGTGTTCAATGGAGAAGACCCGAATAAGTGAGTTAACAGGGTTATTTTTAGATTTACAGTACAGGATAGTCTAGGTTGTGAAAACTTGTGATAATGAGTGTCAATGCGTCAATGCGTAGTTTTACTTTCGTTTATTGTAAGGTCTGCTATTCGATGAATGGAGAAATTGTCTTAAATTCAAATTCGCTAGTAAAAAGCTTTAAAAAATCTGACAATGAGCGTTCGTTTCAGGGACACTTATCGATTGGCCCATACACTTGCTCAAAGTGACTGTGTTGCTCGGATGTCAGCGGAGGTCGGAGTATTATGCGACATAGATGAGTATATTTATCCCAGGTATCGCTTTTTGCGTCGTTATTTTTGCCTACGGGACTTCGTGTACCTTGAATAACGGGTTGCACCTACACCTTTACCTTTTCCTTTGGCTTGCGCGTCTAAGCAGTCATGTAAACGTGCTGTACATTTCGCTGTATATGCGACAGCGTAAATATTGGAGTATGCCAGCGGGTGGTTTTGATAAATATTCAAAAATGAAGCGAGAATCATCTTAAAAATCATGCTCAACTGTTTACTGATTGTATTTTATTGGGGTGATTGCACACAATCATAAAGTTTTTAAATTATATTTTAATAAGTGGTTATTGTTTTCAGAAACAACAAATCAGTGTACGACTTTTTCATGGAAAAATTCAAGAAAAACGAAGACAACATGGGCTCACTGAAGTTCACACATCGTGCACTATCTGTAACGATATTAAAAGCATACTTGTACATCTAATAATATTCTAAATTTAACTTTTAAAATTATTGTACAATAATTTTATAATAATGTTAATATAATAATCTTTGCAGACCCCTCCCATCACCGAATCCTTCGACGCTGTACTGAATTCTCGAATCGTGAACAAGGGCGGACCGGGAAAGGTGAGTCCATACGAAAATTCATTCAAAATGCTTAAAAACAGTTCTCAATATTCACGTTCAAAAATTGAAGAAAAATATACTACTTGTTGTCATTAACATATCTTTTATGCTATTTTAAATTATAAAATATAATAGACAAATCCAACTTTGGCCTAGTAGTGATCACCCGCAGGACTTCGTGTGCCTTGAATAACGGATTGTACCTTTACCTTTATCTTTACCAACTTTGCAGGTTGTCTTTCTCACAAGACGAACGCGAATTCTTACCACACATGTCGTCAGCAAGCACTTTGGCAATAACCGAACGATGAATGTTAGGATGAATTTATTCATTGATCTTTGATCTTTTGTATTTGATCTTTAACCAATCTGAAATATCTGATTGATTTATGACTCTTCGCTGTCACAAGCCATTAATTTCAATCTCCCAGACAATTTCGGACAGGGCTTTGATAGAAAAAAAAAACTGTTATCGTTTATGGAATCGAGCAATGTTGGGTGTTAAAGGTGGTGTCCCGCGAATATTTTCGTGGATAAACTGTGAAGACAGGATGGTTGTAAAAGACATATAAGTCACCACATACTATTTCTTTTATAATGATTCTGCGTATTGATTGACATAATCACGATTGAAAGATGTTCAATGGTGCAGGGAATGGAGAAAGAGAGATGGGAAGGGGCCTAATGAGAGGGCAAAGGTTGAGTGCCGGTTGCAAACTGAACAAAAACACACTTTTTACTTACAGTATATGTATGAGGGGGCTCATTCCCATCGTGGTAGGAGCCAATTATTCTTTTCGTAGTTCCCCATCTTTAAAGAAGGTGGACCCATGAGTTGGCATGACTGACTCCCGCCACGATAAGCATGTTGGCTATTGTTTATATTATATGGTAATTGGTGTAAGGGATAATGAGAAAATGAGAGCGCAAGTATGCAAATCGGAAGGGCACTCTCTACATGCCTTGAAAGTTGTACTTTCAATGCGCATAGTGAGCTTTAAACATATCGGGAATCAATATCAGATATGTCTTTCGATTCGTGCGATGAATCTCTATCATTCTATCCGAACAGTCTCATTACGAAAAAACTCGTGGGTCTCCATCTTTAAATCAATGCTTTTTGACCTTTTGTTATTTAGGTTCCTGCGTCTGAAGCACTGATGCTGCACGTCCGAACCTCATTTGCGGGTCTGAATCTAACAGAAAAGAATGATATGGGAGCTTTGTAAGTTTACCGATTAATTAACCTTGAGAAAAACTCAACACAACATTGAATACTGAAGCTTTTTCTTCCCCCCATATTTTTTTGCTTTAAATGCACACCCCAAGCTAATTATGCTCTTCGCATTGGTACTACTATCTCGTAGACAAAGAAAGCGAGAGAGTAAGGCCAGAGCGGAAAGTTTGAAATTAGCTCGGGCTGTCGCCTTAAATGTTATATTTTATATTTTATTATATTTTATATTATAGAATTACAAAAGTTTTGCATACATCGCGCAAATGCCGAATATAGTAAACTTCTCCACCGTTGAGAAAAACGCACCCCAAAATTTTCGCCTAATTTCGGGAGGTTTTTCCGAACGTTTTGTAAATGCATATAATTTTATTTTTGCTGAAAGCCCAATTAAATGACGAGAAGACGCCATAAAAATCGATGAAATAAGAGAAAATGGTATGTCGCGCGAAGAAGTGGGCGGAGTCTGAGTATTGCGCGGCAAGGAGCGGAATTTGTATTGTTCGGACAGTTTTAATTCTGTAATATATTATATTTATATTTTTATTATATTTTCATATTTTCAGTCCCTTCTACAACGAAATACAACAGCAAGCTGTGGCAAGAGCAGATGAGATTTTCGAAGGTGACACACCCCATTATAATGGATCGATTTCACGGAATGCCTTCATGAGATGTATGAATAGGTATGCTAACGTACCAAATATTCTGAAAGAATTTTAACTGAAAACATCGTTCTCGCTACAGACCGCTATTTATAGTTATAACAAATTTAGCTTAAAATTTCTTTGCGCACCTTTCAATAAAAGAAACCAATTTTTGACGTCGACTATATTATAAATTATGATTCCATTATAGTAAGAAATAATTGTAGAATAAGGAAGCGCGGTCCTGCAACTCCCTTCATTCCTGATCTTTGTGATGACGACATGGAACCGACGGATATTTGGGTTCACGCTGAAGAAACAGAAGACTCCAAATTCGATATTGTGTAGCTATGGGTCATGAAAAAACGAGTAGATGTGACCTAGTATTTGTGCCTAATTAAAGTATTGTATGTACATATAAGTATTCCTATGCCTAATAAAGATAATTTAATATGGTATTCCACATTCAAAATATTCGTCTGTAGTGTAGAGAACGTTTAGATTGCATAATGCTTAATAGAAAGCATGCTTCATGGAGCTCCATACGATAAAGACAGATATCCTTACACATAAGCATGCACATAGAGATTCTTTGTCGCTCGTTACAAATCATATCACAGCAAACAGTAGAAGAAAAAAATCGTTGTGAAAATTTTTAGTCAAGCTTCTGTTCTTCGTCTACAAGGGTTGCATTGACGTGAGGTGTGGGTGATGGAGTTGGACTGAATTATTATTATTATTAATGTGATAGTTGTTCAATCTTTCAATCAGTTACTTTAAACTTATTGGCGCTTCTGTCAATAACATGATCATTTAATTTCATGTTAATTTTTTACATAGCGCATTCCCTTGACAGCAGTACTCTATGTTAAATATCATATCATTTAAAAATAGCACTAAATATGGGCGGAGTTATCTTGTTATCGGAAGAAGTGTCAACTTATCAAACTTTTTATAAAAAAAATAGATTAAGAGTAAATTCTCTACGATGAAGTTCGGAATTCATTTTTTTGCAAAATGTGAACAAACGTTCGTAACTTACCCAACGATATCACTGAGCGAGTATCCGTTGTAGACGAAAGTAAGTACTAGATAGACCACACACAGACCCACTACCAATCCGAGGAAGACGATCATGACTGTGCGGCCTGTGAGAATATTATTATGCACATTTTATCACTTGTCAACTAGCCAGTCTTAATTAATGAGGCATACACCATTGAACTAACTCTGCAGACAGTAAATTGAATTTTAATAAGAAGTTTAACCATATTGCTCCAAAAGATTTATTTTTCTAAATTGAATATGATATGCACTACCGTCTTGCGGATATGGAAAGCCCATGCCGATGGCTACCATCAACGGGATCGTAGACACGGCTTGAAATGCCTGAATATGAATAAATAATTTCGAGAAAATGAGTGACTCTTGGTTAACAATATCAGGAGAAACCATTGCAGTATCTAATTTTCCATGTCATTACACCCAAAATGCCCTTCCCTCGCCTATAACATCAACAGATAAGGAACCCAGTTGAATCCCCTCCCAGAAGGTGTTTGGAAAGCCGGGAGGTGTATTTCCTTCTTCATGCAGCCACTTCGGACGGAGCTTCTACTGCTACGTGGGTTGTTAACTTCAATTTCTAATGCATTCTTTTCTGGATTCTACTTCGAGCACAAATGTTGAAAGAACATCAATATATACACGATGAACCGATGATTAGAAGAAAGAATTGAACGTCATTGATCTATGAAGAACCCCCTGTCATGACCCACCGCACCAATGTGCGAATGTGATAAAGATTATTACACCCAAAATGTAGCGTCATCACAGTGAGTTTGGGTCGAGTACGATGGGGAAATTATATTCTTTTACTACCCTCGACTCGACTATTATAATTCACGCTATTTATTTAACACTTGTTGTCACGTTTATTCAATGTAAGATAAATATAAATAAATATAATAACTTACAGTGAGCCATACGCCAACTCCGATAGCACCAGGACTACTGGTGAAGGCGATGATGGACGAAATCAGTCCTGCCACGGCACCGGCAATGATGGAGATGAACTGTAATGAGGTATATAAGGTAGCATTTGCTTACAATCATGTGGATAAATCACCAAACTCATGAATAAAGGCACGCCATGTGCGAATTTTAATATCTGGCAGCACTCTGTGACAAAGACAACGAGAGAGCATTGCCAGAGAATTAGCTCGGATCTCTTTTCGTCACTTAACTCTCTATTCGAACCAAGAATATTAATGAACCCACGTGATTTACATCCTTCCAAAACTTTGGAAGGAAATAGTGTGGTCTTTAGCTACACACCCTCACGATATACCGGTTGCTTTAACGTCAAACTAACCGCGATTCGGTATCTTCCTTCAACAGCGCGAACAGATCGCCCTGCCAGTATTCCCGATCCCACGCTCAGAATCAATTGAATAACACCGGCGGCGATCATCTTGATTAGGGTACTGCAAAGATAAGATCTTAAGTAGTTTCAAGAATTTTTGAGCTCAGAAACAACAAACAAAATTCAGTACGATATGATATACTAGGCATGTGCAAGTAGTAGTATATCAATAGCAAAAAGAGTGGTAGTTAAGTTGAAAAGGTCCTTGACATGTCGACATATCACTGTTACAATTAAAAATAAAACAAGTCCCCCTATGGTCATCGCAATTATGTATACAAAATATCTAGCAGCACGATGTTCTTAAAATAAACACATCATAAATGGGCGACAACAATGTCGCGCAGAGTTAAACCCGATCGATCGATGGCAACAAAAAGGCGAAATGGAAACTATTGATAGTGAGGTTGGTGATAGTGGCCATATGTGTGAGTGGATGAGCGAGAGAATGAATCATTTTGTATGCAGAGCATATGGAATTGAACAAATATTGCAATGCAACAAAACGACGAACTTGGCATATAGGGAAAGTTCCGGGGACTTTTTATTGCTAGCGGTTGAAAATAAATATGTTTACAAGCATGCTCAAAGATCGTGAGAAATCCAGGAACTATTTGCAATTGTCTACCCAATAAATCAAAGAAATTATGATTAAAAAATTGTCGCAATATGTCGTGTGCCATCTTCGTCTTATCATAATAGACTTACTAGTTAGTTTCCTTAGCCGTCAGACGATTGAGGGGAGCTGTTTGCTGTATTCAATTTATACAATTGCATTTGTTTGATTCAACCCGTCTGTTTACTGTTCTTCCTTCTAAATATTGCCGCCTATCGCGCTGGTTTCGTAATGTTCTCTTATTCCTTATACAATTCGACTCACATATGCTTATAAATAGATATATTTCCCTCTCCTCAGAAGTTCTTTCCCCTCCAAACTCCATTGTTCAGGATTGTCCAATCTTCCTTCCTATCTCATGTGAGTTAGTGTGGCGATAATCGAGATGAAGCGAGTGCAGACGAAATATTTCATTCCGATTGTTAAATTTTTACACCTCTTCTGTGGCACATATTGTTAGAACAGTTTAGTTATTTTCTTATGGAAATAATATTTATACGGATGATAATATACTATTCAGAGTACAGAAGAGGATTCAATGCAAAAAGTTTGCTATACGATAATTTGCAACTGAAAATTACCTTCAATAAAAAGAAATTTTACAATTCACAATTAAACAGCGAAAGTTACAATCGAGGCTGAGTGTGATAACAAAGAAACTAACAAGTGGAAGCAAAATTACATCTATGTCATTATCGTTTGTGTTGACATATGCTGAATTTCACACAAAAAATACAGCAGTAGAAACAAAACGTGGATAAAAAATGTCAGTCTTTGAAAGTTGCTAAGCTGTTGAGGGTGGAAGCTCATGTGAACTTAAATTTAATCGTTTTATGATCGTAAATTTTGTATGAAGATAAACATTTGTTATTCCTTTATGGGTTTCGTTGAGAAGAACGACAGGAGATGCGGACTGGAAATGAGTAAATAAATAATTGATTGAAATCAGGAAATTGTCGATATCCTAGTCTTCATGATTAATTTATTTAATGAATTTGAATAAAATATATCAAAATAATTATTGATTTTTTTCATTGATTTGATTGGTTAAAAAATTAAATAAATGGAATAACCAATCTCTCCAACTTGCCTGTCACTGGTGGAAACTCCGTTGTAGAGCAGTACAAGGGCGAGACATATCACGCATAGACCAATTACCAATCCGAGGAAGACTATCATGATTGCCCGACCTACAAATGTATATGGAGTGTGTTTATTTATTTATTTATATAAAGGAAACGTCGCCGTTATACTTTTCAGTGTTTGAATTAACACGGGTGCTCCCCGAACTAGAACTTCATTATAGAAATGTGAAATAACGAGTAAAATTTAGTGGTTTGAGGGAGGTTTGAACTTGTCGGTTTACCATTATTGATCAGATTTAATGCAATATTTAGCGTCGATTTCAAAAATTTTTTGCCATAAAATTTTTTAAAAAAGAAGAAAAAAAGAAAGTTTTTATGAAGCCCTATTCACTAGAATCTATTCACCGTTTAGTGATCATTTTTCTCAAAGTGATTTTAAAATGATAAAAAAAGAAACCTTCTTGTGGATAGGGAAAGCCCTTGCAAATCGCTATTATCAACGGCAAAGTTGACAGAGCTTGTAGAGACTGAACAGGTGCTGTCGATTATGTTATAGAACGAATAGTAAAAAGTAGAAGTACATAACGACTAACCTCCGCATTTTTAGGGGGGGCCAATAATTTGGTCGAGAGTGAAAAGTTGAGCCATTATTTTGGTGGTTGAGCCAATAATTTGGTTCGAAGTGGGGCTATTATTTTAGTCGCAAAGTTGAGCTAAACTTTTGGCTTAAATAATGGCCCCACTACGGTTTGTCGAGCCGTTTCACTGAGAGCCGTAGAATAGCTCAGCGTGTATAAGGCGATATTTGCTAATTTATTCTTGTTTGTTCATGTCGGCATACCCGCCATGGAAGTTTTACAACTAAATAGTGTTGCTTTCGTTGCATTTCTACTTTGTATTCTACTTCTCAAATTGTTTTGCTAGTTGAGTAGACTGTTGCTATTTTCGCTCCTTCATTGGCTGTGCTCTCTAATTGTTGTTTTTCTTTAATTTAATTTATTACAAGGATATCTCTGCTCTATCAAGATGAACTCTTCTCAATTCGCCTCTCCTAGTACGGTAAGTCCCTTTGTACTTATGTGAAGTCAAGAGTATTTAAGTTATCATTACTCTTTACGTGTTTAAGTCTTTTAAGTAGAAAGACTAAGTATTTGGGTTGAGGTGCAGCGTCGTCCTCCGAAGATCATCTCTCCATCACAGCGCGAAGAACTGCACAACGAACAGCTATAGCATCAGTCCCTACTCAACTCTTGCTCCCAATCAGGTGAGTATGAATATCAAGACTTACATGAGCTTTACAAACCGTTTCTCGAAAGCCCTTCACTTTTGCTCTTGTGACGTCAGAGAACAGAAGTGGAGGGTTTTGTAAAAATAATGATTTTTTAACGATACAATTCTGCGCTGCTCGGTTTTCTTCTATCTTGTATGAAAGCGTCGCACGAAAATTTCACCATTATCTGCTTTTTGATGATTTGATTGTTCATTACCGTATAATTGCAGGTACACCATCGGCATATTCCTTCTGGGTACCGTACTCAGTATTCTTCGAGGTCTGGCGAGTCCTCATCTACCAGCGTCCTTCCAGGAAGCAGCTTTCTCTGCAGGTAGATCACGAAACCCCTTTGTTTGACAATTTAACGCCTGAAGCGTAGACTGAAGTGTCTGCCAAAAACCCTCTTACGCACTTCTATTGGTGAACTCTTTGCTAACAATAACGTTCAATGTAATTATCGATTGATTTACGATCGTTTATTTCTTCATGTTGCAGCTTCTTAATCAATTCATTGTTCGCTACAACACCGCTTAACACTGGATATGTGCGGAAGTTGAATCTGAAGAACGACCCACCAAGCAGCTTTTCGCTCTGTAAGTTTAATTATCGATTGATTGATGACTTCATTGATGCCCGTTTCCCTGTTGTCTGCGTAAAGCTGCGGGGTCATACATTTTCCACAATCTATTGCTTTGCGAATTATAAACTGACCCGAAATTAGAACAAGACTGACCCGATCTACATCTCAAGTACTCGGAGCTGACTCGAAATGGGGGTGATTCTTACTAATCTCGATTTCCCGCATATTCCTAGATGGGTTTCAAGACTCAAAACTGACCGCATCGACAAAAAGTGTCACAATGTGGGTACTTGAAAATGTATGTGCGGAGTGGCTGCTTGATAGATCTCACATATTGTTATTGATTATATAATGTTCATTGTTTATCGATTAACTGTGTTCATTGTCAGGTGTGTGTCTTCTACTACCAATTCGTCGTCCCTCACGCTAACAACCGACATCAGACGCCCCTTTGTAACTGATAGAGACTAGAAGACGCGTGATGAAGGACGGGGGAAAGTGGATCGATAAAACGGTTCGTTCAGCTCTATTATTTGTCATCTTATTACGCACATAGTTGTTTCGATGAATGATAACAAGGAACTCATCAAGGAATAAATCAATGATGTGTTGGTTTATTTAATTATTTCACTGTTGTGTAATGATCACGCAATCGAAGTGTACTTTTCATACATGGGCGTGGTACCTGAGGCCGTATGCATGAACGCCGACAAACCGTTTGCCGACGTTCATGCATACGACCTCTGGAGCTCGATTCTACAGGGGGGGGGGGCATCCGAACGAAAAATGGTTAATTTTACAGGTGCTTTTAGTTTTCCTTTTTTTTTTAAATTTCACCGAAACGCCATTTTTTAAAGGTGGCATTCCATAAATTTTCGAAAATCACTAATTTTACAGGGGGCACCTTCATGTCAGCGCCCATGTATGATACTTTTGATCACGTGTACTTATTTTGTGCAAAATCTTGTTCTTCTGAAACATCGTGAGAGAGTAGACTTCACCTAGGGCTCCAGAATAGGCATGGCTGTGCGCAGAAAGAATCGTTTTCTCTGGTCCTCATATGGGCTCCAGTAAAATGTGGCGAATTATCATTTGAAACATGTTGGTGTTATTGATTCTATTGTTTTCAGGAAATCTCAATTCGTCGATACAAAGTATCTCGCAGCTCTGATTGGTGCCCCATGTGAAGCCGAAGATGACAAGGCTCAAATGATGACACTCGGACGAGCTAAAGAAGTTTATCGCAAGAGCATTTAATCTTTATTACTTGTTACATTTGCATTGTCATGTTGTAATTGATATGTAAATATTCTTGTTCTGAGGATAAAGAAGTTAATTGATGTATAATTCTTTAAATGTGTAATAAACATAAATGGAACTGGAATAAAAGTAAGCAAATAAAGGACTAAACTTTTAGTGGTCGAGCCAATATAATGGCCAAATTATTGGCCCCACTTGAAAAGTTGAGCCATTAATTTGGACTAAAGTTTAGCAAAAAGTTTAGTGGGGCCATTATTATGACCAAATTATTGGCCCCACTTGAAAAGTTGAGCCATTAATTTGGACCAAAGTTTAGCGAAAAGTTTAGTGGGGCCATTATTTTGACCAAATTAATGGCTCAACTTTTCAAGTGGGGCTTGTCTGGTAGCCAAATTCGAGACTCAACTTCTAGCAAATTATTGGCCCCACTTTGACCAAATTATTGGCCCCCCTAAAAATGCGGAGACGTTTTAAAGGCTCGAGTTAATTTTACTCTCACGCTCTCTCGTAGACAATGAAAGCGAGAGAGCGTTGTCAGACGGAAGGGGTTCAAAATGCCGTTTACTTTAAAGGGATTGAAACCTTTGCCAACGGTCTCTTCAACCGCCTATGCTCTCTCGTTGTTTAAAAACAGAGAAATAGTGTGCGCAATGAAGAGGCCATTGCGAGAGGTAAGGCTCCCTTTAACTAGCGGTAACGATTCATCTATGAGGTACTCTTTAAATGTTATTTAAATATCTTTAAATATTAAATCGGATACCGTTAGCAAAACTGCAAAGTCGAGAGCATCGTTAGTGAGAGCGATGACCGCAGAGACCTGTCCCGCAATGGAACCGACGAGGATGGAGATAAACTGAAAATATTCGTTAATTATTTTGATTACCGTGTGCTAATAAATTCAGTGTTATACAACGGAGATAAAGTATGAAAAGTTCCTTCACTTCTATTTGTTATCTTTTTTTGTGCGTGCAAGGATGTTTCAGTAGAGATAGTCCCTTTAATGGTTCCACTCACCGCGATTCGGAATAGTCCTTCTACGGTCCGAGCAGATCGACCAGAAAGCACTCCCGATATCAGACTGACAATCAGTTGAATGATACCGGCGACGATCATATTCAACTGTTGGCGGGGGACTGAAAATGGCATTAAGATTAATTTGCATTCATATTTTACTGGTTACCCTTCAAAAAGGTACCACCTAAGCTAATATGAAACTCTCAGCTATGAAAACGCTCTGTCGCTTTATTTGTCTACAACATAGTACTAAAAGGAGCGTGACCACTCTCAATGGTCTCTTCATCGCGCACATTATTTCTCTGTTTTCTAACAACGAGAAATTGTAGAGTCTTGAAGAGACCGTTGACAAAGGTGTCAGTCCCATTAACAATGCGGAGAGTAAAGTCTTGGGGGTACCCAACATCGGTACGCATTCATCAATTATACTTTTATCAGTCAGGGTGCAAGTAACGAACATGGCCAATAAATAATGAATAATATTAATAAGAATATTAAAACTATTAACGATACTGTCGATTCGAAGTATTAGCTGAATCGATCGATTTGTCGAATTGTGAAACGAATTGTACTGATAGTGAAGTTGGTGATAGTCATGATGTGAGTGATAGAGTGAATCATCTTGTGTGCATAAAAAATAATTTCAATAAAGGAACATCAATTATTTATATATTAATAGTTCTCTTCGATTAATGATAAATGACCTCGAATGTCTATTCAAATGCGTAACATATTGGCCACGCAATGGATACGCGATATGCGCGAAATTTGCATGGCATGCAATTTGCATGAAATCTATTTGCGTTTGCAAAGTCGATTCGGCAATATATGAATAGGATATAATGTACAGGTATAAGTTTGCATGCACATTAGGTTTAAAATTGTAAGATGTGGTCGATATTAATAATAATTGTGTTTCACGGTGATTTGGCAGCTACATTACGTTAATATAATATCTTCTAATTATTATTTATAACGCGCTTTCATTTCAAAAAAATTTACCTTTCAGATTTATTCATCTAATGTGTACAATCCATTGTACACACGTAAATGAAGACACACCCCTGTGGTCCTTAATCAATCCTCCCCTACACACTATGATAATACCGTCCCCTATCACCGAAATCATCATGGGCGCACATTCTATGTGTGGAATGCGCAGGAGTGACGATTCTCAGCACAGCCGGATTATTGGTACAAAATTCCTCTCTCGACTCTATCTATAGTCAACAAATGATATGATCTGGTTACGCTTCACCCATGACCATGGGTCGACCCGGATTAGCAACGATTCTTGATCGCATTAGAGACGAAATGATTGATTTGTTCATTTTCGCAGAGAAGAATCGAGAAGTGACGTCCGAAAAGCATGACCTTACGATCATAAAATCAGATGGGTAGGAAAACCTCCAATAATTTTAGCCACACCCCGAGTCTCTCGTTTTCTTTTACTATGAGAGAGCATTACCAGGGCTCATAGAAAAATTAGTTCGAGGTGTGCCTTTAAGGCCAAGCAATATATATTAAACTGATTCATTTGTTTAATTTCGGAATTTTGACCTTCTTTCCTCTCTTTGACCTTCTTTTTTATTCATCGTTTGTACCCTGACTTGATGAAATACTTGATTGTGAGAGAAAACTTTACGTTGATGTACTTCTTCGACTCCATCACTATAGACATATTACGCAATTCATTTGCAACATGCCTTGCCATATAATGTTTGGTAGTCCAATCCTTGTATGTGATCCTATTACGCCCTGACAGACATTTAGTGGCAACCATTCCTTCCCAAATGATCGGTCATTGAATTAAATTATAAGTCCAATCACTCAATCGCCAACACTCACAACACGTGCATGCCGCCCAGTGCTTTGGCATCCATGATTATTCTCTCGATCACTCTCATCCGCATCTACCAACGCCCAGTTCCACCCCTAACCCACTAATAATGCGTCATCCATTGTACAAAAATACTAATCAACGCCGCTTTCACACCTTCACACGATGACATTGCCGAATCATTGGCGATATGATTCGATAGCCCAAACTCGTTAAAATGTCCCGAAAAGCGGGCCGACCCGATAAGCCCACTGCATTCCTCGCTAGTCACTAATAAAATTTATTATTTTACGATCGTATTTCCGACACGGCGATAAGATCCACTAGACATTTTGACTGTGACAACGAACGATCACACAAACAGCACTTTTGACAGGCAATATACACTGTTTTTTCCCCCATAATTTTCGTTGGCTATATAAAGTGACCGTTGCCCATTAGTGATATTAATATTTCGTTCTATATTTCGTTGATATTAATACGCAGCATATCACTGTGCCTTGAAAATTCCTCGCGTGCCGAAAAAAACAACGTTTGTCTTTCGTTTGGTCATGCCCATATTTGTTATCCTATAAGACCTACCATGCGCTCTCAAATCTGTTTCGTCACAATCGTTGAATTCTGTGTCGGCCGTGCCCAGTTTTGTCGAGACGCGTGAATCATTTTGTGATCAACGTCTGTGTCTCTTAGCACGTACTATGTGTATACGTAGTATGGTAGTATTCGCTGATCTACTCAACGATTGTAATAGAAAGCCCGTGCTTGCTTGGTGTTGATCTGATTTATCGCTCGCTATTCTGGTAAACGATGATCCTATCAATTCCCTTCATAGCACTATGATCTCGCAGTTATTCCACTCTTTGAAAAACAGTATTTGCCTCATTTTATTCATTCAAATTCATTCTAGTTCTTGTGTTCACCAACAATCGTTTCCACCATTTCTATCTGTTCGTCTCATTCATTCACATATTTTATTCGTTCTTTTCTGTACTGTGTTTCTTTGAAAACGAATAATAATTATTTTTATTATTACTATTCATTGGTATCGCAGTCGTATCTGAACTTGGCTATTTTTGCTCTTCGATTTTTTTCTTATCACAGCTCTCCCTTGTTTTTGTCAGTTTGTGCTCATAAATTGTTACCCTCATAGACCTTTAACTGTCCGTTGGGATTATCGAGGTCTACGTGCCGACTCTCAAAATGCTCGATACGATTCCATCCCAGCCTGTTGTTTCATTCGTTGACTTGTCTATAGAGATACATTTATATTATTCTTATCGCATTTTAGACTATGCTCCTATTGTGCCTCTAGTCGATGGGTACATACATCTCTTACTCTCTGACTCCTTCTCTACCATTATCTCTCACTCTCCATTCTCACCTCTATCTTTATTCGCCTTCTATCACTCTTCCATCCATCGCTTTATCATCCTAAACCGCTCTTCTCCACCGTCGTTATCATTCTTCTCGATAACAATCTCACTCTGATGACAGTCATCCTCTCCATTATCGACACCGATCATTCTTATGCTTTTGTCTTCGTAGATAATGACCATTCGTCCACACTCTATATTGAATAGCTTGTCAGTGAATTAGTTTTTTGGACCACGGTTTCAACTTTTTTTAGTATCTTTGATAAGTGTTATTTTGGTTTTAATCGATTTATTCGCAACAATGAAGCACATTCAATTGAATCTTGAGAAACTGTCAATCAAAGATCTCAAATGCTCGCTATATCTGCGCCAGACAAATATTTTAAAAAAATATTTAAAAAGTAATAATATTTTTTTTTAAATTGCGTTTTTTTTGGTTTTTAGAGTACATGAAATATATTTTTTTAAATGTCTTATTTTGACAAAGTATTGCACGCTTCTAAATTCGGTTCGTCGTTTGTATCAGCATAAATTGTGACTAGACTGTGACCTCCTATTGTTGTCCGCTCCCATTATTGTTGTATATTTGAACAGTATTTTCCTTATCACATCTGTCCTCAGCCTATTCTTATACTTTGAAAATATGTTTCCACGAAACGCCAGTTATCTCTTGTTATCGTGTTTCCTTCTTGACTGATATCTGTGATAATATCTATCTCAGAACATTCCAACATCATGCCACTTTAGTCCTGTCAAAACATCTATATTTATTAAGAGTCTCTATTTTATTTGTCATCATTCCTCGAATATTCTTGAGGCTTCTTATCGAACTTTTTATGACATTTTGACCTCATTTCCAGTCGCTTTGCCATTTAATCGAGACCCCATTTTAAACTCTTGCTTTCCTTATCTGCCTGAGAGTATTTCCAATGCGGAGAGTAAAATTAGCTTGGTGTGTACCGTAACTGGAATATATTATTCCTATTGCTTTGAATCATTCTGGTCGAGCCGCACTCTCCTACAACCTTATGTTGGATAAAGTCAAATACGAACTTCAGATATCAATCGATAAAATGCCGATGAGAGATCGCACCGAGACTCTGGACATTCCACTGAGGCCCATCTATTCGCACGGACTATCCTCTTCCCCGTCATATAGCAGACAAATAAGGTGAATAGAGCTAATATCAATCATGCATTTATACATTTTGAGGAAAGGGACTGAAACCTTTGTCAATGGTCTCTTCAAGGGTATGCGCTCTCTCTGTGTTAGAGAACAGAGAAATAGTGTGTGCAATAAAGAGGCCATTGAGAGAGGTCACTCTTCCTTTGATGACTCAGATTGAACAAAAACTATTTACAGTTAAAAATTATTTTGAAATCTGTGTTGCAGCAACGACCAGCCTCGCGGCGTGGAGCGAATGCGCCTTCAAATTGTTGACTTTGAAATGGAAATTGATCGAATGAACTCCAAGGTAATCATTTTTACTCAGTCACATTTTTCTCACGTACATGACGATAAAAATATCAAGTGAAGTAATAAATTTTATCATGATGAGATTAGAATTTGATGTTTGATTAAAATTTTTGAAATTCCAGGCCGTGCAAAGCACCCGTAACATGGTCAAGGACATTGAAGAGGTTTGTTTACTTATTGTTTGCGGCCGAAACACCATAAGGCAGATTATTAAATAGCTAACTTATTTATTTTAAAATTTACATTTAAATTGCATGCATACGAATTCTTGTACATCAATTAATAATATTATTTTTTTAAATTATTCATTCGCTTACAATCAATACTCGTTTTGGAAAAGTTCAAAGATCGAATCTTTAAGATTTCCAAAAAAAAATCACTTCACTAATCGCTCCATGTGATCGCACAGTGTCAGCTTATCAGACGTTTTTGATCGATAGACTCTCCTCTTTTCGCTCACTCTCTCGCTCCTACTCTTTGTCTCTGCGCTCTCTCAATTATTCATGCTATTTAGCTCAAGTGCACTATCGATCTCCAAATTATCTCGCTAAATATAATCCTTATCTGCCCCTTCAATTATGCTTTATTGGCTTAGATTTAACTAGTGATCGTGAAATTAGGGATATTTGAAAGTTAAGACAAACTAGAACGGAAAATAAACAAATGGTACAATACTAACACCTATCGCTAACTTTTCTTATCGATATATTTTAGGCGACTGATTCTGGCATTCGAACACTCGCTTGCCTGGAGGAACAGGACGGTATGTTGATCTTTGATCTTTGATTAAACTGATCTTATGCATTTGATCTTTGATCTATGTCATTTCAGAAGCCCTAGATAGAATCGATGCAGATCTGGAGCAGATCAGCTCAAACATTGGAGTAATGCGAAAACATTTGAGGTTGGTAATCGTTCCGTATTTATGTTTACGCCGCATTTTGTCGTCGATAAAAAAATCACTATACGATGGGGACAGAGAGAACATAAACAGACCAACCCATTCGCCGTACAAACAATTCAATGTAGTATTCAGCCACTGTATCCTATCCTCCAATTAATAATTCGATCCCTAATTATATCACTAATACTAAAGAATCACCTTTTAGAAGAATGCAAAGCTGCTGCGGACTCGGCCATTACTACCACAAATACATTCGGTAAATTGCCGTTTCTCATTGTTATTCACGGTGTGACACTTGATGTTTGATCTTTGATCTTTGTCATTCCAGAGCTCCCATCGCCCGTGTTCTGCTTGGCCGACGAGTGGGCAAGCACGGCTCTGACTCTTCCGGGGTATGTTTATGTCATGTTCATTGTTATTAAAGGAACTTCAAGAATGTTTATTTATTTGTTTAATATTTCAAATATTCATAAACTTATTACTGATGCATGTATGCAAATTTGGTTTTGTCTCGGTGGCAGTATTCTCAAAGGTGTGCCGACTATAATGAAACTATAATAATCATTTTCCACATACATAGATTCATTCCATGAGTCTATATAAATGTGTTATAATTAGTGTCGTGTTTCATAATACCGATTGATTTTTGATTTTTTTGAAATTTATATTGATCGATTACAGGGATCTCCTCTGGTTATCACACTTCCGCAAAGGGAATACCAGAAGACCGTGGTCCGACGAGACAGCAAGCGATCCAATTCGATTCAAAGGTACGCTTGTAAAATGTTTAATATTTACGAAGGTACCCGTTCAGTTGGTGTGAATGTTGTGGAAGGAATCTGACAACTAGTTTAGTGGTTCTATGCATGCTATGATGTCACTACAGTATCCACTTAATACCGTACCCGCTGGTACTTTCTTATGACCCGCATAACACATTATTGTTGTTCGATAAATGTCATATTCATAATAACAAACCGCTAAACGTTCTCTTAAAATGCAAGGCAAACTGCCAAAAATATAAAATAAATAAGTGTAATATATTTAGAGAGCACAAGGCCAGTACCTCGTCCGAAGAGAAGGAAATCGAAAAGAATCTAGAACGAGTAGATGCTGGTGTTCGAACATTGAAAGAGGTATGAATTACAATTCTTTATTCTATTCTCCGAATTTAAATCGATATTTTCACCGATTGATATACTCTACCACTGCCCTAAACGATTGTCGCCTTCATTAGATTTGTGTTGCGCAAAAGTTGCGGTCGTTCTCCTATATGTCTAGTGCAGTGGCTGTGGTGTCATTTCAAAGCGTAAAACATAAGTAGAAATATAAAAAGGCAGCCAGACATACATATCACCGAGTATTATTTCCAGGTCGCCTTCGACATCCACACACAGCTCGAAATTCAAAAGCCCAAGATCAATCATATTCAGCAAATGGTAAGAGTATTATAAAGTTTCACGGTGCTCGAAGGGTTGTTCACGAGCTGACGATAGTGCGCTGCCGAGCACAAAAAGAGTGGGGGGGGGAGTGGATAAGGCTTCCTGGGGGTTGAATAAGATACAAGATTAAAACAATGGTCTATTAGCAGGACTGAGTCGAAATAATTACGTATTGAACCAGTAAAGATCACATAGCAGCGGATTAGGGCAATGGCATATTCGTAATTCTTTATTCTGCTCGTCAAGCCTAGAATATTTTCATAGTCTTAACAAAATCTGTAGCTTGATACATCTTTGTAATACTTTAACGAGATTAAAATTGCCGAACTATAGACCAACACAACAATAAAAGAGTATCTTCAGGTCGAGGAGAACGAGCTCAACATCGGCGCCTCAAACAGAGTCGTGCGGAAGATGCTGAGCAAGTGATGATTTGCACGTATTTATCAAATATCGATCGATATTCTGTCATATTCTCCGATGATCTACCCCGAAACAGATACCGTACCTTAACTCGGTTACTCACTTTCGACAAGGAAACTGCATATGATTTCTATCAGTCAATCAATGATCGTCAAATCTGTTTTGATTTTCACTGTTGTCAAGATTTCCTTATCGATGTAAACTTTGACCCCACTGATAGTTTCATTGAGATTATTAGAGTTAGGTTTGGTTTATTGACCTATTCGGAATCAAAGTGTTTCAACTGTCTGCATGCATTAGTCATACTTTTCTTTGTCATTCGAAAAAAAACGTGTTACCCTGATTTTCTTTCTATTTATTGATTTCATATTAATTATGCGTTGAAGATTCATAATGAAGATATATACAATTACGTTGTTGAGCGTTACCAAAGTCTTGAATTGTGCATTTCACTTTCTGTCGAGTGTAAGAATACAAACAAATTATAGAAGAAAATCTCTCACATTTTTCAATTCAATTATCTACAGGAATTTGCACTTTATTCATGGATCACTGTCCTAATTACATTTAAACACTTTATCGAGATCAACTAAACTGTTTAAATGTAACTAGGACAATAATTACTGTCCTAGTAACTATTGAAGAAACTAAATATTGAAGACGCAGCCAAATTACTTTTAAATTTTACACTCCTCAAATTTATCTTGTGCAAGAACAGAGACAAATTATAGAAAAAAATCTTTATTAGCTATTCTAGCACTGATCTAGTAACTACTAGCTATCTCTGACGTCGACGGTTTATTTTCCGCATCCACAAGGTGAAGGAGGAGGAGGAGCACAGCCACTGAAATTAAGGATCATTTAATAATTCCAACGTGGTCATTAAGAAATTGTGTAAATGAGTAGATTCCATGAAAAAAATGTGTATAAAACCATTATGTTTTTTTATGATATTGTATAAAAATTAACCCCTATATAAAAGATCGCAATTCGACCGATTTACTGCGGTAGGTTTTTTGAAATTTCTTTTGTCAAGATGTTGGGGGAAATATGCCAGATTCCGGCTACTGGGGTTTTCGACCACGCCGGATCGAATGGCACTGGTCCCGAGCCGATCCGGAGCCGTCTTTTAGGTGAAACGCCGGCTCTCGGGTTTTTTGCACATTTTGGCGCGCAACTTGGTGATAAGTATATCAAAAATTGCAAGTTGGGGTATGGAACTGATCACAAGACTTGGGGCAATCTAAATCGTATTTTTGCCGATTTTTCCCATTCACGGTTTTTCCGGAAATTCCGGTCAAAGTTGGCGGAGGGCAAAAAAAGGCGAAAATCAAAATCGGCAAATATGAATGCTCGAAATCGGCTCTATAACTTTTTGAGATTAAGACTTATATTAAACAACTTTTTACGGCGCATCTTTTGGTGCTAACGCCACGCGCCTTGTCCCCCGGGATGATGACAAATAGGCCTCGGAAGAAATCCGGAAAGTAGGTTTTTCGCGATTTTCACCTATTCAACGTGATTTTCACGTCCCGGCTCCTGAAAGTAAATTGCACAACTCGACGAGGCGCAACTTTTTGCTTTTGGACCCAACTCATTTGGTTTAGTATTCGCGGAGCTGTGCGGTCGCGAATAATGGACGATTTTAAACTTTTTCAAAAAACTCAAATTTCGCATCTTTTTTATTCAACCTAACTATGCTCATGTTGTAGCGCTTGAAAAACTGATTTAGAAAAAACATGTCTCTTCACCTCCGCACGACCTCTTTGTACCGCGAAAATTCGCCGAAAATGTGCGAAAAGACGTTTTTGCCAGTTTTCTTGGTAAAATTTATTTTTAAAATTGTTCTAGGCGTTTTACATGGCAAAGAAAGTTGTAGCGCGACTCTTTGCGCGTCGATTGGTGTATAACATGACTATATTGAGAAACAAAATGAACTCATGGCGTCGAGGCAAAGAGGTACCACTCTAAAAACACCGAGCGGGTTCGAACCCCGGTTCGATCCAAAACTTTTGCTGATTTTTCCTGACTGAAAGAAAGTTTTCTAGGGTAGTTTTTCGTGATAGGAATGATGAAACAGGTTATTTTGACTCATTTTGAGCTGGAAAACGTGTCAATAGGAACGAAGAAAGTGAGAAAAGTGTCACCATGGGCTGCAACTAGGCGGATGGGTGCGTAGCACCCTTCCGTGCTAGCGCAATGATAAAACACTAAAAGTATAAAACTCTCAGAAGTAAACAAAATTAATGGATCCCCCTAGCACTGCTAGTTAACCCCTATATAAAAGATCGCAATTCGACCGATTTACCGCGGTAGGTTTTTTGAAATTTCTTTTGTCAAGACGTTGGGGGAAATATGCCAGATTCCGGCTACTGGGGTTTTCGACCACGCCGGATCGAATGGCACTGGTCCCGAGCCGATCCGGAGCCGTCTTTTAGGTGAAACGACGGATGTCGGGTTTTTTGCACATTTTGGCGCGCAACTTGGTACTAAGTATATCAAAAATTAAAAGTTGGTATGTCAAAATGACCGGAAGACTTGGGGCTATCTAAATCGTATTTTTTCAGATTTTTCCCACTCACGGTTTTTCCGGAAATTCCGGTCAAAGTTGGCAGAGGGCAAAAAAACGCGAAAATCAAAATCGGGGAATATGAATGCTCGAAATCGGCTCTATAACTTTTTGAGATTAAGACTTATATTAAACAACTTTTTACGGCGCATCTTTTGGTGCTAACGCCACGCGCCTTGTCCCCCGGGATTATGACGAAATAGGCCTTTGAAGAAATCCGGAAAGTAGGCTTTTCGCAATTTTCACCTATTCAACTTAATTTTTGCGTCCCGGCTCCTGAAAGTAAATTGTAGAACTCGATGAGGCGCAACTTTTTGCTTTTGGACCCAACTCATTTGGTGCAATATTCACGGAGCTGTGCGGTCGCGAAATATGGCCGATTTTTAACTTTTTCAAAAAACTCAAATTTCGCACATTTTTTATTCGACCAAACTATGCTCACGTTGTAGCGCTTGAAAAACTGATTTAGAAAAACTATGTCTCTTCACCTCCGCACGAGATCTTTGTACCGCGAAAAATCGCCGAAAAGGTGCAAAAAAACGATTTTGCCATTTTTCTTGGATAAATTTATTTTAAAAATTATTTTAGGCGTTTTATATGGCAAAGAAAGTTGTAGCCCCACTCTTTGCGCGTCGATTGGTGTATAATATGACCATATTCAGAAACAAAATTAACCCATGGCGTCGAGGTAAAGAGGTACTACTCTGAAAACCCCGAGCGGGTTCGAACCCCGGTTCGATCCAAAACTTTTGCTGATTTTTACATACAGAGAAAAAGTCTTCTAAGGTATTTTTTCGTGCTAAGAATGATGAAACAAGATATTTTGACTCGTTTTGAGCTGGAAAACGTGTATTTTATAGCAACATAAAGAGTAATTGAGGCGGATGGGCGCGCAGCGCCCTTCCGCGCTAGCGAAATGCTCCTCCCGCGCTAAAAGTATGAAACGCTCGCAAGTAAAACAATTTATGGATCCCCCTAGCACTGCTAGTTAACCCCTATATAAAAGATCGCAAGTAGACCAATTTACCGCGGTAGGTTTTTTGAAATTTCTTTTGTCAAGACCTTGTGCCTTTTATGCCAGATTCCGGCTACTGGGGTTTTCGACCACGCCGGATCGAATGGCACTGGTCCCGAGCCGATCCGGAGCCGTCTTTTAGGTGAAACGCCGGCTCTCGGGTTTTTTGCACTTTTTGGCGCGCAACTTGGTGAAAAGTGTAGCAAAAATTGCAAGTTGGGGTATGGAACTGACCAGAAGACTTGGGGCAATCTAATTTGTATTTTTGCCGATTTTTCCCTATCACGGTTTTTCCGGAAATTCCGGTCAAAGTTGGCGGAGGGCAAAAAAAGGCGAAAATCAAAATCGGGAAATATGAATGCTCGAAATCGGCTCTATAACTTTTTGAGATTAAGACTTATATTAAACAACTTTTTACGGCGCATCTTTTGGTGCTAACGCCGCGCGTCTTGTCCCCCGGGATTATGACGAAATAGGCCTCGGAAGAAATCCGGAAAGTAGGTTTTTCGCGATTTTCACCTATTCAAAGTAATTTTCGCGTCCCGGCTCCTGAAACTAAATTGTAGAACTCGACGAGGCGCAACTTTTTGCTTTTGGACCCAACTCATTCCGAGCAATGTTCACGGAGCTGTACGGTCGCGAAAAATGGCCGATTTTTAACTTTTTAAAAAAACTCAAATTTCGCACCTTTTTTATTCAACCTTACTAGGCTCATGTTGTAGCGCTTGAAAAACTGATTTAGAGAAATCATGTCTCTTCACCTCCGCACGACTTCTTTGTACCGCGAAAAATCGCCGAAAAGGTGCGAAAACACGATTTTGCCAGTTTTCTCGGTTAAATTTATTTTCAAAATTATTTTAGGCATTTTATATGGCAAAGAAAGTTGTAGCCCTACTCTTTACGCCTCGATTGGTGTATAATATGACTATATTTAGAAATAAAATGAACCCATGGCGTCGAGGTAAAGAGGTACCACTCTAAAATCACCGAGCGGGTTCGAACCCCGGTTCGATCCAAAACTTTTGCTGATTTTTACTGGTCTCGAGAATGTGTCCTAGGGTAGTTTTTTGTGCTAAGAATGATGAAACAAGTTATTTTGAGTCATTCTGAGCTGGAAAACATGTCATGCATGACTCTTAACTCTAACCTCGCTTCAATTGATATCTGTAGCGACATTCATTCAGTTCAACGAAATTTTTCGATAATATTGAGACAAACATTGATCCTAAGACATCCGCAAAATGTCGGAAAGCTAATGAACGAGTCCACAAATGTGTTCCGTGTCAAACAATATAGAAAATGGGGGGTTGGGGGGGTGTCCCCCCCAAACAATCAAAAGGTCGAGCTTGCTTCCAAGCACTTTTGCCGTTCAAAATTCAAAGAAAATTGTTTTATGTTGTCGTTTTTCATATATTTTTTCGACAAATTGTCTAATAAGTCAGAAAACAAGAGAAAAGTGTCCATACTTGGCGACTCGAGCATTCTATGCGGAAGGGTGCGCAGCACCCTTCCGCGCTAGCGCAATGCTCTTCCCGTGCTTCAAGTATAATAATGAAACGCTCAGAAGTAAACAAAATTAATGGATCCCCCTAGCACTGCTAGTTAACCCCTATATAAAAGATCGCAATTCGACCGATTTACCGCGGTAGGTTTTTTGAAATTTCTTTTGTCAAGACGTTGGGTGATTTATGCCAGATTCCGGCTACTGGGGTTTTCGACCACGCCGGATCGAATGGCACTGGTCCCGAGCCGATCCGGAGCCGTCTTTTAGGTGAAACGCCGGCTCTCGGGTTTTTTGCACTTTTTGGCGCGCAACTTGGTGAAAAGTGTAGCAAAAATTTAAAGTTGGTATATCAAAATGACCACAAGACTTGGGGCAATCTAAATCGTATTTTTTCCGATTTTTCCCAAATACGGGTAGCCGGGAAATTGCGGTCAAATTTGGCGGAGAGCAAAAAAACGCGAAAATCGAAATCGGGAAATATGAATGCTCGAAATCGGCTCTATAACTTTTTGAGATTAAGACTTATATTAAACAACTTTTTACGGCGCATCTTTTGGTGCTAACGCCACGCGCCTTGTCCCCCGGGATTATGACGAAATAGGCCGTGGAAGAAAACCGGGAAGTAGGTTTTTCGAAATTTTCACCTATTTAACTTAATTTTCTCGTCCCGGCTCCTGAAAGCAAATTGTACAACTCGATGAGGCGCACCTTTCTGCTTTTGGACGCAACTCATTTCGTGCAATATCCACGGAGCTGTGCGGTCGCGAAAAATGGTCAATTCTTAACTTTTTCAAAAAACTCAAATTTCGCACCTTTTTTATTCAACCTAACTATGCTCATGTTGTAGCGCTTGAAAAACTGATTTAGAAAAACGATGTCCCTGCACCTCCGCACGACCTCTTTGTACCGCGAAAAATCGCCGAAAAGGTGTGAAAACACTATTTTGCCAGTTTTCTTTGTTAAATTTATTTTAGAAATTGTTTTATGCGTTTGGTATGGCAAAGAAAGTTGTAGACCCACTCTTTGCGCTTCGATTGAGGTATAATATGCCTATGTTTACTAAGCAAAATCTTTCATGGCGTCGAGGTAAAGAGGTACCACTCTAAAAACACCGAGCGGGTTCGAACCCCGGTTCGATCCAAAACTTTTGCTGATTTTTACAGAGCGAAAGAAAGTGTTCTGCGGTAATTTTATGTGCCAAGAATGATGAAACAAGTTGTTTTGAGTCATTCTGAGCAGGAAAACATGTCATGCATGACTCTTAACTCTAACCTCGCTTCAACTGATATCTGTATCGACATTCATTCAGTTCAGCGAAGTTTTTCGATAATATTGAGACAAACATTGATCCTAAGACATCCGGAAAATGTCGGAAAGCTTATGAACGAGTCCACGAATGAGTTTCATATCATATAATATAGAAAATGGGGGGTTGGGGGGGTGTCCCCCCCAAAGAATCAAAAGCTCACGCCAACTTCTTCCAAGTAGTTTTGCCGTTCAAAATTCAAAGCAAATAGTTTTATGTTGTCGTTTTTCATAGATTTTTTCGACATATTGTCTAATAAGTCAGAAAAGAAGATACTGAGCGACTCGAGCAGTCTAGACGGAAGGGAGTAATTGAGGCGGATGGGCGCGCAGCGCCCTTCCGCGCTAGCGTAATGCTCCTCCCGCGCAAAAAGTATAAAACGCTCAGAAGTAAACAAAATTAATGGATCCCCCTAGCACTGCTAGTTAACCCCTATATAAAAGATCGCAATTAGACCAATTTACTGCGGTAGGTTTTTTGAAATTTCTTTTGTCAAGACGTTGTGCCTTTTATACCAGATTCCGGCTACTGGGGTTTTCGACCACGCCGGATCGAATGGCACTGGTCCCGAGCCGATCCGGAGCCGTCTTTTAGGTGAAACGCCGGCTCTCGGGTTTTTTGCACTTTTTTGCGCACAACTTGGTGATAAGTATATCAAAAATTGCAAGTTGGGGTATGGAACTGACCACAAGACTTGGGGCAATCTAATTTATATTTTTGCCGATTTTTCCCGATCACGGGTTGACGCGAAAT
Organism: Parapristionchus giblindavisi; assembly: GCA_943737045.1. Classification (NCBI taxonomy): domain Eukaryota; kingdom Metazoa; phylum Nematoda; class Chromadorea; order Rhabditida; family Diplogasteridae; genus Parapristionchus; species Parapristionchus giblindavisi. The sequence continues at coordinate 779,829 of CALSFV010000214.1, read as the reverse complement.
TAACGTTCGAAGTTGGCGGAGGGCAAAAAAAGGCGAAAATCAAAATGCCGCAATATGATAACTCAAAAAATCGCCCATAACTTTTTCTGGTTAAGACTTATGTTAAGCAACTTTTTACGGCGCATCTTTTGGCACTAGTGTCGTGCCCTGAAACGGGTTTGGTGATGACGAAATAGGCCTGGGAAGAAATCCGGAAAGTAGGTTTTTCGCGATTTTTACCTATTCAACTTAATTTTCTCGTCCCGGCTCCTGAAAGTGAATTGTAGAACTCGATGAGGCGCAACTTTCCGCTTTTGGACCCAACTCATTTGGTGCAATATTCACGGAGCTGGGTGGTCGCGAAAAATGGTCAATTTTTAACTTTTCAAAAAAACTCAAATTTCGCACCTTTTTTATTCAACCTAACTATGCTCATGTTGTAGCGCTTGAAAAACTGATTTAGAAAAACTATGTCTCTTCACCTCCGCACGACCTCTTTGTACCGCGAAAAATCGCCGAAATGGTGCGAAAACACGATTTTGACAGTTTTCGAGGGTAAATTTATTTTTAAAATTGTTTTAGGCGTTTTGCATGGCAAAGACAGTTGTAGCCCCACTCTTTAGGCGTCGATTGGTGTATAATATGACTATATTCAGAAATAAAATGAACCCATGGCGTCGAGGTAAAGAGGTACTACTCTGAAAACACCGAGCGGGTTCGAACCCCGGTTCGATCCAAAACTTTTGCTGATTTTTCCTGACTGAAAGAAAGTGTTCTAGGGTAGTTTTTTGTGTTAAGAATGATGAAACAACTTGTTTTGAGTCATTCTGAGCAGGAAAACATGTCATGCATGACTCTTAACTCTAACCTCGCTTCAATTGATATCTGTAGCGACATTCATTCAGTTCAACGAAATTTTTCGATAATATTGAGACAAACTTTGATCCTAAGACATCCGGAAAATGTCGGAAAGCTCATGAACGAGTCCACGAATGTGTTTTGTGTCATGCAATACAGAAAATGGGGGGTTGGGGGGGTGTCCCCCCCAAACAATCAAAAGCTCACGACAACTGCTTACAAGTAATTTTGCTGTTCAAAATTCAAAGCAAATAGTTTTATGTTGTCGACAAATCGTCTAATAAGTCAGAAAACAAGAGAAAAGTGTCCATACTGGGCGACTCGAGCAGTCTAGACGGAAGGGTGCGCAGCACCCTTCCGCGCTAGCGTAATGCTCCTCCCGCGCAAAAAGTATAAAACGCGCAGAAGTAAACAAAATTAATGGATCCCCCTAGCACTGCTAGTTAACCCCTATATAAAAGATCGCAATTCGATCAATTTACTGGGATAGGTTTTTTGAAATTTGTTCTATCAAGATGTAGGGGGAAATATGCCAGATTCCGGCTACTGGGGTTTTCGACCACGCCGGATCGAATGGCACTGGTCCCGAGCCGATCCGGAGCCGTCTTTTAGGTGAAACGCCGGCTCTCGGGTTTTTTGCACATTTTGGCGCTAAACTTGATACTAAATGGGTCAAAAATTGCAAGTTGGGGTATGGAACTGACCACAAGACTTGGGGCTATCCAAATTGTATTTTTGCCGATTTTTCCCATTCACGGTTTTTCTGGAAATTCAGGTCAAAGTTGGCGGAGAGCAAAAAAAGGCGAAAATCAAAATGCCGAAATATGATAACTCAAAAAATCGCCCATAACTTTTTCTGGCTAAGACTTATTTTAAGCAACTTTTTACGGCGCATCTTTTGGCACTAGTGTCGTGCCCTGAAACGGGCTTGGTGATGACGAAATAGGCCTCGGAAGAAATCCGCAAAGTGAGTTTTTCGCGATTTTCACCCATTCAACTTAATTTTCGTGTCCCGGCTCCTGAAAGTAAATTGTACAACTCGAAGAGGCGCAACTTTTTGCTTTTGGAACCAACTCATTAGGTTTAGTATTCGCGGAGCTGTGCGGTCGCAAAAAATGGTCGATTTTTAACTTTTTCAAAAAACTCAAATTTCGCACCTTTCTTATTCAACCTAACTATGCTCATGTTGTAGCGCTTGAAAAACTGGTTTAGCAAAATTATGTCTCCTCACCTCCGCACGACCTCTTTGTACCGCGAAAAATCGCCGAAAAGGTGCGAAAACACGATTTTGCCAGTTTTCTTGGCTAAATTTATTTTCATTTTTATTTTAGGCGTTTTATATGGCAAAGAGAGTTGTAGCCCTACTCTATACGCGTCGATTGGTGTATAATATGACTATATTTAGAAACAAAATGATCTCATAGCGTCGAGGTAAAGAGATACCACTCTAAAAACACCGAGCGGGTTCGAACCCCGGTTCGATCCAAAACTTTTGCTGATTTTTCCTGACTGAAATCTAGTGTTCTAGGGTAGTTTTTCGTGTTAAGAATGATGAAACAAGTTGTTTTGAGTCATTCTGAGCAGGAAAACATGTCATGCGTGATTCTTAACTCTTACCTCGCTTCAATTGATATCTGTAGCGACATTCATTCAGGTCAACGAAATGTTTCGATAATATTGAGACAAATATTGATCCTAAGACATCCGGAAAATGTCGGAAAGCTTATGAACGAGTCCACGAATGAGTTTCATGTCATGCAATACAGAAAATGGGGGGTTGGGGGGGTGTCCCCCCCAAACAATCAAAAGCTTACCCCAACTTCTTCCAAATAATTTTGCCGTTCAAAATTCAAAGCAAATAGTTTTATGTTGTCGTTTTTCATATATTTTTTCGACAAATTGTTTAATAAGTCAGAAAACAAGAGAAAAGTGTCCATACTTGGCGACTCGAGCAGTCTATGCGGAAGGGTGCGCAGCACCCTTCCGCGCTAGCGCAATGCTCCTCCCGCGCTACAAGTATACATGTCAAAAGTAAAACAATTTTCGGCTCTGCCCCTAGCACTGCTAGTAATAAAATATATAAGAAAAGAAGACTGACCATCCTCCACCACCTCCCATTGAACCGAAGAGGAAGGCCTGAGAAGAGGCAACGAGTACGAGAAAGACGTAGATGGTCTGACGAAGCATATTGAACGATTGGATCGCTTGTCTTCTCCGGCGAAGGGGCAGCTTTATATAGTCAAACGTGAATTTGCCCGAGGGCTAGATAGGATCCGCCCACTGACCATTTGTGTAGCCCATTTTGTTGAGCTATAATGAATGAATGACTGCGTTTCGTTTCGTAAAGCAAGCGGTTCGAAAAAAACTATTAAAAAAAACTGCCCTTTACACTTAGATGGATTAATTGTTCTGATGAAGCAATTAATCAAAGTCTATGCGCTATTTGTTCGGGTGAGGGAAACCAGCTCCCTTGCATTTTTCTTGAATCTTCTTTAAAACTATGAGCGTACAATTTGTGGAGAAATTTTATAGGGCCATTTAAAAACAGCGTAAATATGTACAGTACAAATATATTGTTTTCTCTCATTAACTTTATCAGCGCCATCATTTCAATGGCTTTGATGTGTTATTAAAATCATGAAAAGGGATTCTACATTCGATTAAAAGGTATTCATTACTTTTATTTTACTTTTCTCGTACGTACTTAGAATTAATTTTTTAGATGGGAACCGTTTAACAAACTAATCTTCTTTCCCTGATTACATCAATAGCATTATAACATAGGGTTTTCCTACTGCCTTAAGTAATGATTTTATTGTGATGTTTTACTATGGGGCAACTTTCTGTTAGAGATATGTACATCATAACTGTATTCTCCTAAACTATTAAACCATAATCAAAACAAAATCTTGGCCGAAAAGCCTGCAAAGATAAAAGTTGGTTTTTCATTTTGAATCGAGAACGAAGCAACTATTGACATTGTCAGTTCCTTACTATTAGATCATTACATTGCATTATTGAAACCTATTTCCACGATGCGCATTTCTCTGTCTGACCTGTCTAGCATTTCAGTGAAATGAAATAATCAATTTTTGCATGTCTAAAATTCTAGAAGAGCTCTACTTGTACACAGTACTGTCATTCACGGACTATCGGTGATGTGCGAGAAAACGAAGATGAGCTCTCTAAGTATTTCCACGAGTAAATCGTTTGCCTCTGAAAATAAACAACCAGACCCTCTGACCCCTAATTGTAAGTAACACTTCATGCGGTGACGTAGAGTCCGAAACACCATGGATCACATTATTATCTAACAAATATTATATTCTAATAGTTTTTTTACATTCAAAGTGCATGCACATTTAAACTTGTACTTTTATCAATTATTATAATTTAAATGACACTAAAGACCCACCCGAGCAAATTTTACACTCCCCTCTGGCAATACTCTCTCATTCACAAGGACAGCGAGAGAGTATTTATTGCCAGTGCGGAGAGTTTCAAATTAGCTTTCCCTGTAAGTGGGGCCATTGCTTTTTGTGAATCGGTCCTTGAGGCACAATTGACATAAGTGCTGCTCTGACTCTTTTTACCGATGAAAAGTCCAGCAGGTTTGGATGTTTATAGTGCAGAGTTGGATGAGAGATTGTGTTTTTCTTTTTCTATAAGGCTAGAAAGTGAAAGTACGTGGGCTAATGTTCGCCGATCAAATAAGAAAGACCAAATAACTAAAAAAGGGAATTTCGAATGAAAAGAACAAAGCAGATTGCATGAGAAAAGAGGATTCTTTGTGTTTCTAATTTCACGGAAGAACGCCGGCTATTTTTCTGTTCTCGACAGTGCACTAGCAGCACTAGGTTGGATGAGAACCTATGAATAATAACCGACTGGATGATAACCATTTGCATACTTTGACTATTCATTAGTGCTTGTCTTTCATATGCAAATAGTTATTATCCAGTCGGTTATTATTCATCGGTTCTCATTGGATATAGTGCCTGAGAGATCAAGTCGACCAGGGTTGCACTTGATCAAGCTCAAATCTCGTTTTCAATGTGTGGATATGTTTAATATGTTCAATGTGTCAGTTGATCTGTCTAGCCATGATCGTTACCGTCGCAGCAGACAAAAAGTGTGTGATGGTATATGATAGTGTGTGGGTTGCGGGGGTCGGCATGATTTATTGCAACAATAGAGCATGCTAGAGGGGTTGTAATGATGGTAAGAGGAACTCTTCAACTGCAAATTGCAAACCTCTCACACGTTTTTCTACTACGAGGTCGTTGAGTGCGCTATAAGGAGCGATGATTGGAGATGATGAATGCTTTTTTGGAAACAATAGTTATTATTAGGATAACTTGTACTCACATGTCGAAACTGCAAATCACCTAGTATTTTAGTCTAAATGCTCTTTGTTATGTATTCAATAGGCCAAAATTATTTATTTCCGGTGTTAAATGACCGCTCTTATAAAAAAAAACATATCTAATTGTAAAGTGAGGATTTTCTTCAAAGTGTTTTGCATATCTTTTATATAGATTGTATTCGGTGGTCGCAGTGTAAAACGTGTTGAATTGAGCAAAGATCGCCGATTTGGAAACTTCGTGAAAGGGCCCTCAGGCTGGAACCGGCTATGTGTGATTGAGCTACCAGGACCAACTAAATTAATTATATTAATAGATGTAAAGTATAGATTTGCATGCACTTTAAATGTAAATTTTTAATAATATGTATATAAAAAAGTGATAATAAAGTAAGTCAACAGAAGAACAAATAAGATTATGAAATTCTGAATAAGAGCATTAGTGAATTTAATATTATGCCAATTACTTGATTGCTCAAAATAAAAAGAATTAAGTTGACGAAGCGTCCAAACGAGTTCAAAGCACACTCTAGTCACAAAACAATATACATGTCTGCAGGCTCTAACAACCCTAATTTGTCAAGTGGAGAGCCAGCTCTTCAGTTGGCCTTGAGGTCATTTGCACTTACAACTAATGCAAAAATGAGATGAAAACGAGGATTTTAAATAAATAAATGCAATTATTATACATTTGATATTTTTGGTCAGGTGATAATTCAGCTATTCGTCTTCCTGGCATAAATACCTTAATCTTGAACATGAATGAACTCAAGCGATGCCCCATTATAGGGGAGAGATAGGGATGAACCGATTCGCTGACAACGCGACAGACCTCCATCAACCCAAAATTATTACGTAACTGTTCCCTCTCATTGCCTGTGATGAAAATAAAGAAAGAAAGAAAAAAATACCTTGTGATAACAAACTCTACAGTCCATCGATTGTTACAATGATGTTTCCTTTGTTATTGCTCAATGGGAACAAAAAGGCACAAGCAGCATTATCTGCTCGCCGAACGAGATAAAGATCTCAGCACTCAAAATCCGGATGAAATTTTACATAAAGAAAGATAAGCTACGGTATTGGGATTTGACATAGGGGGTAAAAAATTCCTGGGGTCCAATAATCGAGTCGGAATATGGATCTAAAGCTTGGATCGCATAAAACCGAATTACGACTACTCATCATTCTCTTTAAATGGTAATGCCAAGTGATGCGGTAGATTTGTAATGTTTAAAAATGTTTCAGAAGTATATTGAAATCACAAGAACAAAACAGCAAGAATTTATGCCGCATAAATACAGTCAACCACAGTATCTAGCTCTTCAAAGGAAAGATCAAGTCCAAATTCGGTTTTCAGAGATAAAAACTTTGACTAAATATTCTGATTCGACGACAAACATTTTTTAGCTCACATATCATTTCAAACATCCATGCTACTTTCATCTACCGATTGGCATCCGCGGGATGAGATCATTTCCACATATTCGTACTGTGGTCATAGCATTCAAAAAGTTTGAAGGGGAAAAAGTAAATGAGCTGGTTTCCATCACCAGAACGAATTGTTCGCAGACTTTGATTAATTTCATTCATCAGAACGATTAATCCATCTAATTGAATTTTTTCCCATTTCGAATTGTTTGCTTTACGAAACGGAGCACAAAGGGCTAATGGCTAGTGGGCGGAGTCTATGGCGCCCACGGGCTAATTCCCTTGGACTATATAAAGTTGCCCACTCGTTGGACAAATCAAGCGATCCAATCGTTCAATATGCTTCGTCAGACCATCTACGTCTTTCTCGTACTCGTTGCCTCTTCTCAGGCCTTCCTCTTCGGTTCAATGGGAGGTGGTGGAGGATGGTCAGTCTTCATTTTATATTTCATTATATTTATACAATATCATAAAGAATATTATGATTTTATACACACTTTTTCATATACTAATTTACACAATTTCTTACTATTTAAGAATTATTTCATGCATTTCAGTGGCTGCGCTCCTCCTCCTCCTTCACCTTGCGGATGCGGAAAGTAAATCGCCTGCGTCACCAATAGCTTCTTCGGTAGTATATAGATATGAATAAAGTGTACATATTTCTCTATCTGACTCGTGGTCGTCATGCATAATTGAATTGACAAAGGCACATATCATCGACATATATACAAAAAAGGAAAATGAATAGTTTCTTATGTTCAAGCAATATTTAATCATATTTAAGTAAATTAGCAAAAATAAATTTACTTGTAACCTTTGTCAACCTTTGACCTTTGATAACCTTGAACCTTTGATAACCTAACCCTTGTCAACGGTCTCTTCAACGGTCTACGCTCTCTCGTTGTTAGAGAACAGAGAAATAGTGTGCGCAATAAAAGGCCATTGTGAGAGGTCACTCTAACTTTAAAACGGAGATCATGTTTGTGTGCTTCCTAGAAAACCTGCAGTAAAAACAAGATAAGATGAGATTGTCCGAAACAAGGAACCAGACATGGTTTTTTTTCTTCTGACAAGAGGATAACGCTGTATATTGATTTCGCTATATTTTTGGTCACAAGCGTCTCGGATTACAAAACCAACTATAAATGACGACGAAGAGTTTGGAGGGGGGCAAGAGGTGATACAAGAATTGAGGAAAAAAACGAATCGGAGAAGATGTAACGATATCCGTGGGAAGACTATTCCAGATGTGATTTGGTTTTATACGCGATGTGTGATGTGAAAACGATGATTGCGATAAAGAGGAATTTTATAATGCATAAAAGAAGCATCAAATTCAAAGAATGTATGTGAAAACTGTTATTACAAATGTTTTGGCTATATATTGGCTACTCATATTATTGGCTTATTGTCAGATTATAATATCTAATTAGAGAAAAATCATTCACAAAAAAATCTATAAACTGCAATTTTGGCTAAATCAAGTGGCACTGACCGACTTTCATCGAAATCGGAGACAGAAAATTTTTCCTTGTGGCAGAACCGGCCGTTTTTGCGACACTTTTACTGGAGTCCCGCGATAAAGTATCTTATAATAGCAGTCGATGTATGTCAATTAGTTTGAAAGAAATTCATTATCTTTATCTATTGCACTTATCAAAACCCTTTTAGAGACATTTCTCTCGTTTTCTATTTCATGCAAAAACGGACCTTGATTCTTCAACGATATTTCCGTGCAGTAATGTATTTTAAACCACTGCTGTTACTTCCTTCCGTAGGTGTTTTAAACTAACAATGCATCACAACTTAATAAGGACACTTCTTTGGACAAATTATGAGTGCTTTGTCTAACCATAAGTGAATAGGTTGTTATTTAGTGAAACATAAAACATGAGAATAAGCATTGTCTACGAGAACAAGATCTCACTGTCAAGCCAAACCCCTCGAGCTATAATGAACAAAAGGATGAATAGGGTATATAAGGGTGAGACTTGATCACTGAGACAGTAAGCCCATCTCTTCTCTACAATGCTTCGGCAAATCATCTTCGTCTTTCTCGTTCTCGTTGTCTATTCACAAGCCTTCCTCTTTGGTTCATTGGGAGGTGGCGGAGGAGGATGGTCAGTAGATTTATACAATTATTTTAATTAATTTATTTTTCTCTGATTTTTTAAATATTATCTGTTTCAGTGGATGCGCTCCCCCTCCTCCCGCATGGTAAGTATATTTTAAAAAAATATTTATTAACTTGTTTTTTTCAAAATATTATTTTTTTAATCTAAACTTTTTTGTAACCTTAAATCAACCGATTTAATTTAATATTTTGCAGTGGCTGTGCTCCTCCTCCTCCTTCACCTTGCGGATGCGGAAAATAAACCATCAACTTCTTCGATAGGACATAGTTTCTAGAAGTGTATTTAGTGAATAAAGAATATTTTTAAGGCTTGCTTTCCTTATGAACACAGTTCTCATTGAAGAAAAAAAAGACATTGAAAGGCCCAGATTTGTGGCGAATGTCTAACAGAAAGCTTGTTTTATCTATATTTGAATACCCATCATGAAAGAAGATGACGAAGTTGCGGAGCGATTGAAATATGTTTCTGATAACTCTTATTACTATCAACTCTAATTTTAAGTCGTTAATTCGCACTCCGTCTCATATGTAAAATGATTTTACTTACTGCAAAATCGATGTTTGTTCATCGCCGAAAATATGGTCTGAGGGATTACGTTCATAAGGTAAATACAAACACATTGCATAGATATTTCATTCATCTATAACAGGACAATGTAGATACGTTATGTCAAATAGGGGAAAAAGTGTCGTAATGAGTAGATAAATGCGATCCTAACGAAAACTTCGAACTCATAATCATCAAAATTATACGCGATGCTCTTATCCACTAGACTGTTTCTTTGAGAATATGCAGATCAGTCCACGACGCCATCCGGATGGTTCTTGTAGAAACTCACTAAATTTCCATATCGATTTTCTGTATTCTCAGGTCGATTAGGCACTTTGAAAAAAAAAACAGATTCATAATCAGCATCGAAAATTGATTCTAGTGATGCTGTTGCCGTGTCAACTGGCCAGGACGAGTTGAGACCCGTCCACTGTGAATATGATCGATAGATCATAATAAATAGTATTACAAACAAAGAAAATGACCAAAAATATTATTATGAATGATGTAAATGGGTGGGTATGCTTCAGGCGAACTATCGAGTGTCTCTAAGATAAGTCATTAATTGTATTACTAGCATTTACCGTCACTCCGATACCTCGCCTCTCTGATTGTCTTATATCTGAGACAAACAACCACGAATCGATAATAATTTGCTATTAGCCGTCTCATTCATTTCATTTCATTTATAACACATTTATTAGGAGAACGTCTGAATTAACACAAGGGCGATATGGTATTCCATTTCTCGGAATCGCTTATTGTTAAGAAGTTAGCTCCAACTTCCGCAAGAGATCGCTTTATCTTGAGAGGGTCTTCCTCATTTTTAAGGCAACTGTAGAGAAGAGATGCGTACATGGTTGGAGATCAAAGATCATGTCTCCGTAATTGTGCCGCACAATGTATACTCTCTGTGGTCACACTTCGCCGTTATTCCTAATCCAAACCTATCCATAGTTGTGTTTTCGACACATGGGGCGTTATGGGTAAATGTAAAGGTAGGCTAATCCTGTTATTCAATGCACACGAAATCTTGCGCGAGATCACTGGTAGGCAATTCAAGGCCAATGTAGTCTGGAGTCAAGCAGGCCTATTGGACGAAACAACGAAACGAAGTTTTCGTGGATTTCATATATTTAAATCACCAATTTCGATTTCGACTGAATTCTTGAACGGAGAAAAATCTCTCAGAAACGGAAGAATAGGAAATTGCGAGCAAATCCCACTGCCCCTACTTCCTCTTTTGCACTTTGTGCTTCTATTGTGCAGTCCGGAGGGCCCAATCTCTTATTCCTTCCTACTTTACCACGTGATCTAGTCATTGCCAATTCCCCTTTCGAGAGTCTTGGTGGGGCATTATGGAACACGTATTATTAGACAAATCGCCCACGTATTCACACTGATAATGTTTTCCAAAGAAGTGTCCTTTCTACAGCGGAAGGTGTGATTGTTGTGAGTTTAAAACATCTAAGGAAGGAACTGCCACTAATGCACCATTACTGCAATGAAATATCGATAAAGAAATGTGGCCCGTTTCAACATGGAACAGAACAAAAAAAGAATAGGACAGGAAAGGAAAGGAAAAAATATAATATTTGAATAATTTCTAGCCGAATAACTGCAATGACAAATAACCGAAGAATTAGTAAATTAACTTCCTACCTAATGACAGTAGCGGTGGTTCTCACACTAAATACCACCTTAGATTTACTAATAACTAATACATTTGTATGTATATTATGATCTATTGGTATGTTAATTAGACATGCATTAAAACGAAATGATAGGTATATCCATCTCATAATGTCTAACAAGGGAATGCCCTGACAAGGCCACACTCACCGAACAGGCCCAAATTTTTACTGGAGGTACACTTCATATAGGGATGATGTTTGGCAGTATCAGAAATTGCTTAGCTCTTCTTTGAAATTTTAAAATTAATATAAATTTGACAAAAACAGCGTAAACACTTTCAAAACCGATTTTTAGCAATCAAATTTGCATATGTGACTTTTCACTCTGATTACGATGTCACGGTGTTATTTCTGCTAAAGATGTGCACGTTGTAAATTTTATTGTCGATTTTTAAAAATAATTTTAAAATTACAAAGAAGATCTGACAAGGGAATCCCCGGAGGCCACACTCACCGATCTTGACAAAATTTTTACTTGTGGTGAACCTCATATAGGGATGAGGTTTAGCGGTGTCGGGAGCTGCTTATCAATTTTTTGAAATTTTAAAATTTTATTTTTAAGATCGACCAAAAAAATGGGCGGTGCGCGCAATGTGCACATAGAGATTACACACCACTCATTATCGCAAGTTCATTTTGACAGTCAAACAGATGTGTCGGTGGTGTAGTGTTAAGTTTCATGCTTTGAGGTCGGTAGGTAGTATGTTCAATCCCTTCTGCGTTTTAGTCTTTTGCAAGGACTTGTAAATTTCACAAGCAGTTTTTTTATCAGCACATTCAAAATTGATTTTTGAAAAAAATATTTGAATATTTATTTACATTGTGTATAGTAAAATTTATCAAACAATAAAAATGGAATTTTAACAATAGTGACATTCTGCAATAAAATGATTCTAGATCACACAATGCACATTTAATGAATGGGAGATTTAAACAGTTAGGAGTTGAACAGCGATGAGAAAGCGAAGACGGGAACAGTGCCTGCACAGGTGAGAGAAATGGAGCAGGGGTAGTAATAGGGGGGGGGACGATCGATTCGGCAACGGATCATAAATCGGTTGAGAGATGGCCTGTGGCAACAAAAGTTGCACCATTTTTATCAGTATGAGTGTACGGTATTGGACTACCGTAACCGTCGGGAATCGCGAACTGATTTTTTCAGTCGATCCATGACCATGATTCATGGTTGAAATTTACCGAAGTCGAAAAATTCATGACGCTCCGAGACCAAATACTAGTTTCCATTATATCAATAGTGAGCCAACTTTTACCTTTATGGATACCGTAACCCGAACTACCTTATTCTAGCTGCTGTACCCTACAATATTATAGCGAAGTTCACGGCAAATCGCGGTTTGATTACGGTAGTTCGGGTTACGGTATCCTGAAAGATAAAAGTTGACTCATTAATGATATAACGACAACTATTATTTGATCTCGTAGCATCATGAATTTTTCGACTTCGGCAAATTTCAACCATGAATCATGAATCATGAATCATGAATCAATTTAAAAATCAGTTCGCGATTCCCGACGGTTACGGTAGTCCAATACCGTACACTCATACTGATAAAAATGGTGCAACTTTTGTTACCACAGGCCATCTCTCAACCGATTTATGATCCGTTGCCGAATCGATCGTCCCCCCCCCTATTACTACCCCTGCTCCATTTCTCTCACCTGTGCAGGCACTGTTCCCGTCTTCGCTTTCTCATCGCTGTTCAACTCCTAACTATTTAAATCTCCCATTCAATAAATGTGCATTGTGTGATCTAGAATCATTTTATTGCAGAATGTCACTATTGTTAAAATTCCATTTTTATTGTTTGATAAATTTTACTATACACAATGTAAATAAATATTCAAATATTTTTTCAAAAATTAATTTTGAATGTGCTGATAAAAAAATTGCTTGTGAAATTTACAAGTCCTTGCAAAAGACTAAAACGCAGAAGGGATTGAACATACTACCTACCGACCTCAAAGCATGAAACTTAACACTACACCACCGACACATCTGTTTCACTGTCAAAATGAACTTGCGATAATGAGTGGTGTGTAATCTCTATGTGCACACTGCGCGCACCGCCCATTTTTTTGGTCGATCTTAAAAATGAATTTAAAAATTTCAAAAAATTGATAAGCAGCTCCCGACACCGCTAAACCTCACCCCTATATGAGGTTCACCACAAGTAAAAATTTTGTCAAGATCGGTGAGTGTGGCCTCCGGGGATTCCCTTGTGAGCAATTTCTGATACCGCCCAACATCTTCCCTATATGAAGTGTATCTCCAGTAAAAATTGAGCGGTTTGTGTGGCCTCTGGGCATTCCCTTGTAAGCCGGATCAATAGTGACTAGAAACGATGAAAGAATTCGGAAACTCTTAATTATATTCTTCTATTGAGCGTATAAAAATTACTTGTTTTATTTGTAGAAGAGACGCCGATCTCTGTCATATATTATATATCATATAGCTCGCCTCTCGATTGTGACTTCCGTTCGTTAGCACCGTTTGTCATTTTCTTATGCAAGTACATTTTATACGCACAATAATATTGATAGCATGTCATATTGGTGATGCAGATCAGATAATATCCGAACTATGCATTCTTGAACTCTTTCCATACATATTTTGGTGTAATCCAAAGACAGTAGTTGAATGTGAAACACCTTTCATTGATATTTCCAAGGCATACCCGAGTTAATTTGAAACTGCCCACTCTGACAACGCTCTCTCGTTTTCTTTGTCTATGAGAGAGCGTTGGCGGATCGTGCAGAAAAAAAATAGCTCGGTGCCTTTCGTACTCTCCAAATTATTGTCGATTAAAAGGTTATGCCGGACTGGTCTTTGCAAAAAAAGATATCTAATTCACACCATTGTAATTACCGCAGTTGATCTTCAGTTATTTCAGTTCAATTAGATTTGTGTCAGAAAATAGATCGAAATATAGACTTTATACATCTATCACTGATCTAGTTTACAGTGTAATGTTCTAATATCCTATTGAATATGACATTGAAGATGAAGAGAAGATTTACTTTCCGCATCCGCATCCACTGCAAAATACGATATTGATTATTTATAATTTTTTTTATAAATTACAATCTTATAAGACAGAAAAATAACAGTTGCGATAATAAATAAAGATTCAGCTAGACTCTGACAAATAAAAAATATTTTAAAAAATAAACAAACCATGCGGGAGGAGGGGGAGCGCATCCACTGAAAAAATAATATTAGAAAAATCAGACGAAAATTTTAGTTATTGCAATAATTGTTTAAAACTACTGACCATCCTCCTCCACCACCTCCCAATGAACCGAAGAGGAATGCTTGTGAATAGACAACGAGAACGAGAAAGACGAAGATGATTTGACGAAGCATTGTATAGAAGAGATGGGCTAACTGTCTCAGTGATCAAGCGTCACCCTTATATACCCTATTCATCCTTTTGTTCATTATAGCTCGAGGGGTTTGGCTTGACAGTGAGATCTTGTTCTTGTAGACAACGCTTATTCTCTCATGTTATTGGTATGTTTTCACTAAATAACAACATATTCACGTATGATTAAACAAAGCGCCCACGTTTTCGCACGTTCAAAAAAGCGATGGTGTGATGCACTGTTAGTTTAAAACGCCCACGGAAGGAAGTAACAGCAGTGGTTTAAAATGCATTCCTGCAATGAAATATCGTCGAAGAATCAAGGTCCGTTTTTGCATGAAATAGAAACTCGAGAGAAAGGTGGTGAAAAAGGTCTTGAGAAGTTAAATAGACATAATATGCTATAATACGATGTTATATTTACATTTATACATACAGTTTATCAAGATGAACTACGCGACTATAAACAATAATAAGTTTTTTTTTAAATTTAAATAAACTAAACTATAATAAGTTTATATGTTAATTTTAATAGGTGGTCGGAATAATATTTAGGCATCAATGAAGCTGAAAATGAATGAGACAATTTTCATTGGCTGAGATAGATCTAAACCAGGAACATATAAACGATAGCAACACTTTCGTTATCAAAGCCAAATTGCATTCCTCAGAAGATCTTATTGAGAAATAAGGAATCACAATTTCCCCTCTTTAGTTCCCTGATTTTAGATTCTCTCGATTCAATCCGATATTGATTGAATCATTGCGGACCTCTCCACCGCTAGGCCTTGCCAACCTAACCTATAATTGATCGCCGTTTGATCTTTGATACACGACAGAGTCTTTTTTCCGAGTTGCACTTCCCCTCCTCCCCTTTCCCCCCTCCCGTTCATTTCTCTCTATCCCACAAGCTCTTTTTATCTGTTATTTCAAATGTTGTCGCATCTTATTGATGTATGATAAATTAAATTAAATTAAATTTCAAACTCCAAAAAACTGAAGGTTGTTTACTTACAAGTGTTATTGCAATTTAAAGATCATGTTTGCAGAGGCGCTAGAGGCATTTGCCTGATATTTTATAGAACTTGTCGGATACTATGATTGCTGATTATCCTGCATGTTACTATCCCTGCTGTTGTTTTGTGCTGCAGGAGGGACAATTTGTTTAGCACTCGGAGAGGATATTGACCAACAAATGTATCGAAATCAATATACAATGTTATGGCTCGTTAAAAAATAGGGGAAAACCGAAATCGGCGACTTTCCGTCTATTAAAAAAGTACCCGGAAAGTCGAAAATGGAAACACGAAATTTGAATTCGCGTGCAAGCAAAGAGGTGCGGGAATTCAAATTCCTGAATTTCCGACAGCGAATTCCCGCGGATTGCATTTTTTAGCGAGCAGGAAGTTGAATTTCCATTTCAACTGCAAAAAATCGATGACGGACAGTCGGAAGTCAGGCACCTCTTTGCGCGCGCGAATTCAAATATCGTGTTTCCTACGGTTGCCGGTTCGAATTCGAATTCGAATTATTCGCACCCCTTTCCCATCTCTCACCCTCTCTCCCCTTTCCCTTCGAAGAATTCGACATACCTGCCAGACGGAATGAATAGTTCGGGACAGACCGAATTATTCGCTCTCTCTCACTCTCTCGTATCCTTTCTCGACCCTCCCTCATCTCCCTCCGCCTCGTCCCCCAATGAGACACGTTTCAAAAGATGGCTAATTCCCCTCGCATCTGAGAGCTTAGCAGTCAACAGCAAAGTTGTAGCTCATATCACTCCCGTTCTGATTCATTTTTGGAAAAGTCGATACGATAACCACGAACAAAATTACATCCGTTCTACTGTGTCAAGATGAAATGTCCTACTATCGTAGTTAGTTGAAACCGATAATTCAAAAGGTGTAGAATTGCATGGATAGGAATGATCGAGAAGGAAGTGATGTGTAAAAGTGCAATTTGGAAAGAGACATGGGCAGTTAGCGATATTTCCGAGTTGGATGATAATTCAAACATGATGAGTTTTTTCTCCCCGTTTTTTCCCATTATTAACTTCACTTTATTACTTCATTAGTTCATTCATTTTGGAAGATACGGTACGATAACCACGAACAAAATGACATCCGTTCTACGAATTCAGATGGAAATTTAAACTATTCACTGTAGTCATGAGTCTTACTCCATTACTTCGTCTTACTCCACATTGCTTTATCATTCCTTACAGAAGTAATTACACTAAAACAAAAACATCACGTAAATATCTGACTGACCTACTCGTGATCAGCTCAAAATCTGGTATAAAATGCCCGCTGAGTTCTCATCTGTTACATTTTAAAATATCGGACTGACATACTCGTGATCAGCACAACATTTGTCATAAAATGGCCGCTGAGTTCCCATCTGATACATTTTGAAATATTGTTCATTTCAATATTTTGAAATGTTATTGTTCAGATTATACTAGAGTAGATATGCATTTTTTTCGTGACTTTCTCTTCCCATTTACTTGTTTTGTTTTTGTGTAATTACTTCTGTAAAGAATGATAAAGCAATGTGGAGTAAGACGGAGTAATGGAGTAAGATTCATGGCTACAGTGAATAATTCAAATTTCTCCCTAAATTCGTAGAACGGATGTCATTTTGTTCGTGGTTATCGTATCGACTTTTTTCAAAATTGAATCAGAAAGGGGATGATGTGAGCTACAACTTTGCTGTTGACTGCTAAGCTCTCAGATGAGAGAGGAATTAGCCATTTCTTGAAACATGTCTCATTGGGGGACGAGGCGGAGGGAGATGAGGGAGGGTCGAGGTGGGATACGAGAGAGTGAGAGAGAGTGAATAATTCGGTCTGTCCCGAACTATTCGTTCCGTCTGGCAGGTGTGTCGAATTCTTCGAAGAGAAGGGATAGAGGGCGCGTCTCAAACGAATTGCCGAGAGATAAGGGAAGCGACTCACAAAGGGGCACGAATAATTCGCCCTCGTTCCTGCAACCCTAGTGTTTCCATTTTCGACTTTTCGGATACTTATTTAACGGGTGGAAAGTCGCCGATTTCGGTTTTCCCCTATTTTTTAACGAGCCATTATACACCTACCAATATTCTAGTATACATTACATGTAATGTTCTAGTATCCTATTGAATAAGATATTGAAGACGCAGAAGATTTGATGTGCTGATCATTTGTCAATTCAATTATGCATAAGAACCACGAGGCAGATAGAGAAATATGTAAACTTTATTCATATCTATAGCACTGTTCTATTAACTACCGAAGAAACTATTGGAGACGCAGGCAATCTGTCCTTTTCAATGTTTTTTCAATGAGAACTGTGCAAAGTTTATAAAGACAGCAAGCAGTAAAAATATTCTTTATTCACTAAATACACTTCTAGAAACTATGTCCTATCGAAGAAGTTGACGATTTACTTTCCGCATCCGCAAGGTGAGGGAGGAGGGGGAGCACATCCACTGCAAAATATGGTTTTAATGGTTCCACGAAGGAAGTGAATAACAGTTCCGATTATAAATAAAAAAAAATAAACAAACCATGCTGGAGGAGGAGGAGCGCATCCACTGAAACAAATAATATTAGAAAACATTAGAGGAAAATAAAATTAATCAAACTAATTATTTGAATCTACTGACCATCCTCCCCCACCACCTCCCAATGAACCGAAGAGGAATGCTTGTGAATAGACCACGAGAACGAGAAAGACGAAGATGATCTGACGAAGCATTGTAGAGAAGAGATGGGCTTACTGTCTCAGTGATCAAGCGTCACCCTTATATACCCTATTCATCCTTTTAGTTCATTATAGCTCTAGGGGTTTGGCTTGAAATCTTGTTCTCGTAGACAATGCTCTGTCTCTCTTGTGTTTAGCATGTTTTCATAAAATAACAACATATTCACTTAAGGTTAGACAAAGCGCCCACGTATTCACTGTCATAATTTGTCCAAAGAAGTGTACTTATTAAGGTGTGATGCATTGTTAGTTTAAAACACCCACGGAAGGAAGTAACAGCATTGGTTTAAATGCATTACTGCAAGGAAATAGCGAGGAAGAATCAGAAGAAAAATGAATTACTACTAACCAATTAAGCATAAATAAGGTTTCAATTTATAATGCATGCCAATCTTAATTTGTACTTCTATCAATTATACTATTTAATTGACGATAAGATCTTGTTCTCGTAGACAGTGCTCTGTCTCTCAGGTGTTTAGTATGTTTTCTCTGAATAACGTGTCCTTAGGCGAGCATAGTTCATCCCATGTTGTGCCTTTTATGTTTCATTTCACACTTGACTTGAAACACTCGTGTCCTTGTGTAATAACAAGTGACGTGCACGTTTAAATTAACTGGTTTCGACTGAAATAGTCCGGGGACAATATCCACGAAACACCGTCGATGTTTTTTCGACAACTGGGATGACACAAGCGTGGGCTAGAATATTATTCAAACGACTCATTTTTTTGTCACCATTCCATTTAAAGCTCAATTGCTCGAAGGGTATGTAGATAGTAGTGATATGTGCAGTCAAAAGATTCATTATTTCTGGTATATCAACTTTAATAAACATTAATCTAAGAGATAATAACCCGGGTATTTCTCGATTGTGATTAGTGCACCCAAGGTATTTCACAATGCGTCTTGTTGTCATTTATATCCCATCCCCTCTCTCGAAACGTTATTCCTTGCTAATCACTTATTGTTGCTAATGCACCTCTTGTCTTTCTTCAAATTGCACGTCCCACAAACTGAGCAATTATAATGCTTCGTTTTCGGACAGGTGCAGAAACGCGCCCGAGCGAGACGCATGTGCGCCACTCGACCATGCTGTACTATATTCATCACATCAGCATGTCATATGCAGAGTGGGATCCACAAGATCTATCATTTCGTCTCTTTGAGAATCTCTCTCTACATAAGAAAATGGAAGTGTATGAAACTTGATTTAGAAGGAATAACACATGAAAACGTTACGTTGCTCGTCCAATAGGCCTGGCTCATAATTTATAAATTATGACATTGTTGTTTATGTTTGTCACACATGGTACAACTGCAAGTAAATCCTGTCTCATACGATCATTGTTTTAATTGTTATTCTTTATCATTAAGATTATGAATTCGGGATTTCACCGATTAGGAGAACTTCGTATTCGTATTCTATTTGAGAAGAAGAAGAAGAAAAGTGCTGAAAAAATTACTTCCCGTTCAGTTTAATGCGATTTAATGCATGAGAGAGAATTTTTGTAATTTTTTCGTCATTTCTCCTAGTAACAAAGCTTATTCCTCATAGAGAGGATAGAATAATGCATTTCATTCAGTCTTCTGGAAGTCAGAATGTCAATACTTTTGCCTATTCTCTTCACAATTGTACAAATGATATTGTCATCTAAAGAAGGTCAATGCAACTTGAACATTATGAGGGCGAAATCGGTTAGTTTTTTTTGTAAACGAATAGTGCAAAATACATTGATTTCAGCCTCATCAAGCGACATTTATTCGTGTTTCCGATGTAAAGTTAATAGATCTACAAATTAATATAACGAATGCTTCAATGAAAAATTGCAGTATTTTATGCTGCGATAATTCAAGCAAGGCATTGTTAATACTATTTTTAAAAAATTGAGTTTCTAAAAAAAATTTTTAAGCTGAAATAATAGAGACAAAGTCATGCCCTTAACCATGGTTGACTGTTTGCAAGTATTTCTCTTATTTCAGATACATTTCCAAGGCAAGGTCTTGCAGTGTCTACAAAGGATTTAATGTATGTTGGTCAATTTTAAGAATCAAGGATTTTGAGAATTTTTAGAAAATTACACGACACGATATAAAAACTTCCGATGCTTTAGCGAATGACGTTTTTGTTATGGTTCCAGGTTTTTTCTTTGCTTCATATTTGTTAAGAATTAATTTTGAATAATAGATAAACTAGACGTTCCTAAGTGTCTCAATTTTCCAGCGTTCAATGATAGACATACCTAAACTCAATAATAAGAATGTCATATGCAGAGTGGGATCCACAAGATCTATCATTTCGTCTCTTTGAGAATCTCTCTCTACATAAGAAAATGGAAGTGTATGAAACTTGATTTAGAAGGAATAACACATGAAAACGTTACGTTGCTCGTCCAATAGGCCTGGCTCATAATTTATAAATTATGACATTGTTGTTTATGTTTGTCACACATGGTACAACTGCAAGTAAATCCTGTCTCATACGATCATTGTTTTAATTGTTATTCTTTATCATTAAGATTATGAATTCGGGATTTCACCGATTAGGAGAACTTCGTATTCGTATTCTATTTGAGAAGAAGAAGAAGAAAAGTGCTGAAAAAATTACTTCCCGTTCAGTTTAATGCGATTTAATGCATGAGAGAGAATTTTTGTAATTTTTTCGTCATTTCTCCTAGTAACAAAGCTTATTCCTCATAGAGAGGATAGAATAATGCATTTCATTCAGTCTTCTGGAAGTCAGAATGTCAATACTTTTGCCTATTCTCTTCACAATTGTACAAATGATATTGTCATCTAAAGAAGGTCAATGCAACTTGAACATTATGAGGGCGAAATCGGTTAGTTTTTTTTGTAAACGAATAGTGCAAAATACATTGATTTCAGCCTCATCAAGCGACATTTATTCGTGTTTCCGATGTAAAGTTAATAGATCTACAAATTAATATAACGAATGCTTCAATGAAAAATTGCAGTATTTTATGCTGCGATAATTCAAGCAAGGCATTGTTAATACTATTTTTAAAAAATTGAGTTTCTAAAAAAAATTTTTAAGCTGAAATAATAGAGACAAAGTCATGCCCTTAACCATGGTTGACTGTTTGCAAGTATTTCTCTTATTTCAGATACATTTCCAAGGCAAGGTCTTGCAGTGTCTACAAAGGATTTAATGTATGTTGGTCAATTTTAAGAATCAAGGATTTTGAGAATTTTTAGAAAATTACACGACACGATATAAAAACTTCCGATGCTTTAGCGAATGACGTTTTTGTTATGGTTCCAGGTTTTTTCTTTGCTTCATATTTGTTAAGAATTAATTTTGAATAATAGATAAACTAGACGTTCCTAAGTGTCTCAATTTTCCAGCGTTCAATGATAGACATACCTAAACTCAATAATAAGAATGTCATATGCAGAGTGGGATCCACAAGATCTATCATTTCGTCTCTTTGAGAATCTCTCTCTACATAAGAAAATGGAAGTGTATGAAACTTGATTTAGAAGGAATAACACATGAAAACGTTACGTTGCTCGTCCAATAGGCCTGGCTCATAATTTATAAATTATGACATTGTTGTTTATGTTTGTCACACATGGTACAACTGCAAGTAAATCCTGTCTCATACGATCATTGTTTTAATTGTTATTCTTTATCATTAAGATTATGAATTCGGGATTTCACCGATTAGGAGAACTTCGTATTCGTATTCTATTTGAGAAGAAGAAGAAGAAAAGTGCTGAAAAAATTACTTCCCGTTCAGTTTAATGCGATTTAATGCATGAGAGAGAATTTTTGTAATTTTTTCGTCATTTCTCCTAGTAACAAAGCTTATTCCTCATAGAGAGGATAGAATAATGCATTTCATTCAGTCTTCTGGAAGTCAGAATGTCAATACTTTTGCCTATTCTCTTCACAATTGTACAAATGATATTGTCATCTAAAGAAGGTCAATGCAACTTGAACATTATGAGGGCGAAATCGGTTAGTTTTTTTTGTAAACGAATAGTGCAAAATACATTGATTTCAGCCTCATCAAGCGACATTTATTCGTGTTTCCGATGTAAAGTTAATAGATCTACAAATTAATATAACGAATGCTTCAATGAAAAATTGCAGTATTTTATGCTGCGATAATTCAAGCAAGGCATTGTTAATACTATTTTTAAAAAATTGAGTTTCTAAAAAAAATTTTTAAGCTGAAATAATAGAGACAAAGTCATGCCCTTAACCATGGTTGACTGTTTGCAAGTATTTCTCTTATTTCAGATACATTTCCAAGGCAAGGTCTTGCAGTGTCTACAAAGGATTTAATGTATGTTGGTCAATTTTAAGAATCAAGGATTTTGAGAATTTTTAGAAAATTACACGACACGATATAAAAACTTCCGATGCTTTAGCGAATGACGTTTTTGTTATGGTTCCAGGTTTTTTCTTTGCTTCATATTTGTTAAGAATTAATTTTGAATAATAGATAAACTAGACGTTCCTAAGTGTCTCAATTTTCCAGCGTTCAATGATAGACATACCTAAACTCAATAATAAGAATGTTCAGACTAATCAATCGATTAGTGGCGAAGATTCCCTCCCAAATGGTTCTGTGTTTGTGAAAGGGGAAATATGAATAAATTGGCTCTGGGTCGGATGAGAACCGATGAATGAGAACCAACTGGATGATAAGTATTATGAGAGACAAGCGCTAATGAATTGACAAAGTATGCAAATGGATAGCATCCAGTCGGTTTTTTTTTCATCTTTTCTCATTCGACTAGTGCCAATAAATTGGATAATTGAGTATTCAGTAGAGAATAAATTATCAATTCGTTCTTGTGTATGCTAAGTCAACGATCAGTGACTTGATTTAGAAAAGATCTGGAAATCAAACGACTTACTTTGTTCCGCAGACGTCGTGTACTGCCTTGTATTGTACTCGATTCAGATGGGTGAGAGCCCTCAGCTTTGAAGCTTCCAGGAAATTCGAAGTACTAATCAATATCAGAAGAAGAGCAACAAACATGTTGAAATTCGATTAAACACTTTCATTCCCATTTTATACGTGTTGGTTGTTAGGAAAACGATATGCTTCAGTTAGTTTGTAATATAGATGTATTTTTGTGAAAGTGCTTTTCTGCTGTGGCCGTATGCACAGATTCGTTTTCCCGGAATACGCTTTTTCTATAGAATTCGTTTTACGCGCTTTCTATGGAATTATGTACTTTCTACGGAATTATCGAGTCGTCAACAGAATAATTTCCTGAAATGACAAGGTGAATGCGCCTGCATCATTGCCAGTTGATATTTTAATTGGCATTTTTTGTAAATCGATTTTGTTAAATGGTTTTTAGTTCGATCATGCTTGCCCCAGCTTTCTTTTGCTGATTTTGTTTTTGTCGAAATGTTTTCCTGTGATTATGAAAACCAGAAATGAGAGTATACATTTACTTATTAGTACGTGTAAACTTTAACACGACGAGGAGGAGAAGAGTTGTGGATGAGTCGGAGGACTCGGAGATGGGCGATGACGTTTTTGAGGAGTAGGATGATGAGCAGAAAGAGGTCGACGAGATTCTAGGACAGCACGAAGATGATTTCTTTAGGATGGTAGTCGAGGAAGAGTGTGATAAAATATTCCTGTGAATTTGAAGCTTTTTTTGTTTTGTTGTCAATTGCATTCATGATGATTAATATTCATAGATTGGTTATTAACTAAGAATTTAATGTCACGCATCAAACAATCAATCAATCAATCATGTACATAAATCTAGGGAAAATTGTTGCTATTAGAAACCCTTGATATGTCTAAATGTCACTCATTCAAAGCAGAACTTCATTCACTATTCCTCAATTTCTTCCAGAGAAATTGAGGAATAGTGAATGAAGTGTATCTAGTTTTGTGTCTACTATTGATGCTGGTAAGGAATATTTCTAGAATATTTCAAATCCATCGATGTTTAAGATTGTAGTATCTTCGAGAGCAGAAGTTTGTTATGAAGAAGTCGTAGATGGACAAGTTCGTTCAGTGATTTCCATCAATTCTCAAGATATATTCGATGACTGCAAACAACTATGCACTGATAACGTGAGCAAATGAGATTAAAGGAACCGGGAAACGAAAAACAAGTTGATCTCATATAAAACAGCTTGAAATTATGTTTCGAAGTATATACATCTTATATTATAAGAATTCTCCGGTAAGGAGAACGGCGCAGTTAAAAAAACTACAGTCTGCTCCAGATAGCGGAAGCCTTTTCCTAATTGCCACACCAACTCTTTGGATACGACTTGAAATTGAATATTTTGATGATAATTCTATCCGCAGTGGGGAATTATGAAGAATAAAACTCAATAATGGGCTATTTTGAGCTTTTCGATGGAGTTAGCACATTGTAGTTCAGAAACCTCGCCCGTGGTGTGGAGCAGGCTACAGTAATCCAACTTCTTACCAGAGCGTCTTTTCAAACTTTTAAATACATATTTCTGAATAGTTCTTTGAGCTTATCAACATGAGATCAACTATTTTAACTATTTCTAATCGAAATTTTTGGATACCAGCTGCCTTTAAGCACAGCGCCTTCCATGAAATGGGAATAGTCAGTGACTACAAGATCGCGTTATTAGTTGTTAGTTGTTAGGTGACGCGGTAGAGTAGGTTCGAATAAGTGATTAATCCCTCCGGATTGACCTTGAATTATCGCTGGCCTAGGACTTTGTGTGAGCATCGAGATTTACCTGTATACCTTTTACTGTTTTACCCCTATTGAAAACCATTTCAATATTTCGCGGTGTGGATGCCGGCATCCATCGCCATTTTCACGACATGCATTTCCTGGCCTCAAACGACTAAACATGCAAACTATCTTAAAGGGAGCGTAGCCTCTCTCAATGGTCTCTTCTACGCGCAATACTCTCTCGTTGTTTGAGAACAGAGAAATAGTGTGCGCAATGAAGAGACCATTTAGAGAGGTAATGCTCACTTTAAACTAAAAACTTAGAGATTGTTTCCAAGAATTTCAAATAAATGCTTGGTAGTTGATACCTTGTCAGTGTACCCGAGCTGTATTCTATAAAAAACATTCTGACATTTTAATAGAACGAAATGTTACTCAGTGTTTCAAGTTGTTGGAAAAAGGAAAATAAGAAAATTGACTTCTATCAAATTTTTGGGGAAACAGACTGCTGATTTCATATGAGCAATATTTAAATTTGAAAGTATTGATTTTATTATTTCCGATGTGTCGATTATGAGAATTATGTAAAAGCACGTGTTCATGGCAAAACACGACTAGGTTTAAGTCGTTTGCGATGTACAGATGCTATTTGATTCAGGACAATTGTGAAGCATTTGTGTATTCGTCGGTAAAGGAGCGATGTGGTATTCTGGGAGGAAAGACTCAAGCAGGTTGTGGAATTGAAAGAAGCGTATTTCTGAAGACAACATGCAAATCGCAAACAATGACAAGTGTTGATTCAACAACGACAACTACATCCACCACAACACCTGGTATGCATACAAATTAATATTCATTTATTTTATTGATCAAATAATAAATCCACCTCCTTTTTCTATTAAAAAAAATTACTTTTTTTTGGTGTACAAAATTAGCGGATTCTAATAACAGACTATCTCTCTGGTATTTCGAAACTTAAAGTCTACTTAAGAGGCCGTTTGTGTAAGAGTCGGGCAAATCTGGGAGAGGGTTGGCACAGGCCAAAAATTTTAATGCCCTCAAAACTTGTGTATAGGGGTTATCGACCTCGCTGATGAAGATGTGCATAGTCATTTTGGCTCCAGTGGTCCCGCAACGCCTGGGCGGGATTACGGTAACATCACGTTTTCAAGTCGTTCTCGGTCCATGGTTGAGCTAGATGTATGAAAATTGGGCTCCTAGAACAGAATTCGATGGCGATGATGGCTGTCTACATCATTAGTTTTGAACATTTTTCAAAAGGTTGATTAGTGGAAATTTTGATGGACACGGATGCGGGCATAGCAAGCATGACAGTTCGAACCGGCGTGACGAGAGGATTCCAATGATGTATTATGAGCCCATACGTACATTGCCATCTCGCGAAAGAGGTAAACAAGAGGACTCTCTCAATTCCGCGCGCTCTCTCGCACTCTCTCGAGAGCGCGGCGAAATGAGAGAGTGTCGAGAGAGCGCGCGGAATAGAGAGACGCAGACAACTCCTCGTGATTTTGCAGCTCACTATATCGAGGCAATATTGAGATGGCAATGTACGTATGGGCTCATAATACATCATTGGAATCCTCTCGTCACGCCGGTTCGAACTGTCACACTCGCTATGCCCGCATCCGTGTCCATCAAAATTTCCACTAATCAACCTTTTGAAAACTTTTCAAAACTAATGATGTAGACAGCCATCATCGCCATCGAATTCTGACCCAGGAGCCCAATTTTCATACCTCTAGCTCAACCATGGACCGAGAACGACTTGAAAACGTGATGTTACCGTAATCCGTCCCAGGCGTTGCGGGACCACTGGGGCCAAGATAACTATGTCCATCTTCATCAGCGGGGTCGATAACCCCTATACACAAGTTTTGAGGGTATTAAAATTTTTGGCCTGTGCCAACCCTTGTTCGACTCTTACACAAACGGCCTCTTAAACTACGTCACAGACTTAAAGTAGACTTTAAGTAAACTTAAAGTGAAAGAACATTTGACGAAATGCATTACAGTATACCACACCACTTTAAGTAGACTTACGTTTAACTTTAAGTAGACTTACAAGTCTACTTCAAGTGAATACTTTAAGTAGACTTTAAGTTTCGAAATACCAGAGCTGATTGTGAGAAAATCCACATAGTATCGACGAAAAATGAATTTTACTGTTTTATATATGATAATTACAGGTTCCATGAGTGAAGTTCACTACTTGGAAATTTCTTCCAATTGAAAATTCAGTGGGTGTTTGTGGTGTGGTTTGGCGACTAGAGTTGGCAATTCGGACGTTGCGGGCCCGCAAAGAAATTGGCTTTTCATTGCTAGTGATTGCGGGCCCGCAATGCGGTGTGAAATCATTGCGTCCCGCAATTTCGAATGGAGCGGTGTAAAATCATTGCGGGCCCGCAATGGCATTGCGGGCCCGCAAAGTCATTTTCCTCTTCTCTTCCTTCTCTCTTCATTCGCTAGGAGAGGAAAAGGACTTTGCGGGCCCGCAATGCCATTGCGGGCCCGCAATGATTTTACACCGCACCATTCGAGTTTGCGGGCCCGCAATGAATTACACCGCTCTGCGGGCCCGCAATGAATAGTGCGTTATTGCCAACTCTATTGGCGACGTTTACTAACAATATTAATTCGATGTCTATTGATTCGGGAATGGGCGCAATCGAATCCTTGACTTATTCTAAAAAAACTTTTGCTAAGAAGAGTTTTTATCAAAGATATCAAGCACATCTTCGATTTAAAAAAAATACAATTTATAAAAAATTAGAAGTTTATGTACGAATCAATTTTGTGTATTGAACTCAATTGTGGTGAGGATTGGCGACGTTTTCTAATTTATTTTTGTTGGCTGTACTTCTAGTTTCATGCATATTTCAACGCCATGACCAGTGTATTCAACTATTCATCCTCTATTACTCGCCAGTGGTTCAATTTTCGTTGAATTAAAAATATCATTTGCATTCATGCTTAAATAAGCAAAGTTTCACCTTCTCCCTTGCATATGTTTTGCGAGAACAGAACAATGCTTTCTGTTGGTAGAAAAATATGAGGATGGGATAGGTGGTGTATCTTGGAGTATCAATTGTCTGCTCCATTTATCTCTAACTCTTCTTCGGCTGACTTGGAACAGTGCGAAGGCCCAGGTCTTGATTCGAACTGGGACGACGTCCTGGGCCCCCTTTTCAACCAAACAAAAATGGTTTTGACTGTTACAGGACACTTCACCCTAGGCTTCATTGACTGGGATTGTTTGTGGTTCGTTTCTAATGCAGTCCTCCCCGTACGGTACAAATGAAGAGGGACATGTCAAACACTGGGCAACTGACCCATAGTTATGAAAATTAAAATAAAGTCAAGGACAGAGAGTTGGCAAATGAAACTTATCACATTGGCTGATCAATAGGGGGGCGCCCGTTTCGGCAACGAGTTATAAATCGGTTGGGAGAAGGTCTATGGAAACAAAAGCTGTACCATTGTTATCAGTAGTGGTGTACGGTATGGTGCAACCGTAACCGTCGGGAATCGTGAGCTGATTTTTTTCGACCCATGACCCGGGGTTCATGGTTGAAATTGGCTGAAGTCGAAAAATTCAATATGGCCCGAGATCAAATATTAGTTGCTGTTATATCAACAGTGAGCCAACTTTTATCTTTATTGATACCGGAACCCGAACTACCGTAATCAAACTGGGATTTGAAGTGCATTTGGCCATATTATTGCAGGTTACGGTAGCTAGATTACGGTAGTACGGGTTACGGTATCAATAAAGATAAAATTTGGCTCACTGTTGATATAACAGCAACTAGTATTTGATCTCGGGCCATCATGAATTTTTCGACTTCAGCCAATTTCAACCATGAACCCCGGGTCATGGGTCCACTGAAAAAAATCAGTTCACGATTCCCGTCGGTTACGGTAGCACCATACCGTACACCACTACTGATAACAATGGTACAACTTTTGTTTCCATAGACCTTCTCCCAACCGATTTATAACTCGTTGCCGAAACGGGCGCCCCCCGATCAATAGGCCCCTCATCTATGTAGGAAAAGTGCCGCAAGGCATAGCACTCTCTCTCGTCCGAGTAAGAGTTGTCCAAAGTAAGTGCAGAAAAAAGTGCAAAGACTTTCCAGACACCCTAATACAATCACAAAAACTTCTTCCAAATTTATTATCCACTTAAAACGTTTAAAGAAGTCAACATGTTTTGTCAACATAATGCAGCTAATCTTCCGCTGGTTGTCCTTCTATTAGAGATCATACAGTGTGGGAAATGTAGACAGGCGCAACTATATTAATTCAATTCAACGAAAATTGAAACACTGGCGAGTAATAGAGGATGAATAGTTGAATACACCGGCTGAAATATGCATGAAACTGGCAGAAAAGCCAACAAAAATAAATTAAGAAATGTCGCCAATCCTCACCACAATTGAGTTCAACAAACAAAATTGATTCGTGCATAAACAAAATTGATTAATTGTTTTATAAATTATACTTTTTTAAATCGAATATGTGTTATGATATAGGACAGTGCATTTGGTAATTTTTGCAATATCTACTTGGGAGTCATAAAACATAGATTTTCTATATTGCCGCAGCCCATGATGGAAAATGAGGCTGACATTGAGGGCAAAGGATTTAATGTGTCAAAAAATTTAAAAAATGTCATATTTTTGCGCCGTCTGACTTTTTTTGTTTGTTTGGCCAATTACTCTTCCTATTGACAATTGAAGTTCTAAAAGAACAGGGCATTTATTCTGCCCAGTTCTTGTCATGCAAGAACTCGTCATTTTTTCATTCTGCCCAGTGGCCGTATGCAAGAACCGTTAATTTCAAATTAATAGAATTAATTTCATATGAAATTTTTTTTCGAAAATTAGCGATTTCAGCGTTCGTTGGCCTTTGATCAAAAACTCTTATAGCAAAGTTTCTCAGAATTAGTCAAGGATTCAATTCGATTGATTGATCGTATTAAAATTGTTAGTAAACGTCGTCAAACCGCACCACAAACACACACTGAAGCGAATTTTCAATTGTAAGAAATTTCCAAGTACCAATGAACTTCACTCACGGAGCCTATAATTATCATATACAGGGGTGGTATTCTTTCGTCGATTTCGGCAATGCCGAAATTTTCGACGTGCCGAAATATTTCGCGGTATGCCGAAATATTTTAGGAAGTGTTGAAAATGATCGCACTTGTTTCGCAAAAGACACAAGTTTAAGAGGGTCGCGAACCACCGACCATTCGCATGACAACTTATGAATCAACCACTAGGCTATGTTGCTTTCTTTCATTCTCCATCGTTTCTCTTCCTAGTAAATAAAACTAATGTTTGTCATTCATTTCGATTTTCATTCATCATTTCACTCGCTCTTCCCTTCGCTTGTCGGTTGATCTAGATGATGATTTCTGCCGCTCGGAGCAAGTAGTTATGGCTCGTTAAAAAATAGTGGAAAACCGAACTCGGCGACTTTCCACCTGTTAAAAAAGTATCCGGAAAGCCGAAAATGGAAACACGGAATTTGAATTCGCGCGCACGCAAAATGGTGCGGGAATTCAAATTCCGACTTTCCGTCATCGATTTTTAGCAGTTAAAATGGAAATTCAACTTCCTGCTCGCTAAAAACTGCAATTCGCGGAAATTCGTTGTCGGAAAGTCGGAATTTGAATTCCCCCACCTCTTTGCGCGCGCGCGAATTCAAATCTCGTGTTTCCATTTTCGACTTTCCGGGTACTTTTTTAACGGGTGGAAAGTCGCCGATTTCGGTTTTCCACTATTTTTTAACGAGCCATTATATATAAAATGAATTAACCACCGCTGAGGGTAAGCACAAAAATAGAAAATGTAATAAAAGCCGCACGAGGAAAAAATGAAGAGCTAAAATGAAAACGACATGCCGAAATTCCTTTGTTCTCCCTTCATATATTTAGGGATTCCAAAAAGTGCGCCGAATTTCTCTATTATTAGGATGTTCCAAAAGTCTTTGCACTTTTTTCTGGTAGTACTTTGGACCTCGATTTCTCGCTCGAGAGCTGTTGTTATGCCATGTGGAATTTTTCCTATATCGAACGCTTATTGACTAGTAAATGTGATAAGTCTCATTTGCCAACTCCCTTTCTTCGACTAAATTTAAATTTTTATTTATGACACCATTACTCAAAGTTCGACATGTCCTTCTTGACTTGCGCCGTACGGAGTGGACTGCAACAGAAACGTATCACCAACAACCCCAGTCAATGAAGCCAAGGGCGCCATGTCGTGTAACAGTCTTGTCCTGGTATTTTCTTTTCAAGAACAACCATTTTACTTTGGTTGAAAAACCAAGGTCATGACGTCCTACCAGCTAAAATGAAGGCCTGGTTCTTGGAAT
Organism: Parapristionchus giblindavisi; assembly: GCA_943737045.1. Lineage (NCBI taxonomy): Eukaryota > Metazoa > Nematoda > Chromadorea > Rhabditida > Diplogasteridae > Parapristionchus > Parapristionchus giblindavisi. The sequence goes on along the minus strand of CALSFV010000214.1, from coordinate 748,626 downwards.
TGACGGTAGTTATCCGATGCAGAGTTTGTGAGACCTGGAGTAGACAAATGGTACTTCAAGATCCACTATCCATCGCATGCTCATTCGGTCTTCCCTTTGCCCAGGGCATCTTAATTGATTCCCCATATATTGAGAGTATAAAATACACTTGTTTATTTGGTACGAGAGTAGCCAACCACTCCCACAAGAGACTTTCTTGTTTTGCATGGTTCAGAAACTATGCCTATCTCTTTTATATATCACATAGCGCGCGGCGAAGGTCAGCCGGGTTAGAGAGAGGCAGCGGAGAGAAAATCGAGAGGCGGGGCGAGATGTAGAAGGCTACATCTCGACCTCCTCTCGATTGTGACTTCCGTTCGTTAGCACTGTTTGTCATTTTCTTATGCAAGTACATTTTATACGCACAATACTCTCTATCCTACAGCTAAAAAACCGAGTCGATATCGTCACTTCAAATCTCGGCCGTTCTTGATCCACTGATTGAGTGAAGTTCATTGTCTACCAGGATGAAGAGTGGGTGTTGTACGACAACCTTCATATAAAGATTGAATAGCTGCCCTCTTGGAAGGAAGCAAAACCTTTCCCGAATCGCAATCCGAATGGAAAGAATTAGTCGCTCTCATTCTTTTTCTGCTCTCTTGTTGTGGTTTATTACGAACCGTTACCAGAGGGGCAAACTGTTACCACCGATGCCTTCTTCGAACAACTAAAGGAGATGGAGGCCCGAGTCCTTCTCAGCCGCTTTGTGTGAGGAAAAGTATTGTTTTTAACGAACATCGCAAGGACACGTCACACTAACAAGACGCAGGGCAAATTGAAGAATTTAGATATTGGCTGGCTACCCCATCCGCCGTATTCCCCCGATCTGTCCCCTTGTTCTTGCCATGCTTTCAGATCTCTCGGGAACTGCTGCAGAGGGAAAATCTTCCGTAGTCTGAACGATATGAAACGGGAATTCGACCTTTGGATTGCCTCCCTTCCTAATGAGTTCTGGCAAAACGGTGTCATACAGTCGCCTACGAGATGGATGACAGTTGTTCATAAACATGGATAGTATGTCATCATTTGAATGTTGCTTCTTCGTTTGTTATTTAAAAAAATATGAAGTATGAAAAAAGTGCAAAGACTTTTGGAACACCCTAATATAAAATAAGATTCATTTCGCCAACATTTCGGCATTCGGAACGCCGTTCTCATTTTCGGCAGACCGCTCTGTCTCATAGCGTGTGTGCGAAATAAATTTCGGCAGATGCCGAAATTGAGAAAAGAATACCACCCCGGGACAGGAAAATTCATTTTTCATCGATACCAATAAACAAATCTGTTGAATATGTTTAAAAAAAGGTTGTTCATTTTAGACATTGGCGCATGCAGTGCACCACTACCACAACCGTATACCGGTACCCTTCCTTCAAACCTCGTGCTAGTGAATGATATGACGATCGAAGAAGATAGCGATGGCACCTCATACCTCATCTGCCCGAGTAGTGGTCAATGGTATCTGGTACGTTTCGTTACAGTTTTGACCCTATTGTGAGCATTAAACGAAAGCCGGATTATAAAAAATTTTGACTAGCCGCTTGAGATTAATTTTGTCTCAGTGTGTTATTAGAGCGTATTAGCTTCCATACCGAAAATGCAATATTCCCCTTCGTAATTCTTATATAAGATAATCATTAATGTATAGGTGAGAGAACATGTTGAACATTTGGGGAAGAATTACCTAAAAAGGGAATAATTCATTAATGGATAAGAGATTTTATGAGGGTGTCATGAAATGAACCTTGCATTTCAGAAGCAAGCTGCCACTGGAACTGGGATATTCTCTTCAGCATGCATTGTTTGCAATGGAGACAAGTAAATTTTTCTCATCCAGATTAGAAATCATTATTTATTAATAAAAATCTCGATGAAATATGAAATAATGAACCTGTTCAAACGATGGTAATGCTAATTGTAAAGTGAATCGATAAATCTTGAAACTATGTACAAAGTTAACATTTATTCTTACTTTTGAGAATGTCAAGTCTAATTAATTAAATATATTTTAAGATGGATAGCGGAAGCAGGACTTAAGAACAAAAAAAGAAAGAAACTGATGAGGTAAAAGTTGTATTTGCTATTCTGTCGTTTTCATTAATCAGACAAACTCGTCTCTTGCTTTATTTTGTCCTCCTAATATTTGAAATTCAAGGATTTTTCGCACAAGGCTGCATCCATGCTAGTCGACCTCTTTGTCAAATCAAAACAAAATTATATTGCCGACCTCTTATTGTCAGACAAGCAAAAAAGCTAAAAAAATCTTTTCAGTTCAGCTGTGTCGATGGAAGTCTCGAGCCGGAACGTTGTACGTACTGTATTTTTTTATTTATTTATTAATTTTATTTCCATCAAATACTTCAGGAGTGATAGTCATACGGTCGCTTTAATGACCCAATCTTTATCTTCATTATATAACTTCATTATATACTCCGTGCAAACATTTCGTCGTATCGATATAAATGATGAAATATTCGCTTGATCCTGATCCTGATTTACATATTTAAAAGAATTCCTATGTATTGGACAAAAAATTACACTTCTGCAAGGTGTCGAAAAGACGAATTCTGTTGTCAGAGATAACTTGTAAAAGTGATCAATATACGTAAACATAGAAGGACTGGAAGAATTCCGGAATTCATGTCCTATGTGAACAATCATTATATAATACTGTCCAAGAAGTTTTAGGAAAGATAAACATGGTCATTGGCAGAATAGCTATTCTATTAATCTCCTAACTGCTAGGTTCATTTCATTGACGAAGAATATGATGCTATAAATGTAAGCTTCTTTTATGCAGTGTTACGCCTGACGTGAGTTTATGTGGACATGTCCATCGTTACGACGGAGAGACTTAAGGCAAATCTAACGTCAGATTGAAGAAGAATCGGGTTGATGTTTGATGGACATATGCAAAGGCAACACAAATACGGCACTGATCAAATTCTGAAGCAAAATATTTTCAATATCTTTATCATCGATGATTGTGTGTAAATCTTTAAACTGACAATGAGCACTATTTTCAGAAAAGTGAATTTGAATACAGATTAAATGAAATTCATGGCTGAACTGAAGGTGGCGTGACTCTGCTTTTGTAGTATTCTATTCTGAAAAAGTCAATAACTTCAACTCTGTTCTTTAGACATTTGTGATTAGGCATTTTGTTCAATGTTGGTTGAAAAACGTATTCGATATGCTAAAGTCGAGACATCATCCCCATTCGTCTTCAATGTGACGTTAGATTTGCCTTATGTCTCCCCGTCGTAACGACTGAGATGTCCATATAAACTCACGTCAGCCAGGAAAGGCAGATGCCATTAATCACATCATACTGTTCGTCAATGAAATGCATCTGACATTCGCATAACATGACATGAAATGAATTCGGAATTCAGGACAATCACTCCGCCAATACTTGTTCAATGTTTCAACCATTAGTTGTGCAGTATCATTATTGGTTCCGTTTCTCCTTGCAGTATTATCACGACGTCGGTGGAATATTTAGTGTATCAGCATCGGACTCAGATGGAGTGAAAATGACAGAAGTATATTTGAAAAAAATCTACAAGGGAATGTAAAGCATTAGGAAGATGTCGGTAATAATGCAAATCTAACTTCTACAATTATGATTCGATATCTAAGAGTGGTCTACTTCGACTGATCACACTGTGTGTAGGTGATTCAAATGACCAAGATTGGTGAAATAGATCAAATCTTAAAGTCGTCTGAAAATATTGTTTTGAAGTTTACCTCACCAGCCCACCTCATTGATTGAACATTTGGCGAAAAGCATTGCTGTAGATACACCACTTGAAGTATACTTAGAAATCTACTTCATGTGATAATGTACACATTAAGTACACATCAAGTTCACAACTAAATCAATTGCATCCTGAAAGCTACACTCCTCCCCAGGACCAAGTCTCACTTCGGTCGGAGCTTTTGGACGCAGCAGTGCGGAGGAAACAGCCAAAGCCAAGAGTGGTTTGGTGAGAACATTCCCGACTACATCACTCCCAACGAATGACCCCATCTCACCGGACTTGTATCCCATGAACCTCAGTTCCGAGGGTTCTGTAGAGAAAGATCTCTACTACCAAGTACTCTACTCTGGCAAGCCTGATGCCGGCTCCCCTCCGAGCATGGAACAAAATCAACGACAATTACCTCCGTAAAATGCACACTGCATTCGAGAAGTTCCTCCGGGCTTGTATTAACGCGAAAGGAGGGCACATCGAAATCCATTGACATACTCTTGTTACTAATGAATTGAATAAATAATGGTATGAAACTGGTTACTCAACTCGCGTTCTAACTAGGGAATGGTTTCTGTGATGGTTGAAATTACGGTTAGTGACCTACATAGCGATAATCAGCATGGTCAACTTAGTAAGAATCAACTGTCAAAAGTTGCAGTTGATCGATTTTTTAAACGAAACCCGTCCCATATCCGCCGCACGAAAGACAGCCAAAAAGTTGCATTTTTGCAGTTGCAGTTGCATTTTCACTTTTTCAACACGAGTTCGAATCCCCCGACAGTATTTTATGTCTGCATGGTAATTCCAGCAAAAAATTGATGTTTCAATGGAAATCGAGTCCAAAAAAATCTTCTTTGGCTGTCTTTCGTGCGGCGGATGTGCGACGGGTTTCGTTCAAAAAATTGATCAACTGCAGCTTTTGAAAGTTGATTCTTACTAAGTCGACCATACTATCGCTATGTAGGTCATTAACCGTAATTTCAACCATCAAACAAACCATTCCCTAGTAAGGGGAGATACAGATAAAAGTTCGAGTCAAAGTAATTATCACGCACCCTGCAGATCATCCAGAGATCAAAGATCAAACCATAGGATAGTGGATGGTGATAGTACCATAGCTTTTTGGAATTAGCTTAAGACATCAGATAATGAGAGAGGGGATACTGTAGATCATCCATTGATCAAAGATCAAACCATTGGATAGTGGATGGTGATAGTACCGTAGCTGTTTGGAATTAGCTTAAGACATCAGATAATGAGAGAGGAGATACTGTAGATCATCAAGAGATCAAAGACCATACCATAGGATAGTGGACGGTGATAGTATAGTAGCTGTTTGGAATTAGCTTAAGACATCAGATAATGAGAGAGGAGATACTGTAGATCATCCAGAGATCAAAGACCATACCATAGGATAGTGGACGGTGATAGTACCGTAGCTGTTTGGAATTAGCTTAAGACATCAGATAATGAGAGAGGAGATACTGTAGATCATCAAGAGATCAAAGACCATACCATAGGATAGTGGACGGTGATAGTACCGTAGCTGTTTGGAATTAGCTTAAGACATCAGATAATGAGAGAGGAGATACTGTAGATCATCCAGAGATCAAAGACCATACCATAGGATAGTGGACGGTGATAGTACCGTAGCTGTTTGGAATTAGCTTAAGACATCAGATAATGAGAGAGGAGATACTGTAGATCATCAAGAGATCAAAGACCATACCATAGGATAGTGGATGGTGATAGTACCGTAGCTGTTTGGAATTAGCTTAAGACATCATATAATGAGAGAGGGGATACTGTAGATCGTCCAGAGATCAAAGATCAAACCATAGGATAGTGGATGGTGATAGTACCATAGCTTTTTGGAATTAGCTTAAGACATCATATAATGAGAGACGGGATACTGTAGATCATCCAGAGATCAAAGATCAAACCATAGGATAGTGGATGGTGATAGTACCATAGCTTTTTGGAATTAGCTTAAGACATCATATAATGAGAGACGGGATACTGTAGATCATCCAGAGATCAAAGATCAAACCATAGGATAGTGGATGGTGATAGTACCATAGCTTTCTGGAATTAGCTTAAGACATCAGATAATGAGAGAGGGGATACTGTAGATCATCCATAGATCAAAGATCAAACCATTGGATAGTGGAAGGTGATAGTACCGTAGCTGTTTGGAATTAGCTTAAGACATCAGATGCTGAGAGAGGGGATACTGTATATCATCCATTGATCAAAGATCAAACCATTGGATAGTGGATGGTGATAGTACCGTAGCTGTTTGGAATTAGCTTAAGACATCAGATAATGAGAGAGGAGATACTGTAGATCATCCAGAGATCAAAGATCATACCATAGGATAGTGGACGGTGATAGTACCGTAGCTGTTTGGAATTAGCTTAAGACATCATATAATGAGAGAGGGGATACTGTAGATCATCCAGAGATCAAAGATCAAACCATAGGATAGTGGATGGTGATAGTACCGTAGCGGTTTGGAATTAGCTTAAGACATCATATAATGAGAGAGGGGATACTGTAGATCATCCAGAGATCAAAGATCAAACCATAGGATAGTGGATGGTGATAGTACCATAGCTTTTTGGAATTAGCTTAAAGAGAGCGTAACCTCACTCAATGGCCTCTTGGACGCGCAATGCTCTCTCGTTGTTAGAGAACAGAGAAATAGTGTGCGCAATGAAGAGACCATTGAGTGAGGTAACGCTCCCTTTAAGACATCATATAATGAGAGACGGGATACTGTAGATCATCCAGAGATCAAAGATCAAACCATAGGATAGTGGATGGTGATAGTACCATAGCTTTTTGGAATTAGCTTAAGACATCAGATAATGAGAGAGGGGATACTGTAGATCATCCAGAGATCAAAGATCAAACCATTGGATAGTGGAAGGTGATAGTACCGTAGCTGTTTGGAATTAGCTTAAGACATCAGATGCTGAGTGAGGGGATACTGTATATCATCCATTGATCAAAGATCAAACCATTGGATAGTGGATGGTGATAGTACCGTAGCTGTTTGGAATTAGCTTAAGACATCAGATAATGAGAGAGGAGATACTGTAGATCATCCAGAGATCAAAGATCATACCATAGGATAGTGGACGGTGATAGTACCGTAGCTGTTTGGAATTAGCTTAAGACATCAGATAATGAGAGAGGAGATACTGTAGATCATCAAGAGATCAAAGACCATACCATAGGATAGTGGACGGTGATAGTACCGTAGCTGTTTGGAATTAGCTTAAGACATCAGATGCTGAGAGAGGGGATATTGTAGATCATCCATTGATCAAAGATCAAACCATTGGATAGTGGATGGTGATAGTACCATAGCTTTTTGGAATTAGCTTAAGACATCATATAATGAGAGAGGGGATACTGTAGATCATCCAGAGATCAAAGATCAAACAATAGGATAGTGGATGGTGATAGTACCATAGCTTTTTGGAATTAGCTTAAGACATCATATAATGAGAGACGGGATACTGTAGATCATCCAGAGATCAAAGATCAAACCATAGGATAGTGGATGGTGATAGTACCGTAGCTGTTTGGAATTAGCTTAAGACATCAGATGCTGAGAGCGGGGATACTGTAGATCATCCATTGATCAAAGATCAAACCATTGGATAGTGGATGGTGATAGTACCATAGCTTTTTGGAATTAGCTTAAGACATCATATAATGAGAGACGGGATACTGTAGATCATCCAGAGATCAAAGATCAAACCATAGGATAGTGGATGGTGATAGTACCGTAGCTGTTTGGAATTAGCTTAAGACATCATATAATGAGAGAGGAGATACTGTAGATCATCCAGAGATCAAAGATCAAACCATAGGATAGTGGATGGTGATAGTACCATAGCTTTTTGGAATTAGCTTAAGACATCATATAATGAGAGACGGGATACTGTAGATCATCCAGAGATCAAAGATCAAACCATAGGATAGTGGATGGTGATAGTACCGTAGCTGTTTGGAATTGGCTTAAGACATCATATAATGAGAGAGGAGATACTGTAGATCATCCAGAGATCAAAGATCAAACCATAGGATAGTGGATGGTGATAGTACCGTAGCTGTTTGGAATTAGCTTAAGACATCAGATAATGAGAGAGGAGATACTTTAGATCATCCAGAGATCAAAGATCAAACCATAGGAAAGTGTATGATGATAGTGACGTAGCTGTTTATAATTAGCTAAAGACAGCAGGGAATGAGAGAGAAGAGGTACGGTAGATCTTCCACAGATCAAAGATCAAACCATAGGAAAGTGTAGATGATAGTGTCGTAGCTGTGTATAATTAGCTAAAGACAGCAGGGAATGAGATAGATTATCGAACGATTTATTATACATGATCTTAACGCTCAGTGCGCTGCGAGTTGGCGAAAGGAGCTAGCCCCTCAATCCACAAAGGTCCACGTTATTCATTCGTATAAACTCTACCAATCAAGTCAAATCGAAACGTTATTTAATTTAAAAATACTTAATATCTTTGTCTGAATGTTATTTAATAAGTACTTAATCACATTATCTTATTTGTTTAACATTCAAATCGAATTATTTTATTCTCATCTTCGTGCATGCAGAACTCGTCTACCATTTCATTCATTGTCTTTTGAAGCCGAATCTACGTTCGTTTCTGATAGTTCTTCTACCATGGTAAGAAATATACGAAACAAGTTTATAGTAAATATAATTTTATAGATTTTATATATTCTTGTGGTTGCGGCTGTCACGGTCTTTATACCCATCCGTCCTGCACATTCAGAAAAACCTGAGTATGCGTTTTTTTTTCAACGAAATTTTGTGCATTGTGCAACATTAGTGAATCCATTGATGTACTGAACAATGCACCGTACATGCAACAAGTGATAGTGCCACGTAAAAATGTCTGTGGGTGAACACTTCGGAGGCTCGCATACCCATTGTTCGTGATCTGACCCACCGAACAGGGTTCCGATGGATTACGGTAGTTTACGATGTGCCGTAATCCTCGTATCGCAAACTGATCTTATTAATAGATACAATGTTTGCTGAAATCTAACTCATTGCATTTGTTTTCACAAATCTAACCCGAATACGGTTTGTTACGGAAATGCATAATCATTTCCGTATTCTATGTGTGCGCAGAGTGATGTTTTCGTTATTGTTGTTACCGTAAAACGGTGGTGAACGTTGTGTGATCGTAATTAATTAATATACTTATTTAGCATACATCTAAGATATGACAACTTTTGTGACAACGTGTAAAAGAGTAGATGTGGGATAAAAAAGCGGTTAGTGAATCAAGAAAACCATTCGGAGGAATAAATGAGTGGGACGACAGAGACTGAAGAAGTGCCGAATAATGGATGTGTTGTAGGGATCCTCAAATGTGCATTCGTGCGAAATGATTTTCAAAATGAAAATGAAAGAAAAGTCGTGCGCACGACTTCATTATTATAATTAAGTATTCATTCGTTCAAATTTATGCATTCGATTCATTCTGATCATTTTTATTCATCAAATTGGTGGTTGGTCTGTCATTTGCATGCATTACATCGCACGAAAAAATGCGTCTTAATTGTGAAGAATGACTTTTCATTATTTTTATTTCGTTCCTGCTCGTACCGACCGTGCATTTGCACGAATGCTGATCCCTAATGTGTTGTACATAATCTAGGTCTGCATAATATTCAAATCATTTTTCCAAAGACACAGCATTTATAATTTTTTATCCGATATGTTTTTTTTTCATTGAATAACAGCTTCTTCACATCACTCAGAAAAAGGTGTAAAAATGGATTGATGTACTTTGGCAGAACACCCCGGAGTGTTCTTGTTAAGACGTAGGGGTGCTCCAATTTACGTCTTTTGTAGTGGAACGAAAATGTGTTCTTCAAACCGAGCTCCGACTCCACCAAATCCTTCTAGTGTTCGCCGCGGCCTTTTATTTATCCACCTGTTGTTTTGTATGCGATCAAGTGATTATGAATTAGGACTTTTCATGTTTCAATTGAAGATAAAATTGTGTCATGCAAGTGCTATGTCACTCACACATTATCTAGAGTCAGTACAACAGTGGCAAAGAGGGTTTGTCTAATGATATAGGGTGCGTGATAATTACTTGTACTCGAACTTTTATCTGTGTCTCCGTTAGAATGCGAGTTGAGCAGCCAGTTTCATACCATCATTTATTCAATTCATTAGTAACAAAAAATATTTGAATGGATTTCGTTGTACCCGAAGACGATATGCTCCGGTATTTTTTTTCGGATGGCGTGGTAGACGATTCTCGTAGGAGGGTATTACAATTACAACATGAAAAGGTGTTCTGTTTCACTCCTTTTTTCAGAGTGATTAAAGAGTTTTATCCTATGGGAATGGTGTGAACCATGGGCTCCTTAGCCAGGGAATTATTCCCTTACATATAAGGGATTTTTGTGTTTTATTGTAATATATAGGTAAAGTATGTTCAATGCAGGATTTGTTTCTCTAATTTCCTCATGGCATTACTCAACTTGCCTGGGAATGGTGTGAACTCACATATCCCGATTTTCACGAAATTTGGAGGGTTTACTAAATCGACTACGCTGATTCCAAATCTGCCTTAAAAACCTGCGAAATGTTTTTCTGAAGCGAGTTATGGCCCGGCAAACAGATTTTTTTGATTTTTTTTGTTTCCCCACGCGATATGAAATTTATCGCTCTTCTCTTCTCTTATATGCTCGCTCAAATTTTTAAGGTGGTATGATGCTTTGCTGGTATTCCGGAATTAGCTGGTTCGATTCCCCGGCAGTGAACTTGTTTTACTGATTCATGGGTGATAAACAATTTTTAAATGACAAAAGATCCCTCCGGAATACCAAACAAACATCGCAACACTTGACCACGATGCAGATTGGAATGGAAAAAAGAAGAGCATGATCATATTGCGCTGGGAAATCAGCTGAACAATCATTTGAAACATTAAAAAATCACTTTTCGTCGCGCTATAACTCGCTCCAGAAAAACATTTCGCAGGTTTTTAAGTCAGATTTGAAATCAGCGTAGTCGATTTAGTAAGCCTTGCAACTTTCGTGAAAATCGGGATATGTGAGTTCACACCATTCCCAGGCAAGTTGAGTAATGCCATGAGGAAATTAGAGAAACAAATCCTGCATTGAACATACTTTACCTATATATTACAATAAAACACAAAAATCCCTTATATGTAAGGGAATAATTCCCTGGCTAAGGAGCCCATGGGATAAATTCCCTTACAGGTAAGGGATATAAAATAGATTGAAACAATAAGAAAAATTGACAAAGTTGATTTGCACCAGCGAGGAATCGAACCTACGAGGTTCGGATCGGTACTCAATACTCTTGCCACTACGCCATGTGGACATGTTTGAACTCTCGTAAAACTTGATGATACATCTAGCCAGGCTTGATCGTTCTTATATGAATGAAAAATTTGAAATCCCTTACAGGTAAGGGAATTTTTTAAGGAGATATTTCCCTTTTAAAAATTCCCTTACCTATAAGGGATTCTGAGTAGATAAGGGAATTATTCCCTAAGGGAAGTACAGTTGTGAAACTTCCCTAAGGGAAATTTCTGTGAGTGTATTCTTTTCCGAATCACAAAGAGTTTCATAGAACTTGATTAGAAACGTATTATATACGATTCAGCTGTATTTCAGATGGTACGACGACTTAATCCAGGAAAAAACCTGTATCAGCATGTATTGGGATATACATGATGGTAAGTATAATATATACCTCAAACTTTTTAAGATTCGAAATATATTTGATATAAGGATTGAGATATATAAAATCATCATTATGAACATTTTTATGAATTAAAGCTATATAATATCGCGCAAGAAGAAGCACCCTAATGGCCCTTATGGAGAACCCTAATGGCGACCCAGCTAAAATAACATCCCAATGCTGATATAGAATGTGGGAAAGTCGCACCTACCAAAGGCTGAACTGAACTAATTATGAACAATTTTAAGGGTATATATTGCCTATTGTGCCATAGTATGAATAGACCGTGAAATCGTAGAGGGAACATTGGAACATTGTTGCTTGTTTTTTTGATAATGAAAACTCGTAGAAAAATCAAAGCCGACATCCACGTGACAATTTTCCAATGCAATGGCAAGAATTCTTGCAAGAGCGAGATGCCCTTAGTTTTTTTCTCTGTTTTCTGATTTTGTTCTGATCTCTGCGAATCCTCTGCGAATCTTTTGTCAGTAATATTAGTTAAATTTTTAGATAATCAATCATGCAACTTAACGATAGATACATGCGAATGTTTATATAAACCTCTAACGCCTGGCACATTCAATACTTAATGAAAAAGTTAGAGCGTGGTATCGCGAAGTCTTGGTACAATGGAATTACTGCTGACAATGAGAGCGGGTTATAAACTATTTGCCGAAGTTTCCAATTTCATAAAATCGTGAACATGCAGAAATTTAATCGTCTTGCGATCAATACGCAATCAGCTACCACGGCAGTTCAATGAAGAGAAATAACTACATTTAACTTTTCCTTGAAGCATCCCACATTACGAAAAATCGGCAAAGTTGATCTGCACCGGGCGGGATTCGAACCTACGAGGTTCGGATCGCTACACAACAGTTCTATCCACTAAGCCATCTCGGCATATTTCCCGAATCGGGAAACTCGATGATAGGTCTAGTCCGTTCGTATGACGAGCGCCCTGGTATACCGTAGACAACTTTCGCGCTGGGAGAACCTAGATATTTTAGTGCTTATCATCACTAAGTTTGCGATACTTTTTTTCCTCCGTCAAGAGCCTCTTAGTTACTATCATTGAGCCGCCGTAGCTACAATGAAATTATGTATTTCATGTAGTATAGCTTACGGAACTTCGATTTCTGGCCGCCCATAACCCCCCCCCCCCCCATTTCGATCTTTTCAATCGAATGGAGGGTTCGTCTCTTTCACTGTGAGGACGATATCCACGTGGGCAAAATACCCCGAGCTCTCCTCAAAAAGGGGGACCTCTGGACTGAACCTGAGAGAAGGAATCGAATGCGTTTATAGGGGAATGGTGTGATATGGAAATGAAATTTGATTAGAATGAGAGAGTATGGTAAAAAAAAGGAGGACTTCCCATTTCATCATTCCTACCAATCATTATGCGGTTAGCGGTTAACGCTAATTCAAAACCAAAACCGAGAAGGGGGTCGGTTACTAAAAAAAAGATGGCGTAAGGGCAGGGGGTGTGACCAGAAACCGAAGAAGCACACAGCTTAGCAATACTTTTCCGTCACAATTTGTATATTAATATATTCGCAGTGCACCTTTAATGATACATATTTAGGTCTGATCTGTGATCGTATGCCCGTACCAGTTGGAATGTATTTGGTTTATATATTGATTGCCATTTCAATCATTCTTGTTCTTGGCATTCTTGTCCTTGGCATCATCATATTCTTAAAGGTGACGATAATTATTTAATATTAAATATTATTTTAATTGAGAACTTGAATGATCAGCTGTAGGGATAAAATGTAATTATTATTGTATATCAAATTATTGGCACTTCTTTGATTTCTGGCCCAGATCATATTACAGATCAATTCTAGTTTATTTATTATTTTTTTAAAATTATTTTTGCAAATATTTTTAAGAAGAGAGGAATTGCTGCGGCTGCAAATCCAGAATCTCCAAACCAGGCTCCATCTGATCCGGCTGGAAATCTAGAAACTCCACTGCAGGCTCCATCTGCTCCGGCTGGAAATCCAGCAACTCTAGAGCAGTCTCCAAGTGGTCCGACTGGAAATCTAGAAACTCCACAGCAGGCTCCATCTGCTCCGGCTGGAAATCCAGCAACTCTACAGCAGTCTCCAACTGGTCCGACTGGAAATCCAGAAACTGTACAGCAGGCTCCTGCTCCGACTGGAAATCCAGCAACTCTACAGCAGGCACCATCTGGTCCGACTGGAAATCCAGCAACTCTACAGCAGGCTCCTTCTGCTCCGGCTGGAAATCCAGCAACTCTACAGCAGGCTCTGTCTGCTCAGGCTGGAAATCAAGAAACTCTACAGCAGGCTCCATCTGTTGCATCAGCAGCACCTTCCCCTGCCCAGTGATCAGAGAAACAAAAATAAATATGACTGAAGAAAATTATGTCTAACAAAAGTGGACCATTCTATCGATGGTAAAGATTTAACTGAAAAAAAGAAACATATTGGATCAAAGCATATTAGATTTTATTGTTAGTTTCTCTCGATGGCATTCGCAATCTAATATCTCAAGACAACTAAATCAGATGCATTACCAAGAATTTATGCTATACCAAATTACATAAAAAAACCGTATTAAAGAATGATTCATATTGACAGGAAAAATACAATTGTTTCATTTAGAAGTATAATTAGGGACCGTATCGTGAACATTACGAAAGTGCAGTAAAATTATATTTGTATCATTTTTCAACGTAATCGACTATGCCGATTCTAATGGGAAACAAGAAAAAATACAAAAGATAAAATATAAGGATAGAAAATGGTGCTTAATTAATATTCGCTTATGTTAAGAAAACTACAGTTTTCCACCCTTGCAGTTGTGTCATGCGCTGGGTCACGATATATACATATTTATTCTGTCGAAAATCTATTCATCGATTATTTCATGCATTATATAGGACATAGTATTTGAAATTTTTTGCAATTCTTGTCAAGCAAAAAAATGCCAGAATCATTCTTCGCATTTTTTCGGTGTTTTCACTTTTTTTGCGGTGCGCACAAAAGACCGGGAAGAGAAAAAAGTCGAGAAGAAATGGAAAATGATTTTGCCATTTTTTTGCTTGACAAGAATTGCCAAAAATTTCAAATACTCTGTCCTATATTGTTTTTTCATTGTGTAAAAATACAGTGCAGACCATCACATAACAAAACGACACTTTCTACATTGAATAACTATATTTCCACATAACTCATCGTAATCAGAGATGGTATTAACGATTAACGAATTAACGAAAATCGTTAATTTTAACGATATTTTTCGTTAAATTTTAACGATTAACGAATTAACGAAAATCGTTAATTTTAACGATATTTTTCGTTAAATTTTAACGATTAACGAATTAACGAAAATAAGCTATTTTTCGTTAATTTTTTCGTTAATGAAAATGAGCGGTTGGATGATGGAGAGGCGTATTTTTATTACACATTAGCACCTCACTTCTAGGCAAAATCTATTTTTTGTCCAAATTCTTTCTTTTCAGTTTTTGAAGCTGTATTCGTTTAACAACAATTGATATATCTATTTACGGAAGATCATGTTGTTCTAATAAATAAACGTGTTTGAAAAAAATTTCATACTTTGAGCATTAACGAAAGTTAAGGAAATTAAATATTAACGACTTTTTTTTCGTTAATTTAACGACTTAACGAATTAACGAAAATTGTCATTAACGAACATCTCTGATGGGGATGATGTTTGATGAACAAATGCAAAGGCAACAAAAAACATAACTGTTTTAAATACAGAAGTAAAGTATTTCTCAAATCCATATCTTTATCATCGATGATTATGTGTAAAATATTAAATTGAGCTCTATTTTCAAAAAAAAAGAATTCAAATACAGAATAAATGAAATTCACGGTTAAACCGAGGGTGATGTCCCTCTGCTTTTGTAGTATTCCATTCTGAAAGTAATAACTTCAACTCTGTTGTCTAAACATTTTAAGTATTCTGTTCAGAATGTTGGTTGAAAAGCTTATTCGGTATTAAAAAGTCGCGAAATGAAAATAAATTTAAAAAAAGATTTAAAAAAATAGTTGTGTATGAAAGATCAATCGGCGAACAATGATAGGTTAGGTTGGCAAGGCCTGGCTATGACAATGCTTGGCGGTGGACAAGCATTGATTCAATATATATGTATGGTCAGAAAGCGTTTAAAAGTAGAATGATTTTCTCTGATTTTTTTTTTTTTCAAATTTTGAAAACATTACTCTTTATTGATGTGTTCCCCTTGCTGCTTCTCCCATTCGTCATACAACTCGGGCTTAATGCCTGCAAATATTGTTTTCATTACAACACAATGAAAATTTTCTGATTTATATTCAATTCTGCTTTGTATGATCTTTACACTTATTCATAGGTCAAATGAGATCCGCGAATTTTTAGATAAACCTCTTATTGTTAAGACTGTCTTATGAAAGGGGCAAACGATATGCAAGACATTTGCAAGACATTTAATGCGTCCGCAGAGCTTCGGATTGATTAATGCATAGTCGCGTGTGAGAAACCGAACTTTCCAAATTTCCAAGAGAGAGAATTATAATGTTAATATGATTGGTGTTAACCGTACTGTCAAATAGGTAGTTTCTGTACTTGTAGCACTTCTCGATCACATCATGAGTGAAACTTGGACACACTCCTGTGTGGTAGCAAATCAGATCGGAATACGCGTGCAGACCAAGCGCATGTGTCTGAAAAGTTCCTACCTAACTAGGTAAAAATTGATTTGTATATCTTTAGCAATGAAGTATTGTACTAACATATTGAATATTTTTAATTTTTATGAGTGAAGAATAACATGGAAAGTTTCAAAATTTCGAATTTTAGAACACGATGATATTTATAATACTTGCACTGTTTATCGCAATTCCTGTAGCATACACCCTTCCTCCACTCTCGCTGTACATTACTGTCCCTGTTCGGATCTGAATATCACGTAAAATAAAAGATGAAGGGAAGGTTCCTCCGCTGGTATTGACGACGATTGTGTATTTCCCTGCTCACGGAATAAAAATTCCAAAATGAAAATATTGCTAACTCTGTTATCATAGTTTCCAAGCTCGAATAATCGCTCGCAAAACGAATCAGAACAAACACTATGTAACTTTACGTCAACGTAGATCGTGCTTATGGTGTGATGAATCGCATTGAAATCTGAAGAATTGTGTCGTTTTATATGATTTGAAAAATTAAAAAAAAATTCAAGCTGGCGGAACTACACACACGCTGGACCGACTACTATGGCATAAGAAGACTAGTCTTCCTGACCCGTTTAACGTGATAAGAAGAACCCAACACCATCCCTTTCTTTCTTATACATAAGAATAAATGATTTGATTTAATTTGAAAATATTCTTTTTTTTTACTGTTCCTATGTTTTTTTTTTCTGTAGGAAAACGCATTCGGGAGTATAGTTGTGAGTGCTTTCCCATATTCTCCGTTCTGTCAGCACTCTCTCGTACAAAAAGAAAGCGAGAGAGCGTCGCCAGAGCGAACATTTTCAAATTCGCTTGGGCTTTCACCTAACTTACTAAACGTAAACACATTGATCTTGTTAGATTCTTCGATCTTTGATCTTCTGCTGAACTGTTTTACTGAACATACGGGAGGAACATTATCGATTAGAATTGGCGTTTCAAGTTCGAGTATAGCGATCTTGTAGAAGGAGAGTTTTGTCTGAAATTCAATTTGCGTTTTTTTTTTAATTTTCAGTTTTTTTGGCAAATACTCATGGATATGTAATGACATCCCAAGCTCGCCGCTCTGGCCATGCTTTTTCGCTTTCTTTGTACATATGCGCGAGAATATGGAAAAAAACGGAGAGCTTCAAGTTTCATAGAGCGTAGAGTAAGATTCGCTTGGGGTGTGCCTTTAAACATCTAATTCCAATATTTTCCGATGTTGACAAAAATAGATCTCACCGATTGCTTATTAACCGGTATGACATGATGCTTGACCGCGTGTTCATGAGCAATCATTTCGTTCATTTTCGAATCAGCTCTCAATTGGACACTTTCATTCCTAGATGTGTAATACAACACTTTTGAGGAGATCGGCATCGCGAATAGGGTGAGGTTGTAAGGCCTGTGAAGGTCATAAAGAAAATTAATGAGAAAAAAAATGAATAGATAAATTAATTATTTTAAGGCATAACTCGTGATAGTTTTACTCTCAGCTCTGGCAACGGTCTCTCGCATAAAAATAAAACAAGAGAGCATTGTCAGAGCAAAGAATTTCAAAACAGCTGGTACTATAATAACTCACAATTTGACACATTCCGATGCGGTCAACACATGAATGGGACTGATCAGTGCACCTCCACAATAGGATTCATTCTCGAGATCATGAATACGAATGAACCAACTGCCGTCACTTCTGAATCATACTGTAATAACAGTTGCACATCCAGACAAATCACTCCCTCCCAAATGGTTATGTGCTAGATAAAGGTCATTGAAGAAATTGGCTCTGGGTCGGATGAGAACCGATGAATGAGAACCAACGAACCAACTGGATGATAAGTATTATGAGAGACAAGCGCTAATGAATTGACAAAGTATGTATTGTACTCGATTCAGATGGGTGAGAGCCCTCAGCTTTGAAGCTTCCAGGAAATTCGAAGTACTAATCAATATCAGAAGAAGAGCAACAAACATGTTGAAATTCGATTAAACACTTTCATTCCCATTTTATACGTGTTGGTTGTTAGGAAAACGATATGCTTCAGTTATTTTGAATTAAAGATGTATTTTTGTGAAAGTGCTTTTCTGCTGTCGTCGTATGCACAGATTCGTTTTCCCGGAATACGCTTTTTCTATAGAATTCGTTTTACGCGCTTTCTATGGAATTATGTATTTTCTATGGAATTATCGAGTCGTCAACAGAATAATTTCCTGAAATGACAAGGTGAATGCGCCTGCATCATTGCCAGGTCCATATTTTAATTAGCAATCGATTTTGTTAAATGGTTTTTAGTTCGATCATACTTGCCCCAGTTTTCTTTTGCTGATTTTGTTTTTGTCGAAATGCTTTCCTGTGATTATGAAAACCAGAAATGATAATACACTTTAACTTATTAGTACGTGCAAACTTTAACACGACGAGGAGGAGAAGGAAGAGTTGTGGATGAGTCGGAGGACTCGGAGATGGGCGATGGCGTATTCGAGGAGGGGGATGATGAGTAGAAAGAGGCCGAGGAGATTCCAGGACAGCACGAAGATGATTTCTTCAGGATAGTAGTCGAGGAAGAATGTGATAAAATATTCCTGTAAATTTGAAGCCTTTTTGTTGTTTTGTTGTCAATTGCATTCATGATGATATTAACTAAGAATTTAATGTCACGCATCAATCAATCAATCAATCAATCATGTACATAAATCTAGGGAGAATTGTTGCTATTAGAAACCCCTGATATGTCTCCATGTCGCTCATTCAAAACAGAACTTCATTCGCTATTCTTCAATTTCTTCCAGAGATGTCTCTAGTTTTGTGCCCACTATTGATGGTGGTAAGGAATATCGCTAGAATATTTCTAATCCATCGATATTTAAGATTGCATCATCTTCGAGTGCAGAAGTTTGTTATGAAGAAATCGTAGATCGACAAGTTCGTTCGGTGATTTCCATCAATTCTCAAGACTTATTCAATGACTGCAAACAACTATGCACTGATAACGTGAGTGCATGGAAATAAACACAGTATCTTCCAAGAAAGGGGAATAGTCAGTGACTACAAGATCGCGTTATTAGTTGTTTGTTGTAAGGTCACGCGGTAAAGTAGGTCCGAATAAGAGATTAATCCCTCCGGATTGACCTTGAATTATCGCTGGTCTAGGACTTCGTGTGACCATTTAGATTATATTTATTCGTTTTTTACCTTTTTTTAAACCTTTTTACGCCTATTGAAAACCACTTCGATATATCGCGGTGTGAATGCTGCTGAGTTCATATAGGGTGATGTAAACAATAAATTGTGGCAAACTTGTGCTTTTTGCAGGTGCGTGACAAGGATTGACAACTTTATCGCACCCAATTGCAGTCAGACATCAAATTTAATACAGATTGTTGTCAATGTGTCTAATAAATATTAGTGGTTGCAATTAATGAATGAACTGTTGACAGACAAGAAAAATGAGGATGATACAAGTCATGACCAGAGAAATGTGCTTCTTTCTAGTCAGACAACAAAAAATCTTCTTTTTGATGTCAATCGATTCTTGCCTTCTTATTGACATCAAAACGAATATTTTTTATTGTCTGAATAGAAAGAAGCACATTTCTCTAGTCATTCCATTTTTTGGTGCATTTTCACATCCTCATAATAATGAGACGATAGTTCATTACACTCACAGCGAACTGTCTCATATATGAGACACTCAGTGACGAAGTAAGCTTGATTCGCGATTGAGTGACTCACATATGAGACAATTGGAGTGGCTAAGGCCTTGAGCGAGGGTAGAGAGCAATGAGACAATTGGTGTCTCATATTTGAGAGACTCACATACTCTTTTGAGAGTAGCAAAAGACTTTGCACTGAGAGGGTACCGAACTGCCGTGGAACCATAATACCGCACACTAGCCAAGCACCTTACCACTGCGCTACTTAGACATGAAGTAACCCAGAACAGAACTAAATGACTATACGAGAGGGAGGCGCGCAACTCTTGTCTCATTAGCCAGACACCATGAGACACTGATTGTCTCATAACTGCTTTGAGTCATCAACTGTCTCACATGTGAGACACACCGCAATGATGAGCCAATTTTTTCCGAGACAATCTAGTGAGACATTCACTATCTAAGTCATTTCGCTGTGAGTGTAGTCAAAGCGGCGCACCTCAGACGGGTTTGGTGACGCGGCGGAGAGTGTGACAGAGAGAATCATTTGATGCCATCTCGCACGCACACCCTCTCTAATGCAGCCCACCAAACCCGCCTGGCATCCGCCTCGCCCTCTTTATAAGTTGGAAAACGTGATTAGCCATTCATTGTTGCCTCGCTATTACAGAGGCTGAACTAAAGTGTTCTGACATGTATCATCCTCAGTTTTCTTGTCTGTCTACAAAATAGTCACTATCTGTTGCCACATTTATTTATTTCATACTTTTGACTACAATCGTTTTGCTTTTTGAAGTCTGACAACAAAGTTCTCCGATAAAGTTGTCAATCGTTTGCCGTTGTCACACACCTGCAAAAAGCACAAGTTTGCCAAAATTTATTGTTTACATCACCCTATATGAGTAATATTTAAATTTGAAAGAATTGGATTTTATTATTTCCTATGTGTCGATTATGAGAATTATGTAAAGCACGCCTTCATGGCAAGACACGACTAGGTTTTAAAGAAGGGGACCCTCTAGTTTTTTTTCTAAACTGGCTGGGCAGAATTATAGATCACATCTCCCTGAATACTAAGCCACACGCTCTACGCCCTCAACCTGTCAAATCTGATAGAGAACAGAACCCTTCGTGGGTCCCCTTCTTTAAGTCGTTTGCGATGTACAGATGCTACTTTATTCAGGACAATTGTGAAGCATTTGTGTATTCGTCGGAAAAGAAGCGATGTGGTATTCTGGGAGGAAAGACTCAAGCAGCTTGCGGAATTGAAAGAAGCGTATTTCTGAAGACAAAATGTACATCACAAACAATAACAAATATAGAGTCAACCATGACAAGTGCATCCACTACAACACCTCTACCAGGTATGTATGTATGTATAGAGATTATTAAACACTGCAGTGTAAAAATGTTTAAATGTAAACATATATGCTTCTTTCAAAATTTATTTTTTGGTGGTGTATAATTTTTTTATTATTTTTTAATCCTGCAATAGTATTTACACTTTTGCTTGGTACGACATAACTTTTTTCAAACTCAACCGATTATTTCTAGATTTCCAGGGATTTTTTTGAGATACCTAAAGCTTCTAAAATTGGCTGAAAAGATGTTTTATGAAACTAAATTGGTCTCAAGGTATTATAAATTTTCACCGAACTTGTTTAGATATTCCGCCATGCGGAATCCCGACAGCGCTCCAGCAAAGTGACCTACCCGATCCGCTAAAATTTGAACAATACATTATGGAAGAGGATACTGATGGCTACTATTACATGTGTGTATATCACTATTACAAGGTACGTATAAGTTGTTTTTTTAGATATAAATGTAAATAATAATCTTTAAAAATGATTATATTTAGATTTCTGCATCGGGAGAAGTAACTATTGGTTTTGAACCTTTCTTCTGCGAGAATGGCAGGCACGTTTCTTTACAACATCATTATTCTCTCAACCCTCTAGATTCTCAAGAGCCATACGTTCACAAAAACCTCGCTAACCAGTGAAAGGATTTACTTACTTATAGCAGATTAACTTAAATAGATTTCGGTTTATTCGCGTAAGACAATTTTAGAAACATTCCGAGGGGATATTTCCATATGTACAATAGTTTATTGGTCAAAAGCTGAAGCTATCGTCAACCGCAAAATATTTGCCTTAGCTTGCGAAATAGTTAAAAAGATAAAAGAATTTTTAGTATGAACAGAATTAATTTAATATTATTAATAGATGTACAAGCATATTTGCAAGCTCTTTAAATGCATTTTAAAAAAAAATATATTGGTTAGCTAATAATGTTCCATATGCTGTAGAATGTAGAACTATGATTCAAAGAATAGGTCTGATTAACGAAATTAATAGTAGTTATCTCTACATTTATTTCTTAAGATGGATATTGCAATCTGGACAGATAGTATTGGAACAATCGGATAAGGTATTATCCGTCTGACAACTCTGCATAAGACTTGACTAAGTGCCAGCACAGTCAAAACATGCAATTTTATGGATCAGGGTTCTCAAGGGTGCTGATAAAAGATGATCATGGTCATTGTACACATAGAGCCACCGTTGAGGCCAAACGACGTCGCGTTGAAATCGCATTTTTTTTAGTCATTTCTCCATTCCATGGTACTAAAATTGATCACGCATCACTTGTCATGAAAAAGTTTTTATTTTACAATTTTTCAAAACATGGAATTTGGTAACCGAGTATTTTTGTAAGATACATATATGCGACCGGATTGGCTGCAGGACCCTACGCAAAAATTCAGCCAATCCGCGATCGACAATTTTGGAAAATCAACTTGAAGTGTAGTCATTTTCCGTTGAAGTTGATGCAACCCCTTCCACCCCCCTGACTCTACTTCAACGTCAAAATGACTTCATTAAAAGTTGATTTGATACTTTTGCTTGCTTTTACACTTTTGCTTTTGAGAGACCATTTTTGGAAATGTCTGAGTTTTTTAGTTGTTTTTTTGAAAAAAAAAATAGACAGGCGTGACCCAAATTCTGCCCTTGGAGCATAGTCTGCAAATTTTAGCATCATCTGGTGTAGATAAATGACTAAAAACGTGTTATTAAGGCGACGCCTTCTAGCCTAAAAGGTGGCTCTAGATGCAAAATTAACATCGTCACCGGCACCATTGAGAAATCCGATCGCTAAATTTTGATTTGTTGGCTATGCCAAAATTCACTGATGTTAGTCGATTCCTACAAATAAGTTATGCCCGAATACACGATAAAAACATTGTATTTGATAAAACGGAAACAAACATACTATGAAGCTTTATTTACATAAAAATATGCTATTAAAATTCAGATTTCGTGCATCTCTCAGATTCCGCCAGACCAACGTAAGTTGCACAGGATAAGTTGATAATACTTTTTCTATCTTATCTGTAGAGTACGCATTGATTTTGCAAGAAAAGTGTGTCCAAAACCAAAAAAAATATACAATTTTTAACATTGTAATCGAAGCGAAACTAAAACTTCCTGTATTCGGCGCATTTAAAAAGAAGGATAGATAAATAAATTAAAAAAATTCAGATTGTACCTTCTATCACATGGAGGAAGATGGTACCTATACAAGGCTGGCGCTCTTATCCAACACCAGCTATACCTGTCCAACCGGCCAAGTCGTGCAATTCTATACGAATACTAACAGAGTGATAGTCTACGCCCAAAACTTCACGTGCATCGGAATGAAGGAATACTCTCTCGATGGAGTTAAGAAAGCATTGTCAAGTGGGGAATACTCGCATATAAAGTGTGGAGGTGAGCGATCATTATCCTAAAGCATATGATGAGGAACAATTTTTGAAGATGAATAAGAAAGAAAAAAAATCAAATTCTCGATCAAATTTTATCGCTTTTCGAAATCAAAGATTCGAACGCACAATTTATTCCTTCCGTTTACAGCACCAACTACTACTAGCACTACTATTAACTAAACCAACTACTACAAGCACCTTTAAATGACTCAAGCTTATGCATATAACTTCATCTTCATAATATAACTTCATTATATACTCCGTGTTCGTCGTATTTTGATAAATGATGAAATTTTAACTTGTCCTGATCCTGAGTTACATATTAAAAAGAATTCCAGTGTATTGCACAGAAAATTGCACTTCTGAATGGTGTGGAAAAGACGAATTCTGTAGTCAGAGATCATTGAAAAGGTGATCAATATACGTGAACATAGTAGCTAGCAGCACAGAATTCTGGAATTGATGTTTAATGTGAAAAAAAAAGACTACAATCATTATACTGTCAGAGATGTTTTAGAAAAGATGGTCATTGGCAAAATAGCTATTCCACCAGTATCCTAACTGCTAGATTTAATTTCATTGACGAACAATAGGATGCTGTAAATGTAAGCTTATCTTATGTAGTGTTACGACTTCATGTGAAAATCTCCGTGGTTACGGCGGAGGGACGTAAAACAAATCTAATGTCAAATTGGTCCAGAACGACCGCACCGCAGATAAAAAGGCAGAAGAATGAACTGACTGAACTGGCCTTGAGTGTTTTCGTGGATTGTTAGACTATTCTTAACAAGTATCATATTTCGACGTTCTCTTCAGAAGAATTCTTGAGAAGAATTCTCTCATTGTCAGAGAACGAAGGATGCCACTTGAGAATATGATGCCTCCCCTGCTATACCCCCTCTGCATACTATATGCTGAGAGGATAACGTATTGTTGTATTGTATTGTGAGTGGTCAGCAAGCGGTTCGTATTTATACAATAGAGGTCAAGGAAAATCTTCGATTGTTCACGAATTTATCAAAACCTTCACTTCTTCTTCTTTAGAGAGACCTTTGGCGAAACTTTTGCCGGTGTAGAAGTCTGAAAATTTTAATTTTTCGCTTGATTTTGAAGGAAGATTTCTAGAATTTTAGAGTACCTTTGTAATTTTCCTGTCCGATGATACTTTGTCATGTTTCTTAGTGCTCTTCATCGACTTCTTCACTTCCTTCTTCTCTTCTTTCTGTCTTTTCTTACTCAATTCTTTCTTTGAATACTTCAGTCCTTCCTTCTTTCCTTTCTTATCCGATCCATTCTGGCTCACTTCTTTCTTACCAACTTTCTTCAAATCCTTCACTTCTTCCTTTTTGCCTTAATACCAATGTCATTATGAGTCATTAAACAACGGAAAAATCTGAGATGTTTACAATGAAAGTTTTACAGACAGTATCCAGAGTACAAAAGTAAGCAGTGAAACAATTAAATTTGAGGGTTAAACTTTAATGCAATCTACTCTGCAACCTACTATGACATACATAATCCAGACCAACCTTGTTTCTCGCTGATCTTTTGCAACAGATTTTCAATTATCTTCTCCTCACTCGACGATTTCATCAATCCGCCGATCTCGTGAACTCCTTCCTCCCTGAGATCCCTGTCGGAGTGACTTTCGCGGGTATTATCGACGTGCGGATCAGTTGTTTTGTCGCCTGAAAATGAAAAAAATACGGCAGGATAACCTTTAAAAAACCAGAGGTACTGTTCGACAAATGATGATTCTAAAAACAATGAAATAAGCACGCAGAGCTAATTGTTCTTTCCGCTCTGGCAAAGATCATTGGTAGACAACGAAAGTGAGAGAGCATTGCAAGAGCAGAGAGTATAATTCGATCGGGCTGTGTTTTTAATGTACCTCGTACATGTAAAACTCATTGTATCATGAACATAGTAGATTCGAATTAGAGAAAAAAACAATTAAAATAACATAAAATATCCGAAATGTACGGATATCTCACAATCACTCTCTCAAAATCTTGATTGGCCTGATTGTGCACACCGTTCATGATACAATGATTTTTACATGTACGATACCAAGTGTGCCAGTCGACTGCTGATCCGGGAAAATTTCCGGTATATCAAATGTCATGTAGGCGATCCTTATCCACACTTCCTCCATAGTGTACGATATCACTCGTAAAGCGACAAGTGATTCCTTAATTCATAATTATCATAATAAAACTATTTATGAGCCTTATAATAGTAATGAGAAGGCGAGAAGAATAAGCGAAATAAAATGTCAACTATAATTTTATCAATAATGCATAACAATGCACTATGTGTCAGAGTGATAGATTTCTAGCTCGACACAATCGGATATATTAGCGATAGTGCAAGTCCTATTGAACCATTTTTTACAATTAATATAAAATTAAAATATCCATACCCATTTGATAATGACAAAGATAATGAGTAGGAGAAGAATGATGGGGTCCGCAATTAGGATCATCAGATAGAGCATGGCCTGGACGTAATCAATAAAGTACAATATATCGGTTTGATATAATTGATATAGGTTTGGTATAATTAGTATAATTAACGGCACTTAACACCCGGAGCGAATTTGACTCTCTTTTCTGACAATGCTCTCTAGTAGAAAAAAAAGAAAAAGTGTTGTCAGAGCAGAGAGTAAAATTAGCTTGGGGTATATCATTAGCCAACGCCCAAAAATTGTCTTGTTCATACATTTCTTTATTTTCATTTCCACGGAAAGAGCAGCGATCAACAGAAAGACAGCCATACCGAGAAATCGAACAAGTCAAATCCACAGTCGATCAGTTGGCGCCTCGTGAGTGGTTGGTCCTTCTGAATATTAAAAAAATTAATTTAATTTCAAATAGTGAAATATAAAAACTTACAAAACAATTCCAGGCCGTGCAAGCAACCAAAACGTCCTTTGTGTCGCTGATCTATAAAGCAGAAATCATAGTCCGATTTTATCGGTCAGATCTGACCACACGCCCTCGATTTCCTAGCCTGCGAGAGCGTGCGGTCAACGCGGGCAAGAATCTTACCACACAATGGATTCTTCTGCTGTGTGCTTGGATCTCAAGAGCTGCAATTCGTTGATCAGTAAGGAACAAATCACGCTCTTCATGTACAGTGATTTCTCCTGAAAAGAATCCTACAATGAAAGAGAAAACAATCTGAAATGGCGTTCTGCCTTGGAACCCTCAATGTTTGAAACGTCTACATTTAAGTGCTTGACTCCAGCTCAAAATTCCAACTATTTATTCTCTCATTCTACTTACAAATTCTCTTATTTTCCGCAGTTTTCAATAGCATTTTTTAAAAGAAGATAATCGAGTTAATGTCACTCAATTTGGTATTTCGCTGAGTTGTATGGAGTATGAAATTCAGTTATTTGTTTGGTACGAGAGTATTCACAATGACTGTCATGTTTAGATAGTTTTCAGGTGGAAAAGCGCTCCCTGTCCAGTAGAAACCGCCAAATGACTAGAGAAAGCGATATTTAAATGAGGGAGGCAATTGGCCAAACATCTCTCCTTTGTTATACTTTTCATTTTCATTTCTTGTCATAAGTTCAATCGGCTGCTTTCTCATTCTCTCTAACAATAAATGATCTTTCCTCTTTCATTCCTATTTAACTTTTTCTCGTGTTGTAACAACAACCGGTCTCTGTGCTCTTTCGAAGAGAAAGAGAATAGAGAAGTGGTGGCCGAGTGGGTATTAGTCTTATCTCAAAATCTTTTGCTCGTATGTTCAATTCTCTCAAGATGATTTCTTTTTTGCTATTTTTTTCAAAGCATGAAATCAAAAATTTCTTAACAATAAAATAAGAGTAACATTTTTTGAATATCTAGGTGCCAAGATATCATCTCCCTCTCCCTCTCCCTCTCCCTCTCCCTCTCCCTCTCCCTCTCCCTCTCCCTCTCCCTCTCCCTCTCTCCCTCTCCCTCTCCCTCTCCCTCTCCCTCTCCCTCTCCCTCTCCCTCTCCCTCTCCCTCTCCCTCTCCCTCTCCCTCTCCCTCTCCCTCTCCCTCTCCCTCTCCCTCTCCCTCTCCCTCTCCCTCTCCCTCTCCCTCTCCCTCTCCCTCTCCCTCTCCCTCTCCCTCTCCCTCTCCCTCTCCCTCTCCCTCTCCCTCTCCCTCTCCCTCTCCCTCTCCCTCTCCCTCTCCCTCTCCCTCTCCCTCTCCCTCTCCCTCTCCCTCTCCCTCTCCCTCTCCCTCTCCCTCTCCCTCTCCCTCTCCCTCTCCCTCTCCCTCTCCCTCTCCTCTCCCTCTCCCTCTCCCTCTCCCTCTCCATCTCCCTCTCCCTCTCCCTCTCCATCTCCCTCTCCCTCTCCCTCTCCCTCTCCCTCTCCCTCTCCCTCTCCCTCTCCCTCTCACTCTCCTTCTCCCTCTCCCTCTCACTCTCCTTCTCACTCTCCCTCTTGATTGTCCTCCCTCGTATCCCTGTTGCCATATACTACTCTTGGGCGACGCTTGGGGCCGAGTTTTTTTTCAAATATCTCGGACCCAAGAGTCGCCAGAAAAATAGTCAATAGAAAAACTTCTTATCTTTTGGAGACCTATCGAATGGCATATGTTTCATCCCGAAAGTCTATGTTCACTCTTTAGCCACGGACAATTCATTTGTTAAGATACTTTTGGCCAAACGTATCTTGGAAGGTATATATAGCCGTCTCTCGAAGTCATTCGTATATCACGATATACCTATGTTCGGTCAACCGTCTCTCGAGAAGAAAAATTCACTGCTCTCATTTTCTCATTCGTCTATGGTATATCGCTGTTTGGCGGTCTCTACTGTCCAGACGGGCAAGACGGTTTTACACAATGTACGAGTTGGAGGCTTGAGAGTGCGCGTAAGATAGAATGGACACGCCTTCTTCTCGTCCTCTCTCTCCCATACCAACCCCGTCTGGCCTTCGCCGCACTGTTATTTCACTACGCAGTTTCTCTGAAATTGTTGATAGTATTGCGCTCTTTGCTTTTTACTTAAGTACATCTTATACGGATTAAATGATCAGGCTTGCAGTAATGTAACTATAAAGTTAACAAAATGTCCCACCGTCGTCGTAGGTGACACGTTTGCCACACAGCTTCGGATAGTCCAAGTCAGTTAGCTCATAGTATTTAGGAGTGCATCCGGAGCTGAACACATCTGAATGATTCTTGATTGAAAAAAATATCTGACGCATTTTGAGCCTGCAATTACCGTACCCTCTCGCTGTTAAGAGTTTAACCCTAATGAAATGATCCAAAATGGCAACAAGCTGTTGTCAGTGATCTCTCGCTGAATCGTTAACAACCTATTATATTTCAAATTCTTTCATTATCAATAAGTGTGTTGGCACACATAATGCATTTAAAAATCATTAGAGGGAAGGATCACAGTGACCTAGGTGATTCAAGTTTCAGCACATATCATATCTGATGATGAACCATTCGCAAAATGATCAACGGTTTTTTACCAATCGTTATTACCCATTTCGATACAGCTGAAACTTGCGAAATAATTGAAATAAAGAAAAACTCTCCTACACTCTCTGGCCTATTTTATTTCTTTTCAAGAATTTTGAAACGTCTTTGTTGGCGCCATTTTCCTTTAAAGGCACATGCTGAATGAACCTAGAAGGCATACCTTTCGACACTATGACGAGGAGAAAGGCAGAAAGCCACATCGACCAACCGATCCGTCAGGTCAGAGTAGAATAAATAGTAATACCATGCGGCTATGTAATCAGCATTGCATATTAGGAATAAATGGAGTGACGACAATTAAATCATTGAACATTATGGAGATTTTTTTTTCAATTTAATAATAGCGAAAGAAATGTTAAAAAAGAAACAGAAAATACATAACAAAGATACATTGTGCTCAAATCAAACAATACTCTGCAAAAATATTTTTCGGCAATAAAACAGTAGTTAATGTTATTATTAACCTGTTCTCTCTTCACTTTCGTTTCTGCACGCAACTCTATCAAATCATGCTGAAGGTGCGAACTATCCGTATATATTTGCGTTATTCATTTCATTTAAATGCTATGTTGCTCATTGTTAGGAACAATCGATTTTATACTTTTCTGTTGCCTTTTTGCAATATTGATGTGCTCAAACTAAAATGTGCTTACTTATTCATATTAACTATTAAGATGATCCTATATATCACCGTTTCACTATATCTCCTGTCGTTTGCACAACCCACTCCGCTCAGAGAAGTTAACCACAATGGTAAACGATACAACGGTACAATGGAAACAGTCATAATATTTACAGTTACATTTTCTAAAATATTATCAAAAATAGTAGTCATCTGTTCTAGAGATACTGAAAACAGAGATAAAAGTTGAGTGTTTTCAATTATTAAATCGATTCTGAGTGATATCGAAGTCAAAACTAGGTCGAGTCCTTGAAACATAGTTGATACAGGTTGGCAAATGATCACTTTCTCTTTTCTCTCGCTTTCTGTGATCGTGAAGGTATCATTACAGAAGCACGAATAAACGGAGACGCCTACAGGCCAGAAGTGCCGAGGGAGGGAGTGTATCACGCCCATCCCCATACCGAAGTTCCAATCGATCTTTATCAAAGTGAAGAAACAACGGACAACATTGTACCATATCGGCAGCCTGATTCGAGCAGCGATGAAACCGAACCCGAAGATAATCGATCTTCCAATCGTTCTGGTGCTCATTCTTTTAGTGCACAGACCATATAAAGTATTCATAACTCTGTAAATATTCTAAATCCGGTAATCATTCCTACCGTAATAGTTTTTGTTTTAAATTGAACGGAGAGAAAATAACCTCATTAGCAGTAGAAGTTTCCAAAAAAAGGCCATGGCTTTTGGCATTGGTCCTCTCGCGATCGTGAAGCAATGTTTGTGTCTGATTTGTCAACATTCAACTCGTTGCATATACTGATATGAACATATTGTATATACTTTATCAGCGTTTTTTTCCGGACTATCTTTGTTAAAGGCACATCCGAGCCTATTTACTCTCCGCTCTGGAAACACTCTCATTGACCTAATCATTGCATCAATATTAATGAAAGGTTTTGCAAAAGCAATTAAAATAACAATTTGCACTGACTTGTCCACACATTTCATTCTTTACAGTTCGCTCATTTCAGCCAGGTTCTTTCTCTTCATCTCGAAGTGGTTCGTTTCGACCAACGTGGATTTCAAATACCATTTTTTACTCATTTCAGATGATCTCAAATCTCATTGTATCCTCAATTTTATTGGCCAGTGTTGCACAGTCCAATCCGCTGCGGCCAGTCGACCAAACCGGTAAAAGTAATATTTTTTTTTGAATAAATGCATAAAAAAAATTCAGAAGCTCGCACCAATGGGGCTGCCTACACTCCTGGTACAGATGGAATTGTACCTAGTGATGGTAAATTCGATACGATTCCCCACGTCCCTGCTCCACCCAAAGAAGATATAGATGAAGACTTTGAAGTACCTTACCGTAAACCGGTCTCGAAGCGCGTTTCACGCAAAACAGAAGGAAACGATAAGGCAGGAGCCCCAAAGGATCTTGGTTTAGAAGAAACCCAGGACGATTTTGACCCGTTCTTTGTCCGAGGCCCAATCCGTTCTAATCCATTCCTTTCGTTGCTCTCAAAATTGTGAATTATTATGTAAATAAAGATAAATCCTTCATTATGAATATATTATTAAATCACTGTCGACACATCGTGCCCTAGTACATCGTTCATTCTCTGGTATTCACCGACTCACAGACTTGAAGTTTACTGCAAGTCTATTACTAAATAAGTAAACTACTAGTCTTGAAATACCAGAGATTGTGCTCGTATTACAATGAACATGTAAGAATAATATAAACAAATTAGAATAGCAATCGTGGTGCGTCATTTCATACATGAATTCTTTGTCTTCTGCAAAGTAAATGAAATATTCCTTGCAGAGATCACATTTGTGCATCGCAAACAATTGAATCTGATTTCAATTACATAATTAGTCTTTTTTTTTATAATTAAATAATATCGAATGTAAATCTTCTTCACTTCACTCTTTCATTATGATTCATAATCTATTTCACTCCGCTCTCTATGCTCCCTTCAACGAGGTCCTCCATTCGATCAGTTTTCAGTTCTCTTGCTGACCAGCATCAGCATAACATTGAGAAAAAGCTTTGAACACAACAGACTAAGAATCGAATCAATGGGATCGTTGGTACCAGCGCTGTGCGGCAACGCATTGGCGGTTTGCCGAAATTGCCGGTTTTTAATTGCCGAAATTGCCGATTCGGCAATTTCGGCAAATATTTAGAAAATATTTTGCTACATAAAAAATAAATTAAAACGTATTCAAATGGTTTATTGAGGTAGTTCTAAAAGCATGTTGATTTTTTCTCTGTAGTGTATTCAAAATACGCCATATTTATCATACAGTATTCGACCTTTGAAATCGATTGCTCTGTTTGATTGTAAATTATAACTTGTTTTAGTTTTTGTTTGTTTATTCTACGCGTTTTATGATTTTCTTTCTTTTTCATTCGCGCATTCAGAAATGGGTAAGGTCAGCAAGTACTTTGAACCCTCGATTAACGGCGATTTCACCTGTAAGATGCGCAGAACTTATACATGCAAGAAGACCAAAACAGGTTAATATTCATTTTATTTTCGTATTTTTTCGGATTTAAAATCTTCATTTATTTCAGGATCAACTTTCCTGCAGATCAATCACATCAAAACCAAACATACAATAGTATTTTATGTGCACTATAGATTTCACCCTGTTTGTATTTGTTTTCCGCCACTGTCACCACATAAATAAATATTATTATTATTAAGGAGTATGCAGAACTTTTAACTTTTAACTTTTAAAATAAGATATCAAACAACGTCACTATGAGTCAGCCTGTTTCCTCATCGAATTCTCAAGTGACAGTTATCGCGTTATTGATTCATTACCATTTATAATTATTCGTCATTTATTACCCACTCCCCATACCCGATTCCACTGATGCGTTATGCCGATACGCTGACAACACGACGGACCTCCATCAACCCAGTATTATTACATATCTGTTCTATCTCATAGTTTGTGATGGAAATAAAGAATGAAAGAAAGAAAGAAAGATTGTAGATGGAAGATTGATTTATTGCAGAATCCACCCGCGCGCAATCTAGGCAACGTTGAGTGCGCGATACTCCGACGTCATCCCGTGGTGCTACCGTATCCGTGAGTGCTCAGAGTGCATGGGTTGTGGCGAAGTTTCCGATTTCATTTAGGATCACATCGGACGAAGTGATATCATCGAGTGTAGGAGATGGCATGGTGTACGCGGTCGTAGTGAGGAATACGGTAGTCCAACGATCTATCGATTTTGGGGTTTGATGTTTGATGTTTGATCTATGATTATCGATTTTATGTAGAATTCTGAATCGGATACAAGGAGGGGTGTCATCTTTACGTGAAGGCGACTTGCTGGTGGCATGTACTAGGTAATCAATAATTTAAGGGACGAGTTGCAAACATAAATTACTTTTAGTAATTATATATGATTCTAGCATATTGTATCCTCATTTGCATATTTCTTTTCCAATTTTACTAAAGGCACACCCGAGGTAATTTTACTCTCGCGAAATAAAGTGGGCTAATGCTTCGACTTGGAAGATCCATAATTTATGTCGTTCAGGAGCTCGGTTAGATGTGTTTCTGGCTGGGAAAATGGACGATTGAAGGATGATGTGCGTGATAGTTACCGTACTACTTAGGCTCATACCTACAGTATTCTCTTCATCTACCATACTCACTAGGGAATGGTTTCTTTGATGCATGAAATTACGGTTAGTGACCTACATAGCGATAATCAGCATGGTCAGCTTAGTAAGAATCAACTTTCAAAAGCTGCAGTTGATAGATTTTTTGAACGAAACCCGTCGCATATCCGCCGCACGAAAGACAGCCAAAGTAGATTTTTTGGACTTGATTTTCATTGAAACAGCAATTTTTTGCTGGAATTACCATACAGACACAAAATGTTGTCTGGGGAATCGAAGTTGTGTTCAAAAAGTGGAAAAAAAATGCAACTTTTTGGCTGTCTTTCGTGAGGCGGATATGCGACGGGTTTCGTTAAAAAATCGATCAACTGCAGCTTTTGACAGTTGATTCTTACTAAATCGACCATGCTGAACATGGCTATGTAGGTCACTAACCGTAATTTCATGCATCACAGAAACCATTCCCTAGTCAATCAAAAAACGAGAGAAGCATTGATATTGAGTGATAATAAAGATGATACTGTTCACTGTTGTACGAATATAAATAAAAGATTTTAAGCTGACTTATGCTTGCACAGCACCAAACACCTTCTTGATCTGTCTGACCCTATCGATATTTACATCTTTCTCTGTCTTATTGTTGATCTCAAATGGGGAGAGAAACTGGGGAGATGGAGAGGATCGACAACAAGCGAAGATATCATATTTATTTATTTACATATTTTTTTTTCTATCAAATATAAAAGGGATTGATTAATTTCCGTCGCATAACTACTAACATGACATACACATAGCATGTATATATACATATTCACTAACTACTTTGTCATTTAGATTTAGATAATATTGACTAAATATGTATGATAACCACTAACGATAAGAACAAGGCTGAACACAAAGTCTTTGTGATGCATAATGGTGTAGTTTCACGCGTTCACAGTGTCGATTGAATGATAAGTTAGGACAATGTCTATTTCTATCTGCAGAAATGCCTATAGTTTGCTTCAAAGATAGGAAGTGGATCCCTCTCTGTTAGATCAGTGATAGAGTGGACAGTTGATCAGACTAGATCGATGGGCAGAGACGCAGAGAGTCATCGCGCGCGCACTGAACTTTATTTACCACCACTGTTGACAAGGGAAGTATAAGAAATATCTTTTAGACTTTTGAACGAGACTATTTTTCCTCGATAGGTATAGGCTATATATGGACGGAACCAAAAAAAAATAGCTGCGACCAAGCACTTTCAGATTTTATATAATTTATTAAACTTTGTGAAAAAATTCTTCATTTTTTTGAAGAAAAAACACACTGTGTAGGCGACAAGGAGCGTATGAAACAAAGCGCTCCTGTAAGAGCACTGAGAACATGGCAGCGTGGTGTAGTGGTTGTGTGTACTCTTCTTGCTTGGGCTGTGGGTGGTTCGAGTACACCTATAGATATTTTTCTTTTTCATCTAATAACTTCTACGAAATTCATCAACAAAACAAATTATTAAAATTATACATGTCAAATAATATTTCAACAACAATGGTAGCAGTTAACAAAACAATTCCCGCGCAATCGACGATCACATATCGAACATTTGATGAAAGAAAAATTGGGACAGGGTCTCTCGCAGATTACAACAACATCTTAAAAGATGTCGTCTTGTGCACGCACGAACGTTTTGAGTGGAAAAAAAATTAACAAAATTTTTTTCCATTTTTTCCATCGAAAGCACAAGTCCAAAGCTGTCAAAAATGAGTAAAATAAAAATGTCTATAGGTGTACTCGAACCACCCACAGCCCAAGCAAGAAGAGTACACACAACCACCACACCACGCTGCCATGTTGTCAGTGCTCTTACAGGAGCGATTTGTTTCATACGCTCCTTGTCGCCTACACAGTGTGTTTTTTCTTCAAAAGATGAATAATTTTTTCACAAACTTTAATTAATTATATAAAATCTGAAAGTGCTTGGTCACAGCTAATTTTTGGGTTCCGTCTATATATAGCCTATACCTATCGAGGAAAAATAGTCTCGTTCAAAAGTCTAAAAGATATTTCTTATACTTCCCTTGTGAGACGGGTAGCGGGCGGGGATAACTTCACTCAAAAAACTAAAAAAAATAAAAAAATTAAATTTTAATAAAATAAAGATTCTAAATCACTGATAATTCCCTTGACACATATTTCGTAAGAAAAGTCAAATAAGTCGAAATATCTGCGAAAGAAAATATTATTATTTTCTGGCGTACGGAAATTTATTTATTTATTTGATAAAGCTGAGTAAGGCGCTCATGCTAATGCTAATACAAATTGTAAGGTAAGTTTTTCAATGTTTATAATTGTTTTCAACAATTAATTTTGTTCCATTTTGTCTTATTTTGTAATTTTATATATGATAATGAATTGCACGAGATTGTTACCATATTTTTCGCCCAGCAATACATTTTTAAATGACAGTATATCATTTTGTTTAATAAGTCATTTCATTTCGTTCGCCATATAGCATGCTTTGAGCAGTAGAGCAAGCAGTTCGATGATGCCCTCTGGATACTGTAACATGATTAGTACTGTAATTTTAGAGATTTATTGGTTTACGTCTGAATCATCGATTGTTTCTTCGTTTTGCAGTGGAGAACAATATTATTCTTTTTTACTATTGATTCTGCCCTTTTGGAAAGCAAAGCATGATATATTTAGTGTAGAATTGTGAATACTCGGTTATCTTCATTTGTAACGTTTGGTTGAACTTGTAATATTCTGTGTGAGACCAGATGGATGAAGGGAGAAACTTTATAATTCAAAGGATCTTTTCAACCTTAGCGTCCATAGTCTTTTACATTCATTACTTCCTGTGTATCTATTTTCTATTCGGTTGTGTTTTCTAGTCAAGTCGTTGATTTTCATATTTTCACATTGTACATTGTAGGTAATCCAATCTCACTGATGATGAGGAAATAGTCCTCGAAACGTCTGAGTTATAAAGTTTCTCCCTTCATCCATCTGGTCTCACACAGAATATTACAAGTTCAACCAAACATGATATATTTAGTGCAAAATGTAGTATGTTCATGGTGTTTCTAACGAAGGAGAATCAATAGATTTGATATGTGCTATTATCTCAAGATGGATGCATTATCAACATGCTGCTGGAAGTCCGGTTGGCAAGTATCCTACTCGTGGGTGTGATGATCTATTATAATAAGGGATGTATATTTGGTCGTGTGCAGGAAAATCTAACAAAAAGTATATGCCATCGATTTTTGTAGCTCTCAAATTCTACTGTTGTCGTCAGTAGTATACATACATATTGCTTTATTGTTACGTCACAGCAAGAATATATGTTGCGCTGAAAAGACAGACTAATATAAGACTTTTAAAAATACAAAAATGTTCAAAAAAAAATGCAAAAAAGTTATCCCTCACTAGGAATCGAACTTTCGAAGAAACAAACTGTTCGGACATGTTAACAGATACGTTATCCACTAGGCCATGGGCATATTCTATGCGAAACGCCAAAAGTTTTACATATACTCACTTGAGCTTCTACATATCTACCGATGTATGGCTCCGCCCATTTCTAGTGGGCCCTATGTATATACCGATTTTGTCTCCGCCCTTTTAACTTCGCGGGGTTGGACACCACACACCAATGTTAACACACCCAAATATCTTTATCAATTCAAGAAAGAAGGCGGCCAGAAGACGCATCTTGAGAGAAGATCCTGCGTTCCGTTCTTCTGAAGAGCATGTAGTAGATGATCGATGACGATAGAGACGACCCTCGGACCTCAAAATCAACAGCGATGAAGATGATTCGACCTGCAGTTGAATGTGAAGTTAGAATGGATACAACGATTCGGCTTTTCTACTAAGACCACTAACTATAAGTACCTTGGAGCGCAGTTGACATTGTAGATTGATATTAGTTATGAATGACGACGTCGAGAAGACCCACGGTACCAGGCCCTGAAATGGGCTTGAATTGAGTTAAACGAATGTCTGAAATAATAAGAAACTCTCCTCATGAATCCGAGTTGTTGGTGCATCTTGAATCATCGCTCGCTTCTTCAGAATCCTACCATTGACGCCGTTGATGATCTTCTTTAGGCAACGTTGGTTGAGCAGGAGAAGACGACCTATAAAATGAATAAGAAATTAAAATAATAATTAGTTCTCATCACTTTGTATACTTTTTAGAATCTGTCAATGGGGTACACTGAAGGGTGAACAGAACACTGACAAAGATTTATGTTCCATTCTTTCAAAATTGTTGTAGTACATATTCAATATGATGCAGTGTTCGAAAGCAAAAAAAAAGAGACGAGTCGTCACTGATTACACCCCCCCCCCTTCGCTTCATTTAGGAACTTTAGAACACAGTCGATAATGCATTGTTACATTCATCTCACCACCATGTAAAGGTTTTGCTATAAAGAGTCACGTCAGGTGTACGTAGGGTATTGGGTCCCAAGTGGAAAAGAGTGAGCGACATGGGTTACTGTAGGATGTGAAGCCAAAAATTATTGAGCGACGATTGCGTTAGTTTCGTACAGTAACCTTATGGACGTTCAGAGTTTTCCAAATGGGATCCAAACCTCTGCATACATCGACGCGACAACGCAAATGTAAAGTGGAGGGCAGGTGAGGATGACAAATGTAACGATGCATAAAGAATACTAGATATAAGGTTCGTACCATTCACACGTTTGACGAGAATGACGTCCATCGCATTCCGTGTTGTGCCGCAGAGACGTGGCCCTTGTCCCTGATGTCGTTGTAGCTGTAGTTGTCATCCTTGTCGTTGTCACTGATTCTCGCTGATGCCATTGCTGCTCGCTCTGAAAATGAATTGAATGATTTCACGATAGAGATGGGGACCGGTTGTAAAGTTCAATGACCAATAGGAGAAGCGAGAGGAAAGAAGATGACCGAAAGCATCAAAAGAATTCAACAAGAATAGGAAGACGTGGCCTAGATATGATAATCATGGATCATATGCAAATTGGAATGCAATGGATGAATGGATAAACAACAACTGTGATAATATGTATATGCAAATGAAAACAGGAGATCGATCGATAGAGACAGAAAGGGAAAGACTGACAATGCGTGACATGATAAAAGCAGAGCAGAGGGGGAGGAACGTCCATTCAGGAACACTGACACTCTCAATCAAAACGTTCGAGAAGGCGAAAATTCTGGTGACTGAGAGGTATTTACGGATTCAAAGGGAGAAAATATTGAAATTCAAAATGTCTTGCAGAAGGAGTGAACCGGACTGTCGAAATGGAGAAGGAGAAGAGAGAAAGAGGGAGGTAAAGAGGGAGAGACACAGAATAAATATTGATCGAAATAATATGAAAAGGGAATGTATTCGAACGAAAAGAAGAACACTATGCAAGAGATAGGGATAGGGACAAAAGATCAGCAAAAAATTAACTTGAACATGCGTGAAAAGTTCAGACTATTGAAAAGACGCCAAATCAACCAACTAACAATAACGTATAATACTATAATGACAGAGGTAGAGGTCGAAAAATAGCATGACAGAAGGAGAGGGAGGGAAAAATTACGAAAACGAGTATAACAGTATGTAGCTACGATGGATTTGTCGGGAAGAATGGAAGGTCTGCAGCGATTCCTAAACAGTATCGATGGTAGATCATGTTCACGTGCTGTCTTTCCTTCCTTGTACTCTCTCAATTATCCCTACTCTCTCACTCTGTCTCTATCTCTGTCTGTACTCTCTTCTGTCTGGCCACCCTCTCATCTGATCAAACAATCATAACATAACAATAGGATGATCCTTTGATCAGAGTGATCTACCGTCGATTTTGTTTATCTATCATTGGTTCTCTCAACTTTCTCTCATTTCCCCGCCAAGTTCAACAGAGGCACGTGTCGCTACGCTCTTTCGTGCCATGTCGATCAATATTTCGTCAGTGTCTCTTCTTCTTTGTCTTCCTCTGTCTCTATCCTTCTCCATTTCGACAGGCCGGTTAAGCCCTTCATTTTGAATTTCTATATTTTCTCCATTTGAAACCGTACATACCACTCATTAACCAGAATTTCCACCTTATCGAACGTTCTGTTTCAGAACGTCAGTGTTCCTGAATGGACGGAATCGATCGATCTCCTGTTTTCATTTGCATATATTATCACAGTTGTTGGCTATCCCTTCATCCATTGTATTTCAATTTCCATATGATACATCATTATCATATCTAGGCCACGTGTTCCTATTCTTGTTAATGTCTTTTGATGGTTTCGGTCGTCTTCTTTTCTCTCGTTTTCCCTATTGATCATTGAACTTTTCCCCCGCTCCCCATCTCTATCGCGAAATCATTCAAATCATTTTCAGAGCGAGCAGCACTACGTGAACTTGGCATCAGCGAATGGTTGACAAGAATCGAATTGCCACGTCACGGCTTCATAAGATGGACTGTGATGATTATGGACGTCGCTCTCGTCAAACTTGTGAATGGTACGAACCTTACATCTCGTTTTCTTTATACATCGTTACATTTGCCCACCTCACCCACCATGTTACATTTGCGTTGTCGCGTCGATGTATGCAGAGTTTTGGATCCCATATGAAAACTCTGAGCGTCCATGAGGTTACTGTGCGAAGCTACAATCATCAATCAATACTGGCTTCACATCCTGCAGTAACCCATGTCGCTCACTCTTTTAAATTTTGGGACCCAATGCCCTACGCACACCCGACGTGACTCTTTATAGCAAAAACCTTTACATGGTGGTGAGATGCATTATCGAATTGTGCCAAGTTCTAAAGTTGCAAAATGAAGCGAAAGGGGAAGAGAGAGATTGTGTAATCAGTGGAGATTCGTCTCTTTTCTTTACATTGCTTTCGAACACTGTATCATGTTAAATATGCGCAATAACAATTTTAAAGAATGGAACTTAAATCTTTGTCATTGTTCAGTGTTCCCTTCAGTGTTTCCAATTGACAGAGTCTAAAAGAGTATACAAAGTGATGAGAGCATTGCCAAAGTTCTAATTATTATTATAATATCTTATTAATTTTATAGGTCGTCTCATGCTCAATCAACGTCTGAAGACGATCATCAACGACGTCGATATTTGGATTATGAAGAAGCGAGCGATGGATGACTCAAGATTACTCGGATTCATGAGGAGAGTTTCATATTATTTCAGACATTCGTTTAACTCAATTCAAGCCAATTTCAGGGCCTGCTACCGTGGGTCTTCTCGACGTCGTCAAAGATGACGAATATCAATCTCCAATGTCATCTGCGCTCCAAGGTACTTAGTTGAAAGGCCGAATCGTTGTATACATTCTAACTTCACATTCAACTGCAGGTAGAATCATCTTCATCGCCGTTGATGATGTCAGGGGGGTCGTCGCTATCGTCATCGATCATCTACTACACGGTCTTCAGAGGAGCGGACGTCGCAGGATCTTCTCTCAACATGCGTCTTCTGGCCGCCTTCTTTCTAGAATTGATAAAGATTTTTGGGTGTGTTAACATTGGTGTGTGGTGTCCAACCCCGCGAAGTTAAAAGGGCGGAGACAAAATCGGTATATACATAGGGCCCACTAGAAATGGGCGGAGCCATACATCGGTAGATATGCAGAAGTTCAAGTGCGTATACGTAAAACTTTTGGCGTTCCGCATAGAATATGCCCATGGCCTAGTGGATAACGTATCTGTTAACATGTCCGAACAGTTTGTTTCTTCGAAAGTTCGATTCCTAGTGAGGGATTATTTTTTTGCATATTTTTTGAACATTTTTGTTTTTTAAAAGTCTTATATTAGTCTGTATTTTCAGCGCAACATATATTCTTGCTGTGACGTAACAATAAAGCAATATGTATGTATACTACTGACGACAACAGTAGAATTTGAGAGCTACAAAAATTGATGGCATATACTTTTTTTTAGATATATACTTTTTGTTAGAACATACTACATTTTGCACTAAATATATTATGCTTTGCTTTCCAAAAGGGCAGAATCAATAGTAAAAAAGAATAATATTTTTCTCCACCGCTAAACGCAGAAACAATCGATGATTCAGACGTAAACCAATAAATTTCTAAAATTACAGTACTTCTCGTGTTACAGTATCCAGAGGGCATCACCCCATCTTTAAAAAAAAGAAAATCAATAACCGCATACCGTAATCATTTTCCATTGCTCTGCGCAAAGCTACCGTATCCACATCGCACATGGCTATCGATCGACGGGTTAGGCAATTGGTATGAGAGAAGGAAAGCGATGAAGACGATGTTGGGAGTAGTATCTGATAAATTTCCTATTTGATATTGAAAAAATAACGAGAAAAGAAAGTTGTTTTTCAAACAAGCAATGTGCAGCTTTTTTCGAATATCACCGATCACAGAAGATGATCTTTGATCTTTATCATCATACATCAAACAAACTAAATGAGCCATCGCCATCTCCTCATTCTCCTCATCTAATCGCTGTTGTATCACAGAGAATCAATCGTTGATCTCTAAAAAATCAATACTCATCACGGATAAATGTCAGTATAAGGTACCGTCGGGCAAATCGATCTCCGGATAAAATCGATAGTTCAATCGATAATCGTCATCTGATATATCCTCATCGCCTTCGCGGGCAGCTTGTTCACTGTAGACTTTTTTTTAAATTCTAACAGGCACTAGGTCGATTGAGAACCAACTGGATGAACTATTCACATGTGAGACACAAGCATTCATGAATAGACAAATTATGGTAACCGTTCTCATCCAGTCGGTTTTCATCCCACTTAGTGCCTTCTAACACATTCCTCCAAGAGAATCGGA
This sequence comes from Parapristionchus giblindavisi, assembly GCA_943737045.1. NCBI lineage: Eukaryota > Metazoa > Nematoda > Chromadorea > Rhabditida > Diplogasteridae > Parapristionchus > Parapristionchus giblindavisi. The sequence continues at coordinate 706,362 of CALSFV010000214.1, read as the reverse complement.
AAAGGACGGCGGAATATGCCCTACTCCCAATGTCTAACAAACATATCACAGCACACCACAGTGTGAACCTGATAGATATTGATTGATTGATTGATGGAAACTCAAAATGAGCTGGTCGTCTATTTTCAAAAAAAAATATTTCCACAGGAATAGTTTTGAATAATAGAATGGTCCATGGCCTCAACCTAGAAAATCGATAATCATGATTAACCACAGTAAAATAACTCGTAGTAAAATATCTTTCCCACATCGTTCTACTCATCTTCTCGTCTTCACAAAATCATAAATTCTCCAATATTTCTTCCTTATCCATCTCCCACTGAAGGAGCTCCTCCGATGAGGCCGAGAAGGAGGCCGGAAATGCGAATTATCCAAGTCGTCTAATGGCCCTATCTTATTCTCCCTCTATACCTCTACTTCTGCCTCTATCTCTACCTCTAGCTCCACCTTTAACTCTACCTCTTCTTCTACCATTATCAATTCATCTACTGCTCCTCCTTCGCAATATTTTATCATTTTATTGAATTATTAGTTGTCAATTTTATATATTGCATGTCCATTGAAAATTTCATTTTTTACAGTTCACAAATATTTCAAAATATAAAATTAAACCCCTTTTAAAAAACTACACAAATTCTGACAAAGCATACAAAAGCTAGCGGGACCCAACACACCGCATATCACGCGTGTCGCGTAAGGTTCGAACAAACGGTGGCACATTGAAAAAGTCGAAAATGAGCAGAAGTCATTTTTCGGTAGTCCATATGGTCCCTAACAAGATAGCAAGAGCTTTTGTGCATATCTTCATTTTTGACGTCAAGAGACATCGTCAAACTTTTTGGAGGCCGAAATTTGCCAACTTTGGAGCTCTGTAGCTGTTCGGGGATTGGTTTTCGTATCGAGTCGTCAAAAGAAGAATTTACTAGAACGTCCAGGAGAATGCACCTGCATCATTGGCCGATCGACAATTTAATTAGTATTTTTGTAAATCGATTTTGTTAAATGGGTTTTAACAAAAATCGAAGCCGAAGGTTTTCAATAGCTCGATCGACTCATCTTGTCGAGAGCAATTCAACGGCATACTGACCGTTTTTGTATGAGGTTGTGCTCGGAAGATATGAGCATTTCAAGATTTTCATTGCGTGCGATCACACGAAAGAAGAGTGACGCAGTGATCTACTCACTCTTCTGCCTCGTATGAACAATTCTCCCAGTATCATTAGTTTTACTGTTGTTCTAGTACATCTCTTAGCTATTTTTGATAACTTGTGAATATTCATTTCCATAATTCTGTTCATAAATCATAGCCAATCAATGAATATTAATATCTTTGAAGGCAAATTACAATACGACAACAAAGAGGCTTCAAATTCATAGGAATATTTCATCACACTCTTCCTCGACCACTATCCTAAAACATTCATCTTCGTGTTGTCCAAAAATTTTCACGTCCTCATTCTCTTCATTCTTTCCCTCCTCCCTCATCGTCCAGCTAAGAGTCCCCCGACTCATCCCCAACTCTTCTCTTCCACGTCCTGTTAAAGTTTACTAAAACTGATAAATTAAGGTGTATTCTCTTTTCTGGTTTCCATAATCACAAACATTTCAATTTGCCTTGTAAATTCATTATTAGTTCTTTCAATTTCAACAAAAGAAAAACCAGCAAAAGATCACTGCGGCAAGGAGGATCGAACCCCTGACCGTCAAAACTAAGCGCCGAGATCTTATCCACTACACTACAGAGAGATATTTGGAAGGTTGATAGAAGAGCGTATCAACCAATCAGGATGGCTTGTGTTGGAAACAACACGGATTTCACCATCAAAAAAATCTTGAAATGATCATATCTTCCGAGCACAACCTCATACAAAAACGTTCAGTATACCATTGAATTCCTCTCGACAAGATGAGTCGATCGAGCTATTGAAAACCTTCGGCTTCGATTTTTGTTAAAAACCATTTAACAAAATCGATTTACAAAAATACTAATTAAATTGTCGATCGGCCAATGATGCAGGTGCATTCTCCTGGACGTTCTAGTAAATTCTTCTGTTAACGACTCGATACGAAAACCACTCCCCGAAGAGCTACAGAGCTCCAAAGTTGGCAAATTTCGGACTCCAAAAAGTTTGACGACGTCTCTCGACGTCAAAAATGAAGATATACAAAAACGCTCGGGGCTACCTCTTAGTTACCATATATACTACCAAAAAATGCATTAATATGTGGGGGTCAGAAAATGTGCCAACCACCCACGGATTTTACTCGATTCTTCAGTGACACGCGTGATATACGCGAAAAATTCTTTTTTTGCCAAAACAAAAGCTCGTCCCCTATCACAATTTTCCGAAAAAAATCAATAGGTTGTATGTCTTCCCTTCTCAGGTTTTTGGGGATCCATCAAGCATTCTTCTCGGAAGTCTTTTGCTATGACTTGTGGACTTCTTCTCCCTTCTCTCTTCGATTTCTATCCGACTCCTTAGGTCATATTCGATTCCAACACGCTACTGTCCCTCCCTCTACCTCTACCCATACCTCTACCTCTACCTCTCCCTATGCTTCTCCCTCTACCTCTACCTCTACCTCTACCTCTACCTCTACCTCTCCACTCTCCTTAGATCCTCTTCTCCCCTTAGGCCATCAAAACTTCTCTATCCTTAGTGGACTAATTCTTTCCTTTCATACTTTCATATTTTTCCGAGTTCGCGCTTCACTTTTGCTAAGTGCTGTCGTTAATAAACGTTGGCTAAATGAAATATTCACCTTAAACATTTCCTCGATCAGCAAGTCATTAAAAGAGTTTATCAAATTTTTCACTTTTTTAAAAACATTTCAGTTTATCGGCTACTGTAAAAGAAGTATCGTTTTAAGCGTCCAATTTATAAGAATTTCTCAGTCATCGACAATTCAGGAGCTCATTCACGTTGCTAATTTCGATCTATTTGATGTTGGTTTTCATTCTAGTGCCGAAGTCAATTTCACATCTAACACTTTTTGTCTACTTTTTGCTTGGTTGCCCATCCTGGAACTTTCAAGTTTCAGCAGTTTTATATTTCAATCTCAAGGGGCTGTTTTCTGATTCCACCTTCGCATATGCCTGCTATTATCAAATGTCCATGCCATGGTTGTTTGACTCTCCGCTCCGGCAAAACTCTCTCGCAGACGAGGATGGTGAGAGAGTCGGTTCAGAGGGCATAGTTTGAATAAGCTTATTGTTTCTCTTTAAATTCAAATGAGAAAAAAATAATGATGAATTGTAAATGATGTTGAGCGGGCAAATTTCAACAATCAGTTTGGCATTATTGACAAAAGGTCTTCTTCGTTAAAAAAATTTCCGCCTTCGCTCATTTCCAATGCGAACTCTGCCTTCCTAAATCATCAATTTTCTTATAATTCCTATTTCTTAAAAATTTCCGATCACGCAATTCATTCATTAGAAGAAATAATAACTATTGAAGGGGCGAAGAAGCTAAGGTGCTCAGAATGAAATATTCTCTTGTGAAAACTGAGCGTTCTCCGATCCTCTGAAAGAGTGCTCAAAATATTGTATCTGTACACTCTAGCCGCAGTTTGTCAACATTCGGCGAGAAATTTTGGTCAGAGCGTTTGCTATTTACTTCCTCTTATAGTACAGAGTTCATTGTGAATATAGATTCTTTATCAGATGCTTTTCTTTTTTTCATCGAATTCCAGTATTTTGGGGTGGTTATTATATCAATCGTACTACATGAACTTTTATCAGCCTTGTTTTGGCCAACGAATTACATGACTTACTTGTATTCGGGTGCAGATTTTATAATAACCACCATAAATTCCCGGAACAGCATATGTGTGATAGGTTATTCAACGAACCCATGTTGGCAATCAAGCTTTATTTAGAATAAAGCTCTTTAGTACATTAAAAGGAACTTAGTGCACTTCCGTATACAGTGCTAATTGCTATCTCCGAACCTTTCACACTATGTTCACTTCTGCGAGAGAGTCTTGCGACAGACTTTTAATATGTTTAGTGATATGCCTTCCGGTACCAGAACTCTTTTTTTTCTTCTCGTTGTAATGTGTTCCGAGTTCCCCTTTACCGCACGCGATTTGAATCTTCTCACTACCACTTCTCTCTTCACGATATTTTCACGCATTGGACGGTATAGCCAATGGCACGTCACCGCCTACACGATTTGTCCAGTTTATTTTTGCTTCCTTACTGTTTAAAGGCGCACCCAAGCTAATTTGAAACTCTCGTCTCTGACAAAAATCTCACTCTTTCTTTGAGAAAGGTGCTGAGAAGCAAATCAGCTTGGGAGTATGTCTTAAAGTTCATAAATAAACGAATATCGATCTTGGCATTTTTTATCTTCGTATTTATCGCAAATCATTTATCCATCAACTGGCGCCAATTTTTCGTTATATTTTCGTAGAAATCGAAACGTGTTATGAGTCAATCGAATAAAATAATTCAATTACAGCGCCCAGAGCTCTATGCCCGTTGGATTTATTGGATGTAAGAGTTGAACTGTTCGTACTGTTCCGACAATGTTGGACTTTCACTTGACGCGACGCGTACGCTCGACGCGCTGCGGTCCGCGGCGGTTTCGCGCTGCCCTGCTATCCATCGTCTTCCTGTGCATCGTGGTTGGTGTGGCGGTGTGGCGTGCCGCGGCGCGAGAGGATGACTACGCCAGTGTAGATGAGAGGAGACGGGTGAAGAGGCAGTTCATCACGATTGAGGACGACTGTGACGACGTCAAAGGTAGTTGAAACTTCAGTATCTTAAAGGGATACCCTAGCTAATTGGAAATTCTCGACTTTGGGCACACTCTCTAGCTTTCTTTGTCTACCAGAGAACATTACCAAAGCGGAGAGTTTCAAACTTTCTCGGATGTGCCTTTGAAATGATCGATCTCACCAAAAGATCAAAAGCCAGATAAGGATTCCAAAGTGGTGTTTCTTTTTCAAATATTCCTGCAACAAAATCCGTATAAAAAAAGGAAATATTTGGGAATAAATCCAAAATTGCAGGCCCTTCCAGTAACTCCTCGTTGTTTCCGCCCGACGCATTTTCGCTGGAAACAAGACGGAACGGAGCGATCGTTCTCCACTTTGCGGGTATCATTAATCACTCGATTAATCTATCGATGTATTGACAGAGACAATTGAATCAAATTTTCTATCTCCATAGATTATGAACATATGAGTCTTGTGCAAGTATCGACATTTTTTGAATTAGTTGTTTAGAAGGCATTCATAAAGGCACACCTCCCGCTAATTTTACTCTCCACTCTTGCAACGATCTCAACAAATAAAGCGATAGAGCCTTGCCAAAGCGAAGAGTTTCAAATCAGCTCGGATGTGCCTTTAAAAGAAGGTAAATATTCTCTCAGGTCTCGTCTACATGTTTGTCGCCCTCGCTATCGTATGCGATGAGTTCTTCGTGCCTGCGTTAGGCGTGCTTACGGAAAAGGTTTATATTATTATTATTTTATGATACTGATGAGTCACAAAATGTAAAGAACAACCAAAAAGAAGTAAGAAACGGAGACTTTTCTCTTCGCCTTCTGTTCAATTTTCGGGACTTTCAAACCATGCCATACTAATCAAAGTAATGGATTGACATAAAATATTCCAAGCAATGAATATTTTGACGGTAATTTTCTAAATGTTAAGTAATCAATTATCATGGCACATGTTCAATTTATTGAAATTTTTATGATGAAAAATGTTAACACGCGATAACAAATTAGTGAGAATTATCGTCTACTCAAATAGGTGTCGGGAAAAATATCGAGTTGTGAGATATTTGGGATAATTTGTAATTATTATGGTGAAATCGAGTTCACGAAAAATCAATTTCATTTTGCGCGCGATAAACTTGAAGAAACTTTGGAACTTATTCTACAACCATGAGAATGCCACGAATATGTGTTCTAAAATGCAATGAATACGCACTTCCAAAATGCTCCGGAAATGCTCCCTCGCTTGCTATGCCTACGAGAGAGTGTTGCCAGAGAGGAGAGTTTCACATTAGCGCGGGTTTGCCTTTAATGGGCCTTCTTTATCCTAGTCAAACGTTGTACTGTGAATCGGGAATATTTTCCTAGATAGTATGATTTGTAAGTATAAGATGGTCTATTTCAGTTGACGATTTCTGATGATGTGGCTGGAGCGACGTTTATGGCTGCAGGTATGTCATTTAAAAGAGTTATTATACAAAAGAAGTTTTTTAAAAGTTCGTAAAAGAATAACAGTTGGATTGCTTAGAAAGCTAATTTAAAGCTCTCCGCTCTAGCAATGATCTCTCGTTTTCTTTGTCTACGAGAGAGTAGCGGAGAGTAAAATTGGGTGTGACTTTAATTCTAAAAATTTATTTTCAATACATTTAAATATTTAATAATCAATAATCAAAATCGTCAGGTGGTTCGGCTCCGGAGTTCTTCACTTCGATGTTCGGCGTTTTCATCGCCCAAGACAACGTCGGCATCGGAACCATCGTTGGTGTGTTATAATCATTCACAGAATTTCGTGAGAGAGCAGGGAAAATATAAGTGACTAAAAAGTGCTTATGCAAATTGTATATATTGTCTCTACTCTTATTTCTGCAAGATCGACCACTTGCTGGGCGCACTGCGGGGAGAAATTGACATAGAACAGTGCGCAAAACATCTTAATCTTCCGTGTCCTCTTCTACCCGCTAGTCATGCACTTGCATGTCTGCTGCATTCTGTATCACATCCGTCTTGTTCTACGATATATTCAGCTTCCTGGTCTAGTGTAAGATGATTATTTCTCATAAACAACTTTAGCCTTCCATCTCAATTTCTCTCCATGTGTCCCTGATGTAGATATTTTATGCCGATTTTCACCATGCGTGTTGAGTACTCGCTAATAGTACAAGGGTCCATTGGGATTGAATCATCATGCTGTCCTAGAAATAAAAATATGTTCATCAATTTTATCTCAATTCATCTATATCTCATCTCTTCTTCTCATTTCCTATATCTCTATCCTAATTTCTCCTCGTCTCATCGCATTCACAAATTCACATTTCCGCCCGGAGACTTGGTTCTTCTTCACCTCCTACTGAATAAAGCGAAATCAATAACTCAGGCAAGAATTTAAGGGGACGGGGGAGGATGAAATTAAGGATGTTCCGAGAGACAAGTGGGGATGCAAAGTCGGGACAAATAAAATAATTTAAAATGCCGATTCTCGGAACAAGATTACATTTTGTTTGAATTTGAACACTTCACAGGAACCGTATACGCATTTAGTCTGCATTAGTCTCGCATAATATACGATGTTACTTACGTTAGCATCGCCGAACTGGTGAAAACCCTAAGGGCGATAAGCTGACCCAAATCGGCTGTATAAAGTTTTTTAATTGTAAAAACAAAATTAAGGTTCTGCGACTTTCAACATCCTCTGCGTACTCGCCTTCTGCACACTCTTCTCACGAGAGATACTCCAACTGACATGGTGGCCATTATTCAGGTATGTTTAAACTTTATTATGAATGGCCTAGCAGTGGTCACCCGCAGGACTTCGTATGCCTTGAATAACGGGATGTATCTTTATATTTTTACCTTATGATGTTAATCCTTCAATATTGATTGCTTAACATATTTGAAGACCGAATAAGGCAAATGTGGCAGGTTTCTTTGGTCATAATGAAGTTTAACGTCAGCATATTTTGCCACGCCTAAAACAGCAATGTCAAACAACGGATAAATTTTGAATCAATCATTTACATTCAGGGACATGTCCTTCTACATCTCCGCTCTCTTCCTTCTAGTTGTATTCTTCTCCGATGAGAAGATCGCATGGCATGAGGTTACCACCGTTTTTAAATTATTTTTAAATTATTTTTGTTATTTAAATGATACATATATATTATATATTTTCGATGTTAATAAAGTACATTTCAAGTGTGAGCGATCAACTGTTACGTAACTGAAAGAAATTTTGTATCACATTTGAAACCTATCCTAACCATAATCAATGTTCAATACCTACGTAAAGCAGCGAAAATTGTTCGCTTCTCTCATACTTCCTTGACTTTTTTTCTTTATTTTGGTTACCCTTTGTTCTGAAAATACAGTGTCTTGAAGATTTACGATGACACAATCGTTCCTGTTACCCTTCGCATTGAAAACTGCCACCGTGTAAAAACCGAAATCACCTCATGCGAAATCCACATATCCCTTTTCTGCCCCGATATCGCTCTCCTGCATATCATATTTGATTGAAATAAATAAAATAAAATGAAATAATCTAAATTACAGGCCCTATCCATGCTGATCGTCTACTTCCTCTACGGTATCTTCATGAAATACAACGAACAACTGGAAAACGCAGTGAAGAGTCGGATATTCAAGCACCCTCAGATGATCACTGATGCGCCCGATGCTGTGGTGAGTCGACTACTATCTTTACATTCACAGAAAAAAGCATAGGTTATTTACATAAAAGTATTGAATGTAAGTATTTCAAAGCTTTGAAAGTCATATATTTAAATGATTAGGGTACACGAACTAGGAATTTTTCTGTGAGTGTTCTTCCAAAATTATTGAAGATAATTGTTTTTTAACATCTAATTTATTTTAAAACTCTACATGCTTCAACATGATATATTCAAAACGGGTCTTCAACGTGTGCACATGAAAACAATATTCAATGAAGATTGGTGTTATCTCAAAGCAGGGCCAACGAAACAAAGTTGAAATATGCATTCCGCGAATTCGAGAAAAAGGGGATGAAGTCTGCTCATGTTCCTGGAATAAATAATTATTGAAGATTCGAACGTTTGGATGTTAAATTCATCTTGTGCAGTTTACATGACGCAAATTTTTTCTCGTGATAATCATTTATTAATTTATTACCATGTGTTGGTGTTGCATTCAATATAAGATCATGATAGAGGAAAAAGCCGAAATGGCACGGAGCTTCCGAGTCCTTAAAATACGCATGTTTATTTGGTACGATATTAGCTAGCCAAAGCTACAACACTTCTTCTATATTTAGAGAGGGACACCAAGCGAGATAGTACTTATTGTTAGATCAGGAAGGAAGGGAGGGAAAGGGGGGGAAACTCATAGAATATTTTTTGTTTAGCAGTAGCAAGGCAATTATACAAGTACATTTTAATACGGACAATAACATAACTAAGTTAGTATGGTGTTCAAAAGTCACGAAAGACGGGCAATTCTTCGTTCTCGGTGCAGTCTTCTCCATGCTACATGGTGCTATATTCGAAACAAGAGAAGAGAAGAAATTAAATTATTTATTTGTTTGTATCAATTATAGCTCCTACCCATCAGAGCCCATCAGAACTCTCACATGTAAAAGTGCCATAAATCCAAAATAAAATATACCAAGTATTTGTATTTAAAAATCTTCTACTTTAGCCTTTGCTTATAGAGCCTTTTTCGATTAAAAAATGTAATTAATCAATGAATTTAGGTGTCTCCCCACCAACCACGAAACGATCGAATGGCCCGTTCGGACTCCATAAGGTCGACCGTCAGCTACAATAGTGGACCCAGAAAGTCCATTCCAGTAAGTTTATTTATTAATTAATCTCTCATTGAATAAATGAGCACGAAATATGAATCATGTTTTCATATATTAATTACACATCCCCACAGTGATTTTCTGATGCATTTTCTGATGCTCATTTATGTTCTTGTTTCAGTACATTCACGGCAACACCCATCACATCCGAAACGGCATTCTCGCCATGACCATGGGCCCAAACGAGGATGAAGGTGAGTCAATTAGCGGCTATTGTGCCGGTCCTAAAACATGGTTCCGGTACTAACTATGGCTTTGCAGATGCGACAGAGACGCCGAGATCGCCACCACATCATGGCCATGATGCCAATGGCAGTAATGGAAGTAGTCACGCTATGAGAGTGATTCAAGTCAAACCGGCATCTAATAATCTTACAGTGGGTATTTTTAATCAATGTAACATTACGAAGTTAAAGAAATTCTCTACTACAGCTTATGGCGCACCCCGAGCTAATGTGAAACACTCCGCTCTGACAATGCTCTGTAGCTTTCTTTGTATACGAGAGATTGTTACCTAAGCGGAGAGTAAAATTAGGTCATGCATGTGACATTCATTTGCACGCTTTTCGATCTAAATATGATTGCTCCGACCTAATTCACTTTTCACTAGTGTGATTAAGGTAGACCAGCCTCACGGTCGCGTTTCTATCGCAACTGTTGCAGCTACCGTAATGGAAAATGGACTTCCGCCTGTGGAGAGTGTCAAGGTGAGAGGAAAATATCGAATATCTTCACACATTTAAGAAATTTATTATAACTTTGGATATGGAAATCTAACTTGATCACTTGAATATGATTTTTGAATCATTGAGTATTTTGAATCTTGGTCAACGGACGGCTCAATTGTTTGATGCATAATGTATCTTTGAAGAAAAGTCAAATTATTGTAGAAAATGTAGAGTAGCGACAAAACATAATGTTAAAAGCACACCAGAGTTAATTGTACCCTGACAACTCTCTCGCAGTCAAATAAAGCGAGAGAGAGAGAGAGAGAGAGAGAGAGAGAGAGAGAGAGAGAGCATTACCAGAGAGCAGTATTTCAAATTAGCTCATGGTAAGCCTTTAAAGTAACTCATAAACAGAATGGAAACAAAAATAAAATAAAACTTCAGACAAACGGTCTCACAGTCAAGATGCCTCGTGTGAAGGAAGAGCGTCCGCCAATGAACGGAGTCGCTGATGATGGAGGACGCGTTGAAATTGCAATAGGTTAGTTACAAGTCGCGAGGGGAATCCTAAATATTTTTTGTACTCAACTAACCATTACTTTAACAATAAGAGAATACTGAGGAGAGATATTTACGGGTTGATGAATGAAATTTATTGTTGTTAAAGATGGAGACCCACGAGTTTTTTCGTAATAAGACTGTTCGGATAGTATGATAGAGATTCATCACACGAATCGAAAGACATATCTGGTATTGATTCCCGATATGTTTAAAGCTCACTATGAGCATTGAAAGTACAACTTTCAAGGCATGTAGAGAGTGCTCATCGAATTTGCATACTTTCTCTCTCATTTTCTCATTATCCCTTACGCCAATTACCATATAATATAAACAATAGCCAGCATGCTTATCGTGGCGGGAGTCAGTCATGCCAGCTCATGGGCCCCCTTCTTTAATAATGATAGGAAATTCGAAATCATGAAAGATGACATCACGAAGAATACATGAAGATTAATACAATTTTACATTCATTAAAAATTTGGACTAAATCACGAACTCTTCAGGAGGAGGACATCCAGTGGGTCAGACGAATGGGCACGCGGCTAGAATGAAGGTCATGAAGGAAAAGGTTTTTAGTTTATCTTTTCTATCGCATAACAACAATAATTTACAATTTAGCAGAAATGTACAAATGTCAAGTTACAATGTCTTAAGAGGCCTGTTCCCTAAGACTCGACCATATCCGACCACCCCCGGACGCTTGCGCTAGCAATGAGAACTGGGGGTCCATACTTGGGTGTTAGGAGTGTCCCCGGCTCTTATTACACAAAACGGTTGAAATTTCCTGTTTGTGCCCTCAGGCTATTAGAAAAAATAAATTTTAAAAAAACTTTAAAAAATCATAATTTTTCAAATTGTTGAGATGAAGTCTAAATATCATTTGCCGTGCGTCTAGGGTGCACAGAGCTTGCTAATTCGCTATTAACATCGAATGAGCGTTGATTCCTAAACCACTTTTTATGGTTTTTTCGGACAAATCATCGCTTGCTGTAGTTTGCTCCCAAAATTTTTGTATTGTAGCCTAAGCAATTCTGCATTGATTTCACTTAAAACTGGGTTCTTCCCGATCGACCATTTTGTCGAATTTTTCGCTCGAACTTCTGAACTTGCGAATTTCCGAACAAATGTTTTATTTTCCAAACGATTGGCAAACGATTGGTGCGGAATTGTGGTCTACACAAAGATTTGAGGTGAGATCAGTAAAATGACACAGGAAGCACATCACTTGGATCAGTTTAAAAATTTCGAATTTCATGACCCGGGGGTCATGGTCCGAAATTTTCAAAATTTCTCAAGTTGGAAATGTTTTCATTTATGCAGCTTATTGTGAAGTACTAATGATGTGCATAATATTCAGCCAATGCTCAATGGCTGATCTCTCCTTTCAACCATTTTTTCTCAAATTTTCATTCTGATTGCGTGCGAAAAATCAGAATTGTGCTTGAATCAGTTTCCAACTTACTTTCTGTAACATTCTATCTAAGCACTTTGCAATGTACATAATCAATATGAAAATCGTTAATTTTGGAAAATTAATTTTTTTTTGCCATGACCCCGGGGTCATGGAAATCGATTTTTCAAAAGTGAGCCGAATACCGGGATTTCAGTTTTACTATGTTTACTCATCATGAAACTTCGCATTGTCATTGTCATTTACTCATTGTCGCAGCATTTGATTCGAAAAACTGCCGAAAAATATTTTAGAAATTTTCTGTGAAAGTAGGCACTCAAATTGATTTTTTTAAATTTTCGAAAATAAACGATTTTCATATTGATTATGTACATTGCAAAGTACTAAGGCAGAATGTTACAGAAAGCAAGTTGGAAACTGATTCAAACACAATTCTGATTTTTCGCACGCATTCAGCACGAAATTTTTTTTTTAAATGGTTGAAAGGAGAGATCAGCCATTGAGCATTGGCTGAATATTATTCACATCATTAGTACTTAACAATAAGCTGCATAAATGAAAACATTTCCAACTTGAGAAATTTTGAAAATTTCGGACCATGACCCCCGGGTCATGAAATTCGAAATTTTTAAACTGATCCAAGTGATGTGCTTCCTGTGTCATTTTACTGATCTCACCTCAAATCTTTGTGTAGACCACAATTCCGCACCAATCGTTTGCCAATCGTTTGGAAAATAAAACATTTGTTAGGAAATTCGCAAGTTCAGTTTTTTTTTTAAGTTCGAGCGAAAAATTCGATAAAATGGTCGATCGGGAAGAACCCAGTTTTAAGTGAAATCAATGCAGAATTGCTTAAGCTACAATACCTGGTCGAAAATTTTGGGAGCAAACTACAGCAAGCGATGATTTGTCCGAAAAAACCAAAATTTTGAGTCAAAAAAGTGGTTTAGGAATCAACGCTCATTCGATGTTAATAGCTAGTTAGCAAGCTCTGTGCACCCCAGACGCACGGCAAATGATATTTAGACTTCGTCTCAACAATTTGAAAAATTATGATTTTTTAAAGTTTTTTTAAAATTTATTTTTTCTAATAGCCTGAGGGCACAAACAGGAAATTTCAACCGTTTTGTGTAATAAGAGCCGGGGACACTCCTAACACCCAAGTATGGACCCCCAGTTCTCATTGCTAGCGCAAGCGTCCGGGGGTGGTCGAGTCTTAACGGCCATCTCTCTTAAAGGGAGCGTAACCTCTCTCAATGGTCTCTTCGACGCGCAGTGCTATCTCGTTGTTAGAGAACAGAGAAATAGCGTGCACAATGTAGAGGCCATTGAGAGAGATTACGCTCCCTTTAAATGAAATCAATAAAAACAACCAAACCGATGACATTTGGCAGTCAGACATTTGACAGCGCCGTTTGCAGTCCATGTCAGTCTCATCTCACGAGGAAGCTCCTCTGGACATGAGCTGGCCCGATTCGATTCAGAAAAAGATCGTCTATGTCATCCTTGCTCCGATAACGTTCCCACTCTATCTCACCCTACCGGATACCAGGAATAATGTGAGTTATTTTCTGTTCCTAGCAATAATACAACTGTAGCAAGTAGATATCAAAGTATTGTACATTTGAAAATCTATCCAACCGTTTTTTTACTCATGTCGAATTCTTTCCAGAGGGTAAACACTGTCGCGTACACTCTTTCGTGCGCCACGTAGTTAAGACGGCGTGAATTGAGGCATTATCACAATAACTATGTAGAGAGTATCACTGGTGTATAGCAGTGGTCTTCCAAAGGATATTTTGTGCCTTGAACAACGGTGTATCCTTTCAATTTCCTTTTATACTGAGACGGAGACTCTGCTATGGAAACGAACTCTCGTAGATAGAGGAAGCGAAAGAGCATTTCCAGAGCGGAATTTTTTATAATTAGCTTGGGGTGCGCATTAAATGGTTATGTGAAAGACATGGAATCAAATAGGTTTCGCTTAAAAAATATATCAGTTTTAATTTTGTCAATATTGATATGTTCTTTGCACCTCGGAAACGAAAAAAAATGTATAAAATGTGATACAGAAGTTGTCTTTATTATTATTAATATCAGGAAATGAAGAAGTTCTTCATAATCACCTTCGTCGGTTCCATTCTCTGGATCGCTCTCTTCTCCTATCTCATGGTTTGGTGGGCGAATGTCATTGGAGAAACACTCGGCATCCCTACCGAGGTAAGTCATGAATTATCTAGTGAAAATACGCAAGAAAATGTAATTGTGGGAGGCGCGAAAACCGCGAAACATTTTAGCGACTTTTTTTTCCAACAATTTTTCTTTTTTTCCCAACAATTTTCAAACTGACAATTGGTATTTTAGACTAAAAACATAATTGCAATTTCTGACTTGCAGATAATGGGATTAACGATACTCGCAGCTGGTACGAGTATACCGGATCTTATTACGAGGTATTTACAATGAATTGTGCCATCCGCAAATATACTCCGCAATTTTAGGGGTGCCAATAATTTGGTCGAAGTGGGGCCAATAATTTGGTGGATTGTAAAAGTTGACTCTAAAATTTGGCTACCAGACAAGCCCCACTTTTAAAGTAGAGTCAATAATTTGGTGGTTGAGCCAATAATTTGGTTCGAAGTGAGGCTAAAATTTTAGACTAAAATAACAGCCCCACTTCGAACCAAATTATTGGCTCAACCACCAAATTATTGACCCAACTTAAAAGTGGGGCTTGTCTGGTAGCCAAATTTTAGGCACCCAAAAATGTTCGACCAAATTATTGGCCCACCTAAAATTGCAGAGTAATGCAAAATGTGCTTCTGTGTAAATTTCCTCCATGGTCGTATTGATCATAGAAAAAAGGTACCAGTTTCTGGTCAGAATAGAGACAGCTTTAAGAAGTATGATATTGCATTATGCCCAACTTTGCAGTTTAAATAAAAGTATTTTATTTAAGTGTGATCGTGGCTCGAAAAGGTCTCGGAGACATGGCCGTCTCCAGTTCCATAGGAAGCAATCTATTTGATATTTGTGTCGGGTGAGTCATATTCCTCCATTTCTTGAGGCTTAAAATATCAAACATAAAAGTTAAGTCTTTGAGAGTCATAATGTTCAAAAGTTGCGAGAGAAAAAAACGAGATAACACTCCTATGTAGTTTTATACGCTCCTTCGCCATTTTGTTAAAAACATCACAACATAGTGTTTATTTGTTAAGCATCCTGTTCGAAGGAGAATCATCAATGCTATAAAAATTTTTACTTAATTAGTTATATTAGGTTGATGCATAAGTTTCTTTACAACACTTTAGACCACATGTATCTCTTGTTGTTTATCGATGGGGCCTCCACTCTCGATGCTCGAAATACACTTCCTCCAGAAGCTTAGTGTTATTTTCTCATCAGTCCATCTCGTCGTTTTTCGAGTTTTTCACCCTAAAGACGACTTAGCAACGAACGGGTCATAAACAACATTTTTGGAGAGCTTTAGAATATGGTTCGAATAACACCAGTCAGCTCACCGTACTATCAAAATTGACCGAGTTATGATCTTTTAAGTGTAGGTCACAAAAAATCGATAATCTGCGATTTTGGCCCAATCAATCAGCTGGGCCTTCTCATGACCCCCCATCACATCTACCAAACGACTTTCATCAAAATCGGAGACAAAAAATTTTTTCCTAGTGCCAGAAAGGGCCGATTTTGCTACAATTTTACAGGGGACCCGTGTTAAAGGACAGCACTTCGATGACTGAGACAAATCTTGAAGGTGTTGGCCAACTTCTTCAAGTCCCAGCCCAGCTCTTCCTTGCTTTATTGTATCTACAAGTTGCTCGATAAATGGCGCAAGACTATCAACGTAAAAGGGGACTACTTCCAAGTTGAGCCGGCGTTTGTACATTTTGCAGCAGATATCTATGTGCATACCTAATTTCGTAAAGAAACTTATGCATCAACCTAATATATTTAGCATAAGATAAATTCAAAATAAGATGGTCTTCAAAAGTCGCGAAAAGAAAAGAAAACTCGTTTTACACTCTCTAACTCGTTTTACGCTCTAGCGTATTTTTTTCAAATTATTTTCGAAACAAAGCATTTCCATTTTCAAATTCAATTTCATTTCAGTCTACCAATACCATGGCTGATATTCTTTGCCATTCAATTCTTCAAGAGTGAGGCTACTGAAATGCCGACGGTGTCAGTCAGCTCCAATGGACTTATATGTTCGGTAAGTGGACTCTACTGGTCAGCACATAATGGTCAGCACTGAACTATCCCTAATCATGAGGAGGATGTGAAACTTAACAATTTTTCAAAGGCACAACCCGAGCTAATTTTAAAATCATTTTACTCTCCGCTCTAAGGTGGTGTTACATTTTCAAAACGTGCGCACACCGTAACTCCCTCCGCCGCGTCTCCGTCGTTACGGCGTGCGCACGTTTTGAAAAATGTAACACCGCCTAACGCTCTCCCGTTAACAATGAAAACGGGAGAGCAACTTTTTCTTTTTCGAAGAGAAAGAATGAGAGAAAGCGTGATATACTTGTTATGTACTACGTCACGAGTCGTAATATTAGTAGAGACTTTATCGGGAGAGAGAATAGCACAACAGTGCGGTAGAAGAGAAACTATAAGAATGGACGCTGGGAAGCCGCAGCTTTATATAGGGGACGCACGCGAGGCTACGACGCGTGGCGATTCAAGAGGTTCAACGGGGTCAAAGGTTGTACGCTAGGTCAGACTACAATAACTAGGTCGCGTACACAATAATACTTATCGTTTTTCATTCCTAAATTTCTCATATTTTGTATTACTTTTACTTTACAGGTCGGTATGCTTTTCTTCATGCTTGTCGTTTTGGTGCTCGGAGTTGCGCTGTCCTCTTGGCAGGTTCGTTAGTAAATTGAGAGATGAAGATCAAAGATCAAAGTTCAAAGTTCGAAGATCAAAGATCAAAGTTAAAAAATCAAAGATCACTTTGCAGATGGACAAATTCTTCGGACTAGTCATGATCGTCTCGTACATATTCTTCTGTATTCTGTCTATCCTCCTCGAGACCGGGCATATCTCGTGTCCGCTGAAGATAATGTCCGGCAATTGCTAGAAACCCTTGCCCTGAACCAACTGCTTATACATCGTTACATTTGCCTTACGCGCCTACGCCTTAACCCCTCTGCCGCGTCGGAAAAAAATGTAACGATGCATTACCCTTACGGCTGTACAATCTTGTACAAAAGTGTATGATTCCTTGTTAATGATTTGACCAAGCTATGCTATGGTGTTCCTGATCTCGGTTTATTTTATTCTGAATCTTTCCACTGGTCGATTTCAACAGCGTGGCACATTTCTACGGTCTCGCCATAGTCACATATTTTATTTTTTGCTTTATTCTGCTAGAGGACCAAACTATGTGGAGACCGTTGACAGTGCTTTCGTTGAAATGTTAGAGGCACGCCCCCGAATTGCATTCTTCGCTCTGACAATGCTCTCTCGCTTTCATTGTTTACGAGAGAGTCTTGCCAGAGCGGAGAGATTCAAATTTGCTCGGGTATGTCTTTATTATGAAATACTGACTTCTACATAACTTCCAACGTAAACCAATACAAATATTTTGTAATGGTGAGCATAATGCAAATTTTGTACAAGATGTCTTTAAAAAAAACCCAGTTCTGAGCAAAGATGCTGCCGTGATGTCGCCCACTATTACATTTCGGGATATTGGACAAAGAATGTTTCCATATGATTCAGCATAGCTTACGTCCTTCCCCAGTTTCGAACCTTTTTACCGGTACTTAATTTCATAATTCCGTTTTACTGCATTTGTTTACTTTTGTAGATCCTACTTCAAAACTAGCAATGTCCAATAATTCTCTGTATAGTGTTTTATGTTCGGTTTCATTGAACAGTATAAAGTGATAAATTATCGTTCAAGCAACTCAACAAAAGTCATCATTTCTCGTAAACTTCAAGATTGTAATTCCCCGAAGGTAAAGAGAAAGCGCAGATATTGAGCGTATAAAAATCACTTGTTTTATTTGTAGAAGAGACTTTCTTGTTTTGCATGGTTCAGAAACTATGCCGATTTCTTTTATATATGATATAGCGCGCGGCGAAGGTCAGCCGAGTTAGGGAGAGGCAGCGGAGAGACAATCGAGAGGCGGGGCGAGATGTAGAAGGCTACATCTCGCCCGCCTCTCGATTGTGACTTCCGTTCGTTAGCACCGTTTGTCATTTTCTTATGCAAGTACATTTTATACGCACAATAATGAACAACAATTTCGAATAAACATATGTCAATTTCCTTAACAATAAGTTGAAATTGTTGTGAAGTTGCCAGCAGTTTTCCATAATGTAACAACAATGAAATACTAAATTCAAGTTATTCTTGATTGGCTAACAACTAGTTTTCATAATCGATTCCCATTCACTTTTGTTATCTCACTGCCTTCCGATGCGGTCGTCCGTCTCCCTACTCATATTGACACTTTGCTCATCCATATATTCTACTACACCAGAGGTAGGGGCGTGGCTTATTGACAAATTTATAATTGATCACATATTGTCCTATGTTGCCAACAGGTGCGACATAGTATTTTATGTGTACTATCTTATTCTTACATTTGTATATGTCTTCTTCCATTGTCACCAAATATAGAATTATTATTATTTCGCGGAAGTGGGCGGAGCTTAATCCTTTCAGCCCTCAAACTCGACTACCACTGAGCCATACTTACCGCACAAGCGAAGCCATAGAATCGGTTTGATTATGTCATTATTGTTCTATTATGATATTGTTAATATATGAAATACACATATTATACTATCCGAGTTTGACACATTAGAACTTGTCCATGTTATCTCGTTATTTTCTTGAGATATACTTATGAAGTGTTGCCTAAAATAGTTAAAATCTACGCATAAATACAAAATGAACTACAAGCATTCGGACACACTTACTATCACATTATGAGTCCATTAAGATCTCGACCGTAAAGACCATCAGTCACATCTAACGCAAGCGTTTCTCAATCATCAAAAGAAACGAGGTTTACTTAATTTTATGATGTACTAGGGGTGGACCTCAAATTCCGTGGGGCACACCTTTCATTCCTTACCATGGGGCACGCCTCTCCCTTATCCCGTGGGGCACTCCGTTCATTCCACACCATGATGCACGCCCTTTATATATCCCATGGGGTACGCCGTCTAGTGGCCAAATCCCATGTGGTGCGCTCTAGTCCCACACCGTGGTGCAGTCCATGACGCACCCCACGGACAAAAAATACCGGAGGAGGTTACGGCGAAGGCACGTAAGGCAAATGTAACGATGCAATAGACTTTGATACTTTTAGGGGCAGTTCCTCACTATTCTTTCCGGATCATACCTCTAGTCACTCCCCCCGCTCCAGTCACGACAACGGAAAGGTGATTCGAGACACACACAAACTACTTGCACTCTCCGCTTTGGTAATACTCTCTCGCAGACAAAGAAAGCGAGAGAGTGTGCCCAGAGCGGAGAGTTTTTTATTAGCTCCGGGTGTCATTTTAAGCTGTGATTTTTCCAGTATACAACTACTAAAATTTAGCTAGCGTTGACATAATATAAGACAATAAGTCCAATTATTTCAAAATAAACAAATCAATCATTATTCACGGCGTAATCTGTTAATTGATAATTTATTTCAGTCCATTTTTCATCGAAATATTTTTCTATGTTTTTGTCGCCGCCACCATTTGTCTCGGAATTCTTGCAGTGATCATAATCATCTGTTGTTGCATGCGAAAGCGAAGAACGGTACGTGATTAACGAATTAGCAAATAATAAAGAAGTTTACTTGTATATTTGTTAAAGGCACAATCCGAGCTAATTTGAAACTCTCCGCTCTGACAACGCTCTCTCGCTTTCTAGGGCAGAGTGTTGCCAGAGCGCAGAGCAAAATCTAGCTGGGGTGTTTGAAAGTGCCATTAAATATAAGGCCTGAAATCGATGAGTATAAAACATTATTTTCTTTATGCATTTTTATAGAAAATCCGGACCAGAACAAAGACGCTGAGCGACGAAGAAATGCCACTCGTATCGAATAGAAAGATTAATCGACCGCTCGTGCTGGTCAACGATGCAGCAAATGAATATGTATGTCTGTTGCACTTTTTACCCAATCCTTTACAAACGTAGCGGCCGACGCAAAATATAATCCGTATTTTTTTATATATATTTATTATATTTTATCAACGTGCGTATGCACGAAACGAAACACATAAAAGTGAGTAGTGAAAATACATTAAATTTTTTCATGAATAGTTTAACCTATGCATGGTCATCGTTGTATTAGTTAATCAATAATTAAAATTGCCTAAGAATCAGCTTTCTTATTTCAATCAGAACAGACTCCGTTCGAATTAAAACCACCAACAGGCTTATCTATGGCTCCGCCCACTTATGAGGCGATCTGGGCTTCAGGAGTAGTGCCCAGTGACCATGGGCAGAATCATATGTCGTTCTTTTCCAGACTCCCTTCACTCCTTGCCCAAGCGGACCGACAGTTCCCGAGACGCCTGCAGTCGAGCACAAGCTTGAGGACCCCTACTCTCCAGTGAAGTAGGTTTCTGACAAAATTAGAATTGCTCACCCTTACCGGGCATTCAATCCACTCTCTATATCGTCTGCATAAGTATGGCCAATATGACCTTGCAGAATACGAATTATCCGGTGTTTCGTATTAAATTCATTAATGAAACGCAAATTTGAAATTTTCAGATACTCGGAATCCGAGAGTAAGATTAACTCTGCCCTAGATTCGATGTCACAGAGCGACTTCGAAACCTCGATTGACCGTAACAGGGTATTTTCAAAATGAAACATTTTTAGACGCCAATTTTAAAAATTAAAAAATTGAAGGTATTCCCCTACATTATCACGCCACAGCCGCAGCAGTTGCCGGCGGAGCTGCACATTGACATTGATGACCAAAAATGATGAGGCTACGTCCCGTTGGGCTAAAAGCTCCGTCCTTCGAAGATATTTGCTCATATTACTTTCCTTTGAGAGATGGTGCTGTCCGCACAAAACTATTCCTCTCTGGTCATGGAATATTGACAATACAGTTCAAAATCGAATTGTGATAAAACATCATTATTGATTGGTTCATTGACTTCAAATCATAAATACAATTATTTTTACTCATTTATCAACACTTTATTTTTTCAAAAAGAAATGCTTGGTGTGTCGAATCGACAAAAAAAGTTGTGGAAACATAATTTTACCCAAGTATCATAACTGCAAGGTCACGTAAGACAAATGTAATGATGCAATATAGTGAGAATCAGATGTTTAAACGCGACGACGATCGTTGCGATTAGTCAACGCAAATAGAGAAAAGCGAATGGGTGGGAGGTGGGAGACCAATTGATCACATCTTGAGCAACATTGAGAAATAGTTGCAGGAGAAGAGCGAGGGGGCTTAATACTAAAGCTACACAAAAGTTATAGTAATAGTAAAGCTTAATAACTAAATATCGCCATATAAACATTGGAAAGATGAACATTTTACGCCATTCTTTTCAAGGAAAAAAATTCAACGACCGCTAAATTATATCAAGCAATCAGCGAATCAAGCTCAATATTATTTCCATTTCGGACTCATTTCATCACTAATCATTCCTCCGATGCGGTTGTCCGCTTTACTTATCGTCTTCGTGTGTTCGCAGTGTTGCTGGAGTACTGGTCATGCAGAGGTATTTCAGATTTGAATAAAAGTGGGCGGAGCTTGCATGAATAGTCTCCTTTCCAGCCTTCTAATTCTACCGATGCCGAGGAGTATGTGCCTATCAGACGCCGACATAAAATTGGTAAATTTTACTAAATTTGTAATATCTAGTCCGATAAAAGTGTCAATAGGAGTTTTTGCTAAACTCTCGTTTTCAAGATACTGACAGCAATAAGACGGAGTCTACTCTCACCGAATCGGATCTGGACTATCTGCAGGAACGAGGTGATTCATGATTGAAAACTGTTAATTAGTTCATGATTGAAAACTGTTAATTCATACTTTCTAATATAAATAATGATTTGAATGGACTTTGTTTTTTCAACCTAGTTTAATTCATAATTTAAAAATTAGTAAACAAAGTAACAAAGTGTCAAGAATAGATTGGATCATCGTTTAAAAAACATGAAAGATCAAACTTAGATAAACCATCGATCAAATAATAAATGTTATCAATGTGATACATTGCAGATTCACTGTCGTTCCCTCCAATCAGTGCTTCACACAAGATCATCCCACTTTCGTCCACAACGTACCCCGTCACAACCACTGAATCGTAAGAAAAGTTGAAAAATTCATTCGATATTCCGTTTGAATCGTCGCCTTAGAAAATATAGGCGAGGAAGAGGAGAGAGATCGGCATGCGCCGCCCTATCTCCTCACTCTCGGTTGCTCTCTTGATTGTGGGATGGTGACCTCCCTCTTCCCCTCAGTAGGAGATTCTTTGTCATTCCAAACGATCAATCAATCAATAGATCGATAAATCAATAAATCAATAAATCATTAAATCAGAAGCACGCTGATCACGGTCCTCCTCTATTCGATCCTCATCATCATTGTCGGTGTCACTTTCGGCATGCTGACAATGCTATTCTGCTGCTGCTGGTTGGAGAAGCGAAGAGTGGTGCGTTTCAATATCCTAGTGGTCGATGATTATGAAAATGTCTATGATACATCCTTCCGTAGATAAGGGAAACGGGATAGTATGTTTAAAAGGAGCGTAACCACACATGGTCTCTTCGACGCGCAATCCTCTCTCGTTGTTAGATAACAGAAAAATTGTGTGCGTAATGAAGAGACCATTAGGTGAGGTGACGCTCACTTTAATTTGAATTTAGTAATTTCTTTGCAAAATTTCAGCGTCGTGTAACTTCGGAGCTCGAAGACGACGTGCCTCTGGTCACCAGTCACACGACCAGGCGTCCGCTTGTCCTAGAGAACCATGGAGATAATGAAAATGTATGATCCCAATCATATTTTATTTATTTTAAATTAAAATTTTAAAAAAAAATCTAAATTACGATTTAAAAAAAGAGTAGCACCCTCTGCAGACACCCTTCACTCCTCCTGCAGCCTGTCCGGTCATCATCGAGCGTAATTTGCCCGATCCATTCACGCCGATCAAGTACGTTTATGCCTTCTCGTTATCTGTAAACTTACATCGTACTTTTTACATTTTACATTTTACAATCATCACTTTATTGTTCTTTTGCAAGCTAATAATACTGACCGAAATGCTCATTGTCAGCACTTTGTAATTGAAAGAAATGCAAGTTTTTTTCTATATTATATTCTCGATTTCATAAATTTCAGTAACGCTGAAACTCCTTTAATCGTCAATACCGAGTTTCAAATGACTCAGACAGAATGCGGGACGCCCGTGGACCGTAACCAGGTACGGTACTCTTTGGCGCCAAAATTAAATTTGAATTTTTCCAGAGACCATTCATACTGGTGTCGACCCCAGAGCCGAACAAGCTGCCCGAACTGCACATTGACTCCGTCGATCAAAAGTAATAATGATCCAGTATAATTGACACCAGATGCTCCAAAACTAATCTCCGCCTCTTTTCATCAAAGCTCCGCCCACATTGGGTGTGACCCTAACTGATCTCCGTCTATTTTCACTGATATTGTCAACTAACTAATCACTGAATCTGTATCTAACACTGATAAATGCCAATTGACGACACTTTTCAAATATACAAATATATTTATCCAAGCAAGAAGACCATTAAACATTGAAATCGAAGCGATTCACAGAGTTCGAACGGTCGATCCTCGATATAAGGGATAAAGAGACAGAAAAGGAGAGTAACGGGGTACAAAGGCAAAGTGAAACCATGTTAAATTCATAATACAGAAAGCGACACTTTATGTAGTTTCAGAGGCCATGCAAATGATGTAGCCAAACGATCTGTCAGCGATTGTTACACCAAAAGTAGGTGTTAAACTTTGACTGAAAAATGGTTTGGCGACATCATCTACACGAGCGTAGTAAACAGGATGCTACCAGAACGAAATTGTTTTGATCTACAGCGTAAGCAAGATTGGTGATACATTGAGCAGTGTTTTAGCAGTGAAGCGGAAGCCGTAATATAGTTTTTGTTTACTGTAATGGGGCCGAATACAAGCCGGATAACTTAAGACTGGCACGAATCAAGATGGCAGACTGGTGGGCGTGCTGGTGAGCATACCAGTGGTATGCACTAGTTTACTTGGCTCGCACGACCCGGGTGGTGGTGGTGGTCGTGGTTTGAGTGGTCACGGGTCCTGAGCTCTGAACTGTCGTCGATGAGTTCTCGTTGCCGGGGACTAAAAAATAGTTTTTTTTTTAAATTTTATTTTAAAAGTTCAATTTTAAATGGTATTCTAATTTAACGAATTGATGGTGTAAACCAGTCAACGCTCTGCACAATGTAGACGTCGTTCATTGAAAGAGTTTGGCATGCCAGTGGCATACCACTGGCAGACTAGCTTGCTCGACTTACTGTAGTACTGGGGAGGAGGAGGTGGCCACTGGCGCTCCTGCTTCTTGGTGGGAATGTGCTTGGCGAGCACTTCGATCTGGAAAAAGTGGTAAAATCATGCAAAGTAGGCGGAGCATTGAAAAGTGGGCGTGGCCTAGCAATGTACCTTCTCCTGCTCCATCTGCTCAAACTCTGGTGGAGGCCACTGCACGACAGGCATGTGCGAGGCTGAAATGGCAATACATGAAAATACTGGAAACGGCCACAATTTTCATGTAAAGGGAAGCGGAACTTATTTTGAACGAAATAAAAGTGTATAGTTTTCATGAAAACTTGTCGGGAAAAGGAAATGTAATTCAGTTGATTTTAATGAAAATGGGCGGAGCTTACGCTGGAATTCTCTCTGTGAGCGATCATCATCTGGTGGGGGCCATGCGCGTGCGATCTTGGATGTGCGTGGCACGCTCTTGATCACTTCGAACTGTTCCTGAAGATAATATTACAGTTATTTACAAAAATTCCAAATCCAATTATAATTTGCTACGCTTCTCTGGTCACACTCTGTCCTTTATTGTTAGAGAGTAAAGCGGAGTGCTTCAATGGCACTAGGTCGGATGAAAACCGTGGAATGAGAACCGACTGGAATGCTTTGTCTATTCATTAGCGCGTGCTCTCAAAAATTTCTCATACTCTTGGTGCTCATCCGATCTTGACAACTTGTTTAATAAAAAGTAATATCTATTTTGCATATATAATTTCAATAATAACCTGTTGAATCCATCCCAAATCATCGCCACAGCGAACACGGCTGACTTGTCCTCTGAAAAAGAACGGAGATCAAAGATCAAAGATCAAAGATCAAAAACTCACGCTTCCTTCTCGGCTTCTTCGGCAGTTGGTGGCCAGGCACGGTTGACCTTTCCCTTGGCGAATCCGGTCCTGGTGACCTCCTTCTCCTCCTGAAAGGGACTTCTTTAGTTTTAAGGTATTCTTAAAAAGCTTAAAAAAGACTCCATAGTGTCCATAATCTTTTTACTTTTACTACCAATATTTTTAGGTGGACGTGTCTGGAAAAGAGGATGCAGTAGAGATATTGGTTTGCGATTTTCGATGAAAAAAATCTCACAATAAGCTTCTATTGACAATACTCATTAAAATTGAAATTTTTAAACGATTAAACTCACATCGTTGACGGGAACCCAATCTTGTACCTTGGTCTTAGGCACGGTCTGTCTGTCTTTTTGCTCCTGAACGAAAAGAAAGTTCAAAGATCAAACTCCTTATTTTCCAATACCTCCTCGGGGAACTCCCACTTGGCCTTCTCGTACGAGGCGGGCTTGCGCACGATTACGGTAGGCTGAAATCAATCCATAATCTAGATTTCCAGTCGAGACCCAGGAACTAATTGAGTCACAATAACAACAGTGCAACTGAATAAATCTTTTCACTTTCTGGAGCAGCTGACATTTTAGAGATAGTAGATCCGGATCACGTAATTGTGTGGCACTAGGTTGAATGAGAACCGACGAATCCACTGGATGATAACTATCTGCACACTTTCTCTATTCATCAACGCTTGTCTCTCATATGCAAATAGTTATCATACAGTCTGTTTTCATCCGACCTAGTGCCAATTGTACGAGTGGATAAAAGTGGACGGAGCTACGGGACGTAAACTGCAGTACCTGCGTCTCGTGGGTCTCCTTTAGTTCGGGAATGGTGATCTTGCCGATCTGTGGCGCGGCGACCTCGGCGGGCACGCGATGCTGCGTCTGCCAGCAGGTGTCGTCCTGCAATTTGAGGGAGTGAAGCTGGGTTTGGAGAGAGATGTAAAGGAACTTGTTTTGATACTGATTTGTAGTGGGAATGGTTGATTCACAGAGAGTAATAACGAAGCGATTGATTGGAGTTTATCATGAATTTGGAAATTGCTGGGTTTGTCAGGTTATATGATGCATTCGTAATGCATGAGACGCTGATAGAGTAAATAGGATGCTGTGGAAAACGGGCGTGGTTGTACATTGGAAAATGTGAAAAGTGTGTGAAAAGCGGGGAACTAGGGGATGGAGGTTGGAGTGGAAAACGGGAAAATTGTTATGCCTAAATGAACACCCCAAGCTAATTTCACTGCTCTGGCGATGCTCTCTCGTAGACAAAGAAAGCGAGAGATAGAGCGGAGAGTTTCAAATTAGCACGGGGTATGCCTATAAAAGTGGCGGAGCTTACATTGAGACGGACAGCAGTAGGTATCTCTCCCTGTCCCATGTTTGTTGACTCGTTCTCTTTTTGAACGACTTCCTGAACATTCATCGATTTTTTATCCAACAGATTATCGATTGATTTTTTTTCTAAAAAGTTAAAGCGAGTTTAAAGGTAAATTTACAGGTAATGTGTTACAGGTAATAGTTAGTAGTAATGTGCAAAGCAATTATCAACCAATCAATAATTTGATCTACCGTACCTCCCACCGTTTTGCTCCCTCCAGGGCTGATCCGCGTTGCACCTGCTGTAGAGGTGCGGGCTGCAAATCGATCATTATTGATTTTTTTGGTTTAGAATTTCGAAAATCATCATTAAACACGGCAATCGGAGATATCAACTATGGTACGACCTACT
The DNA here is from genome assembly GCA_943737045.1 of Parapristionchus giblindavisi. Taxonomy (NCBI): domain Eukaryota; kingdom Metazoa; phylum Nematoda; class Chromadorea; order Rhabditida; family Diplogasteridae; genus Parapristionchus; species Parapristionchus giblindavisi. The sequence continues at coordinate 679,025 of CALSFV010000214.1, read as the reverse complement.
ATTGGGGAAGTAAAAGCTAACTACGGTGAAACCACATAAAGTGCAAGGACTACGGTAGATCTCGAGATAAGAGATACAGTACTCGCTTGCGCTTCTTGATCTTGCGATCGGGACGCGGAGGCGCATGTCGCAGACCGAACGAAAAGATCATCTGGTAACGGGATTTGGGTTGAATTGTTTTCATGATGATTTGCGTGGTGTGCATAATATCAGTGGATCATAAATGATAGGCGAATAAGAATAAAATTTTAAACATAACAAATTTTAACTATGTTTTATACGGACATTGAGGTGTTCAAAAACAATCCACAATGTAGAGTTGCTAGTTTCAAATAAGCAAGGAAGAATATAAGAAAATATTGAGAGTGTCCTCTCCGATTCGTTTAATAACAATACTTTTGAAAGAGCGCAAGAGGGAGGAGCAGCTGTGTCAAGGAGAATAGAGGCGGAATGAACGAACACTATTACACTGCCTGAGAACGCTGAGGATGACATATCAGATTCTGATACCCATAATGAATCATAAATCACGGATTGAATTTTCGAAAGAATGATATGTAAATATTTTCGCTGCACGACGAACGCTGAGGATGGCATATGAAGATCGTATTTGCATGTCATTTACAGTCAAAGAATGGGTAGTGGAAGGAAGTCTGCTTTTAATTTAGAATATCGCCTTTCCTTATTTTTTCAAATTATTTTTAATGGAATTTCGCAGACTTCAAAGCCCAAGTACTGCCGTAAAAAGTTCGTAACTGTATAATGAGCAAAAAGAAGAAATTCTATAGCATACTCTCAGCACCATATCTCTAGCAATAAAGGAAAAGGTTCGTGAATACGCTACAAAACATAATCTATAATAATACTGCAGGAAGGTTGACCTAAAGTGGGCGTGAGTATGTAAACTTCCTGTAGTAATGTCATATAGGAAGCGAGGGTGGGCAAATATTATTCTTGCAAAAGTCACATCGCACTTGGACTCAAAAATTACGTGAGTGTATGCGTGAGGATAAGATTACACAAAGGCAAGAGAGGAGCGAACTGAAATCGAGAGATGGGAGGAGAGTCGAGAGGGAGAGGGAGAGTCGAGAGAGGGAGAGAGAGGGAGAGGAAGAGGGAGAGGGAGAGAGAGGGCGAGAGTAGGCAGAGGCAGAACGAGTGGGAGGCAAAACGATCGAGGTCCTCTGATGAGGAAAAGTAACGAGAGTCAATGGATATTCGGGAGACGGATAGGTTAGGTAGACAAAATAGATAGATTGAGCGCCGGAGATAAGCAACTAACGAGGCAAAAACCCCCTCGAGATCTGCCAACAGCCCCTATCTACTATACTAAAGATCGATTAGTAAACACCGCACCAATTAGTAAACGTCGCCTGTCGATATTTGTACAGGACTTGACGAATTATGAAACGTCGCCTACCGCGTTCTGTTGTTCGACGAATCGCGAAGCTACACCGTCGGCGCGCATGCCAGGACGGTTGGCGGAGGTGTTGGCGATGGTGCGAATCTGCTCGTTGCTTAGGACTTCTTCCGTGACCTTCAAGCGAAGATCTAGTTAAAATTTATTTTAATTTATCTACGCCCGAGGCGCAAAGAGACATGTGATAATTTAAAGTTATCGATTGATTAAAGGCACGCAGAGTTAACTTGAAACTATCCGCTTGGCCACACTCTCGCGATTTATTTCTCTACTAGAGAGTATTGCCAGAGCGGGGAGTAATATTAGGAAGGACACTGTAACTTTCATAATAATACATATATAGCATGATGGACTTTGCTTCTACATTATTTTTGTTTGACCAGAATTAGCCGCTCCAATGATTTCGAAAGTATATTTTTATCACCATGGTTTCATGATTTCGTGCAATGACATCATGCCATAATTTCTTAGTCGCGCCATTCTTCTTTCTATATGTTTAGGGAATGAATGTGCTCAAGTGTTTTATTTTTGAAAAAAAAAGGAATCTAATTGATTGGTCCAGACGGAGAATTTAATGGAACTTCTCTTTTTAGGAAAAGGCTATTTTGTAATTTCCAAATACACAGTCATTTTGACAGTGACTGACGCGCAAAAGAGCATTATGAATGGGAGGGGGAGGATGAGAGATAGAGTTCAAAAATTCAAAAAAAGTGTCAACTTGATATATCTAGATATGATAAGTGATAATGAGCTGTTTGCTCATTTCTTCGTCTACTTCGTCTCCTCATCGTTTCTTTTTTTCTGACAGCACTTGACAACTATCTATCAGGTGTTAGGCAATCTTTTCGAGATGGGAGAAAGGCAGGGGAGATGGAGAGGGGGGAGAGAGAAAAGGAGAGGGAGGTGATAAAAGTTGAGAAAACAACTTCCGGTAGAGAGCGAAAATAGAATTCATTTAATAAAATTTATTCCCTAATAAAATAAATCTTTGTTCTAATAATATTTGTAGTTATCAAATGTTTTTGAACAAACATTTTTAGCCTTTTATATTAAGGTCCCATTATAGATTTATGATTGATGGGCAATAGTATTCGAGGTCCTCACCTTGGCAGTCTGCTTGAGTGCTGTATTCTTGGCCAGAGGAGCGGGAGCGGCCTTCTGCTCTTCCTCCTTTCCCGTTTGTGGAGCGAGCTTGCCTGGTGCCTTGATTGGCTGAAAATACACTTTATCTGTTATATGTTCTATCCGTTACATTTCCGAGTTCTCACAGATGGAGAAAATCATTATCAATAAAGATAATACGGTTGGTAATTGCGATAAAGATCCCTAATTGCTCCTGTACATCTATGCTAAAGGGCATTGCACTGATGAAGATAAATGTATTATATATTATTATTGTGAATTCTCAAACCGAAAAATAACTAATACGTACTGTACTAGAACAGTACATTAAATGATAGAATCATGCATTATTTGCAGTAATTGTTGTTTTCCCCTATCGAATTCACTGTAATGTCATTTTCTGACCTGCTATAAAGTCTTTCCCAGAATAGGCAACTTTGGTAGTTCAAAGTTGAAGTGCACTCACACTTTCACTTTAATGTAGACTTGTAAGTCCACATAAAGTGAAAAGTGATGCCACTGACTTCTAGTTCACTTAAAGTGTAATTTAATTTAATTAAAATTCAAAATGTTAAATTAATCAATCGTGCATACTGATAAAACCATAGCCGCCTACCGTATGCCCAACAGGCGCAAGTGTTGCGTTTTTGGCGGCTTCGGGGTCGAAACCGATGTTGCCACGGGTCATATTAACCGGAGGCTTGAACATTGGCGATGGCATCGCCTCCTGTGGAGCCTGTGGTGCTTTAGGAGAGATCTGAAATTAGACATTGTTCATAAATCGATAACTTCACAAAAGTTAACTATGCTACTTCGAACCGAACCATGATCTCTCATTCTCAGGCTTTTGCGAAACTGAAAACTGACAGGACTGCTTGAAAAGAAGTTAGTGCCTAATTATCTTAATAATAATTAGATTTTACTTTTACTTTATTTTTCAAAGTCTAATTGTAATGTTACTAAACAAAAGATTTGATACAAAATATTTGCAAGGAACCAGGAATTAATTTGGACGGCTGCTCAACTTATAAACATCAACACTTCAGAGTCACACCAACACCCATCTCTAACTAACACAAATCACAGCCGCGAAATCGATTGTGTTATCGTCTCGGAAATAATCGTCCACAGCCTAGTGGAGGATGAGAGGGATTTAAGCGGATTCACAGCATTTTCTGTTCAAAACTAGTGAAAATATCAGGAACAAAGAGCGAAACAGTACGTAAAATAACGAGTTTTAATGTTTTTTTTTTCCATATTTTGTCAAGTTATATTCAATAGAGCAATGATTCATGAGGTGTTTGAAGATAAATCGATGACTCACTTGGGCGGGAGCCTTTTGCGCCGGCGCAGGTGCTCTGGGCTGTTGAACCTGGAAAAGTAGTTAATATTGTGAATTAAATTTAGGATTTAATTTTTGTAGATAACAGTTTAAGGTTTATCTTACTTAACTTTGAGAAGCAGGCACTGAAAAAGTTTAGTCTGCCCATCGGAATTTGCTTCTGGCAAGCGTGATTTGCTCATAAATACTCGATCGCGTTGTTTGTGTAATCGACAATAGAAATCAACAATATTAACCTGCTTTGATGATTACCAACCGGCAACGGTTAACTCGAACATAAGTACTGTATGATTACCAGCAAGTTACCCATGGTTAACCCCTCACGGTTTTAACCCCCAACTCGCCTGCGTCAAGATTCGGGCATGGGAAATCGCGCCCGACTGCACTATCGGACGGCTTGTGCTGATCTCCTGGCCCATGCGCTGAGAGGTCAATCAATCGATATTATTGATTTTTTTCGTTGTTTTTACAAGGGAATTCCCGTGGAGATACAGAATCGGATACTGAGAAGCTCTGTTAGAGTTGTGCAATGAAAACTCTCACATTCAAAACAGCATTGCGAAAAAAATCAATAATTGACCCACCAGTGACGCATAGAAATTGTGTGTTCAGAACAAACTATCAATGGTGATGAAAATCAATATATCCTTGGAAAAGACGATGTTGTAGTGCTCTCTATCACTACGCTAATAGTGATAAGTGTCTGTCTCAGCGCGTGTTTGCCTATGTATACACCAACCCCCCGCGTTTAACCCTCCGCGTTCGGTCAGAGTTCGAGCAATACGGAGAGAGTGTCGAGAAGACAGATCGAAGATGAGAGATACAGGGAATACAGTACTGGCCAAAAAAGTGTAACATTTGGATTTTTCGCCATAACTTTTTTTCAAACTCAACCGATCGAGTCCAGATTTTCAGGGATAATTTTGATAGAGTTTTGACGTGTTTTATACAACAAATTAGCCCGGGTTATCCCTTACGGTGAAATTTATTTAGAATTTATCAAAAGTCACAAAAGTGAGATTTTCGGTTTCTTCGATTTCGACTTAATTTTTTTCACTAATTTTGCTAGTAATGTGTGTTGTATCGTTTTAAAAGTATGAGACGGATTCTTGGGAGCAAGAATCTACCGAGATCCGAGCGAGAATCCATTAGTCGTGGACGTCAGATGGGACTGTCACTGGCACTCTGTCACAGCAGTTCCGAGTGACTGTTTCGATTATCCTGAAGGTCATCAAAACTTCAATCCGCGCTCAAACAATGAAGAAGGTTAATGTACGACCTCGCAAGTCGACCACGACATCGGATCGTCTGATTACATGCATCTCGAAGGAGAAACTGAGGCTCACTACAATGGACATCAAGCGAGCACTAGCGGAGATTCGGTAATTTGAGGTGGCTAAGGTTTCTAAACATGGCTGAAAAGATGTTTGAAGGAATGAAAAGTGTCTCTAGCATATCTCCTTCTTCATAATTCTCTTCACGTGAACCAGGGGTCCAACCCCATCTTCAGAGAAACAACAACACAACATCAACGATCCTCCTCCATGCTTCACGGTGGTCCGTTGGTACTTCACATCCAATCTAGTGCCAACCGGACGACGAACATGATTTATTTCCACCGTACCAATCATCAGAAACTTGTTTTCGTCTGAGAATAAGACCTAATTCTGCTGTTAGGGGGTCCAATATCAGTGCTCTTTTGCCCATGTGATCCATGCTTTGCGATTCTTTTCGGAGATCAGCGGTTTCTTGATATGTCGACGTTCGAACAGACCCGAAGCACGAAGACGATGCTGTAGATTGTACACGGACACCTCAAACATCTTTTCAGCCATGTTTAGAAGCCTTAGCTACCTCAAATTAGCGAATCTCCGCTAGTGCTCGCTTGATGTCCATTGTAGTGAGCCTCAGTTTCTCCTTCGAGATGCATGTAATCAGACGATCCGATGTCGTGGTCGACTTGCGACGTCGTACATTAACATTCTTCATTGTTTGAGCACGGATTGAAGTTTTGATGACCTTCAGGATAGTCGAAACAGTCACTCGGAACTGCTGTGACAGAGTGCCAGTGACAGTCCCATCTGACGTCCACGACTAATGGATTCTCGCTCGGATTTCGGTAAATTCTTGATCCCAAGAATCCGTCTCATACTTTTAAGACGATTCAACACACATTACTAGCAAAATTAGTGAAAAAATTAAGTCGAAATCGAAGAAACCGAAAATCTCACTTTTGTGACTTTTGATAAATTCTAAATAAATTTCACCGTAAGGGATAACCCGGGCTAATTTGTTGTATAAAACACGTAAAACTCTATCAAAATTATCCCTGAAAATCTGGATTCGATCGGTTGAGTTTGAAAAAAGTTATGGCGAAAAATCCAAATGTTACACTTTTTTGGCCAGTACTGTACGTGTTGTAGTCAGCACGAAATCACCCGTGTTTAGCGTAGGCGCGTACGGTTCTTTCATCAGCAATGCATCCTTTTTTGCTGCTTTTAATGAATCCTCCTGGGATGTATCTATCTATGAAGCTCGAGAATCGTTTGTCGACAATCATAGAAGATGATGTCACTATCGCTTTTATCCGCGCACGCTTAATTAGCCAGACAAACCGTTGATCAAATTTATGGAAACTCATTCTGCATTTCTTTGTTAGTAGAAGCAATTTCCGAATATGTTTCATGACTATTTTAACTGCAGCATGGTAACAGTTGAAGTTGTTATCTTGTTGAGCACAGGGCTATGCGAATATGTAATATAATACCTGTTGTTGTTGTTGTTGAGTCTTGACGCCGGTTGCGGGAGCTCCATTCGTGGCGGCGCTTGGTTTGGCGCCAGGAGCACCAGGCCTGACTCCAGTGGCGGGAGCACAATTGGCGACTCCAGGCTTAGCTCCTGGGAGAGGAGCTGTAGGTCTGGCTAGCGAAGATGGAGCTGGCTTCGAGGCTGCTTGAGCTCGGGCCTGAAAGTTTTTATAAAATAGTTAAAAGTTTGGTTCAAAAAAAGAAGATCCTACCTTGGCTTCAGCTTCTGCCTGTGCCTTCGCTTGAGCAGCTCGAGATTGAGCTTCGGCTTGGGCTTTGGCCTGGAATATTGATTGTCAACAGTATTCAGACATAACGGATATTTTTCTTTGAAAGAAAGTAAAGCTAGCGACCATTGTTTTCCAGTATTTCTATGTTCATTTTGAGCGATCGTTGCCCCCCCCCCACACCCCGTTTCGTTTCGAATATACATATAATCCATTCACAATTGAATATGAGATAAGCTTACACACCTGGGCAGCCTTTGCTTGCGCTTCTGCTTGGGCCTTGGCCTGAAAGTTTAGTGTTGCTCAGTTTCCTTCAATTTATCCTGGCGTCTTTACCACCATTAAATGCACATCCGAGCTAATTTTACTATCCGCTCTGGCTACGCTTTCTCGTTGAAATCAAAAGCGAGAGAGTATTGCCAGAGTGGAGACTTTCAAATTAGCTCGGTGTGTCTTTAATGAACTATGAAATACCTGAGCAGCCTTAGCCTGAGCTTCTGCTTGGGCCTTCGCCTGTAATGAATATGTTAGTGATCAATGATTTTTTTCTCAAATTTATCATTTTTTGATATAGCATAGTCATTGCAAATAGGTAGTTGCAAAATTGCTTGAGAGGTTTGTTGAGAAAAGTATTGCTATTTACCTGAGCGGCTTTAGCTTGCGCTTCTGCCTGAGCCTTCGCCTAGAATGCAAACGTGATTATTACTAAATAAATGATCAATGACTATTATCAAGATGATCTTAAAAACCTCTCTACTAGCATTCTCTCTCTGGTTCTCTTTTACACGAGAGAATGTAAGCGGGGAGTTTATAATATGTGTAAAGCTATATGTATATCGTTAAGGATAAATAAATAAATAATTAATTAAATATAATTTATACCTGAGCAGCCTTCGCCTGAGCTTCTGCCTGAGCTTTTGCCTTGAATGAATAAATATGTGCATAAGTTAGGATGCTGAGCTTTACTGTAGTTCAATCTTTTTTACAAACATATTTTTCACGTTTTCGTTGAATCTAACTGATTTTGGATTCTCTACATAAATGGCATTTTCCATTAATTCGTCTTCACAAGAAACTCTCTTTTCCAGACCACTTTCATTTCCAAATTCAAAGAAATTGAAGTACAATAGTAAAATATTGACAGAGTTTTGTTTATTCATGCTATTGTAATTATTATTATTGCAGGAATCACTTCTGTATTTCCTACCGCACCTGTCGCCGGTGTATCAAATATATAAATAATATTCTACCTGGACGGCTCTAGCCTGAGCTTCGGCTTGCGCCTTGGCTTGTTGTTGTTGCTGAAGCTGTTGTTGTTGTAGGATTTGTTGTTGATTGGCCTGCTGGGCTTGTGCTTGCCCCTGCTGAAAACAAACCACAATCACTACTTGCAACAAAGGATTTTACAAAGGTATAGAACATAAAAGTTGCGTTAAAGGCACATTCCGAGCTAATTTGACTCTCCGTTCTGGCAATGCTCTCTCGTAGACAAGAAAGCGGAAGAGTGTGACCAGAGTGGAGAGTTTGGAATTAGCTCGAGATATGTCTATAAATAATCAAGGATAGAGGATTTAACAGAAGGAAAGACAGTTTTTGGAACTCTTTTTGAGCGTTTTAAAAATTAAGGAAAGGACAGTGACAGATAGAAAGAAGCAATAAGCCAATATTTCAGGATATAATACTGTATTTATCAGATTAGGTTACAAGGCGAGTTCTATACAATATAAGAAGCACATTTGATAAGTTAATTATTTGGGCCTTTTCACTACCTGCTGGGCCTTCGCACGAGCTTCTGCCTCGAGTTTCGCTGCTTGGGCCTGATTTTTCATCATTTCTTTTTTTATTAAAAAAAATCATACGAGGCTGTCCGTTTTGAGCCGTTCACCCCATTCCATCCATAGTGTCCCATAGTTTTCGACATAAAAAAACAAAATTATCATGCAAATTCCAGCTGCCGAAAACGTACATTAAAACGAATTGCAACAAGGACAGTTATCGAGACTGTCAATAACAAACAACCATATCTCCTAACCATTGGATATTGAGGATACACAGCGCATTCACAGAGGAAACGCTCACGATGGCAAATACCTTATTGGAAATGATAAATTGTATCCAAATAAAATAGAAAATAGATATTCTAGGGTCTTTGGAAACGTTTTCAGCAGCTGGAATTTTCATGGTATTTTTTTTTCAAAAACTGTGAGGAGACAGTATGAGGGATCCGAAGAGAGCCCCAATAATCAGTTCTGACTGTTGCCTCTGGTACCTTTGCTAGTGCCTCGGCTTGAGCCTTCTTCGCGGCTTCTTGGGCCTTAAAAATATTTTGTAAATGACATGTTTTCTAATCCAAAAAGTTCAAATATGTCAAAATTTGATCAGATTTATTATTGTAATAGTCAACCTTATTGAGTGCTTCCTGTTGGACGGCTCTCTGGGCGTTCACCCGCTCCTCCGCTTGCTTACGCTCCGCTTCCGCTTGGGCTTGGGCCTTAAAGGGGCTGACAGCTTTCTCAACGGTCTCTTCAACGCTCTACGCTCTCTCGTTGTTAGAGAATAGATAAATAGTGCGCGTAATGAAGAGTCCCCTTTAAAGGTACAACCCCGAGTCAATTTGAAACTCTGCGCTCGAGCAATGCTCTCTCACTTTCAGTGCCTACGAGAGAGCGTTGCCAGAGAGGAGAATACATTCTGCATTTACAGATCTCGAATATGTTTCAACGTCTATATGTCCTTTAGGATGTTCAATTGTATTCAATGTTCCGAATGTATATATTTTTTAAACACAAAATTCACTTGAAATGATGATAAAATTATCATATAAATTTGTCATTTATCATCATGCATTCATTGCTGTTTTATAAATATTATAAATGTTAATGTTATTATTATGTTCCGTAAATTCTACACCCACAGAGAATTCCCCTAGGGAATAATTCCCTGATCTATCCCTTATATGTAAGGAAATGTTTACTAGGGAATTATTCCTTTAAATATTCCCTTACATTAAAGGAAAATTTCTGTGAGTGTACCTGAGCTTGCTTGGCGCGCATCTCGGCTTCGGCGTCTGCAGCTTGATGGGATGCCTGCTGGCTCTGCAACGATCTTCTCACAACTAATTCATGAGGTCTCAGCTCTTTAGCCCAATCTTGATGAATATGTTAATAGTGATATTGTGAAATGAGGTGTACATTCAAACTATAGCTAACAATAAGCCAAAAAACGCTTAATTTCATTGACAATGAGACTATTTTCCGCGAGCTGAAACATTTTACTTATTTATAACTTACATCACTAATAGTAAGATGGATAGATTCGAGATATATTGTGAATTATGAGTGGTATTAAAAAAGTATTTGCTAATTAAATACCTGATTAGCAGCTGCTTTCATTGCGGCCTGTTGAATCGCGGCCGCTTGCGCTGCCTAAAATATGACATATCAAATCAATGTTGATTCATGGCCTCGAAATAAAATATAATATTAATGAAATATAACTGGAATTTTGTCTTTTATTACACTAGACAACTAAACGGCGGCAGTCGTCTGGTTTTACAACGACACTGTTCTCGACGCTGTCTATTCTCTCGTTTAGAAGAAGCAAACAGTTCAACCAGAGAACTAAACCGAGAACGATATCTGTGTTCACGGAGATAAAGTGGAGGAGGGATACATAAGTGATAATTCGAGCGTTAGTCAGGGTAAAAAGTACAGTCTATGGAAACACCCTGGGTATTACACTGGTAACTTTCAGTTGGTCAATGTTTCAAAATGTCGCTGAGTTTTCCATTGGAATCAGGAAAATATGTGACGGACAGCTAATAGGTGGAGCATTCGTGGTCCGAAGAAGTCGCCTTTTCGCAAGATTGGTTCGGTACGGCGTCGGCGTCTGTCTTGATGCAATCCAGTTTCAACACTGCGTCTGCGCTTTGCAAGAGCGTTTTTCTACATCATATGAAATCTTTCATAGCCATGAATATTTCCCCGTGACATCTGGAAACTATCTCATCGTTCCGATCTCTACTCTCAATGTGTTTCATCTCTTGAAGTGTTTATCCTATTCTACTCTATATGATGAAACAGTGGGGACTAAGGTAAAACTATCGCACTATATCACGTCATATGATTTTAGTCAACGTATGCTAACTTTCGCTCATGGAAACTACTATAGTCCGGACTATTTATAAATCGCTTCACATTTCTACAATTATTATGCCATAAAAGAGTTTGCAGTAATTATGTGGCCATAAGTTTGTATTTCATAATAATCTATGGGATAACTGACATCCCTGTAAGCAAGAATGTTTTCCCTCAATAGTAATACATGGGATATCATTGTCTCTCACAAACAGTCTAATCATACTATTGGTTTAGTGTCAATTCGTGCCTATCGTTCGTTCCTCTGGGAGTGTTGAGATAAAGAAGTGAATGAGTGGGGGAACAGATTGATCCTGGGAGGAAGACATTACACAGAGGGAGAAGGAGGGGGAGACGGAGAGAAGGAGAGGGGGATGTGGAGGAGTAAGACCACATCGGCGAACGGGGATGGATAACTTATCACCGGTTGGTGGGGGTGTGAAAGAGGAGATACTATGCATTTATCACGCGTGTCGCGTAAGAATCGAATAAACGGTGGCACATTGAAAAAATCGAAAATGAGCAGAGGTCATTTTTTGGTAGTCCATATGGTCCCTAAGACGGCTGCACGAGCTTTTTTGTATATCTTCATTTTCGGCGTCGAGAGACGCCGTCAAACTTTTTTGACGCCGAAATTGGCCGACTTTGGAGCTCTGTAGCTCTTCGGAGAGTGGTTTTGGTATCGAGTCATCAACAGAAGAATTTACTGGAATGACCAGGAGAATACATCTGCATTATTGGCCGATCGCTATTTTTATTAGTATTTTTGTAATTCGATTTTATTGATTTATGCAAAACACATATCGAAGCCAAAGGTTTTCAATAGCTCAATCGATAGAACTCGACGCCAGCTTTTCATTGGTATGCTGAACGTTTTTGAATGTGGTTGCGCTCGAAAGATATGAGCATTTCAAGATTTTCACAGCGTGCGATCGCACGAGAGGAGAGTGACGCAGCCAATGATCTACCCACTCACGTGCCTCGTGTGACCAATTAGCCCATTTTAATTAGTTTTTATGTTGTTCTAGTACATATCCAAGATATTTTTAATAACTTTCGAATTTTCATTTCCATAATTTGATTCCTCATTCATAACCAATGGATGAATATTAATCGCTATACATGCAAATTACAATATGACAAGAAAGAGGGTTAAAATTCACAGAAATATTTCATCACACTCTTCCTCGACTACCATCATAATGAAGTCATCTTCGTGTCCTAGAATCACCTCATCCTCATCCTCTCCCTCCTCGAAGACGTTATCGTCATTCTCCGAATCCCCCGACTTCTCCACAACCTTTCTCTTCCTGGTCGATCCACTGATCGATCGAACACTCCACTTCGTCCCAGTGCTCTTCAGATGCAATTAGAACATTGGTGCTATCTGACTGAGCTTTCTAGAAGACATTACGACTGCCATAAAATCAGCAAAAGAAAACTGCGGCAAGGAGGATCGAACCCTTGACAGTCAAAAGAAAAAGGAGACACCTTATCCACTACACTACACAGGTAGTTGAGACGGTGTATAATAGATGAGTTCACCAACCAATCCGGATGGTTTGTGTAGGAAACCACACGAATTTCTCAATCAAGAAAATCTTGAAATGCTCATAACTTTCGAGCGCAACCACACAGAAAAACGTTCAGCATACCATTGAAAAGCTGTCATCGAGTTCTATCGATTGAGCTATTGAAAACCTTTGGCTTCGATTTGTGTTTTGCATAAATCAATAAAATCGATTTACAAAAATATTAACAAAAATAGCGATCGGCCAATAATGCAGATGTATTCTCCTGGTCATTCCGGTAAATTCTTCTGTTGATGACTCGATACCAAAACCACTCTCCGAAGAGCTACAGAGCTCCAAAGTCGGCCAATTTCGGCGTCAAAAAAGTTTGACGGCGTCTCTCGACGCCGAAAATGAAGATATACAAAAAAGCTCGTGCAGCCGTCTTAGGGACCATATGGACTACCAAAAAATGAAATAATATGTGGGGGTCAGAAAATGTGCCAACGCCCCCTAATTTCATTCGATTCTTACGCGACACGCGTGTTATCTTTTCAGCAAGTTAATGGCAAGGCACGCAATTTCATGTTCTTCTGCAGTTGAGAGATATTTTTCGCCATTCAAGAAAACGGTACAACTAGAACTTGGTGATTGAAGTACATGAAACCTATGCATTGAGAATGTTGTTATCGTCAGCTTGCTTTATGAGAATAATTGCTGTTCATCCTACCTTGGCAGCATTCTGTGCAGCGATCAGCTGTTGTCTAGCCTCCAGTGCCTTCTTCTCCTCCTCGGTCTTCTCGACAGGTCCACTGGCAGCCACGACCTGTTCGTGAGCTGCAAGGTACACAGTTAATTTGAAACTCTTCGCTCTGGCCACACTCTCTTGAGTAAAATTAGCTTGTGGTGTGCCTTTAAAAGAACTTTTTTACGAAACTACTCGTCATTTAGTCAATGGTCGTATAGTTTTCAGCATATAGGACTACCATAAGTATGTGAACTGTAAACAATGAATACCCTGAAGCTCTCCAGCAAGACCCTTGATCTGACTGAGCATGGCTGATTTGGCTGCTTGAGGGTTCACTGCTGGCTGAAAAATATAAACAAATACAAATTAAAACAAATAATTTTGCCTACATGATCAACACTATTACATGTCTTTTTAAAGATTATTATGAGAATTGCTTAATACAAAATATAAATCGAAGGATGTACCTGTGGTGCTGGCGCCGGTACGGTGGGTACTGGTGCCTCGGCGGGGGCTGGTGGCGCCGCTGGTTTAGGCGCGGCCTCATTCGCGTTCGCAACACGGAACATTCCACTCTGTCTGCGGGGTACGATGACCTAGAATGGGCATTTCATAGAAAGATAAAAGTTTAATATTTAAAAAAAAACATGCTAGATATGTGATCATTTCTCTCAAGAACATAATTTTTTTCAACTTGTAAAATATTAATCGATGAGAAGATGCATGGAACGGATAAATCGAGAGAAGCATAAGAGCGAGGGTGTAACACTCGACAAATCGTTCTATCGCAGCGTTCCTGTGAACTCTCCAGTAAACCCTTTATACGATTTTTTTATTATTTCACAAAGTAACAATCATTTTTGTACTGTAGTAAAATAAACAATATGAGGCCGCTTGCGTAAGAACCGACTAAGTGCCGGCACAGTGAAAAAATTAAATTTTTGGGATCGGGGTTCTCAAGGTTGCTGTTGACGATGGTCATGTTCATTTGGTTGAAGTGGAGGCAAGAAGCGAGATAGTGTGGTGATGCGAGAGAGCAGAGTGACACAATCCCGACCACTTCCCTGCCTTCCTATTCTGGTCGCCTCACCTGCCTCTCTGCTCTCTCGCACCACCACACTCTCTCGCCTCTTGCCTCCACTTCAATGGCAAAATGATTACACTAAAAGTTGATTTTCTCGAAAACATCTTCCGCAAATTGGCTGAAATTTTTTCTATGGGATCCTGAAGCCATTACGGTCCGATCTATGTATCTCACTCACGCACTATGGCCATTGAGAGTAATTCGAATTTTGAAAATTTCGGAAACTTTTTCATGAAAAATGAATTAGACAGGCGTGATCGTCATCAAATTCTCCCCCTGGGTGCATAATCTGCAAATTTTAGTACCACCGGTTGAGGAGAAATGACTGAAAACGCGATTTCAACGCGACGTCATCTGGCCTCAACGGTGGCGTTAGGTGAAAAATGAACATGGCCATCGTCATCAGCACCCTTGAGAACCCCGATCCCCAAAATTTAATTTTTTTCACTGTGCCAGATTTCACATGTTTTAGTCGACTCTTACGCAAACGGCCTCATATAATCTTTTTAAATACGAGCTGGAATTTACGCCCTCTTTTCATTATTTTTTTCTCGGTAGAGCTCATATAATCCAAATTTTTGAAATTATTCTAATTATTTAAAAAGGCAAACCTCCTCGTCCGATTCCTCCTCTTCCTCGGAGGAGGATCCGTTCTGCGCCTCCCAAGCTGCAAAGGTAAACGATAAAAGGAGAAAGAAAGATCATTAACCACAATTCTACATTGATAAAGATCATGTTTTAACATAGACAGACGTGATTTGAGCTAGCAACATATTTTGTGATTAGGTTATCAGAAATATCAACAGGAAAAGCATTTTAGCTGTGCAGGTAGATAGGAGTAAGAAACTCGTGAGTAGGATATATCCAGCTAAAGATTTCGTTTTGATCTAAAACAGATATCTATCCCAGTATCCTTATGTGCGGTCTCTAAATTCAACGTTCTCTCTCGTTTTCTTCCACTATCTACGCCCTCTTCATTCCATATGCTCTCTCACTTTCTCTGAATGTACTCTCTCAATTGACAGTGATCTCTTGCCATCTCTCCCTCTCTGTACTCTCTCCATTCCACGTTGTTTCTAACTGTCTGTATTTGTTTCACTGTGTTGTTTGTCTGCTGTCGATCCTTGTGTTGTGGTTTGAGAGAGTGGAGTTCATTGGATGAGCCTAGGTCATACATCGGGATCTTTGTATAGGCAACTTCTATTTCGATCTACAAATACCGATGTTCATTTTCTGTGAATGCTTTTTTTAAAGTCTTTCGATTTCGACCAATTGTTTCATTATCAAAGATGTGATTAATGCAGTAAAATGTATAGCTTTTTTACATAATATTTCACGGTTTTTTTGTACAAGCAACCGCATAAAACTATTTCATTGTTCCTCCAATATTCAGCAAAAATGGTCAGCCCACGGCCGGGATCGAACCGACAATCTTCTGATTAGAAGTCAGACGCCTTATCCATTAGGCCACGCGGGCGGATGTTTAAGCTCGGTCAGGTTTTGGATGTTCTCTTTGCGATCTACACGCAGGAATGTGTGGTAGACTCATGAAAGACGAGAAGGGTGAGAGAGAGAGAGAGAGAGAGAGAGAGAGAGAGAGAAAAAGATATGGAGAAAGATAGGTTGTGAAAGGAGAGAGAGAGAGAAAGAGATAGAGATAAAGATAGAGAGGAGTATAGAAAGTGAGAGAACTAGAGAGAGAAAGACTGCATAGAGATAAATTGATGGTAGAGATGCAGATAAGCAAGACAAGAGGAGTTGGAGAGGTTGGGATAAATAAAAGAATGATGACTGCATCGAAGACATGAAAAAGTCGCTGAGAGGGAGATGGGATATTTATAGAGAGAAAGATGTCAAGCAATCTAATCAATGAATAGCATGTTATCGATCTTGTCATCGCCATCAATAATAAATGATAACATGGATTCTGCAGAAACTATGAGCTATCATGAAGCTTGAACAGTTATCTTTTTGCTTCATGAATTGGTGAACTTGAAAACGTGCCTTTATTGTTACAGATTTACTAGCAAAGCGTTTTTAATTCTTTCTTTCTTTCTTTCTAATAATTAAAATATAATAATAATAATAATAATTAATAATTAAACTATTTTTTTAAAGTTTAGTCGAACGTGATAAAAATCGATGAACATGCTAGCTTCGATATTGAGTCTGCTCACAATTAGTGTGTCTAGTTAGGATCTGTGCATAATAAGTTCGTCATGTTTTCGGCTCTCATGGCTTGAGAACAACGTAGCGTAAGGGATATTCGGTCTTAATTATCATTGCGAGCGATCCAATAGAACACTGTAATGTATCATGTGTGAATATTTTTCAAGCATTTAGGACCATTGCGTCATGTTTTCTGTTCTCATGTGAATTGGGAACAATAGAGCGTAGGAGACTTGGTTGTGTCTTCTGGCACTTTACAACGGCAATAAGTCTCTCTCTCGAAGTGAAAATGACAAGTGAAAAGTAGGAGAGAGAGAGGGAGAGAGGGAGAGAGGGAGAGAGATAGAGAGAGAGGGAGAGAGGGAAAGAGGGAGAGAGAGGGAGAGGGAGAGTGAAGGTAGAGAGAGATAGAGAGGGAGAAAGAGGAGAAACAATGAAATAAACACAAATAGTCGTCGAGAGGTATGAGATAACAGGCAAAAACGTGGTCTTGGCGTAATTCTGGGAAGATTACGGTAGCGAAGGGAAAATGAATATTGATCGATGTTTTGCTGTTTTTAGAGAAGTGAACAGGCGAAATGGGTTTGATTAAATTGATTGAGAACACATATAACGAATTATAATTAGAATAATACTAATAATAATTTAGCGATTATTATATTATTGATAGTGATAGCAATGTAGGAATGACGACAATTTATCTTTTCAATAGATGATACTTAATGCCCAATTTAAAAAGGTATATAAATGGTTCTCAAGAATTCTGACGTAATCTTCCCTAAGCGCTTCTTGTTGTTCCCATTGTGACTAACTTAATTAGAGATCTTACATGTAAATAGAATAACAATTGACCAATTATGCGGCTAAAGGTTCAAGGAACGAATTGGAAAGGAAAACAAGAGCATTTACGAATTATAAGAACAATCTTAATAGAGTAGAAGTCCGCTGTGAATCAAATTCAGGAGATAAGATGTTAAAGTTTTAACAAGAGTTTGAACTCACTTGACGATGGCATTTCGTCCGCTTAGATTGGCACTCTTGACTCTGAATTTACAGTCATTTATAAAAACAATAAATATATTAAAAATAGTAACTTTCGCGAATAATCTAAGAGGAATTTATCAATCGAAGAAAAAAGATGTAGAATAGCAATGAATTAGGGAGCGGAATCGATCAATTAAAATTTATCGATCCAGTAATATTTTAATATTTCATTATCGGGGCTGAACGGGTTTTGCATCTGGGAATGCTGCATTGATTTAGGAAATCATTATATCTTGATAATGAGTGAAACAAGTGATCAATCATTTCAGTAATATATTGATCGGTAGGATGCAGAAGTAACTAGGGCTGAATGAGAGAGGGCTACTTCACATCTGGGAATGCGACTATAGCCTTGGTCACTCTATGACGAGAGGGAATTTTATTCGATGAGAGATGGGATCGCCTCTAATTTACCTAATGCACATTCGACAAAAAGAAGTTAAATTTGATGCTTTTTATAGGCACACTCAGAGCTAATTTGAAACTCTCCGCTCTGGTAATTCTCTCTCTGAGACAAAGTAAGCGAGAGAGTATTGCCAGAGCGGAGAGTTTGTTTAATTGCGCATTTATAGATGAAATAAGGTAAATTTTGAACAAAAATAAATTTCTTTTTTTACATATCAAGCATTAAAACATAATTCTGCACTTTTACTACTATTATTACTCTTTAAATAAAACATTCCAGATTCGAAAAAAACTGGCGCATGATAATTGTCTACGAGAGCGTGCAACCTAAATATGTTTCAGGATTTCATCATAGCAAGCGCAATTTTGGTGTAGATGATTACGATCCTAGATCCTCTTCAAATATAAAAAATCGATACAATGCATCAATACTTCTAAAAATGACTTCCTTTTTGAATCGTAGAGGATAGTTCTCTGGTATTTTCAAACTAGTAGTTTACTGCTAGTTTCCTACAAGTGAAAGAACAATTGACGAAATTCATTACCGTATTATACACCACTTCTAGTAAACTTACGTATAACTAGCCGTAGACTTGCAAGTCTACGGCTAGTGGGAAATATAAGTAAATTACTATTTGGAAAATACCAGAGGTTGCCTCATGAAATGAAATATACAAGAATGTACCATGGAAACATGTAATTATAATAATAAACCAGATAAGACAAAGCCTACACAAGTAGTGTGTGATCACCGACAAAAGATCAGACCTACTAAACACTCTTACCCAACTCTATCCCTCCCTCTCCTTCTCTCCCTCTCCCTCTCCCTCTCCCTCTCCCTCTCCCTCTCCCTCTCCCTCTACCTCTCCCCTCCTCCCCCTTCCTTACTTTTGTGCCTCTCTCAACTTCGAGAGACCAGTCAGCTGTGCCTCGTCAACGCCTACTCTCTTCTATCTATCTTTTTTTTTCGATCGAGAGACTCGGTCCTATTTACCTGGCCCCGGGACAACTTCTGACACGGTAGAACATTCGAGAAGTTTGGATCGTTAAAACAAATGGGCACTAATTTTTCAGATCTAGAGGAACATTGAAAGTTAATATCCAGATTGCAAAGTAATATAAACCGATTTCGTCTTTGGCAAATGCTACTACATTTGTGTTCAGCATTTATCGATTGTTATCCGATATTTCTCTATCTCTCTCTCTTTATCTCTCTCTATCTCTATTTTCTTTATCTTGCATCGAACCTTTCCCACTCTCCTCAAGTCCTATTTTTTGTATGGATGTTGATTGCCTGCCATCGTTCAGTTTAACCGCTCGGCATTCGGTTTGATGGGTGTTGATAAATATCTTTGAGTATGTATAGCGAAATATTGATCGGGAAGACTTCGCACAAAGGCTGGGTTAAGAATATAATATTTTCTAGATTCTCTTCGTGTCAATTGCTGAATTACTATCAATATATTTCAAGGTGAAATCGATGAATAGATTGAAGAACCAGTGATCTATGAGGCAGCTCTGACATGTCTCATCGAAAATTCGTCGAACGTGATAAATAATTGTTATTATTGTCGATATCACATATTCAACAGAGAAAATTTCAATAGGAAGGTGTTCGAACTGATTCAAAAGTCAAGAAAAGAAAATTAAATGAATGAAAACTCTCCTCGATAGACCCACTCTCACGCCAATATTTCGTTTCGTTTCTTCTCTTTTTTGTGACTTTTGAACACCACATCCACCAGGAATGCATAATTAAATATAATAGTAATAATAATAACAGATGCACAAATATAAGTTTGCATGCACATTCAATGTAAAAATAACTAATGATACATAATTCTTTGTGATTCGTTTCTCTATTCGTTGTTTGTCTCCAATGATATTACATGACAAGCTGTCATCAGATCCCTTTATTATTCTTTTTCCACTCCTAATAAACAAAATCTGAGACCAACTGAGAAGTCAGACATACTACGCCAGAGAAGAAAACACACTAAAAATACATGATCTGTGAGTAGTGAATAGTGAAAACAAGGTCGACGAATTTATGAACTTGAAATTCCTCCCGAATTTAGGATGCACATATTTAATGAATCTCAAAGATTGGTAGGGCAGAACTTAGACCAATGATCAAAACAGCCCAATTTGTTACAAAAATGAAATTGATACCTCATAAAAATCTCATTATCAGCATAGCAAGAATTTACACTAGGAATATTGAAAAAAGGGTGATAAAGGGTGACACTAATTGTGACACAAATTGTAAGTTTACTCATCGCTCTGGTAACGCTCTCTTGTAGACAAAGAAAGCGAGAGCATGTGATCAGAGGGGATAGTTTCAATTTAGCTGGGCTGTGTCGTAAAGCAGCATTCGGAATATATTCTGATCGAAAAATAGAAGTTGATATATAGACAACCATTTGTCTTTGGTGATCTTTGGATGTGCATCAAAATTCAGGACAGTTTAATTATCACACTTTATCATGAAAAAGACACAAAGTAATGGAGCGCATAAATATAGTGAAAGAAAATATTAAGTGAGAGTTCAAAGAAGATCAATCAATAGATGGGCAAGAAGGGGGTAATTATCGATTAATTTGGGGTAAATATCGATTAATCAGGGCAATTATCGATTAATTAGGGAGTCTGTCAATACGTTTAATATAATCTCTACTGTGGATAGACATGGCAAGAAACTACGGTAAGTGATTGGTACGTCATCAATCAATAATCTCTCGATTGACAATATCATATATTTAGTTATTTTGGAGAACCCGTCATGTTGTAATATTTTTTCGGATAGGCAAATATAGGGCAGATACAGGAAAGTTAGGCGGTTAAAGGGACTGAACAAAGATTCGAATTATTGTCGTGCTACAGTACTCGGGGAGCGAATTCAAATTTGCCGCTTTACAGTACTCCCAGTTTCCTGAGCTCTTCCTGTTGCCGCTCGAGGATCTCGTCGTTCTCCGCCAGTCGTTGTTGACGATCTCGATTGAGGGTACCGTACCTGATTATTTATTCATTTATTGACCGTATAAAATATACATGCTTATTTGGTACGAGAGTAGCCAGCCACAGCCAGCTAGTAGCGAGGCAATGATCAAGTGAATTTTATACTGACAACATTGCAGGGCCCTCTCTATTTCATCATCATTGTCAATCAAGTTAATCAAGTCAATCGATATGACTATTTCTAAATAGTGATTATTGATTTTGATATTGAGCCGGGAATGAAAGGTACTCACTGATCTCCTTTCGATGAAGTGCTCGACGTCGACATCACATTGTTGTTGGCTCCTGAAACGTTCAGTTTACGGACACTTTCAAATCCCCCAATCGATAATTTATCGTAAGTTTTGTTTCTTTTCACACATTTCTTTGTTCTCAAACAACGACAAAATATAAGTTGAATTTGACAAAAATCCTTCGTATTAAAGGGGCTGAAACATTTGTCAACGGTCTCTTAAACGGTATACGATCTCTGGTTGTTAGAGAACAGAGAAATAGTGTGTGCAATGAAGAGGTCATTGAGTGAGGCCACTCTAACTTTAAAATATTTACCAGGTTCAGGCGTCCTCGATTCCCTGGTCTTGCGAAGATTTCCCTTCTTCTCCTGGTAGAGTCGACTCCAGATGTCCGAGTTCTGAGAAAATAATCGATTTTTTTTAAATTCACGATAAATGGGGCGAAATTTGAATGCAATTTCAGTAAATCGATCTAAGAAGCACAAAAATGTTGGCACAAAATCCTAATTCATTCAACCTCCGGCGTGCTTTCTCTCTTCTGTAGGGCGCTCTTGGGCAATGCTGGCAACTTCCTCTCCACGATGGGTGTCTTGATGGAGTCAGAGCGTTTCGGAATGCGTGACACGCGTGCATCAGTCATCTGTGGAGGTGAAGAGCCCTGAACGTTATTCAAATTGTAAAAAATAATGTTTTCGCGCGAAATCGTGATCTGGGTTACGGTACCTCTCGCTTCTGCGTAGGAGTGCGTTTGATGGGAATGGCGGACTCGCGGCTCATCTGCAATGGTAAAGATCAAAGATCAAAGATCAAAGTTCATTGATCAGAGATCAAGGATCAAGCCATACCTTGTTCTTGGGAGGTGGTAGCTTCTCGGCCACAGCTCTAGGCGAGGGAGGCGATACAGCGGCTTTCATCGCTGCCGTGGGCAGCACAATCTGGAGAATTTTAAATTTAAATTTGAATTTTGAATTTGGCGGGAAACCTCTAGCTTGTCCTCGATCATCTGTTCGTGAATGGATTCACAGCTTGTCTCCGATGCCTTCTCATCTTCTTTGAAGGAGGAATGATCCGAGGAGTAGTCGGATGAGACCATCTTGGCTCTGAATTTAACCAATCAATAAATCTCAATATCTTAATAATCAATAATCTGTACTTAATCAATATTTCTTGGAATTTTATCATGAAATTTTTGATCAATAATCCAATGGAAAAAAAACTATCGGGTTTTCCAAATTTTCAATCAATGCAAAAGTTTAAAAAAATATATCACGGAGTTTCTCATATATGTTGTCATTTTTTGTGTTCCGTGAAATTTAGCAAAGCATAATTCCAACGTACGGTTCCTCGACGACGACAGTAACTACGGGTTCAGGCTCTGGTTCTGGCACCGGGGCCGGTTCGGGAACGACGATGGTCGGTTCTGTCACAGCGATCTCCTGCTTATCCTCGACGACCACCTCGAGGTCGACAGTTTCGGCAGGCTTCTGAAGCTCAACGGTTGTGGGTGGCGCCTGAATGATAACAAAATGAAATCTAACAGTAGGAAAACGACTTTAACCATTCCATCCCCAGCTAGCGATGATCGCTTGACGTGAATAAATTATTATTATTATTGTTATTATTAAATAGGAAAATCGATCAAAATTCCAGAAAAAAGCAAAAAAATAAGTGTGAAGAGAATACTAGAAATAAGCATCATTAAGAACTTAAGAACCAAAAGCAAAGTTCTGATTTGATCGAGATTTGGCCAATTTGGTGCATTCGGTAATCCCAAAAGATTACCTCGGTGATGATATCGCCCATAGGCTCCGGTGACATCGGTGGTGGAGGAGGAGAGGGAGTGGCTGACTGTAAACAGATATTGATCATTCATTATCATTTATCATTATCTTATTATCATTATTATCATTATTATCATTATTTATCATTTATCATTGATTATTTATGTTTCCCTAGAGCGGAGAATAAAATGATCCCCAGTGAAGTCATATTGTCAAGGGTTTGGATAGAAATGCATATGCATGTATGGGATATGTTTCAACATTGAGATATTGTTCAATTTCTTCCAGAGAACCCAATCTTGCAAGCGACCACCAATACACATTTTTTAATAGAACAGTGTTCTTACAGCAAGTTACATTACGGAAGAATTGTTGTAACGCCGTATGCGTCACCATCTCCATATGCCAAAGATATTCTATTCCTATCTATTGTTATGTCTTTGTATGTTATCTCTATCGCCATATCGCCATTGTATTTAACCGATGCATATTGATGAATAAAGACAGTTGCAACCATTAAAGGTGGTGTCCGGGCAATATTTTCGTGAATAAACTGTGAAGACAGAAAGATAGCAAAAGTTATTCTGCATACCTTACATAAATTAGTTTATGCTAATTTAGCTTATTGATCGCTAGAATCATGAATGAATCCATGCTTGATGTACAGGCAAAGGCGCGAAATTTTGAAAATAGGAAAGTTCGGCAATAGGTTTCGAACCCGCGACGTTACGCTTACTAGTGAGCACTTTTACCACTGCGCTACGGGATTGATGAATGGTCGTGCTAATTTCTTGCATATCACTTGCCCCTTGCATAATAGATATGTTATATATTTACATAGACATTCGAGGGCCTCCATCTTTAAGACTAGTGTATAACACGGTAAGGTCATTGGACGACCTAAAGGGTCCAAATTGGTGCATCGGCCAGTTTACCCGGTTCGTTTAGTCTTCACTCGGAACGCGGTCAACGCATTCGGTCGGTCTTCACTCGGTACGGTCGGTTCACGCGAGTCGGTTCACTCGCTCACTCGGTTCTCTCGGTACGGTCGGTTCACGCGAGTCGGTTCACTCGCTCACTCGGTTCACTCGGTACGGTCGGTTCACGCGAGTCGGGTCACTCGCTCACTCGGTTCACTCGGTACGGTCGGTTCACGCGAGTCGGTTCACTCGCTCACTCGGTTCACTCGGTTCGGTCGGTTCACGCGAGTCGGTTCACTCGCTCACTCGGTTCACTCGGTTCGGTCGGTTCACGCGAGTCGGTTCACTCGCTCACTCGGTTCACTCGGTTCGGTCGGTTCACGCGGGTCGGTACACTCGCTCACTCGGTTCATTCGGTACGGTCGGTTCACACGCTCACTCGGTACGGTCGGTTCACTCGGTACGGTCGGATTCACTCAGTTCGGTCAGTCCACTCAGTTATCTCGGTTAAAGTTCGAAGGTCAAAGCGAGTCCTATACAAAATCACCCCCAAAGCTACAAGAAGGGCATCAAGAAATGTCAGACGTATCATCCTGTCCGATAAAAGACCTCAAGACGAGAATTACCAAGACGAAAAACAAAATGATGCAACTTACTGAATTGAATACGGAATTTGAAACAATCGAATTCCCCACTTATAGCAGAGACGAACTAGTAAAATATATTGCTAAGACGAAAGTAAGAATTCAGACGGCAATAATGAAATACGAAGACGCCATAGAGACGCAAGAGAAGAATATCAAAGACTATAGAGAGGCCATACAGAAGTACGAAATAGACGGGAGAGACATCAAACAAGAATTTGAAAAGTTCATGTCGGACACGGACACAGAAATGGTATTAGACACGGTCAAGGATAAAAGAGACGAAGCTAAGACGAAACTATTCGAACTGGAAGCTCTCAAGATGGAGCTTTATAATAACCAAACGAGAACAATCCCACTAGACGCACAACAATCACCTGAGAGAATACCCGCCAGAAACGTAAAGACGACACTAATCCATAACCTATGCCAAATAGAAGAAGTAAAGGATATACGAAAGGCTAGAGAAATATACGATAAACAGACGATACTAGTACAATTACTAGAAGAAACAGGCGAGACTGGAGGATGTATGCGAGAAATGATCTTCTGTAAGTACCCCGGAAAGATCCAAAGAAAGCTAACAAGAAAAGAAGACGATAAGGAATGGTCTCCAATCGAGCTGCTAAAGGAAATTGACAAACTACTCAGTGAATACGAACTAGCTGCCCAGAGGACCATGCTGATAAGGAATACTAAGAAAGCGGTATAGACGATTCCATACGAAATTGCTAAACGGAATTCCCATTAACTCATTAATTCCCCCCCCCCCAGTGTAACGCCGTATGCGTCACCATCTCCATATGCCAAAGATATTCTATTCCTATCTATTGTTATGTCTTTGTATGTTATCTCTATCGCCATATCGCCATTGTATTTAACCGATGCATATTGATGAATAAAGACAGTTGCAACCATTAAGACTAGTGTATAACACGGTAAGGTCATTGGACGACCTAAAGGGTCCAAAATTGTATTCACAGTAAGTAAAATCGGTGCGTCTGTCAACTTTTTAGGTACCAATACAGCATACCTTCTGAGGAGGAGTGGCCTGTCTCGCGAGAGGAAGCGGAGGAGGAGATGGCGACGATGATGGACTGCAAATAATCGAAAATTTGAATTTGCCGCTTTTTTTTAAATTTTAAAAATGGCGCGAAATGAGAGTACCTGCAGGGATTGAAGTGGCAGTGGGTGAGGGTGTTGCTACGGAACAGTGGATGTACTCGAGGAGATGCAACTGGAATGAGAAATGGGATAAAGGTAAAAGGTACAACCCGTTATTAAAGATGGGGACCCACGAGTTTTTTCGTAACAAGACTGTTCGGGTAGAATGATAGAGATTCATCACACGAACCGAAAGACATATCTAATATTGATTCATGATATGTTTTAAGCCCACTAGGCGCATTGAAAGTACAACTTTCAAGTCATATAGCGAATGCCCATCCGATTTGCATACTTGCTCTCTCATTTTCTCATTATCCCTTACGCCAATTACCATGTAATATAAACAATAGCCAACATGCTTATCGTGACGGGAGTCAGTCATGCAAACTCGAGGGTCCCCTTCTTTAAAGGAACACGGGAAATCTGTAAGTCCTGCAGGAAATCACTGCTAAGCCAGTGATAATTATAATGAAGTAAGTTACAAAATCAAATCATTAGTTCTTGTTTACAAATTGTACGTTACAGTAAGACATTCTAATAAGTACTAATTGTAAGGACTAAGGATGGTAAACTAAGGATGGAAAAGCGCTAGTCATCACGTTAAAATGGGTCAAGAAAATTGATATTATCATGACATAGAAGTCGTCGGGTATGTGTGATTAGTGTCATTTTTTAATCTTACCGAGCTAATTTCAATCTCCGCTTTGGCAACTCTCTCTCGTAGACAAGGTGGAATGCACCTTTCGCTCTCCCATACTGGTAATGGTAAAGGTACAACCCGTTATTCAAGGAACACGAAGTCCTGCGGGTTATCACAGCTAGGCCAGTGATAAAGCAAGTCCATCTCAGTCCGGAGGGCCTAATCTAATGGTTTTTCGAATAATAAATTGAATCTGGCAATATTCACTTACTCGAGTCAGCATCCACTGTCTCGATACCATCGGCGAGTTTGCGTTCGAGCACAAACTTCACCTGCAAAGATCAAAGATCAAATCAGAAAGACAAAAGATCAAAGATCAAAGATCAAAGATCAATTGTACCTGATAGGGAGAGGCATAGGAGAGGAGAGTGACGGCGTCCTCGTAGACCATTCCATCGAATGATATGGTTAGGGAGCGGATGCGATCGTCTGAATTACAATAAATACTATACATCACAGCGATTTGACCGGCTTATTAGCGAAATGTAGGAAAATCTGCTAAATTTCAAAAATTGGTGCTACAATTCCCTAGATCTATTGAATATCAAGTTATGGCCAAAGCAACATCTTCAGAAAAGTTGTCGTTCATGAGTTACAAGATGGGCGACGTTTCCTAATTTCTCAATCAGATCGCCGTGTACATGGCTGCACACAGAAAAATAAGTGCTATCCACGGAACATAAAAGACCTGAGAAGTGTCATATTTAGCACTTTTCGAGCTCAAAAAATTTTAAATATAACACTTCTCAGGTCTTATGTTCCGTGGATAACATTTATTGTTCTCTGTGTAGGTCCTCAATTCATACAAATTGCAAGACATGATCGGACTATCTGGAGAACTCTAATGTCTAATGTCGACCCAGTTGAAATAATATCCCAATCTGCTGATAAACTTGTTGAAAGGTAATGTAAAACATGGCTAGGTAACTTTTGTGATTTCAATTTTTCATCGATGTTTTCATTACTTTCGATCATCATGTGGTGTACAAGTAATTTTCTGTAGCATTAAGATTTCGATCAGAATATTTACAAAAATTAATTGAAAAACAATTCGTCAAAAATACTTTTTCGAAACATTGTGCATTAATAGTTTTATTTTTTTTCGCGAAGGGGAAGAAGCAATGAAAGTGATTCCTGCGTTGGGTTCTATACTAGGAAGTGAAACTTATTTGCTTGCGCTCTAGTTATCATATTATAAAACGACACCCTATTCTGTGCAGTATTGTTTCTGCCTTTTGAGTACTCGGCGGTTTCTAAAAACGCATAAATATTATTATTATTATTATTATTATTATTATTATTATTATTATTATTATTATTTTTATTATTATTATTATTATTATTATTATTATTATTATTATTATTATTATTATTATTATTATTATTATTATTATTATTATTATTATTATTATTATTATTATTGTATTATAACAAATGGAACACTGACCAACAAGTATGTTTCCGCACTCATCAGCCGGTCCTTTGGGAGTGACGCTCTTCACGTAGATCCCGTCAGTCATGTTGCCCTTCAAAGGACGGAGTCTTCTATTCACTTTGAAAGGCAGAACTAACGAATAGCAATTCCACCAAAATCAACGCTCTCTCACTTTCCAGGTTTTCTAACAATAAGAAGAATCACTGGCTTACACCAGCAAATGTTAGCAAATAGTCTGACGAAAACTGCGATGTTACATCTGCATTTCGATTACCAGAAAATGGTTTGGCGTCGTTCATTGATACTGCCTCAGGAGACAGTTATGAGGAGAGAGAAATAGAATGGAATTATTGTGGCAAAGAGAGAGAAAAAAGGAAAAATAAGGTACTAATTCAAAAACTGCGCTCATAATACCAGCGTCTCTTCCCCTCTATCGCATACAAATTACCGAACAAGAGAGAGTTGCCAGGAGGCTTTAAGCATTACTTCGCATATTTCGTATGTATTTGAAAAAGAAGATACCTTAATGTGGAATCCAAGACCACTGAGGTCATCAGCGTGAAGATGAACGGCTGCTTCGACCTGAAATTAGGAAACGTCGATCATCGAAAATCGGGCGCATTGGGAAACGGCGTCTGGCAAGACGCACTCTAAATTGAATACTGATAGATTTTCATTAGGAAACAAAATTTGGGAATCGTCGACCACACCACCGCACTCACGTCATTGACATTCTCCACGGAGAAGGACTTCTGCGTTCCGAAGTGCTTCCTTTCCAGTTTGAACGAATCGATCATGGTAACCTTCAAAATGTTACAATTTACTACCGTCTTCAACTATTTTTCGAACAGTGACAAATGTTTCAGGTGCTATCGAATACAGATCGACATTTGTTGAACAGAATTGATTGTGAGTCAATTTGTGATTAGCAAATGTTTGAAAAGTAAATTATTAGATCTCCCGGCGTTGATCTTTGATCTTTGACCTCACCTGATCTCTCATAGTCTTCTTAGGTGTGCCTGGCAGTGATGGTTTGCTCTTTTCGATGTCAAGAGGAGCGACCTTTTTGCGTGCACCGAAATCTAAATATTGATCAATAATTATACATTTTTTATGAAAGTAGATCAACAATAGCCCCTCGTTTTCGTGAAAGTTTTATACTAACTCTAACTCTAATGAAGTACTCTAACGAAATTTCTTTTATTATCTTAATTATTCGTTTGCCTGTTTATGTTGAATATATTATTATCATGTCGCTTTTCTAAATTCTAAATATGCATTGATGCCCACTCTCGTGGAGTTGGTACCAAGGAAACACTATTCGAACTGAAGACCGTTATGGCTATTTAATTCATCCCTCATTTGAGACACTTAAATGTACAGACTTGATCTATATTCTCACTGTCTCACTCTCTGAATTCTCTGACTTCCCTGTCTCTCTCACTTTCCTTTTATCTCTCGCCAACCCTCTCTCGTTCTCTCGCTCTCTGACTTCTCTCTCTCACTTTATCTCTCGCCAATTCTCTCACTATCTAACTTCTCTGTCTCTCTCACTTTCCCTTTATCTCTCACCAACCATCTCTCATTCTCTCGCTCTCTCACTTCTCTCGCTCTCTCACTTCTCTCGCTCTCTCACTTCTCTGTCTCTCTCGCTTTCCCTTTATCTCTCGCCAACCCTCATCTTATCCCGCTCACCAAAGGTGTTCGCTCTGTCACAATTCCGCTTGACTTGAATCAATCACGAATAAGAGCGCAAGTGGATCATCAAAAGGAAAGAGGCGCCTCCTATCTCCCATTTGCAAGAATAGGATGATATCCGTTGGGAAACATTGTGTGGAAGAAAAGAGTTTACAGTATTAATGTTCATTCGCAATGCGTATGCCTAGGTGAAATATTTATCTATCTGATTTACCCCTTCTTTGATGCTATCAATTCAATTCATATTCATACAGCGCAGCTGTGGGATATTCGACACGCTTTACACATTCTTCTACTGACTTTGAAAGATCGCCCAACATCTTTCGCTTGTTTGGCTTTCAAATAAAAATGGCCTGAACCAGAATACTTTGGTCGAATGTAATGTAGTGATCTAATAATAATAAGTGATATCATTACCCTAACATCTACAAAGGACGGTGAGTCACGGTGACCCTATTGATATTCCCCCATCACTTTTTGCTAATATCCTTTCAAAGCATCCATAAGATATCTATATGATAAAAAGTAGACGACCCATCTTTCCTTCTTGTGATAGTGTTTTTCTACATAAAGATGACCGAAACAGGATTACTTGGGAAAAGTACATAACAACTAATTTATTTAATATTATAAAATGTTTCTTTTGAGCTATAAATCAACTATGTCGCCTCTGTCGCTACGTAAATATTTGCTAAATCGTACATTTATATTTAATCAAGTTTAAAAGCTGATTTAGTGGTCTTATCTCTTCTGGCTAGCCACGTGCTTGATGTGATCATTGCAGGCAACATAATTCGCCTGATATGGCACATTCTTGGAACACGAAAATACCTTGTTTTCTCCAGTAGAAGTAGACCAGCGCTGCGGCCACTCCCGCACATATCAAAAGAGTTCCGATGATGGAACCTATTATGGCTCCCGCGAGTTGGCCATCACTGTAATCAAATAAAAGTTTAGTAAATTTGTGAAAATCTATAAACAAGGAATAGGAACAGGCAGAGAGGCAGTTTTGCTGTGAAATTGGCACGATACGGAGGGAAGTGTTGCATATTTGTAATAACTCACACGAAGATAAGAGTGTTAAAACATCACCACACCACCCCGTAAGTTATACACAGAGCACAAGACCTGTGGTGCGTTATTCTTTCAACTTTAGTTTAACTTTACACCTTTTCTCTGTGTGCTCTGATCAACATAAAGAAGTAGAAAGGAAATGGCCACGGTAACTCTCACCTCAAGCATTTATCCGACATAGTTGACTTCTCTTACAGTCGCGAAGATCTCCTTCTGTAACTGTTGTTCGATCTGGAAAAAGATCAAAGATCAAAGATTACAACTGCAATACCAAAGATCAAATCAAACAACAACGTCAATCAATAAACACGATTAATGCAAACTAGGATCGAAACGCTTTCCAAATTCGGAACACGCAATATAAAAGACCACGAGAGATTATGGGAATGGAAGAGATCTAGAGAAATGGTGAAGACGAGAGACAACGCGAAAACGTGAGAGCGTCGATACTAGACAGTTGCGTAGACAGTATGTGAAAACGAGAGAACGGCTTGGTAAAGCGATGATAGACAAGAGAATCGAAGAGAGCGCAGACGGTCACAGAGTGGCGAGAGAGTGTGCGAACACGAGAGAGTGCTCCTCGAGAATTGGACGTTTTCTAATGGAGAGATTGTGATCAGCCGGCCAACCGGGGACGCACGGCCAAATGAGGGGACACTCTGCTGATTTCGCGCTTTCCCTTTCGACCCCATCTAGGATCTCTCCCTCTCCCTCTAGGATCTCTCCCTCTCCCTCTAGGATCTCTCCTCTCCCTCTCTAGAAAGGGAGAGGGAGAGATCGCCCCCAGGGGTCTTAGTTATCACCCAAACAGGATATCGCCAACCCTTGTTGATCATCTTCTATCAAATGATTAGTGATATGAATGGGGGTACAAATGATAATATCTGTTTTGCGCGAACGCCAAATTCCTCGGGAGAAAGTTCGTTCCAATTATTATCGATGACAACAGAGGATCGGTGATAAGGAAAAGTTCGGAATTGGGATTGGACCGGGAACCGGTCGAGAGATGTAACATTATAGAATATTATTGATAATATAACACATGGAGAAAGGAATACCCCAAGCTAAGTTTGCATTCCGCTCTGGCCAGACTCTCTCGCAAGTAAAGAAAGCGGGAGAGTGATGCGAGAGCGGGGAGTTTTAAATTAGCTCGTGGTGTATCTCACTGTTCTCTGGCTCTCGCTATTTTTGAACATTGAAAGTGTTGGAGAATTGACGGAACTTCTGTGAGCCAGACTCTGGGACATGGTGGCAATGCAGTTTGTGAGTGGGCGCGAAACGAGACAAAGATAGCCTCTAGACAGATGGACAGTCATAGAGTCATAGGATGGACTGGGGAAAAAGGCTAAAAAGAGGAGACATGTGAAGAAGTACAGAGAAAGAAGAGGGGGAGATGGAGAGAGAAGCAGAGAGAGGGGTAAACTGTCCGCGAAAAAAGATATGGAGAGAGAGAATCTAAGAGAAAGAGAATACCGATGTGAAGTTAATAAGAGTCAAAGTTTAGGCATCTATCAAACCCAGTGGGAGGTCATGACTCTGTGGGAGATCTGTTTTACCGGGAAACGCTGAATCGCTCGTTCTGATTTCTAAAAATTTCTTGAACAGCTGGTGGAATCTTTGGAACTGCTATATTGCAGGAATTTACTAGAATTTCGGACCCACACTTATGTGGTGTTAATTTCTTGTAAATGGAATTGGAAATTGTAAAAAGGGTGTTAATTTTGTCCACTTGTAAATAGTATTGTAAAAAGCAAATATCTCGGTTCTCTGACTAGTTAGAGACTTGAAACTTGGTTTTTATGTTAGAAACCACTAAAAAAGCTTATAAACGAAGTTTCAAGTCTCTAACTCAACAAAGAGCGGAGATATTTGCTTTTTACAAGAATGTTCGAGTTTTTCCTGAAAAATCTTGTAAAAGGAAATATCTCAGTTCTTATTAGAGCTAGAGACTTGAAACTTCGTTTATATGTTTTTTTCGTGGTTTCTAACCTAAAACACCAAGTTTCAAGTCTCTAACTAGTCAGAGAACCGAGATATTAGCTTTTTACAATGCTATTTACAAGTGGACAAAATTAACACCCTTTTTACAATTTCCAATTCCATTTACAAGAAATTAACACCACATTAGTTATTCCTATTCCACCTAAATTTTTATTAGATCTCCGAATCAGTGGCCGTATGCAAGAACAACGGGAAAACCGTTTTCCGGGAAAATGTGACGTCATTAGCGTAGGCGGAGGATTTTTGGAAAACGCCTCCGCCTACGCTAATGACGTCACATTTTCCCGTAAAACGGTTCTTGCATACGGCCACTGACTTCTTCAATTTAAATAAAATGAGGGCCACCAATGCTGAACCTTTTCCGAAACAAACCAAATCGAGGGAGACGGAGCGAAAGTTTAATGGGATGAAGGCAACAAAGAGTGGATACAGGGATTAGGACCAGCTATCATGAGAGAGGGGGAGGGGAGGACAGAGGGGGAGGGGAGAGGGAGAGGGAGGGAGGGGAGAGGGAGAAGGAGGGAGGGGGAGAGGGAGAAAGAGGGAGAGGGAGAGATTACCAAATGGGTCCTTCAACGGTTGCATTATGGGTGTATTCAAGACTGGGGAAAATGAGGAAGAAGTAATGGGATAAAGAAAGAGAGTGAAAGTTGGAGAGGTATAAGAACTAAAATCATGGGAAGATGAGGGATTCAAGAATATCTACGAGATCGAAACAATAGTACTATAGATAAAGTATGAACTTGGAAACGTTTTCAAGGACAAATTAGGCCTATTGGACACAGGAGAAGGGAAATCTACACAACCTCTGGTTTTTCCAAACTAGTAGTTTACTTATGTTACGTCACAGACTAGTAGTTTACTGCTAGTTTACTACTAGTGAAAGAACATTTGACGAAATGCATTACCGTATTATACACCACTTCTAGTAAACTTACGTTTAACTAGCCGTAGACTTGCAAGTCTACGGCTAGTGGGAAATATAAGTAAACTACTAATTTGAAAATACCAGAGACGGTGAACACAGAACAAGGATTCTACCAGATGGAAAGGATGATGTCTGTTGAATTAATGATATGTTGAAGAGGCTGTTGAAGTAAGGTCATCCCACGTTTATGGAATAGATACTGAATAGTAGGATATATAAGGCGTCTAAAGATCGGAATAATGATAAGATGAATACTAAATGAAGAGAAATATATTAGTGAGGGAGAGATAGAGAGAGAGATAGGGGGAGAGATTGCAGACTCTGCACTGCACAGTGTTCCCTTTACTGTGAAAGCCAGAACAACCGATCGACATGGTAACTCTGTTCAATGCGATTATCACTTACAATTAGTTTTTTTTCTGGATTTCAAAGCACAACGACTTATTTCAGAATACTTTGAGTGATAAAGCAAGAGAATACATGAAAATGGATAGAAAGAGAATGAGAAAGATATCGTTAGGGAATAGATTGAATGGAAAGTGAGAGGTGTTAGGGACTGAACATTGACTATGGGGAGAGGAGGAGGAGGGGGATATTATGCAGGCAAAGGGGGACGCAACGGGAGATCGTTCATGCGATCAGCCACCTTAGAAGGGAGAGAGAAGGAGAGAGAAGGAGAGAGGGAGAGCGAGAGAGAGAGAGTGGGAGAGAGAGGGATGGAGAAAGAGGGAGGGAGAGAGAGAACGAGAGACAGAGAAGGAGGAGGAGGAGAAAGTGGGAGAATGAGGTGAAAGTTTGTCATAATTAGAATGTTCCAGAACTGAACGCCTAATGAGGAAGTCATTTTCTCACTTTGCCCTCATTGATCAATTTTCATCATTTGACCCTGGAAGTATAAAAAAATGATTTCTCCAGTCCCTGTCCTCGAAACAGTCGATCGTCAAAGAAACGATACCGTAAAAGATTATATTCAAACTCTCCCGAAATGATGATTGTTAGAGGAAAAATCACCTAACAATTCACAAAAATCCACCACTCCAGCTAATTTGGTTCTCCGCTCTGGCAACGCTCTCTCATAAACAAATGAAACAAGAGCGCATTTCCAGAGTGGAGAGTTTGAAATTAGCTTGAGGTGTGCCTTTAAACATCCTAACGTATATTTTAGTGGAAAACTACACGGAAGGTTGCAATTGACCAGATAATACCCGCGATTGGCTCATAATCATGACAATAGACAGTAAAAGTGGGCAAAAGAGGAAGAAAGAGAAGAATGATGGGGGGATAAAGAGCTATCACTAGTCAGTTTTCATTGTACCTCTGTTCATGCTTCTCCCTCCCCTATCTTTCTCCCTCTCTCCCCCTCTCCTCCGCCCTCTCTCTCTCTCTCTCTCTCTCTCTCTCTCTCTCCCTCGCCCTCCCTCTCCCTCCTCCGCCACTTCTCAGCCACTCCCTCCTACTATCCATAGTTATCCTGATCTCAGACTCTCTTACTTTCGCATACTCTCTCTTCCTCTCTAACTCTCCGGTTTCTCTTATCCTTCCATTGTCTCTCGCCCTCTGCACGTCTGTACTCTCTCATATCCTTCGCTCTCTACTCTATATCAATGGCGAACAAAGGGCTACAGTATGGATGAAGAAGAGGATGATGTGCTATAAGAAGCACGGCCAGTATGACAGTAGTATGACAGGCTGGAAGGTGGTAGCGACTTGGAGACAATAAAAGAAGAATATGATGAGGAAGGTGTGGGCATTGACACGTATGTTTACTATACTAATACCGTTACGGAGATTGACAATGACAATGTTAACGATAACGAAAATGACAAATTACATACGAGGCAAGTGATTTTACTGTGGGATTCTGGACGAACAGAGTGGGAGTGTTGTCAATTTGGAAAAACGATGTGTTTCGCTCAATAATTGAGATGATTTCGGTGGGAAAATTAAAAATTGCTTGACATGTGATGGGATATTATCATATAGTCAGATCGGCTGGTAGATCACTGGTGAACATCTGCTTGGAAATAACTTCGAAAAAAGAACAGTGTTACACACGAGCTAATTTGACTCAATTTGAATGGGCAATGCTCCCTCACTTTGTCTGCGAGAGAGCTTTGCGAGAGTGGACAGTAAGATTTTCTTGGAGTATGTTTTTAAAGGTTATACGAACACCTGAGAGTGAAACTTTGGATTCGGCTAAAAACTCATGGAACACTACTATGGCAGAGCTAGGCGTTCACCCCACCGATTACCCTTGAAAAAACATGTCGCTTCGACTTATCCACCCTATCCCCGCTGATCACAATGTCTCATTAAATTAAAAAGACACGTTCTGTCATTCTTTGAGGATTACGCGATATAATACGAGCTTCGCGCGGTTAGAGAAATTACTAGAGAGTACTATAAACGAGAGAGACAGACAACGAAAAGAGTTAGAGAGATTACGAGAGAGCATGAGAAACGAGAGAGACAGACAACGAGATTAAAGTTGGGACGCAGCGCAAGGCGTGTCGTTCATGTAATTGCTCCTGATTGCATCGATTTTATTAGATTTGAAGGAACGGCATTTGATGTAATTTCAGCAGGGGTTTTAGGAATGGAGCTTAAAGGCTCAAGCTAATTTTACTCTCCGCACTTTCAACGTTTTCTCGCCGACAAAGAAAGCGGGAAAGTATTGCCAGAGCGGAGAGTTTCAAATTTCCTGTAAGAGAACTTTGAAAAAGATGTCTGAGTCCACAGTTTTTTAAGCAATAAGCATACGGTACGATACGGTGTGGTAAATGGTACGGTAGTCTATGATATTCTAGCTTTTCCTATACGAATATACGGTGGAATGTGGGGGTGTGCGAATTTCAAGTTACCTTGGGGGTGTTCCGCTGGATGTGATAATGAAAGTGTGAAATGTGACGGATTAACGAAAAGTACCAGTTCGTTTTCATCGTTTGGTTATGTGAACTGTGCGGCAGAACGGAGATGAAGGTGGTATGATTGATTATCAGAACAAAGTATGAATGTAACAGTGACAAAGATCATCATGAAGTAGAAGAAAAAGAAGAGAAAGGTATAAGGGAAATTATGAAAAGGGTAAAAGATGAAGATGATGAGTATACTAATTAATGAAGTAATTAATTTCTATGTACGCCATTTGCATAATCTTTCAATCTATCATATAGCAAGAAAAAGTTGATCGTTAATGTAGAGATGAAAGACGGTATTCCATTAAATTAAGAAGGCGAAGTGGATGGCAGACAAAGATAGGCCGATGTCAAATTGCGTGTAAAACGGAATAAATCTATAGGAGCATGACCTTTTCTACCTCTCTCTATCACCTTCTTCACCAGTTATATTTTCTTCGAAAGACAAGACAAGTAGAGAATAGAAAAGAAAATGAAAGGTAATGAAAGAAAGGAAAAGAAAAGAAAAGTGTTCGAAAGCTACCGGAAAAAAAAAGAAAAGAAACAGATTAAAGTTGAAATTTCGCGCCTCTAAATGCTGCAAGTCGGATCTTTCGAGTGCTGGAAGGGCAGTAACAAAGCCGTTCTAGTTTGTTTATAATTAGCAGCGCATCCCAAAGCACGCCTAATAGTTCGTTTAATAATTTCCTAAAGGTGTTGCTCGTGCCATAGATTGTCCGAAAGGGAAAGAGATGGAGGCACAAGAGAGAGAGAATGCAGATGGAGAGAGTGCGCGAAGAAGTAGATATGAAACTAGTATCTCGCCCAATCAGTTAGGCTCGGACACATTTTCTGATCGACTGAGGAAATTAACTAAGGCAATTTTTTTGTAACGAAGAATACTTAAAAAAAAATAATTTCAAAGACCCATGCACATTCTTGTTTCTGATATTTATTTTCTCAATGAACAGAGGCTATTCTGAGTTGTCATCATAGTATGGACCGCATGATAGTAGTTCTTCACAAACCATTGCATATCACAACAGTACCAATGAAAAAAAAAGATCGAATGTTCTATGCTAGAACACGACACAGATTTAAAAGATTTGTAAAATCAGGGGATGATGACCTAACATTCCTCTAAGTTCTCGTTGCTCTTGATGCACGCGTGAAATTCATTTGAACAGTGTTGATATAATTAAACCAATGTCACTTGATATTTTCTCTCTCCGCTCTCTCCATACTAGGGTTGGCAATAACGCTCAAGCATTGCGGGCCCGCAATGCTATATAAATCATTGCGGGACCGCAATAGCATTGCGGGCCCGCAATGACTACTTTATTCCTATCTGGCCACTTTTTGTGATCGGTCGTTCTTCTGTTCTCTTCATTTTCCTTCGCTCTCTTGTTTGCTTGAGAGAATAGAAATCATTGCGGGCCCGCAATGCCATTGCGGGCCCGCAATGATTTTACGCCGCATTGCGGGCGGGCCCGCAATCACTAGCAATGAAAAGTCAATTCATTGCGGGCCCGCAACCCCCGAATAGCCAACTCTACTCCATACTCTCTCTCTCTCTCTTACTTCATTTGCAATAGTTAAAGGACAGTAATAGCACTCCTCCTATAAAATGATTACGAAATGATCGAGGCTTATCACAATGGGAGAAAATTAATAAACATTTAGAAATTGATATTGAGAGAAAAGGACAAAAAATTGAAGAAACGCTCCTCGTTTTACGCACTCTATCGCCACGTCGTCGTCGGGTTTTCTACTTCAATCAACACGTCTCAGTTCGATCGTTTTCTTGAATGGTGAATAATATCTCTCATTGTCAGAGACGGAAGAATAAGAACTTCCCAGCAAATTACCCCTGCCCCTGGCTTACTCTTCTGCACTTCGTGCTTATAACATAAATGTATTGTATTGTATCGCTTCGTCACCCTTGTGTCCATTTCTATTCTCAAATTCAATTTCGCCATATGGCGGACAAGATGAATAAAATATAAATCAAAGATCACTATTTCAAAGATCAAAGATCACGATTTCATGATCAAAGATCACCAATATATCATGAAAAAGTCGAACAAAACGTGCTTGGCTATCGCATAAGCACACTGAAGTGGCTAAGATTTCACTGATTTTATAACTATTTATTTTGCATGCGTAAGGAAAAGAAACAATCATTTCTATAAATTGTCGTTACTCATGTTCCACTCGTGAAACTCATTCGAACAGACTTCACTGTCACAATCGAACATCGCTCTCTTCGTTATATAATATTTAGCTATTCTTCGGAAGCGGTAGAGAATATGCATATTATATTTTATCCGTTGATGCACTAAAAGATATTGATAATGATAGTAATATTGATAGAAAGAGTGAAACGAGAATGTGCGTGTCAAGAGCAACAAGCCTAATGCTCTGCTTTTTTTCTTTTTTTTTCTCGCGACTTTCGAACACCCCCCCCCCCCCGAAATTAAATAATGGACTGTCCAATAGGACAGACATTGGACAATTGGACTGACATGGGGGCAGGGCA
This sequence comes from Parapristionchus giblindavisi, assembly GCA_943737045.1. Classification (NCBI taxonomy): domain Eukaryota; kingdom Metazoa; phylum Nematoda; class Chromadorea; order Rhabditida; family Diplogasteridae; genus Parapristionchus; species Parapristionchus giblindavisi. Next base: position 639,978 of record CALSFV010000214.1, on the reverse strand, counting down.
GCAGCACTTGCCCCCAGATCAGGTTGGCAATCTCCCCATATGGAATATACATGTTGTCGTGATGATCGACGGAAAAGAATCGGAAGAGAAAGAAAGAAAAGAAAGAATGGTGAAAGCCCTATGATCAACGGTTATCATCCATATCCCAGCACACCAATGTGTGAACCTGATGAAGATTCATTGATTAATTGCAATGCTACTCTATATGATTATCCCATTGTGTCCCGAAAGGATGAGAGCGTGTAACACAGACGCAAAACGGGAATGTGCGGTGTGATAGGGTTGATTCCAAAGCGCTAGACATTTCGGGCCGCCAACGGTGTCGCATCATAACGCTCATCATTTATCTATTATCATTTACCGTGTTTTCTTGTAAAATGCATAAAGTTATTATTGTAACAGGAGTAGAAATGAGGACAGATTAATGATTAATGAACGGAGAGAGAAAGGGATTAGGATAACGAGTGAATAAACGAAATTAGAACGATGGTATGCGAAAAAGAGAGAATAATATCAATATACACTGAGCAAAGAAAGGTGTGATTGAACGGTATTGATAAATCGGAGAGAAGGAGAGAGAGAGGAAGAAAGAAAGAGAGAAAGACAGATATAGAATAACGGATATAGAATAAGGTTAGACACATTCGTATATTCGTCGTAATCATTTATATTTAAAAAAAAATTAAATAACTTCATTCAGCCGATAAGAGTCAGCTGGGTCGCCATTAGCCACTCTAATCATATCCATCAATGACTCTCTCTCACTTGTAATCAAACTCGATCATTTCTCTGTCTCTATCTTCTATCTCGTCTCTCTATTTTTTCCATTATCTCCCATTCTCCGTTCCCTTCTCAATCATGCGCATCTCTTATTTTTAATTCAAATCCCATTACAGTTGTCCTGAATTCGCGCACCGCAATAGTAAAGCGCAGCAATAGGCGCACTTATCCCTCTAGGGCACACCTCGATCTCAGATATCTCTACTTTGATCTCTCACTTTCATTTCAATCATATTTCGGAGTAGGTATCTTCAGTCTACGTGTATCTATGTTCTTCTGATTCTCTGATTTCCTACAATTTGCAATACATGGGACATATGATCAATCAATAAACGCTCGTATATTGGTCGTACTCTAATCATATCTGTCAATGACAATTTCACAGCATTTTGGTATGAGCCATTTTCGAAAGCGAGCCAAGCTAGAGGGCATTGATCCTGAGAGAGTTTCTATGTTGAGCGGTCATTCTGATTTTCAAATTGCACAGAAGACTGTACTCTCACTTGTGGCCGTTCTCGATCATGTCTCTGTCTCCATTCACTCTCTAAGGATCGAAAAAGATCTCCATACTTGATCTGTTGTCCCACTCGTAGATTATCTTGATTGCACATGGAGCGTGAGCAAGGAGCAGTGGATGAGGCTGCATGACACCGTGACTCCTTCTCTCTTGCACTTCTCTCAATCTCTCTACACATATTATCTCTCATTCTCCGTTCCTTTCTCAATCATGCGCACCATCTCTTATTTTTAATTCAAATCCAATTACATTTGCCCTGAATTCGCGAACCGCAATAGTAAGCGCAACACACTAATTGTAAGGCAAACCTCGATCTCCGTCTCTACTTTCATCTCTCACTTTCTCTACATATCTCTCTCGATCATATTTCAGTGGCATTATCCTCCCTCAACCTATGTACATCTTTGATCTCCTTCTGATTAGATATATAATTTGCCAAACAAGGAAGCACCTGATCGGTTTCCAAAAGCAGATCGAAATCGCTTCTTCTCAACTGATCCTAATTCATCCGTGGAATCGACCTCCGTTATGGATGTAAAGCGCACTGCATTACAATTTTTGCAAAATTGGAATATGAATTAAATATAGATCAAAGATCACGATTTCCACAGATCAAAGATCGCAAATAAATTATGAAAAAATAATCGAACTACTCGTGCATGGATATCGCATGAGTGAAAGAGGGCGTGAAATCGACCTACTAACGAGCGGAAGTCTAACAATGGAATTGGGGAACGAGATATCACAGGAAATTTTTCTGTTTCTCTCTCTCTCACTCCTCCTCTCTCTCTCCCTCTCTCTATCTATATATCTATCTATCTTTCTCTCTCTCTCTTTCTCTCTCTCTCTCTTTCTCTCTTTCTCTCTCTCTCTCTTTCTCTCTTTCTCTCTCTCACTCTCTCTCTCTCTCTTTCTCTCTTTCTCTCTCTCTCTTTCTCTCTTTCTCTCTCTCACTCTCTCTCTCTTTCTCTCTTTCTCTCTCTCTCACTCTCTCTCTCTCCTACCTCTATCAATACGTATTCATAACAATGGAAGCAAATAGGAGTTCTCTCATAAGATCAATAGATTCAAAGTCGTATATACTCTTTATAGGGCAACGATCTCATCGATATCAATCAAACAGTGTAGACGAACGTTGATCAGCACGCGGAAAAAACACGAATGAGATATCGATACTAATCACAATAAGGTGGTGCAAAAGAGAATATTCAGCCTACTGATAAGGCCCACCCCACAAGGCCGATCCAGTGTTGAATTTCCTCATACGTGGGCTACCTTAGTTATCCATGGAGTGGATACAAAAGGAATATACCTCTTTTGATTTCCATTCAAAAATTGGCCAGAATCGCAAAAATTTAGGGGTGTCATATCACTATGTCCCGCACTGTAGGACCAGGGCAAAAACACCTGATCGTGGTACATTCTTATTAGGTTTTTTGTATTCTTTAATCTCTAACACAACAATAGGATTTGAAACCACGACTTTTGAACAGACTACAGTAAGAAAGAAGAGATGGTCATAATCTTCTCACTCAAGGATGACAGACTATGATAGACTCGAACCGATGTCAGAATGCGTGGAGACAGGTGTAAATCTGGTAGACGGTCACTTCTCTCTCTCCCCCCTCTCTCACTCGCTCCCCCCTCTCTCTCAATATCACCGACCACAATGCTACTGACCTTCACTGTTCTTCCTCTTCTTCTTCGCTTTTTCGACAACATAAGCGATATGCGCGGTCGTGTGTGCAAAAAGCGGATGAGACGGTTGTGGTATGAAATGATGGGGGAGAGAGAGGTAGTGGGAGAGGGAGAGGGAGAGAGAGAGAGAGAGAGACGCAGAGCGAGATAAAATAAGGAGAGGTCGAAATGAATGGCATAAGAGGGAGTCATCATACACAACAGTTGCGATGCTTTCAAGGGCGAGGTGATGGACATGGATGACTGGAATATGAATGATGAGAGGAGTTGAAGATGATCATAGGGTACGGTATTTGAGTGTACAGTGCCAGTATTGTGGATAATACGCATGTACACATTAGTACACGAACACACTATTTTATAAATTCTAGGATGAGGAGTAGACAAGGGGAGATGGATGAGTGGTGGTCAGATAATGGACCATAGGTATATTTTAAAGCGAAATATTAGAGTAGAAGGCTGTATTGGTACACTATGCGCGTATACCGTTGACTTTAGCTTACTGGACACATAAAGTAATCCTCAAATAGGTCTACATTGGCTATATTGGTTATGGAGGGTTGCTCAAGCGATGAACATGAGTGGGTGCATGGCTGATGTTCGATGGAATTACTGTTATTCCTCATGCGTGCGTAGTAGGGTTGGCAATAACGCACACGCATTGCGGGCCCGCAATGCTCTGTAAAATTATTGCGGGCCCGCAATAGCATTGCGGGCCCGCAAAGACTACTTTATTTCTATCTGGCCACTTTTTGTGATCGGTCGTTATTCTGTTCTCTTCACTTTCCTTCGCTCTCTCGTTTACTTGAGAGAACAGAAATCATTGCGGGCCCGCAATAGCATTGCGGGCCCGCAATGATTTTACACCGCACTGCGGCCCCGCAATCATTAGCAATAAGAGTCAATGCCATTGCGGGCCCGCAACCCCCGAATAGCCAACTCTAGTGCGTAGGATATACAGTGCTTGCATGTACAAATAAATGTGTTGTAGATAATGCATTGATTGTGGTCCTATGGGGCATGGTGTACGGTATATTATTTTGGACCCAGAGATATACGGTAGTTGCATGGATTTATGAATAAGAAAATATTGTTGCAATGGTAGGTGGTCACAAGATAAGGACACAATCTAGAATACGGGTGGAATTAAATAATTTAATTAAATATTTTAAGTTGTCAACAACTTGAATCGAAAAGGAACTTGAATCAAGGATAGAACATGTAAAAATTCGATGTCGGTGTTCGCAGCACAGCGTTCTCATGACTTTCAAAGCAAGAACGACCGCTCAACATACAAACTCTCTCGAATACAATGGTCTCTCCTTTGTCTTGCTTTGGAAGAAAAATGGCTTGGACCAGAATACTGTGGCAGGGGACAATTGAACAATATCTACAGTAGAACAATAGAGTTGGGATAAGCACTATACATTTAAATTATCAACGAAATGAATCCAATATAGATTGTGGGGAAATATATTTTATTTTATCAATCCAAATACGATCACGGCGTTCCTAGGACACAATAGAGCAATATCTACAGTATAACAATAGTTGTAGGTAATTATGTCATTGATGATGGATTGAATACCCGAAAGGCGTCTGACCGATAAACTAGATGACCCAACTCTTCGTTTAACTTATGGCATAACCAAGTATCAATACTAACATACGATTCCACACAATGAAGATAACTCAGTATAATCATTGAACATATCTACATACAGTACAACAATAGAGTTGGGATAGGCACAAGTAAGGGGGAATTATTATGTGTCGCTGTTGGTGGTATACAGACAGTGTGATTACATGCAGATACAGGATAGGCAACAATACACTTCTCTCACACCCACCCACCAACCCTCCAGCTCTACCTCTCCCTTTTCTCTCCCTCTCCCTATCCCTCTCCGTAGCCTCACCTTTCAGCTCTACCTCTCCCCTCTCCCTCCCTCTCTATCTCTATCTTCTTCAGCCATCTATCCTCTTTCTCCCTCTATCTCTATCGTTTCCCTCTTCCTCTTCCTCTCCCTCTCCAGCTCTGCCTCTCTTCCTCTCTCTCTCCCTCTCTTCCTCCCTCTTTCTCTCTATCTTTCCTCTCCCTCTCCCTCTCCCCTTCCTCATGCTCTAACACGCAATGAGAAAAATCATAACTGGCCCGTACCAGGAGCACACACGTATTATTATGATTGTATATCATTATTTATATGATAATGTACGTTGTATTATTGCATTGTTAGCGACTACTAGTGGATAGACAAGAATGGATACAGGAGTGCGTAGATTATGATTGAACATGGACAGGCTTGAACCACCCCCCCCCCTTGAAAGCTTATATTTCCTTCTTTATGCTTCCACGTTGGACGAAGCGCCACATATCGCCTCTTCAGGTGTTCAAATGCCATCAAGATTTAGCTTGATGAACAGACCAATAGAATAAAGAAACACCAATGATTTATGAGGGACCCCTGGAATGACTAACTCACCACATCAATGTGCTAACATGATGTAAATTGATTTAAGCTTGTGACCTCCGCGCTCATGCCAAATAGAAACAGATCAGAAATATCAGATATGGTGATCAAAAGTTGAAGACAATCACTGATCTATCGGAAAAAATGCTAATTCCGCCAAGAAGTTTAAATAGAGGAAAAGCGGGATGCAGTGACTGTAAATGAGTTGCACAGGTAGAGGCAGAGATAAAGAGAAGTATAGGAAGATAAAAAGTAGCCAAATGCAAGGGTGATTATGCAAATGTGTCGATAGGCAATGAATGAATGGGAGAGGAGCCCGAGGCTCTATTGTATTGTATCGGACAGTGGGTAGTGGACTTAGAGTAATAGGGAAGTGGTGGAAGTACAATGGGATAATGGGGGATCACTGTATAATACAAAGCACAGCTACACTAAGAGAGAGATGGGGTTAAGAGAGAGAGAGAGAGAAAGAGATGGAGAGAGAGAGAGGAAAGGAGAGAGGTAGAGAGAGAGGGAAAGAGAGAGGGGGAGAGAAAGAGGGAGTGGAGAGTTATGCAAGTACCAATGACTTGTGAGATTTTTTAGACGGAGAATTGCAATACCAATAGTTCTATGAGTAAAATAGGTTTAAAAAATCCTGTTCAATGCCCACAAAGTTCTGCGGGAGATAGATAGTAAATAGTGATAGAAATAGGAAAGCAGTGAGTACAATTAATGATTGGATAATGGTCTATCATACATTATACAAAAGGGAATTACTTTTTAAAGCTAAAAAAAGGTAGTGTGCCTAAACACAATGATAGAACTGTAGCGCACAGACATTTTACCATATAAAATTCATCAACAGTCGCAAACTTATGTAGGCACGAATACGAATCTTGGCATGACGTACCACGTTTTCTTCCTGTGAGATCAACTAAGAAAAGACTGCACATTGCCACACTACGGCGCCGGAAAACTACTTTGTATAGTATAGATTCTGTAGTAGTGTAGTGTGTTTACATGGGTCTACGGATAGAATTCAGACAATATAAGAAGATACCTTGAAAACAAACAATCTAATGGTTTCCGTGGGGCTTCGCAATACGAAATAGAGAAAAGCAATCGAAAAAAACACAAGAAAAACAATGGCAATCCTTTCCCTTTCTTTCTTGTTTTTCAGTGCAATGATTTTACTTTATTATGCATGTTTTTAAAGGGAGTGTAACCTCACTCACTGCTCTCTTCAACACTCTACGCGCTCTCGTTGTCATAGAACAGCGAAATAGTGTGCGCAATGAAGAGACCATTGAGAAAGGTAATGCGCCCTTTAATAAACATTACATATTAGGACACGTACAAGAGGATGGTTTAATACATTATTTACTGTGAAATTATGATGGCAAGATTATGATGGCACATAAATTGAATACAACTGAATATGCAATGACGGGGTGGCACAGCGTTTCGAAAGCGGCCATGCTGCGACAGAGAAAACGAGTAGAGCGAAAAAGAGATACACAAAAGTGAGAGAGCGCCGACGATATTGTACCATGGTGAACCAAGCTGTATTTTGGCATTTTGGCAAGTTTTGAATAGTCGCTCTCCATGTGTTGGAGAACCGCCGCGGGTAGCTCAAGGAATAGCAGTGAGCACAGGGCGCGAATAATGTGGAACTGTTAATCGTTCCTGATAATTTATGAATGCGTACATCTTTGGATTGCGCAACTAAATGCAAAATTGAATTTTTTTCAATTTCACAACGGTACCTTCCCTATATTTTCTATTTACATTCTCATTATTATTACCCCTGTACAACTGCAAACTATCGGAAAATGAAATAACAGGCTTATCTTTAACTGAAGCACGAAACATATTCGGTAATGCAATGAGATATTTAGCATGAATACGAACTCCCATATCTTCCTGTAATCTTCCTGGAAGACCGTTGATATTCAAATTTATCAATTAAATAAATCAAACCATTCTTAATATGGAAAAATATGATAAAATATGGAAAAAACAGTGGAGGTATAATGAGATATAGATAGAATAGAGAAAGAATATGTGCAAAAAGGATAAAAAAGGAACTGTGGTATACTGTGTAGCTATATAATTACTTCCAAGCGGTTTCCTGTGTTTTCCGGATCACACCCTTGTTTTATTTTTATTTATTTTTATTATTTAGAGGTCTATTCCAAAATATCGTATACCATGGTATCTTCTTGACGCACAGTAATTCTCTGTTATCTGCATATGAGAAGAGTGCAGCATAGCTGCGATAATTGCTGGTAGAAACATGTTGCACAAAGCTCCTAAAGCGGGACGCTTGCATGGAAGAGACAATGAGCAACATCCATACAGTATAGTAATATTTATCATTAATCACAGAGAGATTAATTTAAAAGGTAAATGTACAACCCGTTATTCAAGGCACACAAAGTGCTAACAATAAGGCTGCATTGAATAACTGTATAGAAAGTTTAAAAACGTAATATCAAAAATATAGGAATGTTGTGGACGCTGTAATTGGAGAGGATATACGCAAGGAAAGATGATAAATGACAATTAAATAAATATTATTAATAGATGTACAAGAATAAGTATGCATGCACTTTAAATATATATGTTTTGATTAAATAAGTTACCTAGCAATGTGCCCTAATGACAAAAATAAGCGCAGATAAAAAAGAAACAAAATATGATCATTACCAGAATTATATGTGATTTTAATTAAAGTACAAGTGACAAATGTTAAAAGAGGTGAAGTTATTCAAGCAACGCGGATGTGACATATCACAGAATTATTCGCTAAACTTGCAGTGATCTCCCATAGGGTTTAGCGGATAATTCTGTGATATGTCAAATCGTCAATGAAAGAATGAAATGAATATGAGTATTAACAAAAAAACGATTCTTCTCAACATTTGAAGTCGCACAAAAATGCAAGATTAACTGAAGATGATCGTTCAGTAATGAACCCGGTGCCACTTTCTACTTCAACCTGCGCCTAACCATGTCTCTCTCTCTTTCTCTATCCTCTCTCCCTCTCTCACTCTCTCCCCTTTCTCAATCTCCCTCTCCTATACGCTCTCTCATCTATACATCTGTCTGTGCTCTCTCACCTCCACCTTGTCTCTCGTCCAGTTATCTTTTCCTATCTCTTCTACATCTTCTGTGATACTTCTGATTGTCTTCGTCGCTCTCTCCCTCCCTCTCTCTCTTTATCTCCATCTCTCTCTATCTTGGCCCCTTCTAGTTGATCAGCACCGTTGCCAATCAGTTAGGGAGAGAGGGAGAGAAGGAGAAGGATAGGGATAGAGGGAATCGGAAGGAAAAAGATAGAGAGGGAGAAGAGAGAGGAAGGGAGGGGGAGAGGGAGAGAATAGAAAGAGGTAGAGAGAGTGAATATTTGCCCTACCCTCACCCTTGACGCGGTTCGAGGTGGTAAGTAGGATAGATTAGATGATAGAGAGAGAATGAGTAAGGATGAGTAGTTTTTAACTTAAAGACCGTGGAGATTAAGCTAACAATATGAAGTTTTGTTGTGAGAAAAGGGATGATTCATTTGAGGAGAGCGTAACCAACTTTTAATCTCCTTTTACCTTGCTTTACAGGCGGTCAAAAAGACAAGAGAGTGCTGAGCGCTCGGAGAAGTTCAAATCATTTCATGTGTATTTTTTCACGTTCAATTTATTTTATGTTTGATTTATCATACATCATACAGAGGTTACAGAATGCAAAAGACAATATCCTTAATATCATTATTCAGCTTAAGCTGCCACTCCCCAACCGAAATCGCTTAAAGCGACGGAACTCCATCACTCCCTTATTGCTTCATTCTTTTCATTATTCTTGCTTTTAACTGATGGATAAATAAATAAATAAATATTTAACATTTTATGCGCTTTATCTGTGGAATATGCTGTGCATCACGATCATACTCTAACATGGAATACACCGTTTTGAGTAGGTTTGTACTGTCTAGTAACACTATTGCAAACAAAAGAAGTGAGAGAGAATGGCCTGAACGGAGAGTCAAATTAGCATGTGATATGTACCTATTCTTAATATATTAGATGGAATTGTTCGAATGAGTTTCACGACTGCAACAAGAGCAACGATGATATAATGTAATGTTGTTCTCGACTTCTTATCCTAAAAAAATTGAGAAATATTTGCAAAATCATGATGAAAAAGTATAATGAAGCGATAAAGAAGATGATAACGAAAACGATAATGAATTACTCATATATTTGCCATAAACAGTAAGTTCTACGTGTGTAAGTGTTTTTTTTCGGATGTCTAAGAAACCAACCATTTATATCTTTACTTCCTAATTACCTTCGCGATTGAAGAGAGCCAAAGGTGGGGGGGGATCTTCTTATCCACAAGATCTATCCTTTGGTTTCTGACAATGAGAGCAATTATCTCCTGGGAAGTCAAGATTGTGCGAGCTATAGAAGCTATCCAACTGCTCCGTTCGTTAACTATACGACTCCATATTGGCACTGAAAGTATGTGCTGTGACAGAAATCGACCATCCAGACCAGTAGAAGATTGGTGTACCTTTATCATTATTGGTCCTGTGTATTGGTACTAACTGTGTATTGGTACTAATGTACTAACTTGGGCATGGTTTGTAAAGGGTACAAAAACGATAAATAGCAACCTGTGAAAGTTGGTTCATACTAACTCGATCATGCTGATGATCGCTATGGAGGTCACTCCTCGTAGTTTCATACCCTTTACGTACCATTCCCTAGTAAGATTGCAGGAAGTTTCCACTATAGCGGGAGCGTACCTCATTATGCAATCTAATATCTTTCAGATATTTTGAATCAACTGTATTCTATATTTCGTTATATTTTCCAGACGCGTATCCGAAGTAGATCTCTTCATTACCACTATTCAGGTATAGTTTTAATGATAGTTTTCAACGAATGTTACTGAAATCAAAGACAAGTCACACGTTGTCTTGATTTCAAGTAGCGATTTCAGTCGACATAACTTTCTCATCTCCTAAAAACTATTCGTTATATTAAATGTCCCTGGACGAAATTGCACGTGGAATGTGCTATGCACTGGGAGCTCTCGGTTTCAGTATGAATTGTATTCTTCTGTGGCAAATCGTTCGAATGAGAAATAGTATGAGTCGTTCGTTTCGTGTCGTTCTCATTATAGCTAACATTTACGGTTTAATCTACACTTCGGTGATTTTCTACATGCAAATGGTGAGTTTTCATATAACACCCGAGCTAATTTCAATCTCTCTGCTATGGCCACACTCTCTCGCTTTCTTTCTCTACGAGATAGTGAGGCCAGAGCGGAGTTTCGAATTAGCTAGTGTGCCCTATAAAAATAAGAATTTTTGGTGAAAAAATCATAATTCAGGTGCACATCTACAGTGAAGGCGTGTTTGTTAATGCTGTGTTCGGAGTGCACTATCACACCCTTTCCAAGGTTTTAATAATAATATATTTATCTTCTCTAAATGGGTAAAAAAAGAGAAGATAGCTCATAATATATATTGAGGTTGCCAGAGATATTGGATACCGTGCTCTCGGATCGATGGGGCTCCTGTCGTGGCAGATATTGATTGGCCCTTGCTTGATGCAATATCTATTACTCTCAAGGTTCGTTAAAGGGAGAGTGACCTCTCTCAGTGGCCTCTTCATTGCGCACACTATTTCTATGTTCTCTAACAACGATAGAGCGCAGAGCGTTGAAGAGACCGTTGACAAATGTGTCAGCCGCTTTAAATATTTTTACTAAAATTAATATATTTTAATTCATTCATCAAGAATCAAGGAATATTGATATTTATCATCAAGGAATTTTGCTAATTGTTGTCATTTTCCCCCTCTTGTTCTCAGTGCTCCCTTATTACCCGTATCATTAATTTTTATTATTCATATGTACCGTTGCGTGCTCGACACGTAGATAAATATAATATATATATAATTGTTCCACCTGCGTTGTTCTCGTTCGCTATAAGCGAAATGCTATATAAATAAATCATTGAGATAATTTACAGGCCTCTAATAGGAAATATAGCAAGAACCGTCCTGTCATACACTATACCAGTCGTCTTTTACGTCATGAATTTCGTAAGTTCTATGGCGCTAGGTCGAATGAGAACTAATGAATGAGAACCGAATGGATGTATATATATATTCATCGGTTCTTATCAGGTCTAGTGCTGTTTTTATGATTGTTCAAAAAAATTTGTGGATTGGTTTTTCCAGATCTTCTTGATAGATTTAGTGCCAACGGCCAAATTCGACCATGTTATGAGAAGAATTACATTGAAAGCGTTCTCTCTTCCTGACGATCAAATTGTCCATTGTTATGGGGCATCTTCTGTTGCATCTTCTATCAATGTATCTTTTTTAGATAACAAAATTGAAATTTGAATTCAAAGTTGAAGAAAAAAAGTTTGTTTTTGTCAAAAAAAATTGATGAAACCAGTTATTTGCATTATTTAGGACAATCGGAGCATTATGCGAACCGCGTTGGGTTGCATTGTCAGCACTTACATATTCTCATACGTTTTCTTTGTTGTTTTCATCTTCAAGGTAAATGAGTAGGGTATAATGTACAAGTATAAGTTTACATGCAGATTAGATTTACGATTGAAAGATATACTTTAATATGCAAATATTTGTGCTTCGTGGTGTTGTGGCCGCTACTTCTAGTGACACTTTACATATAGGGTGATGTAAACAATAAATTTTGGCAAACTTGTGCTTTTTGCAGGTGTGTGACAACGGCAAACGATTGACAACTTTATCGGAGAACTTTGTTGTCAGACTTCAAAAAGTAAAACGATTGTAGTCAAAAGTATGAAATAAATAAATGTGGCAACAGATAGTGACTATTTTGTAGACAGACAAGAAAACTGAGGATGATACATGTCAGAACACGTTAGTTCAGCCTCTGTAATAGCGAGGCAACAATGAATGGCTAATCACGTTTTCCAACTTATAAAGAGGGCGAGGCGGATGCCAGGCGGGTTTGGTGGGCTGCATTAGAGAGGGTGTGCGTGCGAGATGGCATCAAATGATTCTCTCTGTCACACTCTCCGCCGCGTCACCAAACCCGTCTGAGGTGCGCCGCTTTGACTAATGAACTATCGTCTCATTATTATGAGGATGTGAAAATGCACCAAAAATGGAATGACTAGAGAAATGTGCTTCTTTCTATTCAGACAACAAAAAATATTCGTTTTGATGTCAATGAGAAGGCAAGAATCGATTGACATCAAAAAGAAGATTTTTTGTTGTCTGACTAGAAAGAAGCACATTTCTCTGGTCATGACTTGTATCATCCTCATTTTTCTTGTCTGTCAACAGTTCATTCATTAATTGCAACCACTAATATTTATTAGACACATTGACAACAATCTGTATTAAATTTGATGTCTGACTGCAATTGGGTGCGATAAAGTTGTCAATCCTTGTCACGCACCTGCAAAAAGCACAAGTTTGCCACAATTTATTGTTTACATCACCCTATATGATTAACAGTAGTATCTTGAAGATTCATCGTTGTCTGGACTCTAAGGGTTTTCAATTGAGTCATAGAACTGTAGCTATGCAACGATCATTCTATCGTATTCAAATACTACAGGTAATCTTTAGTAATTCGTTTATTACCAGTTGAGAAAGGTTGAGAGAATATATTCTGAATACTAATACTTTATCTTATCAGCACATTAAATGCAGAAGGGGCCAAAACAGGGGGAATCTTCTTATCCACAAGATTTATCCTTTCGTCTCTGAGAGAATTGATCTCTATTCAAGAAAACGGCAGCATATGAAACTTGATTAGAATAATCAAATAACCCACGAAAACTTTACGTTGCTCGTCCAATCGGCCTGCTTGACAAGGTGGAAATGCCGCTCCTGACTTTCCAAAGTCTGCTAGGAGGGGACTCAACTGTTGGTTCCTTTCTCTTGATGGAATAGGCGAGTGTAGTCGAGAGTGGAGAGAGAACAGTCCAACCGACCGAACCGCAGAGAGAAAATGCAGAAGAATGTTCTGAATATATCTGAATATAGCATATATATATACCACATAGAATATTCCATATATGGTACAAAATGCTGTTACACAGCGCTTCGAGAGAAGTCGTGGTGTGACAAAGAAGGTTGTAGCCCGAAATAGAGAGAAAGAGTGCGTAAAATTGAGAGAGCGCATGAGGGTAAACGATGTTTGAGCATACCGCATTTTTGGTATTTAGATAAAATATCAATGCGCGCTCTCAATGTGTTAAAGAAACGCTGTGTGTCGCTTTTGCAGAAATCGCGAGCATACTGTAATTAAGGACATTAGCATAGCATAAAAGATAATGAAGCACGATTGCTCTAATTTGATACTGCATGTATCTTTTTTGTCAAATCGAGCCCAAAATACCGTAATTAAGAACTTGGTCCCGGTCATCGTGATGATGTTTCCCATCGGCTTGTTCATGTTTGCCGTCCTTTTGAAATATGAACTCGGTGTGGTCATGTTATCTGTTTCTGCCTCGGCATGGTCGGTACCTTCCATTCAGGTATGAATTAAATAACATTATATATTTATTTATTTCCCTCTAATATATTGATCAGTGGCAGTATGCAAGAACAAAGGGAAAACAGTTTTCCGGGAAAATGTGACGTCATTAGCGTAGGCGGAGGATTTTTAGAAAACGCCTCCGCCTACGCAAATGACGTCACATTTTCTTGCATACGTCCAGAGGATAGAGATGCATAAGGACCTTCAGATCGTTTTATTCAATTCAGGCACTGTTATTCGTCAATTTTACAAGAACCAAAAGCAGTTCGTCCAGTCAAGTATCACGAATCAGTGTGTCCATGGCAAACACCAAGCTCTGAAAGCATTATCGATCAACAGCTTGGCTTGGAGTGTAACCTAATAAGCTAATTTCTCATATCATTTTTACTAACGCATGAACGAGATAGTTCAAAACTCATATACAGGAATAAAAAAGCAATTTGTTTTGAACAAAAAAAATCATGGAAGGTGTGTTCTCCGTCACCGACTTTTAATCCCATTGTACTTATACATTGCTAAATAGGAGATGAACGAAGAATTATCCAAGATCGATGCGCCTCTGGTAAGGGACCTTACCTCGCTCAGAATATTCAGTTGTTTAGTGCAAACCAATCCCTCGCCAAGGGTTATGTGATTGATAAATGTCATTGTATTATGTACGTTATATAATATTTTAATGTACGTCAACAATGGCTCTGATAAATGTTATTGTCAATGAAATAAGTTTTATTCGAAATGAAAATAATCTTCAAATATCATGTATCGAGCACTGGAAAAGAAAAGCGAAAAAAACGAGATAGTTTGATCTGCCTTCATCTTTTTCTTCCTTTTTTCTCGCAACTTTTGAAAGGAGCACACGAGAGATCGTATTGTGGTAAAGAGATTGTGCGGGATGACCAAGAATACTCCATGTGCTAATCATGTGACCCCATGTGATTATCACTGGTCTAGCAGTGATCTCCCGTAGGACTTCGTGTGCCATGAATAACGGAATAACATTTATCTTTTACTTACTCCATATCTTGTGTTTTGATCGTTACGCACCGCTGACAAACCAAAATAACGTAACGCTAAAGAAGGATGAGGAAATAGACTACTACGAGGAAGAGCTTACTCACGGGTTAGGATACTGTGGAAATGCATCTGTAGTTTATGGAGCAATTCTATTCTCTTTATACGGAAGGGAAGAGCTGTGGGCTGATCGAGATGACAGCGATAAATATTCGTCGTTCATTCGGGAACAAGACCCGCGAATGATCATGCAAATCTCTTACATCTCGCTTATGCAAGTGTCTAGTGAAATGCAAGAAGATAGGGAGACTACACATCGTTCCCTTAGCGTAGTGGTAAAGCTTCTGACTAGAAAGCGCATAGTCGCGGGTTCGAATCCTATTGCCGAACATTCCTATTTTCAAAAAGCGCGCCTTTGCCTGAGTTTGCTAGCATGATTCATTCATGATTCTAGCGATCAATAAGCTGGATTAGCATAAAATAAATAGTGTACGGTATGTAGAATAACTTTTGCTATCATTCTGTCTTCACAGTTTATTCACGAAAATATTCGCGGGAGTCCACCTTTAAAAAAAAAGTGATGTAAACGGTCTGTCGATTTCATATAGCGTTTCTATGTGCACGGACTATAATAATAATAAATAATATATTATTTCAGGTGCCCCGGGAGGAGCACCACGGTGTGGAAGGTATGGTGTGCCTCGCGAGTAAAAAATACCGGAGCCAATAAGTATGTTTTGAACAGGAAAAATACAATCATGCATCACGTCAGCAATCATCGGGAGAATTCATTATCTACCTGTAAATGTCTACATAGCTACATGTAGATGCTATCAGGCTGCTTCCTTCGTTAACTATACAACTCCGTATTGTAAATGGCATTGAAAGAAGATGCTGTGCAAAAATCGAAAATCCAGACCAGTATTTGGTATACCCTAGGCACATAGTCCATGTTATTGAACCTTTGTATTGGTATATGTACTAAGATTGTAGGAATTTCCAGCTTAGCGGGAGCGTACCTCATTAAGCAAACTAATATCTTGCAAATTATTGCCAATCAGACTGAATTCCATATTTCGTGCTGTTTTCCGACTAGTATCTGACGTCGAACCATCTCTTCATTACCCCCATTGAGGTATGTTTTTTTCAATGATCATCTTTTCACTGAAATCAAGCACAAGTAACACTTTGTCTGCATTTCAAGTAGCGATTACAGTCGCCATAATCTTTTCATCTCCTAACAAATACTCACCATTTTGAATATCTATGGACGACGTAGCGCGTGCTATGTGCTATGTACAGGGAGGACTCGGGTTCTGCATCAACTGCATTCTTCTACGACAAATCATTGTAATGAGAAACAGTAGGAACCATTCGTTCCGTGTTGTTCTCGTTATAGCCAACATTTACGGTTTAATATACACTTCGCTGATTGTCTACATGCAAATGGTACTTTTTAATTGAAATTTCGAGCTAATTTCAATATCGTTTCGTTGTGTACGAGAGAGGGTGGCTAGAGGGAAAATTTTGAATTAGATCGGGGTTTGCCTATAGAATTCGATTAATAAACAAAGTTTCAGGTGCACATCTACAGCGAAGGCGTGTTTATTAATGCTGCATTTGGCCTTCATTATCACACTCTGCCCAAGATCGCCAGAGATTTTGGATACCTCACCATCGCAGCGTTAGCGTTATTGTCATGGCAGATAATGATTGGCCCTTGCTTGATGCAATTTCTATTAATCTCGAGTTATGTAAAATTCTTCTAAAATTAATTCCACCATCGATTTTAGCGAAATACTATAGAAAAAATTTGTAGGCCTCTAATAGGAAATGTACCGAGAACTGTAATATCGTACACTATTCCACTCGTCTTTTACATCATGAATTTCGTATGTATTATTCTATTATTATTCTCATTATTATTATTAATTTTCACACATTTTCACACACACATTCGCACATTGGTGCGGTGCCATGACCCACCGCAACAATGTGCGAATGTGATAAAGAATATTATTATTCTCATTATTATTATTAATATACAAATATTTTATAAATGCTTTATTTATTTGAAAAGTGTTTTTCCAGATCTTCTTGATAGATTTAGTGCCAACGGCGAAATTCGACATAGTTATGAGAAGAATTACATTGAAAGCGTTCTCTCTTCCTGACGATCAAATTGTCCATTGTTATGGAGCATCTTCTGTTGTATCGTCTATCAATGTATGTGCTCTCCAGTGGTTGTAATTTTGATGTGTGTGGCCGTATACACAATCGCGTTTTCCATGGAATTCATTTTAAGTGGAAAACTCAGTTTCCAGGGAAATCATTTTACTGGCCGTATGCGATCAGTTGATCGGAAAATATGTTACGGTAAAACTGATTCAACAAAAAGGGAATCCGATGGAAAACGCGTTTTCCGGGAAGACGCGACTGTGCATACGGAAAACGCCACAGATATCAAAATAACAAACAAATTACAAAAAAAAAGAAAAAAAAGTATTTGCACTATTTAGGACAATCGGAGCATTATGCGTACCGCGCTGGGCTGCATTGTCAGCACGTACATATTCTCATATGTTTTCTTTGTTGTTTTCATCTACAAGGTAAGCTAGTAAGGAACGCATTGATTACCAGTAGTGGTTTAATGTTAAAGGCACACACATGAGTTAATTTTACTCTCCGCTCTGGTAACACTCTCTCGTTGTCGAACAAATCGAATGAGCGTGACCAGACTGGAGAGTTTCAAACTAGCTCGGGTGTGTCTTTAAAGAGAGAGTAACCTCCGTCAGTGAAACGGGTTGAATCATCTAACTCCCGCACGGAAAAATAGTAAAAGCTTTGAAAATGTTATAATTCGCAACATAAAATCTCGATAAGATTTCTGGCTGTTGATTAGATTACGATATTTGACAAAGGTTTCTCTCCCTTTAAAGATTCATCGTTGTCTTGACTCGAAGGGATTTCAATTGAGTCATCGAACTGTCGCTCTGCAACGATCATTCTATCGTACACAAATACTACAGGTAATGTCGAACAAAAGAGGCAGTGGAGACACAATCGAGAGTTGGGCGAGATTTAGCCTTTGAGCGACTTCCGTACTTTAGAGCCCGTTTGTCATTTTCTTATGCAAGTACATTTTATACGCACAATACTAGTTATGTGGATTGAAGATTGAAGTTGAGAGAATGTGGTGTTTTCACTATGCAATTTCGCTACCACGGTTACAGAAATATCGAGCGAAATGAACGTCAAGGATGAAAATACTATATATGTTTTCATATAATATCATATTGAATGAATTTTTGCCTCATTGAGTCTTAAATATTGTAATTAAGAACTTGGTTCCGGTCATCGTGATGTTCTTTCCGATAAGTTTGTTCATGTGTGTCGTCCTTTTGAAATATGAACTCGGTGTTGTGATGTTGTCCATCTCGGCTTCGGCATGGTCGATACCATCAATACAGGTTTGAATTTAATGATATTATTTATTTATTTTCATTTATTTATTTATTTATTCCATCCAATATATTCACAAGTTTGAATCCATTGATTTGCATTCTGCATTAAGCAATTTAGGCACTGTTGTTCATCAACTTTACGAAATCAAAGAGAAATTCGTCCACTCAAGTATCACGAATCAGCGAAGCTTTAGCGAACACCAAGCTCTGAACCAATATCATAAATGAGCAGCTTGGCTTGGAGTGTAAGCTAAAATCTAGTATTGTCCGTATAAAATCACTTGTTTGTTTTGTACGAGGGAATTGTTTATTACATCTCTATAAATACAACAAGTTTTTTTACCTATTTCAAAGACTTGACATTGGTGTGATTTTCGTTTTGTCATTTTATGTTTTAATTCCGTTATTTATTATTGTCGGTAGAATACCAAGGAATACCAAGAATTGAAATAGAAACGAATACAGACAAAATAATCACATAACAGAATTATATTTATTTTGATATCGTTATTATATTTATTTTGATATGCAAGTACATTTTATACGGACTTATAAGCTAGCAAGCTATGATCTGATATTACGCAATAAATGATATTACAAACGAGATTATGGGAAAAAAAAACGCATGGAGGAATAAGTAAAACGCCATTTGTCTTTGTTTTTGCGCAAGTGGACCAGGGTTGTGCGGAAAATATATTTCGGAAAAAATTTCGGAAAACTTTTTTTCCGGTCTAAAATACCGGAAAAAATCGGAAAAATCGGAGAATCCGGAAAATTTTCTGCAAAACGCATTTTCTTGTGTTTTATATAACAATGTCTTTCGAAAACGATCAAAGCGTGCATAGAAATAATCGAAAGAGATATGACAGTAACTGAAATACAATAACAATTGAACGCACATTTTAAGGCTTAGAATCCTAGGAGTTGAATGTTCACGATGAGGAACAACAACGCTATATACGTGATTGTTCATCATTATTGGTGCATTAGGTGTTAGAACTATGACCGGTCATATAAAAATGACTAAAAAATCGTCAAAATTTGTTTTTTGATATGTATTTTTTTAGTTTGTACAGCATTTAATTTTTTCCGGTTTTTCCGACCCCTTTCCGGAAAATTTTCCGGTCGTTTGAAGTGGACTCATTGAAGGTGTCAATTCATAACTAAAACCCCCTCAACCCAAGCCGCCCATATAGGTCGCTTTCGGAATCGTTTCCGTTTCCTGTTGTGCTTTCTTTGTGAGGTTTTGTAAGGGGCACAATATTTTTAAAAAAATCATCGTTCATCTCCTCATAAGCAATGTTAATGTACCTCAAAAAATGTCGATTGGTAGATCAGCTAAGCAACTTTTGAAACAATTTTTGGACTTCTCCCCCTCAATCCTAAATAGGTCGCTTTAGGTTTCGTTTCCGTTTCTTGTTGTGTTTCCCTTGTCAGCTCTCTCATTTTATTCAGTCGTTTAGTGGAAACCACTCACTCCCAAAAGATTCTTTGCCTGATCAAGTTCATTGCATTATATTGTATAGTATTGTGCATCAATGGTGGATCTGATAATTATTGTTGTCGCTAAAATAAGTTTAGTTTGATATCAACTAAACTTCATATTCCGAAAATTCCGAATACCGTTTTTTACGCTTTCTTTTTTCGCTTTTTTTTTATTTTAAAGAACTTTTTTTTCTAAAGTAAGAATATACTCCCCCCCCCCCGCCCCGAGTCACCTTTCACTTATTTCTTTCTTCTAGGCAGCGAAGTCATTATCATCACCTATTTATTTTTTGTTCATATTCATTTTCATGTGTCGTTGCATGCGTGTGCATGTAGATAAAATATAATATATATAAATATATACTCATGTACCGAATTCTTTACTCTTACACCCCATGTCTCTAACTCAATTTCGAAATACTCCAGAAGCGCCTTTAATATTTAATCAGTACGTGAAAACTAACGATTCGGAATGTTTTGCATCAAAATATTCCATCGAATGGTGCACTGACCGGAACATTAGGAAACGTCGCCTACTCACACCACCATTGGATAATGATATGCCCCAAAACACTATGGTGGTGTGAGAGGGCGACGTTTCCTAAACGCACAATCAGATTGTGGAGATTATGAACATAGTTGCATATACTTGAATCTAAGTCTGCGTGTATTTAGGATACAGGAAGACAATGAATGACAAAGCGAAGTATCTCTTGTACTAACAATAGACAATAGCGAGGGTTACGGTAGGAATGGTATACTGTAGGGAAGGAACGGTGGGCCGATCGATAAATATGTGCAGCAGACGTCGATCAATATTCGTTGTTCATTCGGGAACAGAACCACTCCTGAAGAGAAGTAGTGCTTTTTTTAAGATAAAAAGTGGTTTATACCTTCACTTCATTGTTTCTCTGTTCACTGACTATAATAATAATACAAAATATTATATAATTTAATAGTCAATGGTAAGTATTTATTTTGTTTTCATTTATGATCTTTTGAGAGAGAAAAAAGGTTAACGATTATGAAAAATCGAACGTACCACAAAGTGATCGTGCGAACAGCCAACCGTGCAGCACTCAGAATCTGTAATTTTCTCAGTGTTTTTGGAGTGGAATTTATCGCAAATTTAAAAAAAATCTCTGATGAATTCGAATAAAGGCACGCCCCGAGCTATTTTGAAATTATCCGCTCTGGCAATGCTATCTCACTTATTGTCCACAACAGAGTGTTGCCAGAGTGGAGTGTAAAATATGCCCGGAGTGTGTCTTTAAGCAATACATTTTTTAAAAATTATAAATACTTACAGAGATTGCCCATGTACCACTTGACAGGAGGTGCCTGATATCCGGTGCAGTATTGGCTACGGCGAGTGTCGTGCATCGACTTGTGCTTCATGACATCATTGTAAAGTTGGAGACCACACTTCTGCAAATATCATTGGTTCACATTTCGACGTATTAAAATTGTTTTAAGTGATGTTAGTATTTATTATGTGTTTGGGCGAAACCTTAACTGTCCTAATTGGACTCTAATTATTAGTTAATAATACTTTTTTTATATATACAAATATATGTTTTGCAAGCACATGCATAAACAAAAGAGGTTAAGTGAAGGACTACAATTTAAATAAATGCCAAAGCGAAAATTGACGATAAATGTCAAATGATCTAACTATAAGATAATAAAAACGTCCAAAAATTATCACTTACTTGAACATCTCTCACTCGTCGGCTCGGTTCAGAGGAAACAATGGGGAAAATGAAGATGGCCATCAGAGAGATAGAGAGAATAAGAGCGAGCAATCGAGACATTTCGATGAGTGAACGATTTGTACCTGATGAGCTATTTTTGAATGAATCGGTTACCAATTATACTCATCATTATGCAAATTCAATGCATGTAATGAGTCGAGAATGAATGATTAATTAAAGGGAGCGAAACCTCTCTCATTGTCAATGGTCTCTTCGACGCGCTATGCTCTCTCATTGTTAGAAAACAGAGAAATAGTGTGCGCAATGAAGAGGCCATTGAGAGAGGTAACGCTCACTTTAAGGTCAGAATGATAATGATATCGTTCGGAGATATTGCGAGGGTGAAGGAAGAATGTGAAATGTTAAACGTTCTTCGAAAAAGTGAACGGAAAGGAGTTTAAATGAAATGCGAGAGGTAACTTAACTATTACAAAGGGGTTAGTAACGACGATACACTGTTGCAAACCTGCGGAAAAACTTCACAATGGTGACTAAGAATCCAAAAAGATGATTCAATGAATCAGCATTATAGAAAAACGATCTAATCAGGTATTACATCTCTTTTTTTCTTAAGTAATCAATTCTTTGAAGGCTCCTCAATCCCGCTCAGGCAATCTCTGGTATTTTGCCACTTAAAGTCTACTTAAACTACGTCACAGACTTTAAGTAGACTTTAAGTAAACTTTAAGTGAAAGAACATTTGACGAAATGCATTACAGTATACCACACCACTTTAAGTAGACTTACGTCTCACTTTAAGTTTACTTAAAGTCTACTTAAAGTGGGAAAGTTTAAGTAGACTTTAAGTGGCAAAATACCAGAGATGCTCTTACGTTTTGCATTGTAAGAGCGGAGCGTAAAATTAGCAGGGGTATTTCGTAATTCGTGAATTAGCTAGGGAATTTAGGAATTTCGCAACCTCCTTTCGTGATTCTACGCCGCGACCATGCTCATTGCCTACAAGACCGTATGAACTTCGAGTGTCAAATTAGCTTAGGATGAGTTTCGAGATTATATATACCTCATGGATTATGATATCACTGGATTCAGAGGAAATTGAAATTAGGAAATTCTCTGAAGATATCACAAACAACTCGCAGTTAATCCGATAAAGATGGCCGATGATTATGAGAACACGTGTCAATCCAATTAAAATGATCCAATTAAAATTCTAAACTTAACAACAAGCGGAACATGAAATAGTCTGAACAACATGACATAATGTGACGTTAGTATGACTAATTTAATTTGATTTAATATGTAAATTTGAACTCGATGTGATAATATGCTGGTAAATCACATGCTATGAATTCAGGAGCTGTGCTATTATTCTCAATTTTGAAAAGTAATAAATATTCTCTTATCGTACTTTTGGCTATTATCGTATGTAGTGGACGAGTACGAACCCCAGAAAGTTCCGACTTCAGAATTCATTAAGGCAGGAATTCAAAACTGAATTTCCGGATTTTGTTTTGTTCAAATGGGTTACTCTGTAAGAAATCAAAGAACAGCAAGGCCTCATCAGGGTATTTTTGATTAGCTAGAGAAGGACTGATTACTGTACAAATGTCCACTGTGAATTTCTTGACTTTGTTTACGTACTATGAAAAACGGGATGCACCTTTACCTTTTACGTTTAGGAGATCAATCTACATCTCACATGAATCGACAGTAATGTGAGATGTAGTTAGAAGCGCCACAGGGGTAAAAGAAGAAGAAGAATAGATGTGCTATGTGCTACCTGAACACATTTACTCGAGTGTATCTATTATGCTAGCGACTCGAGATAGATGGAGAACGGAACCTAGAGAGATATTCGTAGACAGAGGGGAAAGCAGAGAGAGCGAGAGAATGTTTAGAGAGGGTGAGAAGTAGAGATAGGGAGAAATATAGAAACAGAGACAGGGAAAGAGATAGAGAGGGAGAGAGAGAGAAATAAAGAAACAGAGGTGGAGAGATATACGAAGCAGACAGCAGGTGCAAGGTACGACTAGTCGGTGGTGTCTATTATACCTACGGCTACTGCAATACACTCGACACACTTGACTATGCCGCCTACGATTTCAATAATACCAAATTGTTAATTGTGCCTAATATACCTGCGTAAATTCGAATGTTATTCTGCTTATGCAAACCGCAGGACTTCGTGTGCCTTGATTAATGGGTTGTGCCTTTACCTTTTTCCTTATGCAAATCGTAGGTAAATGACGGAATGCCTCGAAATTGAAGCCGTTTTTCCATCGCCTAAGGGCAAGTCAGCGGGAACAGAGACACACCTGTGGCGGAAGTAACTACGACAGCCACTGAGGCGACGACTGAGCTAATAATAATCACAGACAGATGTCTACACTAATATAGCACTGCTCTTTGAAGTGTGTGGGTAATAGGACCAAAAAGTAGGTGTAACGGTTCATTGTCTGTCACTATATAACAATAATGGTCTACATCACTCGACGTTCTCTCGTAGCCAGAGATTACAATCACATAATCATTTCGCACCATGTCAACAAGAATGTACCGTTGAGAGTAGCGATAGAGACTGTGCAAATCTAGAAATTCGGTAAGCAATTTTTGCGTATAAACAGCTCAGTGACTGATATAGATTACGGGTTATTAATATAATAAGTCGAACAATGCGAATAATAGTTATTGAATCTATAGTAATTGTTCATGGATAAGTACAAATAACAACATATTGTATATTTATAAACGAATAAAGGCTGCTTTATCGCTCGATGATAACAGTATCTCTACTCGAAGAAATAATATTAATAAGAAAAAAGAACAGGCAGGTTGTTTGGCTCTGGGAAAACGGTAATGGAAAGCGTGAGAATAAAAAAAGACTAATTGAAAGACCGAAAACAAGAAAAAAATACGAAAGTGAAGAATAATAATGGTCATTAATAGCATACACCGAGTTTTTTGTTTGCTCTCCGCTCTGATAACGCTCTCGCAAACTAAGAAAGCGAGAGGATTGTCAGAGCGCAGAGGGACATTAGCAGGGGATGGATCACTAAATTCTGCGGAATTAGTGTACGGGGAACTTTATGACAATAAAAGTGAGAATAGCCCACGCACTCAAGACATGCGTGGTGTTATGGAGGCTTTTGTGGACTGCTTCAATTTAGCAGTCGCGCCGCCCCCTTACGGCATCATTTGCCAATATGTTGAGAGCGAAAATAACTCTTCCGGATTCCGGAAAATTCCTTCAATGTTTTATTGAAGACTTTGTGAACGGTCTGTTTATCGCACAAGGCTCTTTTGTTGTTTATTGTGTAATAATATACATAGGTAGCGTATCTGCCCTGAGAGGGATATTTAAAAAAAAACTCCACATAAAGATATTATTATTATTATTATTATTATTATTATAATTTAAAGAAATATAAAAATAGATAAGAGGTTTATAAAATCATAAGATGAGAAAATAGATGCAGCCACGATTGCATGGACGTAGCATACATTACCTATCAATTACGAGTTACAAAGTTAACTATATGTATGGAATCTGCAAAGGAATGGTATCCCTTAAAGGGGCTGACACCTTTGTCAACGGTCTCTTCAACAGTCTACGCTCTCTCGTTGATTGAGCACAGAGAAATAGTGTGCGCAATGAAGAGGCCATTGAGTAAGGCCACTCTCCCTTTAAATATAATAGCACCCAACTATTCTAATTCTTGAGAAGAAAACATGAGATCACGTTTTTCTTCGATAAGCAAATATTTTAGGGATATTGAACTTTTGAGTGAGACATGAGCAAACATGGGGAAACAGCTGACTATGAGTGCGCTTCAAATCTTATACTTGTCAAAGAAGAGTATATTTATTACATGCCCACGCATGAACGATACTGTCGAAAAAAAGTGTGGAATAATAATTATACCAATATGCTCTCAAGAACGATAGATAAAGAGAAAGATGATGGAGTACTATGTAGAGCTGAAGCTGTTACAGATAACGGAAGTTGAAATCGAAGACCATAGACCATAGTCACAATCGTTCTCTCACAACAGTACAATGAAATGACCTTTATCAAAGCCATTGAGGAAGAAATGGTTGACTGATTGGTCAGGGCTTGTGAGCAACTATTAAAGCAACCTCTATTCTGCAGTATCAAAACCGCTAAACTTGATCCCTTTCGAATACTAAATCACGCAATAAAAAATACAACGGAAGTGATAGAGATAAAGTAGACAAACGATTAACACGCTCATTCCGGGAATTTTGAGCGTCGATAAATTATTTGTTTAGGCAGCAAAGATCGGGCTAAGACGGTACAATGTAGTACGGTGCAAAAATCAGAATGAGATCGACGACTATTTGCATGGTGATAACGAAGGTATACAACATTGCCAGAGCACAGAGTTTCAAATTAGCTCGGTGTGTTTCTCTAAGGAAGGGGACATTCCACTTTTTTCATTACTAAACCGGGCTGACAGAACTATAGATCACATCTAAAAATTTGATTTCTAAAATATATGCCCCGGAATACCGTAATCCGAAAGTTCATTGTTTCCACAGGGAAGCCGCTAATTGTCGAATTCGAATTCAAAAAAAAATTGAATTCGCGTGGCGCGATGCACGGGATACGCTTTCTGCTGTCGAAAATATTTAAGAAAAGAATTCCACATCATTCGCCCATGATAATATCGCACCCCAATTCTGCCGTTTCCACATCTTTAACGGGAGTAAAAATTCCGAAGCATTAAAATTCCAATATATTAACTAGAGAAGTGCTGATCGGTCAGTATTTGGAATCATCTTTGGCCTTACCAAATAAATTCGCTTTCTTGTCTGAATCAGTCTGATTAAAAATGAAAAATCTATCGGAAAATCGAAAAATTGGAAAATCGGAAATTCGGAAATCGCAATACTGGTATGGATACGGTCACGAAGAAGGGCTCGCTCTACTACACACGCTATTTTAATGATAAGGAAGCGTGTCACAATCATGATTAACCTTCCCACCTGATCTCATCTCTTATCTTTAGCTTTAAACTATTACAAACTATCAATCATTGATTGGTTTAAATTACGATATAAAGGGCATACTCCATACGATTTATAAAAAAAACTTTTATTTTTTCGAATCGCGTAAAATCATTTACCAACTTTTGAAATATGAGAGCACAAAACACAGTACATACTAATAAGCAAACCAAAACAATATGCATTTAAAAATATACAATATTTTATGTTCGGATGAGAACCGAAGAAATAGAACCGACTGGATGAATACTATTTGGATATGAGAGACAAGCGCTAATGAATAGAAAAAGTATGGAAATGGTTATCATTCAGTCGGTTATTAATCATCGGTTCTCATTCGACCCAGTACCGAAACAGATACAGTCTATATTACATTCAAAATACGTTTGAATAAACTCGATAATAGGAGCAAAATCAGCTGACAAGATAAATTATGCAAGCAGCACTTTACCATCATTGAAAAGTACTTTTGTGTCATCATTCTTCTTATTTATACTCCTCCTTCCTAATACTCTCGTCGTCTGGATTCTCTCACTCTCCACTCTTCTTTTCGGTCCTTTTGTGTCTCAATCTCTCTCATTTCGACCGAATTTCTCCGGAAGAGGGCGGGACTTGGATGAAACATTCGTATGAGAGGCTTTATTTAGGCACTGCGAAGGATTAGGTGTTTGTTTCTAATAATAAATACATTATTTAAAAGTATTTCTTGCTCACGAAAAGTTTTTTTGCTCAATTCGTTGCAAAAACTATGAGAACAAATTTGAATATTTCTTTTGTACAGACAATAAATATTTACATTTACTCTTTACTATTTATTTCTTCCCTAAATGTTGCCTTTGATTGTGCTGGCGAGGTTTATAAGATATAGTAGAAAGTAAAAAAAAAGAATGTTCATTATTGAAATTACAGAATCGCATATCTAATATTGTATAATCCTTAGACGCTAAGACATCATCAAGATGATCCTAGAAAACAGTAATTTCTTGATCTCTAAAATGTATTTTGATACTCCTAACTTCCTCGAAATGCACTTTCATTCATTAAAATGTCAAATGTCTGGGTATACCAATTCATCAGATTTGTAGTGAATGGAATATTTTCCATATACGATAAATGATACATCTCTACTTACGTGACTTTACTGGATATATCATGACAAAATGAACTCGAAGAAATTTGCTTGGTTTTTTTGTTTGTTTTTTGGCATTATCTTTATGACTATAATATATTGTCGTTGTGCTTTAGTGAGAACAAAAATTAAGAAATAATGATGGTATAATGGTGGGAACAAGGATGAATATACATATAAAATGCATGGATCGAGTGTACAATTGATAATGAGGGAAATTGATTTACATATATTACATATTAATATTGATTCTTATACATATATGAGGTCATAGACGAGATAATTACATATAGGGAACATCTTCGGATCCTCTTATATGATGTTCGCAAGTCATGAAAAAAAAAGAAAAGAGAGAAAGGGCTATCCATTACTTTTCTTAATTTTTACTTATTTTGAACACAGCAAGTGAGCATATTTAACCAAGCAAATAATTAAGTTAATAATAATTATAGGTGTACATATAATGGTTTGAGTGCACATTAAAATGTAAAAGTGGGTAATGTTATAAGTTAAGTATGTTTAAAATATGATTCGTAGTGCTTCGGCCACTCAATTTTTTATAATGTCATATCGCTTGGCAATTGTAGTTGCGATTAGAACATTAAGTTGCGGCACAGACCGTACTGCAAATGAATAATCTTTTTTTTTTAATTTTTAAAATTGAAAATAAATATTGTTTTCTGCATCGTCTTTCGTGTATTGACGTTTATGACGAATAATTATTCATATAAGCACAGTGAAACTCACCCGAACACGCTCAAATGAACAGCCGATCTTGCAACAACGACGAACTGTAATTTATATTTAATTAACTTTATCTTTCAATCTAAACTGGGAATATTGTCGATGCTCTTTACTAGTAGTTTTAAGTTTTGTTAAGTTTGGAAATGTAACGATTGAATAGAAAATTATTGTAAAACATACGAAAATGAGCCGTCTGAGGGGATCGTATCTTAGAGTAGTCCGATTCGATTGCCTGAAAAACGAGGATTATTCACTAGAACTCTTTCTCACAATAGTTTTGGTTGTCTGTGATCACAGTTCTATTTCGCTGCATTATCTCAAAATTCGGTACGATGATTGAAACCAAATATAGTATGGTTTTATAAGCACACTCGAGATAATATTTACTCTCCGCTGTGGCAACGGTCTCTCACAAACAAAGATGCGAGAGCGCATTGCCAGAGCGGAGAGGTTCAAAATAGTTCAGGGTGAGTCTTTTATAGTCTGTCGTACCTGACACTTTATAAACCGGGACAGCTTGAAGAGCCGTTGGAAGCAGAACTGAAAACAGATTTTTATTTATGTGTATTCGACCTTTCAATCAATCATTTTGTCATAAGAATCTACCACACATATTCTTTAAAAAAATCAAATATAAAAGTTTTGAAAACTTTAAATCCTAATTCATCTCTAGTAATTTCATTATTCTTAATTCTTTCGGGTCCCGCTGTAGTGGAATTAAATTATGAAAAAGGGCTTCGAGTCGATATCTTATTGGCAAAGGTCTCAAATGGCCCCCTGTCACTCCGCGCAAAGTACACTACACCTTCATCAGATAATCATAATCAATTCCAACTTGTCCGGGACTTTTAAATATAATCACACGATCTGTCAGTAAGTTAGTCAGATGTCGCTGATCATGATTAGAAAGACTGTGCGATTTTGAGAGACACCAGAGAAATCAGAAAATGGAGAGAGGAAGATAGGAGCCAGAGAAATGAGAGGGCGCGTAGAGATGATGTGTGTGAACCAATGAAACGGCAGAAAAATTGAAGCAGGAGCGGTGATGAGGTTGTAAATACCATCTGCGGTATGGGAGACTAAGCAAATTACATAATCGTGACGGCCGATTTTGCTGACAAGATGACGAGTTCAACGAGATAATGTACAAATTTTGTGTCGTATCACATGGCGCATAGTATTAGCATACAACTAGCATACTATTAGTATGCTTCTTGGCGACATTTCTGTAGGGAGCAGACCACCAACAGTTTCTTACTCGTTAGCAAGATGAGCTGTACTATTAGTATCTCTGAAGATTGGCAATTGGATTTTCTTTCTTTAGTTCTTTAGTTTTCATTTGCCTTAACAATTGACAATTACAATTACAATTTTAACTAAACTTAACAATGTAACTAACTAAACAATTGCAACCTAACAATTGTAAGATCATCAGCTAGCCATACTTAAAAGATCACCCGAGCCAATTTTACTCTCCGCTCTGGCAATGATATCTCGTAGATAAAGAAAGCGAGAATGAGTCAAATTAGCTCGGAGTGCGTCTTTAAATAAATCAACCTACTCTGCAAATCAAACTATAGCGGTGGGTGGTATTTTCACTTTTTTTAATTTCCGCGTAGGACTAGTTTACTTGGCTAGATTTAGTGCAATTCGCAATAGTAGACACGCACTACGTGGGATGCGCTAATTTCCGCGACGATTACGCCCTTCCTCCCTTTATCTCTCTTATCGCCAAGGTTCATCGCAACTCATTTCCGTCACGGACTCTGCTTTAGATGATTAGATAAACAGGAAAACGATTTCTAAAATTAAAAGTATATATTTTCGAAAGAACGCTTTGGAAATAACGTTTTGGACAACAATTTGATTTTTGTTAAATTAGACACATGGAAAATGAATTTGGACCCCTCGCAGGAGCGAATGTTTATAAATTAAAAAAAAAGAAGATTTTTTCGGCCTCTCAAACGTCTAACATAAGCAAATTACCTTTTCCATGTATGCCATTTAAAAAATAACGGTTTGAAAGCATTAATGAATAGTTGTTTAGGCCATTACCCTTTAAAAGCCACAAATTTAGAAAGAATATTTCATGAGAGCTTCTGTCCGTAAACAAAAGAACTCCCTGTATTTGGTTTAAGGGGTCTGCTTTTTTCGTTTGCTTGGTTATTCTTTTTTCATGTAGTAATACCTCATTTATATTATATATTTTTTTATTATTAGCTCTAGCATGACATTATTATAGTTAATCTTATTTATCGTTATCACTATCTATAAAAATAATCTAGCGCATACATTTATCGCATACAATGAGCTCCTGGGGGAATGCAATGTATTTTTATTATTTATTTATCATACATTGGTAAGATCTTTCAGCAAGTAAAAAAAAACGAAATAATGAAGAAGATTCGCGCATCCCTAGTGCCATCCGACTTCCATGTTTATTTCGACAATCAATTTATATTGGCAACACTTCACATGTGAGAAATCGCAGTGAGTAACAATCTACTATGTGTGAGTAGGCGAAGGATATTTCCAACTCTTCTTCAATATTTTTCGCTTGACTACTCATTCTTTTTGGCTTGACACGTCTTTCAGAAGTTAGGGAACGTCATTTCCTCGTCAGAAATATGTTAAAATTCCAACCCATCTTGGTACTCGGAACTAGGCCGGATGACAACCGATGAATAAGAACGATGGATGATAAGTATTTGCATACTTTGTCTATTCATTAGCTTTTGTCGCTCATATGCAAATAGTTATCATCTTGTATTCATCGGTTCTCATCCGACCTAGTGCCATAATGTTCATATCATGACTTTTTTACTAGAAAAAAAAAACAGACTCGGCAAAGCCTGAAAACTAGAAAAATGTACTTTCCACGCGTTGCAAAACTTTGCGTCATGTAAGTGACGATTGTTGTTTTCTTATAGTTAGCTAGATTTGACAAAGTATTGAAACTACCTCGAGCTCCTAATTTAATTTAATTTCGAGAACACGAGTTCGCTTTTCTGCTGAAAATGTGCTCCAATTGGATTTTGTGCGGATTGAATTCAGACTTGGAAAAAAGAAATTTGTATCCTCGTGTTTTACGAATTCACGTGAACCTCTGGCGACGAATGACATAGTATGAGAACATGAACTTATTGGAGAGAACGAGACGAAGATAGAGAAGAATCAGAGAAACCGAGAGTGTTCGGAGAGCCGAAGTCAATGTTGCCATATTTAAATGACCTCTCTCAATGGCCTCTTCATTGCACACACTATTTCTCTGTTCTCTAACAACGAGAGAGCGTAGAGCGTTGAAGAGACCGTTGACAAAGGTTTCAGTCCCTTTAAATGCGAACACCATGAATAGACTTGGGAATAGGGGGAATACATATCTCGAGGGCATGCATCAGTGCATGCTTCTAAATATTTAGAGTATAGAACAATTACAAGGGCCATAGGGATACGACTGGCTTATGAAAGATATTTCATAGTCAGTGAATTTGTCCATTTTAAAGTACACATATATTTACTGTTTACCTGGGCTATTTTTAATCTCCGATCTGGCAATGCTCTCTGGAAGACAAAGATAACGAGAGACAGAACGGAGATTGTCAACTCAGCGTGGGGTTTGAGGAAAGTTCAAAATTGCGCAATGAAATGATCGCTTACTCTGCCTGAGTCCGCGTATTCCTCTCTACTCTGACAACAGATGACGACCAATGAGAAAATGATCATCGTAGACAGGAAGAATCGGTAGCAGCGATTCATTTGCTGCTGGTTTATCTGAAATGATAATTTGAAATTCTTCAACACATCTCTCAGAATTAGTGTGGGTAGCGCGGAGTGTTAAAATAGTATTGTGTCGTTCCGCAGAGTATGGTCGAGAAAATAAATTCGAATAATATCGGGATGAACATGGATTGCAGATAAAGTGAAAATCGCCAAAAATACACATATTTTCCGGCCACAGCCATCATCAAAATAGAATATTTCTAATTCGATGGTGTATGATGTTAAACTGCGTGATGTATGTAAATGTGATTAAACTGTAAAACTGTAAAAACTGTATGTAACAATGTGAACTAAATATGGGTTAGAATATTGACTTCGTGGATACCATACAACCATAAAAGAAGATTGAAAAATGGCAATAATAAGTATTATGTAAAAACCGTTTAGCAAAAGTGTTTGTAAAGATTATAAATCGTAGTAAATATTCTAGTTTCGCGCTAATTTGCAGATCCTTATTACTCGAACGAACAAAGCTCTATCGGAGTTACATAAAATGAATAGAAGATATTTCTTTTTTTTAACTTTAAAACATGTTTAAAACATTTGAAGCCTATTATCAAGTTCGCAACATCCCTGTACTTCTCTAAACATAGAAAAGTGCAGGTTCTGCGCTAAACGCGTGACAATAAATGAGGCCTATGTCGCTTCGTAACTATCGAATTGTAGCCTACGTAGTTCTGGGCACCCCAAGTAAGACTTGTTGCCGATCTGCCCACGAAACCGCTGATTAGCATATTTATACGTTCTACTGTGCTTTCGTCATTACCGTAGCGTAGTTGGGATTATCTCAACTCTCGTATGTTTTGGGTAGTTTGAGTGCGTTTCTAATATACTAATTTGTGGTTATAGTTATCATACGTAGCATAACGCGAATGCGGAATAAAATATGCGGATAATCCCTTGTAACTACATGTGCGGGCAACAACATTAAACATCAGAGCGCACAAATTTCAGAGTAGATAATCGGTTCGAGCAATGATCCTTAAAGGGAGCGTACCCTCTTTCAATGGCCTCTTCATTGCGCACACTATTTCTCTGTTCTCTAATAACGAGAGAGCGTAGACGGCCGTCACCAAAGGTTTCAGTCCCTCTAACAAATGATGGTAAGTGATAAAGCCAGAAGGAATACCCAAAACCCAAAAGCACCTATGCATATCGGCCCTGGTTGAAACACCGATATCACTATATTAACGATTTTTATGCATAACACCTTTGCTGGAATAAAGAATGCCAACTAGAAAAAGAATATGTAATGCAAGAAATGAAGACAGGATGTGAGTACATTGATTGATAGAGGAGATGAAGAATGTTTTAAAAATAGCACGTCTATCGTAAGTGCGACCATTGCAACTGCGATAACTGAGTTTTAAGAACCACAACTTTAATGCGATAACAGAAAAGGTTCTGACTAATGACTTAGTAATAGCCACTAGTCAAACACGCTCGCAAAAATGCCAGTTCTTTTTTCTCGTATTAGCATTTGGATAAAGTCGAGTTTCTAAGCATACAGTGATAAAAGTTTATAGAACAGTGACTAACTGCCTTTTTATTGATTAAAAACGCAAATACTGACTAAAAGTAGCGTAGCTCTTGCAGAAATTGTCAGAGGTAATACGATCGTAATGTAGAAGGAAGGAATATGACGTTGAATTAGGGTAATTAAACTATAGCTTCCCCGACTTTGGTAGCGATAAACGATACAATAACAAATAAAATAATCTTCGAACATTGATACTGTTCAGAATGAAAATAAGAAGAGATCATCTTCCGAGAGCAGAGGGACCAATGGTCTTTAATGTAAGAACAATATATCTAATATGCACAGACGAGTGTACTCTGTTTTGTTCTTTTTCTGGTGTTGTGATGTGGGAATAGGGATGATTCGAATATAGCACAAAAGCTCACGAAATAGTTGTTTGGTTGATGTTCAAAAGGCGTGCAATACAAAACATGTAAATTTTTAGCACTGAGTGCAGTCAGGTGTGGGGAGAATTTGCTCGTAATTTTCCAGTATTTTTCATTATGATATATTATGAAAACGGTACGACTCGAACTTATTGGTTGAAGTACATTAAACCATCGAAACGATGTTCAAACAGTGAAATAAACAAAACAATGTACACACTTGTTCGTCCTTTCGAAACAATTGAATATAACTCTAGCCATTGTTAGCCAGTATATCTATGCATTAATGGCTTATGAGATAAAAGGATCGTTTATTTGTCGCTAACTATAGTAAATCTTATTTTTATTGCGAACAGATACAAATCTGCTTGGTTTTCCATGAACGCTGACCATTGGCAGCGACGTACGAAATACAAATTCAGACAGTACTGCGTTTTCTTGCTTTATACATATACTATTTATCTGGTATTGTATCATCTAATACAACGATAAAATGTGGTGTCTTCAATTATTGCCAAAGAAAAAGCACGAATCGATTGACGAAGGAAAGATAGAAGAGTCCCTTGTATGGGACTGCGCATGCATTGTCCGACTAATCAGTAATTTATTTACAATCATTCCTTCTGCAATGGTTCAGTGCTTGAGAAAGGTCATTGTATTGTATTTTGCATAATTATAAAGATTAAAAAATCGTACAAAAGTATGCTACAATCTTATATCATATCGTAAGGCAAGACTTTTGGCACAACCTGGCAATCAAATAGAGTTTCCCTGACAAATTATGTTTCGTCTCTATTATTCCAAAGATTCGCCCAGTATTCTATTCTTTAACCCGTGAGCAATTCATTATTTTTAGCATTATCATCTTCATTATTTTTTTTCTTCTTCTGCCATCGTTTCTTCTTCTGTCATCGCACGTTTCATTGTTTATTCATGAATACGTATAAACATTATTATTATAAGTAATATTTAATCCTTTATCTCGTTGGTGTAGTTCTAACAAAACCTGCATGTTATGGACAACCGAGGAATATATTCGACAAACACTAGCAAAACTACAAGGTTCAATTCCTAAAAAATAATTGAATATTCTATCCTTATGCTGGAGCATTATCTGCAGAAGTAGTACTGAAAAACAAAATGATGATTCACAATAGTTATATAAATAAATTCGCAAAATCTAATATTAGTCTAATACTTTCTGTGTTTATCATAAAAACAGTTTCGAAAATAATTAGAAGAATAATGCGGTGCGGATCACGAAATTGATAATTTAATAATAATCTTAATATGAAAACAGGATTCTCATAAACAATTTATATGGCATGTATGCAATTTCTACACAGTCATGGATAATTTGTGCATTATTATTTGAGGAAAACAAATTACCTTAAGTTTATCGTCCGAGCACATCCCGCCTCGGCAGCACGTTTTCACAACTAAACAAACATGTCATGTATACATATTATACCATCACATTCAATGTTACATACGTGCTTTTGGAACAAAATACGGTTTTTTTCAAACGGGTTTTTTATTCTACCGAAAGGACTAATGTAATATTTTCGATGAAGAGTATCTATCATTATTATAATTAAAAAATACAAGAACTAACAGGGAGGATCGCTCTCCAGTCGCTCTATCGTCTCCTCCATTAGCTGAAAATATAACATAAATAAATTCATGTCATCGTAGTATTTTTAGTGTGTGGTGATTCAAAAGAACATGAAAAAACACACGAGTTAATTTGAACCTATGCATCTGCTCTCTCACTTTCTTCGTCTAGGAGAGCTTCAAGTCAGCTCTGGGTGTGCCTTTAAAGAACAAACTAGCGAACCATGAACATGCAGCAGAGCGCTGATGAATAAGTTGTGATTTTTTAAATATATTTCTAAAAAATGCACAGTGTATAGCAAAGTAATATTTCTCCGCACAATGCTCAAGTGAACTATCCCACAAGAAAACAATGTTTATTCCATCATGCTCCCAGTGAATTTTGAGCGACCCAAACCATTTTCATTCAACAACAAACTCATCAATGACAACTTTGTAAGTTTTTTTATTTAATGTGCAAATAATTTATAATCAATTTGCTATAATTTTCCATGAAGTTACTCTAAAATAGAGAAAAAACGGACAACCTAACCTGAACCATATTCAGGTTTTGTTCATCGATTTGAGCGTTATTATCCGGACAGCCGATCGCTTTTATCCTATCTACCGCGATTTCGAAGCATTTCTGAATGGGAATATGATTTGCTAAGGGCCACGAATACGTAGTCCGATTTTTGTATAAGACACAAACGGCACAATGAGAAAAGTGTGCCTTGAATGGCCATTATCATAATATTCCGGGATCATTCGCTGCGAACGCCGATTTAAAGGCACACTCAAGGTAATTTTACTCTAATCATTAGCAATGCTCTCTCGCAGATAAAGAAAGCGAGAGAGTGTGGCCAGAGTGGAGAGTTAGAACTTAGCATGGAGTGTGCCTGTAAGATATCATTTAAAAGTATGAATCTTACCTCATATTTTGGCGCCACTCGAAACATCACTGTGGCAGATGATAATGATATCAATATTAGGGCAAAAACGAATTTCATCATCATGCTGAAATTGAAAAAAATCTTAAAAGAACACTCTTACAAGTATAACGAACTCCGCGCTGACCCCAGGAATCCAAGTACGTACATGTAAGAATAAATAGTGAAAGTGGAGTCCGTACTACGTAGCCCTTTAAGACCGGGGTTGAAATACACGCCAAGATGTCAAAGAATCGTGTGGAAAGCCACACTTACAGACAAGACGGCGGCCATAAAACTCACCGATACTCGTTCTTTCGGCGAAAACGTATAGGGTCATTAAAGCATGGGCTGCCCTGCCCTGATCAACATTATCTTCATATTACAGGCTATTTCTCGGTTCACTAGAGACGAGAGAGCAGAGCGAGCTGAAGAGACTTAAACTAGCCCAAACAATCTTATCACATAGGCGTCGAAGTGTAGAAGACACAATATAACAAATAGAATGATGAGAAATGGACTTCAAAGTCCGCACGATCCCGGACATGTTTTTCATGTTTTGTGGTGTAGCTTGTTACGGTTTGTTTGTCTAAAATAGCTTTATTACCTGACGCAGAGGTGACGTTGTGTATAACAGCATATTTTAAAGGCACACCCCGAGCTAATTTTACTCTACGCTCTGACAACACTCTCTCGCAGACAAAGAACGCGAGAGTTTCAAAATTGCTCGGATGCACCTTTAAAAATATAAGAGCACAACTTTCGTGTGTTTGAGAAACTGTAGATCATAGTTTGTTTGTGTCCATAATAAGTCAAATAAAAAATGAACTTATTATTATTTCGTCATCAATTGTGTGGCACTTGAACATGTTTCGCAATACAATCGTATTCGAACAGGTACAATGGGTTTAGAATAGAGTTGACTATTCGGGGGTTGCGGGCCCGCAATGGCCTTGACTCTTATTGCTAATGATTGCCGGCCCGCAGTGCGGTGTAAAAACTATTGTGGTCCCGCAATGATTTATGTTCTCTCAAGTAAACGAGAGAGCGAAGGAAAGTGAAGAGAACAGAATAACGACCAATCACAAAAAGTGGCCAGATAGGCATAAAGTAGTCTTTGCGGGCCCGCAATGATTTTACAGAGCATTGCGGGCCCGCAATGCATGTGCGTTATTGCCAACCCTAGTTTAGAAGACTTCCTTTTTAAGAGTGATCAATTACAAGTGAGAATCCCTTTATTGTTGAACGTGACAATCCCCTCATTGTTGAATTATCCCTGAGCATCCTTTAGTATCCTAGTATTTGCCCTTCCGACTATTCGGTCGGAGAACCATCCAAAAAAGGATAATATATTACATATGATTGCGCACATTTGCCAACTTTTTGAGGTGTTGTACATTGATAGCGCCCTCCTTTGCCATTGCAATACCACAGCGGCTCATTGGTGGGAAATCCCTACATTTAACTTTGGCTTGGTTCCCTGTGCACCAAGTCCTATATTATCAGTGGACAAGCGCAGCGAGCGATAAAATTGGGAAATGACGAAAATACTGGCATATTTATGGCTTTCGTCAGCTGATATCTAAAATGTTTACTGATATGGTGTATGCGGCAGTGAAACAGGCGGAATTTTGATAGTGCAGAGAGAAGAACCTCCAACAGCCGCCATAGCTCAGTCGGTTAGAGCGTGGGTCTAATAAGCCCAAGGTCGCAGGTTCGACCCCTGCTGGCGGCAAACTTTTTGCCGAATAAAATGATTTGTAAATCAAATTACCAATTACTTGTTGTTTATTGATATCAAGAATGCTTTTGATTCGATCTAAACAAAATCGGTACTAGGGTGTCACAAAAACAAGGAATTCGTCCTTAATTTGTTTGTTTTCTTTACCAATTATGTGCAACTTATAATTGTTATAAATGGGAAAGAGTGTGTAATGTTTGTTCAAGTAGATCGTTCATTGCCTCGTCTCTCGAGCAATGCTCTTTCACTTTCTTTATCGACGAGAGCGTGTTGCCTGATTATTAGCAGAGTGTAAAATGAACGAGTGTGCCCTTAAAGGGAGAGTAACCCCCTTGGAAAAAAACAAAGTGCGGAAAATCAGTTTTGAATTCTCGCGAATCTAAAATTAGCGTCTTACCACGATAACTCTGCCACGACATACGATGTGTTGTCTGACATTGATTGAACAGTAATTTTGCATAATTTAGCTTGCTATATGCAAATCGCCATATACAGATCCCATCAAGCCTTATCTCACGCCTAAAAAAAAGCCCTTCAACTGACACCCATAGTCTAATGGTAAGTGTCCGGTTGAAGTGACGATTGAGCGGGTTCGAGTCCTAACCCTTGCGAATTATTTTTGTCATCATTTCCTATATGAGCCCGTTTGCGTAAGAGTCGGACAATCAGCAACGGGATCCCGTACAGCAAAAAAAAAATTTTTTTGAGATAATAACATTTTGTGTACCTCTCGATATGAATATATAGAATACTAGGCAAACCCTCGTGGTATGCAAATTTTTTTGAGCTCGGTATGGAGCTCCAAAGATGGCCCTTTTTCAGAGTTTTTCGACTATAGCTGGAGATCCGTTGAAGGAAACAGAAAAGTCACAAGAGCAACCCTTGCTTAATTTGTATGAGGATCATAATGATGATTAGGGTAATATAAAAAGGCGTGTTAGTCGAGAGATACAAATATTATTTTAATTCAACCAAAAATGTGCGAGCGGAAACGAATAGGGCGCGTGGATTCGGTCATGATAGACTAGCAACACAATTTTTGTGAGAAAAAACCTCCCGCAAAGCAAGTTATGATTTATTTTTTGTGGAGGTGGATTTAAAAATTCGCGAGGACTCCACACAACAAATCCCGATGGGTTCGTTAACTCATCTATTAAACATCAAATCAGCGAGCTGTGTAGTGTAGTGGATAAGATGTCTGCCGCCGTACCAATTCCCTTCTAAAAGGGAGCGAGATCAAGAAGTTCGCTCCCTTTTCCCCTTATAAATGATGGGAATCGGGTGGAAGTTCAATCCATTTTTGAGGGTATGGGCTAGTGTCATAAAGAGAGTGAACTTTTCGAGTGAGAGAGCGATAGATCAGTAGAGAAAGTTAGACAACGAGAGCGATTCCCAAATCTTCCCCTCTCTAAGTAGCAGGGAAGAATTGAATTTCTCTGCGCACTCTCAATTATAAATGCTCTCTCGTTTTTTCTCTAACCTCCCATTTTGAGAATAGCCCATCGTGGATGAAAAGTTCGTGGAACTTTTATCTCATCTCTATCCACCCCTATTCCCTATCACTCGGTATGTCCAGTTCGTCTATCGCATCCCATGTATCTACCCAATGGTGTATTGACAAGTTCCTTTGTCTCGCACTATTTCTTAGTGGGTTCTAATCCCATTCGCACTGGTTCTTTTGCAAATTCTGTAGTTCGGCGAACTTTCACAGTGACAATAAACGAAATGGTATGGCGGCTGAATTCACTTTTGGCTGTCATGGGTTCGATCCCCC
Organism: Parapristionchus giblindavisi; assembly: GCA_943737045.1. Lineage (NCBI taxonomy): Eukaryota > Metazoa > Nematoda > Chromadorea > Rhabditida > Diplogasteridae > Parapristionchus > Parapristionchus giblindavisi. Next base: position 599,679 of record CALSFV010000214.1, on the reverse strand, counting down.
TTGCCGCACTTTTCTTTTGCTGATTTTGTAGTTGTTAAGATCAAACGTTCAAGCTTGTTTGTCGATGTAGATCACTATCGATTTACTTTATTCTCTCTTTGACCCTTGCTGGCGCTCTCTTCCATGCAGTTAAAAGGCCTTTGTGCTTCTTATTCAATCACACTTTCAATCGTCGTTGCGCTTCTCGCAGAAGTCTACCCTCCGTCGTTGGATCCTATTCTTCGACGAGGATAACGAGTTGTATGTAGAAGTGGACGACTATGGCAAGGATTAGGATGCGACATGGGAAGGAGAAGAATCCAAAAATCGTCTTTGTTTCACTCCTTTTGTTGTTAAAGTTCACACTTGCGGATAAAATAAAGTGTGTTCTATTTACCGATTTCCTAATCACAGTAAAACATGTCAATCTTTCTACGGCAACAAAATCAGCAAAAGAAAAGTGCCGCAAGGGGGATCGAACACAGGACAGTCAAAAGTAAATGCAGACACCTTATCCACTACACTATACAGGCCGCTGATTTGATGTTTGATAGATGAGTTAACGAACCCATTGGGATTTGTTGTGTGGAGACCTCGCGAATTTTTTAATCCACCTCCACAAAAAATCATAACTTGCTTTGCGGGAGGTTTTTTCTCACAAAAGTTTTTTGCAAGTCTATCATGACCGCATACACGCGCCCTATTCGTCTCCGCTCGCACATTTTTGGTTGAATTAAAATAATATTTGTATCTCTCGACTAACACTTCTTTTTTATATTACCCTAATCATCATTATGATCCTCATACATCTCAAAAATTTTTTTTTTGCTGTACCGGAGCGTGTCCGACTCTTACGCAAACGGGCTCATATCTGTGGCAGAGTTATCGCGTTGGGGAACAATTGCGGGAATTCAAACACTGAAAAGTAGAGGGGATACTGTCCCTTTAATTCCAAATCAATTGTGGTTGTCTCCACTCTCACAATGTTTCAGATAAACATCGCTTTCACTGAAGAAATAATGCATTACTCACAAGATTAATGGAATATTGGCCGTATAAAATACACTTGCTTATTTGGTACGAGAGTAACCAGCCACAGCGACAATGAATCTCTATGTTTAGAGAGAGAGTCAAAGCAAGATAGTACGAAGATCAGAGAGAGCGCGAAGAGGGAGGGAAGGGAAAAAGGGCATATAAAAATCACTTGTATCATTTGTACGGAGCGTCCGCAATGACTATTTCCTGTTTTTCATAGTTCAGAAACTATGCCGATCTCTTTTAAATATCAAATCTGCGCGGCGAAGGTCAGGCGGGTTAGGTGGGAGGAAGAGAGGGGTAATCGAGAGTTAGTTTTGAGAGTGCAACTGTATGTACATGCCCGTTGTATCGGTATTTACATACAGTTTGTCATTTTCTTATGCAAGTACATTTTATACGGATAATAGTTTATTCTCAAATTTTAAATGCGAAGATTTCCTACTTGAGCATCGGGTACGAAACAGAATGAATGGAACAAGTAACTAAAATGGTATTCTTCATGCATAATTCCACTTCCGTAATCAAACGCCACATGTTTCCCTGTTGTTGTATTACAGACGATTTTTCTGACATTACCTTCGATCCAACTCAATCCAGGTTTAATCTAAAATAAAGTTATCAAGAAACTGTATCCTCATATAATATCATAACTAACCGGGTAACCAAAAGTGATCCATAGTACAGAATTGCCAGGGTATACGGCCTCATTCCCTACCATGGAGAATGCGGAGCAGTTCTTCCTAAATCATATCGATTAATTAGAATACTTTACCGGTTTCAAACCTTGATACTTTAGGATAAGTTCGACTGTAGTTGTCAGCTCGTAAATAGCATCCTTCCATATCCAGAATAAGTGGTTTGCAGGTTGAAATTGAATTATTTAAATATTTTGAACCAGAGAAAATATATCAGAAAAGCCAGTAATGATTAGAAATAGTGCACAAACCTTTGGAAGCTACATAAGCGAATAAATTATGATGATTCAGCATATAAAATAGTCAAGATCGTTGACTTAAAGATGGAGACCATCATGAAATCTCATAGTTTCAAAGTACCAATGTATAGTAGATCCATTATTGATTGATATTTATTGTATTCCTTTCATATATTAGCATAAATGTTATTCAAATCCCCTTGCAGTTTGTACATAGTTACTCACTCAAGCCAATCCCTAATTTATTCACTATACAAATGCTATTACACGTGTCCTTTCTCTCTATGATTTGTGTTAGTTGTTAGTTCGTGAGTCAGTTTTGAATGAGTTGGTTGTCGTAGTCGGTGGTTGGAGAGTTTCTGTTCGTTGTTGGTTAGTTGTGAGTAGTCGTCGTCCCTCTCTAGTCCTTTGCTTTGCTTCGTGTTTATATTGTGAACTGAAGATAAAGTTCTATGTATTATTAAATCATCTTCGTCTTCTCCACATCAAACGAGGTCATTAACCTCATCTTTATCTTGTCTTCTTCTTCGTCATCTTGAATAGTCTTCGTCTGATCTCTGATCTTTGGTCTTCGTCTCTTCTCGGTCTAGTCTATTATTATCCGTAGTTGCGATTGCGGATCCTTACAGTTGCGATTGTAAGAAGTATACTTGCGAGTATAGAGTTGTGGTTGCGATCACAAGCGCGTAGTTGCGATTACGTGCAAACTTGCAGTTGCGATTGTGAGTATTGTTAGTTTACTTGCGAGTAATCTTTTGACTTTTGGTTGCGATCATTAGTAAAAGGGTGTCGTCCCCCTGTTTACGTGTACTTGGTAGCAGTCAATAAGCTATCAAACATCAGCAAACCGTGACTGTTTGCTATCAAGTACAGGTATCCAGGATCGGCATTCCTTACACCAATGTATGTTAGAAAGCTTCACAAAAATTTTTACACTATTGCTAAACTTTGATCTTTGATCTTTGTATTTTGATCTTTACTCGATACAACCATTACGTTTGCTGCGGACCTAAAAGGTATTGAACATATAAAAATCACTTGTTTTATTTGTACGCAGCGTCCGCAATGACTATTTCCTGTTTTTCATAGTTCAGAAACTATGCCGATCTCTTTTAAATATCAAATCTGCGCGGCGAAGGTCAGGCGGGTTAGGTGGGAGGAAGAGAGGGGTAATCGAGAGTTAGTTTTGAGAGTGCAACTGTATGTACATGCCCGTTGTATCGGTATTTACATACAGTTTGTCATTTTCTTATGCAAGTACATTTTATACGGATAATAGTTTATTCTCAAATTTTAAATGCGAAGATTTCCTACTTGAGCATCGGGTACGAAACAGAATGAATGGAACAAGTAACTAAAATGGTATTCTTCATGCATAATTCCACTTCCGTAATCAAACGCCACATGTTTCCCTGTTGTTGTATTACAGACGATTTTTCTGACATTACCTTCGATCCAACTCAATCCAGGTTTAATCTAAAATAAAGTTATCAAGAAACTGTATCCTCATATAATATCATAACTAACCGGGTAACCAAAAGTGATCCATAGTACAGAATTGCCAGGGCATACGGCCTCATTCCCTACCATGGAGAATGCGGAGCAGTTCTTCCTAAATCATATCGATTAATTAGAATACTTTACCGGTTTCAAACCTTGATACTTTAGGATAAGTTCGACTGTAGTTGTCAGCTCGTAAATAGCATCCTTCCATATCCAGAATAAGTGGTTTGCAGGCTGAAATTGAATTATTTAAATATTTTGAACCAGAGAAAATATATCAGAAAAGCCAGTAATGATTAGAAATAGTGCACAAACCTTTGGAAGCTACATAAGCGAAGAGAGCAGATAGAAGGATGAGCTTGAAATCCATTGTTAGACAAAGTGGATATCAATTGAGTGCAATCGAACACTTTTATATGGAATGAACAGCTTGTCATACATTTAGAGTATGCTTGATAATGTGAAAATCAATGTGCAAAATGAATCGAATCGCAATTTCTTCGCGAATTTGCTCATTGAGATACTAGAAATACGTTTTCTGACCAATTTTTCGAGCTTATCATAACGAAATCAATTATTTAAATATCCGATTCAGCATTTTGAATGTCAGGAGCCTCTCTTTGAATGCTTTATTTGATTGATTGATTTGATTTGATTGATTTGAATGCTCTTTGATTTGAATGAATTTTGAATGCGCAGCGTTGTATTCATCTGTGGTCTGATTGTTTATGCCCAAGTATTTTATGTTATTTTTCAAAAAATGCATATTTTCTTGCATCGTGTTACTGTTAGGGTGGCAAGAACTCTCGTTTTTTTTCTCCCAGTGGGATCCCAGCATATCTCCCAGTGGGGATCTAGCTAGGAAACTAGTGGGAGATTTGCTGGGAGCCCACTAGGATGCGCTCAGGCCCTGGGAGCCCACTGGGAAAGAACCTGGGAAACTAGTGGGGGAGGGGGCGTGGTCTTGCTCTGTGATACTGTGTACTCGAGAGATATCGTGAAATGACTTTTTTATGACTTTCAAGTGTACCAGATATGAATATATAAGAAACCGTATAGTATGAAAACCGTATCAACTAACACGAATCAGTATAAGACTAGAAAACAGTGGAGTACAAAGTAAATCTAACGACATATTAAGAGATTTCAAAGAATTACAGTGTGGACATGTCTGCATAGGGATCTAGATAATTATATAAAGTTATAGATCCCATTTTTTGGGGACTGTATTCGTTGGCCTCATTTTGAGGGGGAATCGGACGACGATTACTCGGAGGTTGTGGTGGATGACGATCACTCTGGGGTTGAGGTGGACGACGATCACTCTGGGGTGGATGAGGACGACTACCACCGACTGTCTTCAGACACGCATACTCCTTCCTAGAATGTTACAGTGTTCACGCTATATAAATCTCTTTCCATAATTGAATATGACACTATATATCTAAGACCACGAAATAAAATATATTTGTGACTCACTTGTTGTACAATTGTCCCTTCATTTGATGTCCCAACTCCGAAAAGTGCCAAAATCTTCTTATCTTCTGGGTCGAAACCGTACAAATCTGAAATAGATTAAGATGAAATAAATGAAAAAAAGAATGAAAAATAAATAAATAAAAATAAATAAATGAAATAGATGAAATAGAAAGTGTATATGAATAATTTTGGATGAAGGAGAGTAAGATGGATTCATAAACATTCAATCTGGTAAAACATCTTGCGATATATATCTTTGCTACTATTTCCTATCTTTTCCACATATTAATCAACTAATAAAATCGGCTTGAGAAATATTTAAATAGCAAAAAAAACCTTCTTCATCGGAATCCGACGTTGATATTGCTTGATGATTAGACATCGATCCTACTTAACATATAAGCAATTATAGTGATTTAATATTGAATAACCAAAAACAAATTTAGAAATGTAGAAAAACATTTTTGAAAGGCGTTGGCCGCAACGCGTTCGGCAACGCATCCAAACCCTGGCTATGCCAAATGTATGACCCACGCGTAGTTTTATGCGGGTGGCCGCATGCTTTAGTCTAGGATCCTACTAGGAGGTTTTCTAGGAAACTAGTAGGAAGAGCTCCGCCCACTTTGCCCTCTCTCATGTCCTGGGAAACTAGTGGGGGAGCTATACCACGCCCACTTTTACTGGGATCCCACTGGGAGAATAAAACGAGAGAATGGCGCAAGAGTATTCGTTCCCACTGGCAGTCTTGGCCGAGTAATCGGAGAGAGAGGCATTTACGATCTCTCTCTCATCGAATGAGCCGGGAGAGGGGTCATTGTCTCGAATAGTCAAAAAACAGTCGAGTCGAAATCGAATGGAAAGGTTTTTCTCAGCACTGCATTGACCAAATTCAATACTTTTAAAACTTCTGACATCAGCTCATTAAGTGCTATAAAACGAAGCCAAATTTAACAATTTTTTTCAAAAAAATTTTTTTAAATAATTTGTTGGTTTATGATACAATAATATTATTAATTTGATAACAATTATTATGGCAATACTATTATTAAAGTTCCAATTCGTCATCAGATTCAAACTCTTCAATCTCGCTATCATCAGACAAAAAAAGAAAAAAAGAGAAATTTTAATTTGAATTATTCGATGCGAATTGTGTATCATTTTAAAGATCTCGTTTTGCTGATTTCAAATATACATAATTTGTCTAGTTTTGTTCAAACACGGCCTTGAAAAACGCTCGACTCGACTTCGACTCGACCTAAAAACGATTATCCTAGGGAGAGAGATAGAGACTGCCAAGGGGAACGAATATCCTCTCCATTCGACCTCGACTCGATAGAGACTACAAAACAGGCTCATTCGAGAGCAATTCTCGCCACCCTAGTTACTGTGTCTGCACAAGTGGTAGAAAAATTCTCAGGAAAAGAAGCTGATCACCTCAAGAGGCTACGTGAGGCATTAGCTTCTTCTCATCCTGAAAACGAAACCTTGATCTACGTTCCCACTGAAGACATTGATGCAAATCAGGGTGATTTCTTTTACTATTTTTATTCATAGATTTTACACAAACCGTTAATACGCATTATTAATATATTAAGCTCTTACGCGTGAGGACAATCTGTGGGAGCCTATTGGCGCGCCAATCATGCCCTACGCATATATGCCTTTTTTCCGTAAGTCTACCACAAAACATCTTTCTTATTTTATTTAAATTGTTTCCTAACGTGATTGTAAGTACCGAGGCTTTTTTGTTTTGCTTTTAGTAATTTTTTTATAAACAAAAGCATATAAAAAGTAGTACGGATTAGAACCAAAAATCTAAAAAATCTCACAATTTTTATCGATAAAATCACTAATCTTGTTCAAATTTCGCAATAAAGTCCATTTTTTTATTATTTTTCACATATTTTATTTATTTATCGTACACCGCAAGGGTGTTTCAACAAGTACAAAGATTGCAAGAAAAAATGTGAGTGCAAGAAAAAATGTGAACATGCAACCAATTAAAGTAATAATATAAATAGATGTATAATAATAAGTATCCATGTACTTTAAATGTAATTTAAAAAAATAAAATAGGTTAGCTAAAATGTGCCCTATTCATCCATCTATAATGGAACACTATTATTTAGCGGAAGAAAAGAAACTTGACTCAATGAAGTACTGGGAGGAACGAACTTGTGTCACCTTCCGCCCTGCTACTCCTGCTGACAAAAGAAGTCAAAACGTGTACGTATTTTTTTCTTTGTAAACGAACATAATATAAAAACCCCTTAAAATGATGGGAATATCCACTTGGGACATGTATGGATTTCTTAGAGTATAGGAGAAATTATCATTACAGCATCATCTTCAACCATCATAGCGATAAATGCGGATCTCTTCTGGGACATGCTAAGGACATTAGAGGTTTACAGACCCTTGACCTTGCGCCGAAGTGCATGAGAGTAAGTTTACTTACAAATCAACCGTGCCATATAATTAAGTCTGTAAGGCACTAGGTCGAATGAGAACCGATGAACAACGATAACCATTTGCATATGAGAGGCAAGAGCTAACGAATAGAAAAAGTATGCAAATTGTTATCATTCGCCGCTATACTTCAATAGATGAGATTGAATTAGAATGATCCAAGTGGTACAACAACTTTGCACGACTTTTATACAATTATAGTCGCACATGCATACATTAATCAGGAAAAAAAATCGTACATGCATACATTAATCAGGAAAAAATCATTTTCCAAGACTGCTGATCCCTACTCTTAACTGTCTCCGGAGCCTCTGAAGAAGGCGATAGCGGAGATTTTACATTGTCATTTACAGGTACATAGCAGCCCCGTGAGCTATCTCGTGCATTGGGGGCAGATCACGTTACTTCCAGACAGGATCGCTCGGAGAGCGCTCGGAGACTCCTTTAAATATTTATTTATTCATCATTCAAACATCCGAGCTCATTTTAAAGTCTCCGCTTTGACAATACTATACTTTTCTCCTTTTTTGAGAATGTGTCCTTATGTATAGAGAGCCAGAGCGGAAAGTAGAGACCGCTCGGACTGTTCAAATGGAAATAATTGAACAATATTTATGGTGATGGAGTTGTCGGAAATCGTCCATGCATTTGCATTTCAGTTACATACTTATCGATACTAACAACATCAAACCAGGAGAGGAACATAACTTCTATCGGAGTATCTACTTATGACACCCCTTATGAGTTTGGATCTATTCGTCACTTCTCCAACCTTGAGTGAGTCTGTTCGTTTTGGCGTACAGTACCGTGCAAAAGTCCGGCCCCAAAATTTGAATCGCTATAACTTTCTTCGTACTTGACCGATCGGCCCCCGGTTTGTTTTATTAAATAGTGTAACCATTGGAGAAAATTTTCATGTTATTGATTATTACCTACGATGATGAAATGATTTCATCATTCTTGAAATGCCGAGGTGCGATCGTAAAAATAGGTTTATTCTCGCGTAGATTTTTTTCTGTTAGCCCAATTTTTCTGTGTGGAAAGAACAACTATCGCTGAACGTTTTAAGCCATTAACCACGTTGCTTGCCTATCACGGACGGGACACACAAGCCAAAAGGACGTACGCCCCTTTTGCCACATGCACATCAAAGTTCAAAAAAACTACGGTATTAAGCGGCATTGCTAAATGCAGAAACGCAAATCTAGAGGCGGAATTTTCAAAAATATTCGTAAATTAGCAAAAAATCGTACTGAATAAATGCACAAAAAAATTAATTTCGTAGTCGTGAGAGCTAGCCGAAAGCTGTTGTCTTCAAATTAGGCGGAACTATAGGTCTGCAAGATATTTGAATATGCAAAATGTTAATAATTGTCGTATTCACAGAGATTTCACGCATATAGCGAAATATAGGACTTTTCACTGCATTTAGCAAACTTCGTATTGCCAATACTCTTATTTCTTCTCTATTTTTTCCAATACAATTTAGATTGTTTCAGTGTTCAGCCTCATCAAAGATTTAAGCGAAATAAATTCATGAAACTACAAAATTTTGAAGAAACAAAAATAATTCCGGATCTGCGAATTAGGGGTTCCTAAAACGCGCGGTGGCGTGCATATAGTGTGCGGTAATTTGCTGACCCGCCTTTGTCCCGTCCGTGCTATCGCTACGAGGAATTAGCCAATTTCGCCTGACCCATCAAAATTTCGTAAAAATGTCATAACTCAGTCTGTAGTTGCCAATTTCAGGAGGATTCCGCTTCTTGAAGAAAAAATTCGAAAAAAATCCCATGCCCATAATTTGGGCATACGGTATTTCCCAGCCGGTTTTTCTAACAATCTAAAAATTTGCCACGACGTGCCTAAACATCTACCTAACACATCTACAAAGTGGCGAGATTACAGGAGTTCAATTACGACTTTGCCCATAAAATCACCATTGACAGTCAAAGTGGACGGAACCTAATTTCGTTCGCTATGGAGAATTATTACGGGTCAATAACACAGTATTTCACTTCAATTTCGATCGGATTTATAAACAAGTGTTTAATAAGCACATTTCCTACAAATATCCTCAACTTAGTTCCATTATTTTTGCGATTAAAATTTTGGGGCCGGACTTTTGCACGGTACTGTACGTTATCGTACATGTAAAAATCATTGTATCATGAACGGTGTGAATGGATCTGAACGGATCAGGCCGATCAAGATTTTGAGCGAGCGATTATGAGCGAACCGAACATTTTCGTAATTTCTCTTTGTTTTCATTGTTTTTCTCTTATTCGAATCTACTATATTAAAATAAATTAGGCCAAAATATTGCCATTTAACAAAAATCATTGCTTGGACGTTGAATAAACTGTTCCGATTATACGCTGAATAATTAGGTCAATTTTGGTTCATTGGGGCAATTTATTCAAAGTGAAAGCAATGATTTTTGTTAAATGGCAACATTTTGGTCTAATTTATTTCAATGTAGTAGTTTCGAATAAGAGAAAAACAATGAAAACAAAGAGAAATTACGAAAATGTTCGGTTCGCTCATAATCGCTCGCTCAAAATCTTGATCGGCCTGATCCGTTCAGATCCATTCACACCGTTCATGATACAATGATTTTTACATGTACGATAATTGGTATTTATATCATTTTAGTTACGCCTTGAACGAACGACGCCCAACCATCTAGATATGCTCGACCGGAATACGAGAGATATCATGGATCGATGAGCGGTCCTAGAGCCACGTTCTGGGATATCGTACTCATCAATAGAATGCACATGTGCTCCGGTATGTCGATCCTGATGCACAATTAGTGAATATTTAGTGCTTACGTTGGAGAGAAGGTTATTAATTTAATTCCAGACAAATGCACGGAACCAATCGCCTGCCAGAACAATGGAGTTCAAGATGGCAAGGACTGTGAGAAATGCCTCTGTCCTAGAGGATGGACTGGAACCTATTGCGAGCAAAGAGTAATTATATACAATTGTAAGATCAAAGATCAACAGAGACTAAACATATATTTTTTAATCGAAGCAAACTTGTGTGAAACACCGAGAGTTATAAAGTTTTGTTTACTACTCGATTAAAGGGGACAACCGGATCAAAATCGATTTAGTCAGCCCAATTGCTAAGAATCCAATCCAAGTATCGCATACATTCTCATCAGTGATATTGACAATCCTTGCATTGGCGGGCTTCAATTTTCATGCTATTAAAAATATCTCATCCTGTATCATGAACGTCTGCATCATATTTTGGATTCTTAGCAATTGGGCTGACTAAATCGATTTTGATCCGGTTGTCCCCTTTAATCGAGTAGTAAACAAAACTTTATAACTCTCGGTGTTTCACACAAGTTTGCTTCGATTAAAAAATATATGTTTAGTCTCTGTTGATCTTTGATCTTACAATTGTATATAATTACTCTTTGCTCGCAATAGGTTCCAGTCCATCCTCTAGGACAGAGGCATTTCTCACAGTCCTTGCCATCTTGAACTCCATTGTTCTGGCAGGCGATTGGTTCCGTGCATTTGTCTGGAATTAAATTAGTAACCTTCTCTCCAACGTAAGCACTAAATATTCACTAATTGTGCATCAGGATCAACATACCGGTGCACATGTACATTCTATTGATGAGTACGATATCCCAGAACGTGGCTCTAGGACCGCTCATCGATCCATGATATCTCTCGTATTCCGGTCGAGCATATCTAGATGGTTGGGCGTCGTTCGTTCAAGGCGTAACTAAAATGATATAAATACCAATTAACGTACGCCAAAACGAACAGAGTCATTCAAGGTTGGAGAAGTGACGAATAGATCCAAACTCATAAGGGGTGTCATAAGTAGATACTCCGATAGGACTCTTTATGAAGTTATGTTCCTCTCCTGGTTTGATGTTGTTAGTATCGATAAGTATGTAACTGAAATGCAAATGCATGGACGATTTCCGACAACTCCATCACCATAAATATTGTTCAATTATTTCCATTTGAACAGTCCGAGCGGTCTCTACTTTCCGCTCTGGCTCTCTATACGTAAGGACACATTCTCAAAAAAGGAGAAAAGTATAGTATTGTCAAAGCGGAGACTTTAAAATGAGCTCGGATGTTTGAATGATGAATAAATAAATATTTAAAGGAGTCTTACTCCGAGCGATCCTGTCTGGAAGTAACGTGATCTGCCCCCAATGCACGAGATAGCTCACGGGGCTGCTATGTACCTGTAAATGACAATGTAAAATCTCCGCTATCGCCTTCTTCGGAGGCTCAGGAGACAGTTAAGAGTAGGTATCAGCAGTCTTGGAAAATGATTTTTTCCTGATTAATGTATGCATGTACGATTTTTTTTCCTGATTAATGTATGCATGTGCGACTATAATTGTATAAAAGTCGTGCAAAGTTGTTGTACCACTTGGATCATTCTAATTCAATCTCATCTATTGAAGTATAGCGGCGAATGATAACAATTTGCATACTTTTTCTATTCGTTAGCTCTTGCCTCTCATATGCAAATGGTTATCGTTGTTCATCGGTTCTCATTCGACCTAGTGCCTTACAGACTTAATTATATGGCACGGTTGATTTGTAAGTAAACTTACTCTCATGCACTTCGGCGCAAGGTCAAGGGTCTGTAAACCTCTAATGTCCTTAGCATGTCCCAGAAGAGATCCGCATTTATCGCTATGATGGTTGAAGATGATGCTGTAATGATAATTTCTCCTATACTCTAAGAAATCCATACATGTCCCAAGTGGATATTCCCATCATTTTAAGGGGTTTTTATATTATGTTCGTTTACAAAGAAAAAAATACGTACACGTTTTGACTTCTTTTGTCAGCAGGAGTAGCAGGGCGGAAGGTGACACAAGTTCGTTCCTCCCAGTACTTCATTGAGTCAAGTTTCTTTTCTTCCGCTAAATAATAGTGTTCCATTATAGATGGATGAATAGGGCACATTTTAGCTAACCTATTTTATTTTTTAAAATTACATTTAAAGTACATGGATACTTATTATTATACATCTATTTATATTATTACTTTAATTGGTTGCATGTTCACATTTTTTCTTGCACTCACATTTTTTCTTGCAATCTTTGTACTTGTTGAAACACCCTTGCGGTGTACGATAAATAAATAAAATATGTAAAAAATAATAAAAAAATGGACTTTATTGCGAAATTTGAACTCGATTAGTGATTTTATCGATAAAAATTGTGAGATTTTTTAGATTTTTGGTTCTAATCCGTACTACTTTTTATATGCTTTTGTTTATAAAAAAATTACTAAAAGCAAAACAAAAAAGCCTCGGTACTTACAATCACGTTAGGAAACAATTTAAATAAAATAAGAAAGATGTTTTGTGGTAGACTTACGGAAAAAAGGCATATATGCGTAGGGCATGATTGGCGCGCCAATAGGCTCCCACAGATTGTCCTCACGCGTAAGAGCTTAATATATTAATAATGCGTATTAACGGTTTGTGTAAAATCTATGAATAAAAATAGTAAAAGAAATCACCCTGATTTGCATCAATGTCTTCAGTGGGAACGTAGATCAAGGTTTCGTTTTCAGGATGAGAAGAAGCTAATGCCTCACGTAGCCTCTTGAGGTGATCAGCTTCTTTTCCTGAGAATTTTTCTACCACTTGTGCAGATATTTCCTGATCGATCTGAAATTATTATTTGGAAATCGTCAAGAGTGTGAGAGCGCTAACTGAGAGACTGAGGGAAACAAATTCTAGTTTTGACTTCGTGGAAGATTTGAATAATTTTACTTTATGATTGTCAATTTCTTTCATCGGAGAAGCGAAGCATCCCGAAAGCAGGAGTTAGAAAACCGTCGATGTGACCATTCTCGTCCTGAAATTTCATATAATACACTTAAGTTTTAAAGAAGAAGAAAAACATGGTTTGTTATGTCCAACTTTGTTATGTGCTTATATACAATACTTTATCAATTTCCTAGTCCAAAATGTTTTATTGGTGAGTCTGAAAATGCCGTGTTCTTATGATGAAAATGGTTCGATGATAGATTAGACCTTTGTCTAGACCGCGACACTGTAGATCAAAAAACTTGTTTTTTTTATCACTCATGCTTTTCACACAGACCAATATGTTTTAATGGTGTGACTGAAATTTTTTGTTGGGACGATAAAAATGGGTCGATGACTGGACCTAGCCACGAAATCATTAGATCAAGAAAACATGCTATGCGTGTATGTGAGATAATAGCTCCACTGCTTGTGGAGGTTATCAGCGATTTCCGTGAGACCTATTCTATCGATCATGGACTTTTACTTCACCTATTATCTTCTCTAGGATTTTCTAAACACATTATTCAACTTCTTTATTCTTGTCATATAACGCCTGTCTAAATGTCACAGATAAGCTCAAGCAGGAACTGGCTGGATATGGATGAATGGTTCTCCACATACTCCCCGTATTCTCCTGACTTGGCCTCGTCAAGTTACTTCCTTTTCGGAGGCCTGATACGAGCCCTTTGAAATAGGGTCTTCTGTTCTAATGGAAGTGTCGAATCGGCACTCAAACAATATTTTGCCTCGCATCCAGCAAGATTCTAAAGGGGCGGGATCCATAAATTGAAGGAATGTTGTGCACATGTCGTATATAGTAATGGTAAGTATAAATGCTCTCGTACTATTGCTTCCTCGTAGAAATGAAGTTTCGAAAAATGGACAAAGACTTTCTCGCCAACTTACTAAAGGAAACGAGACAAACAACGACAGCGATAGAGAATAGTTCTAAATGTTTTCATGATAATGGATTGAATGATCGATAAACGATAGAATGAGAACCCTTGGAGAGAGGCTCCTGGCATTCATAATGCTAAAAACGATATTTAAATACTTGATACATATATTAAATACATATATGTTGAGCGGTTGTTATGGCTTTCAAAGTCGAGGGAAGACTGTGAGCTGATCTGTGCAGACGGAGAAGAACGAAACACAACTAATTTATCTTAATTTATCGATAATTATAGTAATGCTCATTATTCAACCTCAACGTTTTGTAGTGCTGTTATGTTTTCTTAATCAATCTATTCAATTTAGTTATCTATTGTTGTTCACCACCGTGTTTTCTTGTAAAACGCATAAAATTATTAATATTATTAGTATTATATGTCGATAATGTATCGGAATGAGTTCTCGCGGAGTTTATATCGAGCATTACATATATGTATTATTTGTTACGAAAAACAAATTTTATTTATAGAAATATCGAAGATTCGTGTTCATTTATTTATTTTTATAACATTTATCATACATCCTAAATATATTTCAGAAAGTAAAACACGAATTAAACAAAGAAAATTTGCACAAGGAAAAATCAAATTAAAATTTACCCGAGCATTGCACTATGCACGTTCAATAGATCTCTATGCTAAAAGCAAAGATCAAAGATCAAAGATCATCAATATGCTCTCATTCCTTTCATGTCAGATTGCGAGAAGAATCCGTTCTCCATGACGTTCTTATTTGATTTGTGCCACACGAAAGACTCCGAAGGCTTATCCACAGTCCATTCGCCTTCACCGTGCTCCATCTGAAAAAAGGAGATCAAAGATCACAGAGAGATCAAAGATTAAAGATCAAACTACAATTGTTAAAAGCATAAAGGTGGAGATCCGAGAATGTCTATGCAAACCCATAACGTATATTTTATGGCATAAATGTTAAAAAAGGAGAGTAAAGATCAAAAATTGAAGATCAAAGATCAAATAACACTAGTTCATTCTCAATAGTATAAAGGTTAGAAACAGAGATCAAATATTTAAAATCAGCTTACGCTTAAAGGTAAGAGTGAAACTCCACTAGTTCAAAGCTCAAGGATCAAACTATTCTTTCAAGGTACGACATAAAACAATTGCATTACATCTAGGACTTCTTTAGTATTGCAGGGCACGTTGAAGAGTCGACCCTCAAGATCCCCGGTGCACAGCTCCGTGATACTGAAAAGTTTTGTTATTGACCGTATAAAATACACTTGTTTAATTGGTACGAGAGTAGCCAGCCACATCCACAATGCGTTTCTATGTTTATTAATAGAGAGAGAGAGCACAAGTGAGATAGTAGGTAGATCAGAGAGAGTGCGGAAGGGAGGAAATAGTGGGGAGTTGATCGATAGTTCTTCCCCTGTTTAGCAGCCAGTAGCAAGGCAATTACACGTAAATTATATACGGACTATATATTATAATGCTTGCACCTTATTCTATTCTTTTGCTTTTGAGAGATTACACTTCAAGGTATAATAAATATTGTTTGGTTATTAAAGGCACAGCCAGAGCTAATTTGACACTCCGCAATGGCCACACTCTCTCGCTTTCTTTGTCTACAAGAGAGCGTTGCCATTAGAGTTGGCTATTCGGGAGCGATTGCGGGCCCGCAATGGCATTACAATGGTATGCATCGCAACGACTACTTTATTCCTACCCTTCTCATTTTTGTGATCGGTCGTTATTCTCTATTCTCTTCACTTTCCTTCGTTCTCTCGTTTGCTTCCCCAAGTTAAAAGAACAGAGATAAACGACCGATCACACAAATAGGCCTGGTAGGAATAAAGAAATCGTTGCGGGCCCGCAATCGCTCCCGAATAGCCAACCCTAGTTGTCATAGCGAAATTCGATCGGTCTGTGCCTTGAAGCGTAGAAAAAACGTAAATAATCACCGTGGATAACTCCATTTGTACTTCTTTCGAGTGCCCCACTCCAGGCCTCCAATGTATCTGTGTATTCATTTAATTAATTAAAATACATGAAAATATACTTAAAGGCACACTCCAAGCTAATTTTACTCTCCGCATTGGCAATACTCTCTCGTAGACAAAGAAAGCGAGAGAGTGTGGCCAGAGCGGAGAGTTTCAAATTAGCTTGGGGTATCGATTTAAATAAGTATATTTCAAATATTTCTCGTATTCGATTTTACTCTAATGAGGGCAATTTCCGAACCCATAAAATAGTATAATAATTTATTTACCATAAATCGGAAAAGGAAATTGGAAAAGGTTGATCAAACAATAAATGAATGAATGTAAAAGTGAAAGATCAATCTCACAAATATGTAAAGTATTATTAAGAGATTACTAATGTCGTATAATTACCAAATATTTATATAGTGTTTCACAGGGTTGTAATTCTAACTCACGATTCATTCTTGGTCGTATAGAGGAAGAACAGATCTATGTTCACCCTGGGCGCCTTCTTCACAGTCACTGCGAATTCGTATGAATCGTCGATCTTAAAAAGTAAATGTAAAACAAATGTAAACAAAAAAAGCTTTAAACGGGCTGACACCATTGTCAACGGTCTCTTGAAAGGTTTACGCTCTCTTGTTGTTAGAGAAAAGAGAAATAGCGTGCACAATGAAGAAACCATTGAGAGAGGTAACGCTCCTTTAACAAACGTAAATATAATAGAAAGGAAACGCAAACCATTTTTTTAAAGTAAAAATTCTCTTGCACAGTCATGCAAGACCCTGAATATGCTCCTAGTTTTTCGTATCTTTTCAATTGCTTTACTTTACTGCTGTTACTCCTTAAGTTTATGATTTTGTAATAAAAGTTTTGAAACAACTATTTTAAATTGAAAATAAACAAGCTCGCCTTTCCATAGATTCGAAATAGCTTGTACGGAGACCGTCGCTGATCCAAATCTTTCTTGATTGCACCTGTAAATCTGATTTTTACAATAAACATATTGAACACACGTTTGTTTGCAATATGCGAAAGAATTTGGCTAGAGCTGATTGTGAGAGCACAGCTTTCGTATTAGTTGAAGTAACTTTAGCCGGAGTTCTCCTTTTGCTGTGATACCACAAGACCAAAGACCAAAGATCAATAAATATAAACTTTATCTACACTGACTAAGACTAAACACAATCCAATAACAACTACTACACAACCTCACTCTACAACGACACGAGTCCCAGACTAAAGATAATACAACGAAAGACACGACATCAACTTACAATTATGGTAATGGACCATAATTGATTACAATGCAAAATAAATGAGACATAGAAATAAATGCAAAAGTAATATAATTAGCATAATGACTAGAACACAAAATACAATTACAAAGATCATATATCAATAGTAGGAGAATTATCATAGGGCTGGGTATCCAACCCTAACACACATTTGTTTGCAATATGCGAAAGAATTTGGCTAGAGCTGATTGTGAGAGCACAGCTTTCGTATTAGTTGACTCAACGGCAAATTGAGTCCCGCAATTAAACAATTGCTTTTTGATAAGACAGAAAGTTTATGTATTGTACATATATTGATCACTGCCTGCTATGATTACCCGGTTGGTGGTTTACGCCTATCCTTTATAGATGAAGATTGCCCAAATGACTTACTATTATACTCCTCCGCTCGAATATAGAAGTCGACGTCGGTTGTGTGCGGGATGATCGAACACTCTCGATACCAGCCTGATAAGACATTTGTGTTTAAAGGGCTATTGAAAATCTCTGCTCTGGCAATTCTCTCTCGCTTTCTTTGTCTGCGAGAGGAAGTAAAATTAAATAGTTGTGTGCCTTTAAAATTTAAGTACACTCTAGAGAATGTTTACGAATGTAAAATGTACATTCTTAATTCAGTGTTAATCGCATTAGAGGTAATATTACTGAATTACTATACATATGAACTCTAATTTCGACGATTGAAAGTGTATCAAATATGTGTTCAAAACCAATAAAAGACAAACTTTAGTCAATCTTGTTTAAGATTCGCTCAAGTTTTCTAACCTAGCAGGGTTCCAGATCCCAGCAACACTCTCGCCTTTCTCTTCTTGATGAAATCCCTCAATTCGGCCATGTGAGAGAGAAATGAGAGAGGTATCACTCGCTTCGCTAGTTCGGCTTCGGTTCGCTTGAGCTGAATGAAAGATCTAATTTTACATAAATTTTCAAGGTAACCGAACAAATTTAAAATGAGGTTGTAATATAATAGTAAGAAAAGCTTAATACAATCGCTAAATATCAAGATTCTGCTGGAAGAGTCGTTTGTCGCTCTATTCAAATGATTCCCCATGTAAAATGATAAAGGATCAGAGATCACAGACTAAATATCATTTCTCACCACGACATTACATTCCATGAATCGGGAGTGTTGCCAATCCAGAAGAAACGTCGGGATGTCAGCTGGGAAGAAAATATGTGGTGAGGAAGAGGCGAGGGCAAACCTACAATAGCAATTTATTGTATGAGTTTTCCCTTGTACTAATAAGGATACGCGACAGTCCCTATCTACAGTGCACCTAGATCACACCGTATCAATTTCTCCCCTATTTACAGCACTCTGAAAATTAATTGCACTATTATATTCATGAACACCTATGCATCGTTACATGCGCGTTACGTGACTACGCCGTAACGCCGTTTCGGATGACGGATCCGTCAAAGTGAATTTTGGAGTGTGTTGGGTCTCGAGTGGAAAACCCTGATGGGTCATGAAAGTACTGTAAAATATTATGGTAGTTAAAAAAATTATTGATCGATGGTTACGGTAACTTTTTTCTGTATCACCATTGTCATTCAGTGTTTTCCACTCGAGACCCAACACACTTCAAAATTTACGGCGACGGATACGTAGCGAAATGTAAAACGTTACGCCGTTACGACGTATGTAGGCACGTAAGAGTCGAATGTAACGATGCATTACATAGTACTAGTCCGTATTTTGAGCACAAAAATCAACCGTACGGTAGCAAGGCTCGTCGCGTTCCGTCCGGCATGGTGAACATCCAGTAATCTCTGTTCTTTGCAGTTGTTGCAGATGAGTAATAGACAACGTCGAACTGAAAGCGATCGATAATCATCATATCAGTGCGCCAACTTTATCAACCCATTCGTATATGATTGTATGTCATTATTTTAAAAACAGTTCGAAATCTTTCACTTCTTTACTATAGGTGCTTTTTTTTCTTTACTATCCTGCCCTATCCCACCCTCGATTTTATGCAATGCGTTTTGTGGCTCATCGGTCTAATCTCCATTTCAGAGCACAATTGTACAAATCTTTATTTAACAATTCAGCTCCTGAGAAATCCCACTAAGGCACATTCGCAAATAAATCATGTTTACATTTCAAACTCTATTCACCCATCATATTTATAGGCCTCGTTGAGCGCAATAAAAACAAATTGTCATCTCGGCCATACCCTATATGTCGTCATCACAGAGATGGCTTTTCGTACACTCACAGAAAAATCCCTGATCTATAAGGTCCCTAGAAAAGTCTTACTACGGAATTCTTCCTTCATAGATAGGGGAATTCGACCCTATTCTCTAACCTATAAGGGATTGATTCCCTTACTCATGCTCTGGTATTTTGCCACTTAAAGTCTACTTAAACTACGTCACAGACTTTAAGTAGACTTTAAGTAAACTTTAAGTGAAAGAACATTTGGCGAAATGCATTACAGTATACCACACCACTTTAAGTAGACTTACGTCTCACTTTAAGTTTACTTAAAGTCTACTTAAAGTGGGAAAGTTTAAGTAGACTTTATGTGGCAAAATACCAGAGTGAGGGAAGAATTCCGTAGTGAGACGCTTCTGGGGATTTTTTTTCTCTGTGTATAGTAACTTCTCTTGTTGCGCAACACATGTTGTGATATATGACTTATTTTCTTCAATTCATCATACCTTTGTGTCGTCCTGGGAGATCGGCTTCCCACGATGCTCCTCATCCACAGCGATCAATATATTTCGATCGATAATCAAGGTTTGGTTTGATGCGGATCTCAGTAGATCAGCATCGACGATGATAACGTCCACGAAGAAGGAGGGATTGGTGAAGTAGGGATCGGAAAAGATCGGTGGTGGCTAAACGGATAGCGTTGATTTTGTATTATCATGATGTGATCAGAACCAAAAAGTGCAGTACTTGATTCTTTCTTTTACTTTTGAACAGAAATTAGGAATGGTGTCGCATCCAATTTTTTATCATTTACAAGCACACTCCAAGCTTTTATTTTGCTCTAGGCATTGGTAATATCCTCTCGTAGACGGTTCGCGATCGACCGTTGTAAATCGTCGGGGTGTAAAAAGTCGTTTCTATAGGATTGGTTTCAAGATGATATTATCTATTCTCTAATTTCCATAATTAAGATTTTATTACGACGGTTATAAAATAAATTTTCCAGAATCATTTCAACTGAATCGTAGTTTTCTAAATTATGATTCCAAAACCATCGATCTCCCGAAGAAAGTGAGAGATTATGAGCGGAGTGTGCGAGAATATTCAATGTAAATAATTTTCTATGCCTAGAATGCTATGGAACTGCCATTAAATGTTTGGGGTTGTTTTATGGGCATAACGATATCGATTTGCTAGTAATAATATGTATCAAAGAATTCATACTTACCCGTCGCCAGTTTGTAACCATTGTAATGAAGCTTGAGCCGAGCATATTCATCACTATGCATACAGACACTATGATGATGATAAATAGCGGCAATCGTATTAGTCGCATGTTGAGTCTGCAATGATGAGATCTAAAGATCAAACTATAAAACGACAAAGATCAAAAGTCAAATGCATATCTAGACTAATTTTGCACTACGCTCTGGCAACATTCTCTCGTTGACAGTGAAAGCGAGATGGCATTATAGAAGCGGAGAGTAAAATTATCTCGGGTGGGTGCCTTTAAAGGACCATAAAAGTATAGCAAGATGATTCTGAGCGAGGATGTTGATCGAATTAGAAATGGAATTACAAACCGAATTGGAAATCGTAATATAACGAAAGAAAGAAAGAAGAATACTAGGATACTAAATCATGGCATCAGCACACAAACTTTCCCGTATATCGTAGACAAAAAATGGCAATGTGAAATATACAAGAAGCAACCATGGTGAATAGAAAAATGGCTTTATCGAGCGAACATTGTTTGCCTTCAAAAGAGTACAGGGCTTATCAGACTCACATTGACCATTATTGAGATTGAAAGCGTTGGAGAGTACAATCACACGCTATCAGTGAATCATCGCAAACTTTCCGCAGACTATTGGACTATAGAACTCTTATCATGCATTCTTGAAACGTCTCAACTTTGTCTGAAGCAATACATGAAAAAATAAATATCGTGTGAAAAATTACACAACGATGTATGGAGAAGAAATGAGATTTGAGACAGAACGACTTTTGCTAAACATGCTTTATCATACCATATCATTATATAATATGCACATATTTTTAACGTTTGTTAAATTTAAAAATAAATATTTATGGTTTATCTTTATTCTAATGTTTGAGACCGTTCCAAGAGTCATTTAAGAATGGTGAGAGGTTGAATGGCAATGAAAGTTGAAAAATAGGGTTGCTTTGGTTAGTCTGAGGCCCTCCTTCTTTGAGGACGTTATATTGAAGCAATACTGTTTATTAAATCCCAGGGCTATTATTCTAAATTATTATTATTATTATTATTATTATTATTATTATTATTATCAAGGCCTATTATTATCGTCGCACAAGGCGACTAAATTATTATTATTATGCTATCTTGGATAAATAGATGAAGTGAGTCTGTTTCTAGATTACAATATTATTTCGAGCTAATTTTCACGTAGTGAAAGCTGAACTTGGATGAGCACTACATAAATCTCTCATCTCATCATTCGATCAATTATGCGGCTTTACCACAACCGAGAAAAGGGTCGGTTGCCACGGGAAATGATTGCGAGAGGAGAGAGGAAGGGGTTTTGGCCAGAAATCAGAGAAGTGCCCTGAAATCTCCATTTTTTCTGAATTGAACTATCGTCTGCTAACAGTACTGATGTGAGAGGTGTCGAAAATGATTTAAAGGCACACCCCGAGCCAATTTTCCTCTCTGCTCTAGCCACGGTCTCTCGTAGACAAAGAAAGTGAGAGAACATTGCCAGAGTGGAGAGATTCAAATTAGCTTGGGGTGTGACTTTAAAGAGCATGAAACCATTCTCAGTCTATTCAACGCGCGTCTTATAGAACAGTGAAATAGTACGGGGCATCGGGAGACTATTTATAAAGGCAATGCATCTGAATGTCAAATTTTCAAACGAAAATGAAAAATATATGATTCTTCAATTATATAAAAACTGCACACGAGCTGAAAACAACGTTGAAATTGATGTATGGAGAAGAAATGGGATCTGTTCCACCGTACACTGTATCTTCTCATTTGAAACTCTGCGCTCTGGCAATGCTCTCTCGCTTTCTTTGCGTACGAGAGAGAGAGTTGCCGGAGAGATTTAAATTAGCTCGGGCGTGTCTTTAAAGGCAGAAAGACGATTACGATCTCAAGGATATTTTCATAATTAGTTTTGAAACTCGATTTCTAAAACTCTTCATTGTGACAACAACTCTCAATTTTATTGCTTTACGTTCGTGATATTTTCTTAAAAGTGGCAAAGTAATGCAAACGAATGTTGACTTTATCACTGGTGCACATAATAGTAGTCTTAAACCATTATCAATTCGACTTCAAAGAATCCTTAAGTTCTTACAAAACCACTTTAAATCATACTGCAACTTTACTTCTAGACATAATGGGATTAACGTTTACTTCTCTGTTCAAAATACTTTTAAAGTGTTAAACGGTTTTAAAAACATTACAAACGGGAAAAATGAGATATTCTGTGCTGATTTTGCATCACTATTTACTAACTTACCACATAAAGTTGTTAAAGAAAAATTATATTATCTCATTGATTTACTATTCAAAAATGCTAATTCAGAATTCATTAATGTTCAAGGAACCTATGTTCGTTATGATAAAACTAATAGTTTAGAAAAAGGCATCACTTATCACAAAAATGATATTAAACTTATGTTAGATTATATATTAAATAACAGTTATGCTTTTTATGGTGGAACATATTACAAACAAGAGCGAGGAATACCACAAGGAAATAATGCATCGCCACAAATAGCAGATCTTACCCTTGCTGTAATGGAATTTCAATATCTATCCAAGAAAGTCAAAGGTGGTCATGCATTAGCATATTCACTAAATAGAACGTATAGATATATTGATGATTTATTCCATATATCCAGTAAATGCAAGGATTTCATAAAATTAACTAGTAAAATGTACCACAAATCTTTATCTTTAGAACGAACTAACAATCAGGATAATAACTGTGCTTTTCTTGATCTACAAATAGATATAATTAATAGCGGTCAAGTTAAAACCTCACTTTATAATAAAACAGATGATTATCAATTCAACGTAATTCGATATCCCCATTATCAATCAAATTCTCCTGTTAATATTGGTCTAAATACACTGCATGGTGAAACTATTCGCATATACAGGAATTGTTCTGAATATAAAGACTTCGTTAACAGAATGAAATCATTGACAAAATACTTTGTATCGATTGACTACCCTATATACTTAGTGCATAAAAGAATATTCAGAATCCTTAAGTTAACTAACAATAATCCATCAATATCCATTAAAATTAACTAGTAAAATGTACCACAAATCTTTATCTTTAGAACGAACTAACAATCAGGATAATAACTGTGCTTTTCTTGATCTACAAATAGATATAATTAATAGCGGTCAAGTTAAAACCTCACTTTACAATAAAACAGATGATTATCAATTCAACGTAATTCGATATCCCCATTATCAATCAAATTCTCCTGTTAATATTGGTCTAAATACACTGCATGGTGAAACTATTCGCATATACAGGAATTGTTCTGAATATAAAGACTTCGTTAACAGAATGAAATCATTGACAAAATACTTTGTATCGATTGACAACCCTATATACTTAGTGCATAAAAGAATATTCAGAACATTGAATACTAATCCATCAATATCCATTAAATATGCAACTAGTAATAGCGATATTTGCATGCGTTGTCTATGATAAACGTGCTTTGGTATAGTCAATGTTTCAAATAAGAGGTAGAAGTGGACATACCACTTCCCAGACGATCGATAATGACAGCGCAACCTAGTGATCTACCTGAACAGAGACACACATGCGCCTCTCTCACTCTATCCATTCTTCTCTCACTCTATCCCTGTCGACTCGCATCAATCGATATGAGAGGGACAACTACCCAGGGAATAAGGATTCAATCGATTCGGCTCAAGGATACGTAAGTATGGATTACAATATACATATTAGTGTCACTTTCGCTAAAAGATATATGCATGAATTTTGGTAATATTAGACTAATATTTTTCATACAGTTTTGATTTGTATTGCTTTCATGTATACGTATTATTACTAACATTAGAAATGAGATTTTGCATGATTTTGCTATAGAACTATCATAATAAACTTTTATGTTAACTAACTCAATGGGGGTTCTACTGAAGATGGCCAACCCCATTGGGTAGAGGTTCACTGTCTAGAACCTAATGGCCGAAACAGTGAATCTCGCCTCTACTAATAACTACTTTAGATTCATTAATATCTAATTTTATGAGTACATTTGCATGTTTAACTATTTCATATTTCGCTTATAATTTGCAGTGGGAATACGACGATGAGATATTTCCCGTCCTTGTAGCTCAATAGTAACACTGAAATGAGATATAGAAAGAATCAAAGAACGTTGTTCCGTTCTCATACTGTACATTATTCTAGCGCACAAATATAATAGATTTATTATCTTTATTCATTTTGAATATACAAACGTCCCGGTTCACCATCCTTCATCAAAGAATAAAGATGAATGGTGATATATTTGTAAAGGCAATCTAATTTTGATTTCCGCTGTGGTCACACTCTCTCGAAGATAAAGAAAGCGTGAGAACATTGTTAGAGTGGAGAGTTTCTGATTAGCTCTGGGTGTTCTTACAAGGGAACCACAAATGTCGCGGACACTCAGTGCTAAATTCGTTGACACAGGTCGACTAGGACCTCCCAGGCGGTCACAGAACTGTTTTGAAATGTCCGCATATTTGCTTCTTTGGTACCGAAAATCGATTATGAAAATGTGATGGAAATTTGGGCGCGAGCCCCGTGGAATAGTGTCAAACACTCAAAGAACACAGTCTGTGTCCTCCGTAGCCAACTGGTTAGAATGCGGGATTAGCTTTTGGAATGTCGTGTGTTCGAATCCCCCCTTGTACAATTTATTTTGCTGTATTTTTTCTTTGCTTTCCAACATGCAGTTTCAAAGTCAAACTTCATCTTCAACAACAACGATTGGTGGGCATTGTGCCTGAAACAGGATCCATGGACGCTATACGGTAGAATTGACGGATTTCGGTATAAGTGGTGAATACGATAGCTTTTGTTGCGTAGATCGGATACGGTAGCATGGATAGGATACAGTAGTATAGAACTGGAAGGGCCGGTACCTGTCTTGCCGTAGTAGGTGAGCGCCTCGATGTCCTTGGCGCACTTGATCCACCTGAACTCCCTGCTCATGACTGCTAGACTCTTGCAAATACATGTCGTGAGTGAGAATAAAAACAATCAATCACAAACAATAAAATACTCACCATCGCCTTTATCCACAGATGCCGTTGGTTCTTCGGTAGAGCACTCGGTTCATCGAAGTCCCACTCCACATCACTGTCTTCTCCCGTGTCTTCCTTGACCGTCTCCACCTTTTCACGCACCGTCAATTCTCCCGCCTCCGCTCCACGAAGCATCATAATGATGCGATCAACCCACCTCATCTCCGACGCTTTGAGGGAGTCACGAGTGAAATGGGAGGAGAGGGAGGGGACGAAGGTGAGGGCGATCTGGACAGAAACAGCCTTGGAAGACACTGGGTCATAGTCGAACTCCATTCGAGAGGAAAAAAAATCGGTCAATTCTACCGTATAGCGTCCATGGATCCTGTTTCAGGCACGATGCCCACCAATCGTTGTCGTTGAAGATGAAGTTTGACTTTGAAACTGCATGTTGGAAAGCAAAGAAAAAATACAGCAAAAGAAATTGTACAAGGGGGGATTCGAACCCACGACATTCCAAAAGCTAATCCCGCATTCTAACCAGTTGGCTACGGAGGACACAGACTGTGTTCTTTGAGTGTTTGACACTATTCCACGGGGCTCGCGCCCAAATTTCCATCACATTTTCATAATCGATTTTCGGTACCAAAGAAGCAAATATGCGGACATTTCAAAACAGTTCTGTGACCCCCTGGGGGGTCCTAGTCGACCTGTGTCAACGAATTTAGCACTGAGTGTCCGCGACATTTGTGGTTCCCTTGTTATAAAAGTCATCCCGCTTCTCCCTCTTGAAATACAGTGCTCAACAATAAACATGCAACATCCGTTCGCTGAGTCATAGACCGCCTTCAAAGATGATGGGGATGTTCTCTCTATTACAAATCTATCTAGCAAGTCGATCGAACAGTGTGCGATCATCCGTATCCACTAATCGCTATGATCAACTTCAGAGATCTCGACCATATATTGCCATGGAAAATTATTGGCCACAAGCAAAGCCTAGCAACTGTTTCGTAAATACGAGATACACACATACTTTCGCCTCCAGAGCTGGCAGTAAGAGACAGATCTCAATTATCATTTTTGGAATTACTCCCTCATTGTCTTTTTTTTTGCATCAACTTGAGTATGATGTGTCATAAAAGAATGTATGAACTTATTAATATCGAATAACTCGGCAAAAACCATCTCTTTTCCATCTTTGATACACGATTTCAAAGATCAGCACCAACTTCCCTTTCCGTTCAAATGTCTACACACTGTGACCGTTTGTCTCTCTGTAATTCTCTTTATCTCTAGTCGTCGTCCCTTTCCTTTGTCTGCCTCTTTGTCCATCTTCGAGCAGCGTTCTGTCTCTATGAAAAAGATATAGATATATAATCAAGTTTTATTTTGGATTGCATAAAGACGAAAAAAATGCAACTCTTAAAAGCATTACAGTTTCGATAAACTTCTCTAGTGATGTTCAAAGGTTATACGAAGAGACGATAAATATCGACAAAGTGGGTGAAAGTTAGTTTTATGATTTTTAAATTTGGTTTGGCGATCTTACAAAGTAGTACTTCGAGAAGAGATTTTAAGATATCCAAATCACAATTCAAAGTTCACGCAATCATAGATCATCAACTAATGTTTCCCGAACATGGTGGTGTTCTTCCCATACAATTAGCTAATGCATCCCCGTTGCTCTCACTCTCTAAATCTCTCAATCTCACTCAACCTCTCTATCTCTGCCTAACCCCCTCTCCTGACCTCTCTAACTTACACTCTCTCTAACCATGTCTTTTCTCTCACTCTCTTTCTCTGCCACTCTCTCATCTTTGCATGCTCTCTCGTTCCCTTCCTTCCGTCTTATCTGATCTGATATGATCAACATCATATTGTACTATATAAGATGCGGGTGAGAGAAGGAACCTAATCGGTTTGGTGGCAATTCTAGTTCTATTACTATTTCTTCTATGTTTCTTAGTTTTGACAGTTCTAGAGTATTCCACTGTAACTTTAATTAAAGATCTATTCACACTTCGCATTTTATGTTATTTCACATTACTTATATTATTTATATTATTTATTTTTATCATTTTCCCACATTTTATATGTATTCCCTGCCACCCAAGGAATAATTCGCGGTTAGATCGTTGGATCACAACGCATTAGAATATGATTCATCGATGACAATTGGTGCTGAAGTGCAAAATATTATCCACACGCGCTATTTCAATAGGATAGACAGATTAGCTGTCGGAGCCGCGCCCCCACTCAATCCAAATAATCACGTTTCGGTATATAAATGATTATTCAGTTTGTATTGCATGAGATACATTCATTGAAAACTGCTAGTGTATTCTGTGTATTCTTATTCTATTCAGTGTATTCATCCATTGAATAAAATACTATAGTTATAATATTTTCAGTATGACCTGAATTCCGTATTCTCATCGTGATGTTATTTATTGTATCGCATTTTCAATAGATGTTTGTGATTAATAATATTCTTATGATGGGTCATTTTTCAGAATTTTTACAAACATGCGTTCCGTTTTGATCATCGCACTTTTTGCTGTATCCGTTATCGCTGAGAAGGTGCTTATTTTGTTTTTTTTTCTCAATAAATATTATGAAAATTTGAAAAAATTGAATATTGATTTAAATGAAAAATGAATGTCTTATTCAATTCCAGCATCATCGCGAATTCACTGAGGAAGAGAAGGCAGCATGGCAAGCGAAAAAGGCTGAAAAGCTAGCAAAACTCTCACCTGGTTAGTGATTTCCCTGTATTATTTCATTTGATCGGAAAGTTTCAAATTAGTTCGGGTGTACCTTTGTTATAAAAAATCTTACTTTCTCTTTAAAGAACACTGTGTTCTCTGTTGCACTTTGTGGTCTGTGCTATGCACAAAATACTCATACTGAACGAATTTCTTACCTTTATTCTATAATCTTTATCATTACAGAAGCCCAGGCAGCCGATCAGCAGATCCACACTATTTTCCAGGCCCAGAAGGGAGACAGAACAGCCGCCCGCGCAGAGGTAAGATTTGATTTAAAATAATTCTGCATCAATCTATCAATCTATAACTCTATTGAACATAGATTATGCTATGAAAATGTTTGTCAAAACGAAAATTTACATAGAAGACGGTACAATTTCATTGAATCGGTGTTGCACAATCGTTTTCACTTTTAATCCAAAAAGTATGAAATGAAATATTGACATTGCAGGTGAAGAAGTACATTGAATCTCTTCCCGCTAGCGTGCAGGACGAGCTCAAGACCCTTCGTGTATGCATTTCATTTTATTTTTTCTGTTGTCACATTTGGCACTATGACCTATTTCCTAACAAAGGAAACTACGTAGAACTGCTATGTCTGTATGTTCCTTAAAGGCACACTCCTGGCTTTACTCTCCACTCTGGCAACACTATATCGCAGACAAAGAAAGCGTTAGAGTATTGTCAGAGCGAAGAGTTTCATATTAGATAAGGGTGTGTCTTTAAACTGCCCGCAGCTCGAAAATCAAAAATCTGTGTGCAACCTTGTGGACATATTCATGGTCAGACACGTAATCACCGGGTTTAAATTTGACCACTGGATTATTAGAAATTTCATGTGGCCAGAACACATTCAAAATTAATATTATTAACCAATATTTTACAGGGAGGTCACCACAGAGGAGGCAAGGGATCACACCACAGGGGAGCCCGCTTCGCCAGACGAGAGCTCACTGAGGAGCAGAAGGTATGCAGCCTGGCGATCAATATCGATAAACCCATAAAATACAATGTTCGTAAAGACAATCGCCATGCGTAGATCAACCTTTGATAATTAGAGCGATTAGCATTCAAAACACAGCATTCAGTCAGGTTCAAGGAATTTTTCCTTGATAGCCAAACAAGCAAAAGACCAATGTATTTTACAGTGTTTTTTTAAATGTTGAGCGGTCGTTTTGGCTTTCAATTCTAGAGAACACTGTGAAAGAATGACCATTCCAGGAGGCATTCAAGGCTCAGCTCAAGGAGAAGTTCGACAAGCTCTCCCCTGGTAAGTTAAAATTATGGAATATCTGATGTTTATATGCATACCTTACATGCCGCGTATGCAAGCGTCAATATATTCATCAATTCCATAGGGAACTGATGAAACGTCGGACTTGCTAGCCGTTGGTCACAGGTTCAATCCCGTAGGCTCAATAGCTTTGACCCGTCCCTTTATTCCACTATAGTTCACAGGCCGAGTGAGTGTGGTGGCAAGAGCGACGTGTTAGGTTTCAACGAAAGATGATAAATACAAGTGTATTATTTTTTACAATGCTGCTTTGTTACGTTTATACACCTAAAAGATATATGCATGAATTCTGGTAATATTAGACTAATATTTTTCATACAGTTTTGATTTGTATTGTTTTCATGTATACGTTCACGTTATTGTATTATTATTAACATTAGAAATGAGATTTTGCATGATTTTGCTATAGAACTATCATAATAAACTTTTATGTAAACTAACTCAATGGGGGTTCTACTGAAGATGGCCAACCCCATTGGGTAGAGGTTCACTGTCTAGAACCTAATGGCCGAAACAGTGAATCTCGCCTCTACTAATAACTACTTTAGATTCATTAATATCTAATTTTATGAGTACATTTGCATGTTTAACTATTTCATATTTCGCTTATAATCCTTAATTCTAGTGCAAAAAAATTAATGGAATATTGTATTGATTTTTCATTGTGTAATATTGATCGATTCAGAAGCCAAGTCTGCCGCCAACCAGATCAAGGAAGTCCGCAAGGCCAACAAGGGAGATCACGCTGCATCCAAGAAGGCCGTACGTCAATTTGCATAAATATCGATTTTTAAATCAGTTAATTCAATCGATAATATTTCTAGATCGACGCTATCCTCGAGGGTCTCTCAGACTCCGTGAAGGCTGAGCTCGAGGCATTCCGTCCCAAGGTAAACCTAGACCAAAATTGTCTATTTCTCGTCAGATTTTGCCAATAAAATTTCTAAATTATATTATTTCAGCACCACCACGGGAAGAAGCCGTCATCCGACTAAATTGTGCTGCTAATAGCCCATAATTGTTATACCATAAGAATGATCGATAAACATGTATATATTTCTTTTGAGTTTTTGACGCATTTCCTCCATTGAGACATATCCTCTTCGAAGATTGTGCGACTACTAACTATAAGAAAACTCAATTCTAAGTCAAATCAATTTTTTAAATAGACAAAAAATGGAGTGTACATAAAGTCTGGCTAAATAAAAGCTTAAAATCAATAACATTTTCTACATTTTATGCTCACAACTCATTCCAAACTGTAATGAGTACTCATTATATTATGATTTATTAAAGGAATTTTGATTTGGCAATTTAATTTGCTTTTCTGCCATATGGTAATTTAATTTGTAATTCTTCGCATTTGTCTCGATTGTAAGCGGTTCGTCAGATCTGACGTCAGATTCGTCAGATCGATATAGATCTCGTCTCTCGTTCTTCTGTTCTTCTCTCATCGAACAAATATCAACATCGTAAAATGATCCCTTCCTAGAAGAGTTTAGGCAAATCAGGAGTTGCATATGTTCCATCAAGCAATTGTTGACAAAGTGTTGGGCGAGGACTTCGACGATTATCTATTTTTTTCTGTATTCATTTCATAATTCACAATTCGAAAAGGTCTTTGATTCCCACGAACATCTTCAATAGCTAATCAGAAAAAGATGAACGAAGAATTATTCAAGATATAAGTTGAGATAACCTCCAACACGCCTTGACTCGTTTCGTGACAACCATTCCCTCTCAAATAGCTTTGTGCTTGACAAGGTCATTGAATTTAATATATTTATGTGTCGCTTTATTATTTCTTTGTTCACGTTAGTAAAGATTTTGGAGGTACAAATGGTCGATAAATCAACGATTTTCTCCCGTAGAATGTCATATTTTCAACCAGAATACGAAGATGTTTATTCATTTTGATCTATCATCAAAAATCATCATCAATGCATTCATGACAAAGATTATCTATATCAATTATCGATTAGGATCGCTCGTGTTGTTGTTATCCAAAGGGCCTTGCGAATGAGAGTTTCCTGTCGCTGTTCTGAAGAGTAGTATGATAATATGGAAATCCCACTACCTCCCAAATTCTCTTTGAGAAGAAAGATGTTTCTGCTAATGTGTTGACACAGTTGCCTTCAATTACCACGCATTACCTTTAAGAAGCGCAATGCATCGTTACATTTGCCTTACGCTGCAACCTCCCGTCTTACGGCGGAAGTTACGGCTTAGTCACGTAAGGCAAGTGTAAAGATGCATAAGATGCTACGGCTTACGCTTGTAAGGCAAACGTAACGTAGCCAAATGTTCCAGAAGAAAATATAACTCACATCGGCGGTAGCGAATCCGAGGAATGATGACAGAAGGCAAATGAGACAGAGGACCTTGACAATAACGATCTTCATTTGGAACATAGTCTCTTGAAAAGAATACCCGATTTTTATAAGCATTTGCAGAGCAATATAATCAAAATTCTATTTTGCACTATCAAGATTATATTTAATTATAGTCTAGACAAATGTTCATTGCGAATTTATCACATTATCATAAGTATCGATTTTAATTTTGCAAGCGCATTTTTGGTTGTACTCTATAAAGCTTTCGGTATGTGATAATAGGAGAGTGATAATTATCATTATTATCAGAATTGTCACTGGCCTAGCAGTGATCACCCACAGGACATCGTGTGAGTTGAATAACGGGTTGTACCTTTACGTCTTTACCTTACCTTTTGATATGTGCCTGGCTATGTTCTCTCGATGGTTCTCTGGTGAATTCACGAGTTGATTAATAAGAATTTCAATGATAAAGTGCCATTATGCTAACGATACATCTGAACAGAGACAGATCAATCGAAATTTCAATGCAAACAGTATGAGTAACATGACAAAGTGTGACGCAATATCTTCAGATTTAAAACTTTATATATATATATTTATCGACATGCTCAGCATGAAACAATACAGGTTTAAAAAAGCAGAAACAATGGATAACTGAATACTCTCGACATAGCTAGACTTTGAACTTGATAATGAAATATCAAATTTATGACTAGACAAAAAATTTTAAGAATGATAGCGAGAATCGTTCAAATGTTACAGAATGACGCATGGCTGACGATTGAATAATCTTACTGTTGTTGAGCGTATAAAAAAAGTTTTATTTGTAGAAGAGACTATTTCTTGTTGTGCATGGTTCAGAAACTATGCCGATCTCTTTTATATATCAAATAGCGCGCGGCGAAGGTCAGCCTGGTTAGGTGAGAGGCAGCGGAGAGACAATCGAGAGGCGAGGCGAGATCTAGCCTTTGAGCGACTTCCCTTCTTTAGATCACAGTGTCATTTTCTTATGCAAGTACATTTTATACGCACTTCAACTGGCAACTTGAACACAACACAATGCACTCAAACCGAGGCCAATATCAATGATTTATAATAAATCTATCTTTTCAACCCTGGTGCAGGAGCAAATCAGTGATTTTTTTATTCGACGAAAATCCCAACCCGTCCGTGTTGGTTGAATTTAGCGTTAAACATTGTTATTGTTAAGCATTAAATATTCTGGTGGGAAACTTCCTAGTTTTATTGGCTTCGGCCAGACATGATCTGTGCATATCTGAACGATTTATTGTACCCTTTGTTTCAAAAAACATCTATAAGTTTCAAAAAAAATTTGACTTTGTCTAGCTAGCGTGCGATTAAATGATATTGAAGAGAAATTTTTGAATGACAGTCTCCTTTTAATGCTACATTGGACAAGTATTATATATTGGAATATCTTTCGCCAACTTCTTCGGTCTTCTTCTTCGGTCTTCTCCAAACTGCCTGTCGATCTTCTCGGATTTGTGAAATCAAAGACGCGAATATGAAGATCAACGTCAGTGTTCTGGGACTGTTGGAAGTAAGAAGAGCTTTTCCCCCATGCACATCAGAGTCCTACTTTTGATAAATGTGTTTTAAACTGTAAACTGTATAGCGACATCTAACTTTGAACTCGTATTGTGTGGCCAGTAGTATCGTAATCAATTCGAACATTATCGAGATAAAAGTGCAAAAATGATCGAAAACACCGTAAACATTTGAACCCATGACGGTTCAAATATTGACATACAATGCAGTCTATTGTATTCTATTTAACCGTAGTATTGTTGTGTAGATATATGTTGACCGGTGAGTTCAACTTTTATTCACGAAATTTATCAACAGTGTTTTGTGTTTTGGACATTTGGAACAATATTCGTTCAAATTGTATCAACAGTGCACATTAGATCAGTTCATTCGCTGATACTAAGAGGAAAACGATTTGGCAATGTATTGGCAACCAAACATAATTTTTCTTTGCTTCAAATCGTTTCATTTTTTTTGTTTTAAAAAATGGTGGCTCTGCTGATTCTATGCTTTTTTCGACATTGACATTCATTGTTTCGTTGAGCTTGCAGCCAACATTCCTTCTGTTGTTTACTTGACGCATGTACAGATAACATTTTTTATGAGCAGGAAAAAGTCGTTAGAGAGGTCGTAATTTGACAGTTTATCTGTGAAAAGCAAATCTCGAAATGAGGTGTGTACAAAAAAGGAATTCAATAAGGCTTGACGATTTCTGAGTCGCTTTCTTCCATATACTTCGCGAGACAGAGTACCTTCTGAAATGATTATTTATTTTGATAAATAAAAATAATTAATGAAAGAAAATAAATGAAAGAGTAAATTGGAAAATGTAATATTGATTTATAATATTGATGGAACAAATAAATTAATAAAGAAATATTAAACCTTAAGCTGTCGGAGAGTGCACGATTTGACGCAGCATTGTTCGACTAGAAATATTAATACTATTATATATAAATCCTGATCAATCATTTATATGTATTTGTTCATATTTATTGTTTGCTCCTAAACACATAGAGAGAATTGTTTGTTAGGCCAGCGTGTTAGTCGCATGCCAGCATGCATGCTCTAAATTTAGAAACAATGATGATAAGAATGATGATGAAATTCAATTTGATAGCGAGAAGTGTTATGATCGTTTTGTGACGCGGTGTATGTAAATGTCGCATTGACCAATGAACATAAGGTACACTACAGAATGAGCCTAAACATTTCGAATGTCCACTCATCCAATATAATAATAGTCTTTGGGCCGAATTAGTGCTGCGAAAGGACAGTCCTTCGTATTGTCCGTATAAAATGTACTTGCATAATTGCATTGCTACTGCAGCTAAACAGAGGAAGAACTATCGATTAACTCCCCACTCTTTCCTCATTTCCTTCCTCGCTCTCTCTGATCTACCTACTCTCTCACCGGTGCTATCTCTCTAAACATAGAAATTCATTGTGGAAGTGGTTAGCTACTCTCGTACCAAATAAACAAGTGTATTTCATACGGTCAATATTTTCAAGTGCGTGTTGTTCAGCGAGTTTATCATAGTGAGTCTTTCATAAACAATCATTCATTATGCAATTCATATTTCGGAGAATAATCAAAATAATACTACAACGATTAGCGTGATTTGGTTTGAGAGACAACAAACAATTCGATTTAAAAAATGTAGAAGTCAAAGATATGCATTCTTATTCACTTTTAAACAAAATCTTTCACTAACTTTTGGCAGAAAGTGAATATATTCCCAATACTGTGTCATGTCACAAATATTCCGAATTCTTCCGGAGAAGCGATTGTCCAATGTATTTGAAAAAACGGCTTTTTGATGGTGTGGTCCTGCCAGCATTCCTTTACGGCGCCGAAACATGGTACCTTAGTAAGCGTGAAAAGCAAATACTGTCAGTTGCCCAGCGTAGACTCGAACGTAAAATTCTCGGTGTTTCAATACTTGA
The DNA here is from genome assembly GCA_943737045.1 of Parapristionchus giblindavisi. Taxonomy (NCBI): domain Eukaryota; kingdom Metazoa; phylum Nematoda; class Chromadorea; order Rhabditida; family Diplogasteridae; genus Parapristionchus; species Parapristionchus giblindavisi. Next base: position 563,938 of record CALSFV010000214.1, on the reverse strand, counting down.
CCGGATGACCAATGAGCAGATCCGTGGCATTACAAAATTCAAGGACGTTGTTAGAGAGGCGGAAAAACGGAAGTGGTTGTGGGTGGAGAGGCTCTCGAGATTGCGTCATGATCGGTGGACGCTGAATGTGCTCAATTGGACCCCCAGTTGCAAGAGGAAGCAAGGTCGCCCAGTGAAGAGATGGAGGAATGATTTCGTGAAGTCAGCTGGACCACAATTCTTGCAAGTGGCGAGGTACAATTTTTCGGAATGGAGAAACCTCATGGCAACCCAGCTACGAAACACCCATTAAAGCTGATAAAGTTCATTAAATGTAAAATGTAAATGTGTCATATCGAGCTTCAAAATGAAGATATCGAAAACAAAGAAATGCGTTTTTGGTCTTTTCCCAAAGATGCACGCATGACGAGAATATGTAATGGATCGGATAAGTCTTAGGTCGGTGGTCTATCCCCTCGCGAAACTCATAACTGGTTGCAGAGCGATGTTATCAGCCTGAAGCCACCATGCTAGATAGAACTTCAGTTGTTTCATCATATCTCGCAATTGGCATACATTTAAAATATCAGCTCTCTCGCAGAAAAGCTTTACTTATCAAAGAGCATAGTCAGTAAATCATTAATAAAACAAATGTGAAAAATGTTAGTGCACGCAATTTTCTATCTTTCGCACAACTTTTGGATATTTTTTGTTATATATTCAGTAATATAAGCTCATATATTATTTTTCTTATACTATGTACGTATGTGTTCCGTATGAAATAAAGAACAATGTAAGTTTCCATATAACAAATAGTTTTAAATAGTTACCGATTTTCGTGACTGGTTCTCCGATATACGTATCATACCAGTTGTAATCGTCCTGTGGGCAAGGTGTGTGGAGGTTGGATGAGATCAATTTGAGTAGATGAATGCCGCACGCCTGTGATCTTTGATCTTTGATCTTTGGTCTTTGACGCTTGGACTCACTCGGACTTTCTTCGATCCATTGCTCTTCGCGACCTCATCATAGCGTAAGGCGCGATGTTTTGCTAGAGAGACGGTGGCGAGAGCGGCCAAAACGACGAGGCATAGCAACCAGGCGCGCATTCTAAATACAAATAGATTTGAGTCATTTAGCGAATTTCAAGACTTTTATTTATTTTATTTATTTGACCCCGTGACAGGCGCGACATCAAATACAAAAGCGATAGGAGAAATAATAATAATAATAATAATAGAAAGGACTTGGGGAAGTTGACAGGGGATATTTATCGATTTCTATTTTAGGGAAAATACCGTATGAAAGGAATTTTAATCGCGATTCTAGAATTAAGAGAGAGAATAGTAAAAATCGATCGATGTTTTATGAACAGAAAACAGATAATAGAGAAAGATATTTTTTTAAATTAACGTGTTTCAAGTCATCTTGAAATCTTATGATGTCGAATATTCAACCAAGACAATCAACTACGCTACGTCGGCAAGTAGTCAGGAACGACTAAATGAGTAAACTTGATAGTCACGATAATGGTAGGGCAAGGACATGCCTAGTACGAGGGAGGCGATAAAAAGTGAGCCAGTACTTGACTCTTTTTCCGAGCCGCCAATATTCTCTACGACCGCCCTCACCTTATCTATCTCACTTAAAAGGCCCCTCAAACACCGACACTCTCTCGAATTCACACACTCTCTCGGCGGAATCGTAAAAAATCGCGACCAGTCATGCTGGTCTCGTTGCTTCCTTGAAAACATGAGCATCACACTTTTTTTAGACGATCGTATCAATAGATAAGGGCAATAATCACCGAAGTTTTTTTTGTTCGCCGAAAATATTATCGAATTTAATGTCTGTTGAAGCTAACGAAACAGCTTTTTCTTCAATTTGAAATATGTAGACGTTGCGAACGAAACACCAAGCAGCACACTATTTACTGATATTAATAATATTTCCAAGTTGTGACATCACTGTGCATTCATAAATATATGTACATTCTATTAATTATTAACTTAATACTCTCTTTTGAATGACGAAATAATACGTGAAATGATGAGAAAATTGGAACACCATAAAGGTAAAAAGTAATGGAAATCCCATTATTCAAAGCATACGAAGTACTGCTGGAGATCACTGCTAGGTCATTGATAATTCAAGATTAATTCAGTCCGTAGGGCCTGATCTTCGGACCTCCTTTAGTGCAAGATCACTTCCAATTTACCTTTCGGGGGCCCCACACCGTAGGAAGATTTATTATGTCCTTCGTACATACTATATCAAATCACTTATGCATATGTAACATAATAATTGCACATTTTAAAGAAGGGGACCCATGAGTTGGCATGACTGACTACCGCCACGATAAGCATGTTGGCTATTGTTAATATTATATGGTAATTGGCGTAAGGGACAATGAGAGAAAGTATGCAAATTCGATGAGCACTCTCTACATGCCTTGAAAGTTGTACTTTCAATGCGCATAGTGAGCTTTAAACATATCGGGAATCAATATCATATATGTCTTTCGATTCGTATTATGAATCTCTATTATTCTATCCGAACAGTCTTATTACGAAAAAACTCGTGGGTCTCCATCTTTAATTATTATCTTGCAAAGAAGATCAAATTTTGCCTACACTCGAACGAGATTGCAGTAAACATTGCCATTGTAATGTACTTAATTGTGTAAACAATTGGTAGATCGCTGGTCTTATGTCGGACAATATTATTCATAACACCTCAACAAATTGTGTCACATTCGTGATCTTTAGGCCTAAATTCTGAATTTAAAAATTGGGTGAGTAAGTGTGTGATATTCAAATTGCCGTGCAATATTTTTTATCTTTTGTACAAGACTCTGTGAATTGAATAGAATCATTAATGATCATTAACAGCTCGATATTTTCGAATCATTGTATAAATGAATAGTTTGCAAATGTACAAGTTTAGGCTTGTTTGCGCTTTAAAGTTAAAATTATAATGTAATAAATTAATTAATATTTAAATTTATAATATAATTTATTAATTTATAAATTAATAATTAATCGTGCTTCATGGTGTTTCGTCCGTTACGGTGATAGAAGGAAAACCCCACTATAGCCAATTGTTTGGCCCTAGGACATATCAATTTGTTGCTATCACTTCAACTGATAAGCCCTTACAGTATGCTTTGATCGACAATCAAATCACGTCTACGCTTAGTGCAAGCTTAAACGGTTTGTTTTGCATGGTGGTTCATAATGTTCATACAAACACTCTCTTGCTTTGCCGTACACTCTCACCTTGATAGAATATGACACCATGTTATCATAACCACTGGCACATACATGGACAAACAGGCATAATATCAACAGACAGACTGTCCGCGAGCGCCTTGGGTAATCAGTGTCTGCTTGTGATTCTTAAAAATATGCATATTTACGTTACCTAATTGTTTATGATTAAATTAACTCGAGGAAAGCCCTGCTATTTTCATTTTGCACAACTTTAATACGATAAATTGTGAGAATTGCGGTCTTAAGGGTCAACTGAGAATGGTTTGGCTGACTTCTAGTAATTTAATTTAATTTTCATATATCAAAAAGATGTGACAACATTTGAAACAACAAGTATGTAAATGAATGCGTGTGGAATTAAAAACTGTAACATTATTTCGAGCAAAGAAGGCAAACGTATCATTGGGTTTCCCAAAACGGCACAGCCAAGAGCACAAAAGAAGACGAAAATGAAAGCTTGCCGTGCACTCACAGCGAAATGACTTAGATAGTGAATGTCTCACTAGATTGTCTCGGAAAAAATTGGCTCATCATTGCGGTGTGTCTCACATGTGAGACAGTTGATGACTCAAAGCAATTATGAGACAATCAGTGTCTCACGGTGTCTGGCTAATGAGACAAGAGTTGCGCGCCTCCCTCTCGTATAGACATTGAGTTCTGTTCTGTGTGACTTCATGTCCAGGTAGCGCAGTGGGTAGGGTTCTTGACTAGAGTGCAGTAGCATGTTCCCGTGCTAGCTCGATACCCATTCCGAGCAAAATCTTTTGCCAATAATACGTTTACTCTTACTCTATTTAAAAGAGAAGGTGAGTCTCTCAAATATGAGACACCAATTGTCTCATTGCTCTCTACCCTCGATCACGGCCTTAGCCACTCCAATTGTCTCATATGTGAGTCATTCAGTCGCGAATCAAGCTTACTTCGCCACTGAGTGTCTCATATATGAGACAGTTCGCTGTGAGTGTGGACGAGTTTAAAATATATTGTGCGTCAGCGTAGAGGGTTTAAGCCTCGCAAGATTTTGTTGCTGATCTTCTGCGACAACGATCAGCGAATGCGACTTTGAACCCTCAATTCGCTTGTTATTAGTCATTCTCACTAGCTCCTATGCATCAATAGCCATAATCTGTTGCTGTGTTTGAAGCGTTAAATTTTATGTTTTCAAGAAGCTAAAATAGTATAGATCAGCTGAAATATTCTGGATCATTCAGGTTCTCCGAGGGAAAAATGTACTCATAATGCCCCGGTTTCAATCTACGCAATCTAGTCTTGTAATGCTGCATACTTTGATCGTCTCGTGTTATTGGTGACAAGAAGGGATTAATCTCTTGTGTCATCATATGGCGACAAAATGCACTAAAACGTCAGCGACTAAACATTATATAGTATTGTTCTGTCATTTGTAATACTGATATGCAAATACATCTTTCGAGAGAGAAAAAAAGAAAATACTGTGATCCATGGACCTTGATGCTCATAGCTTGATTCTGCCATCAACGTAAACATGTCACTTATACTTTACGTGAAAAGGAAGTGATTGTTTCACGGTACTGATACCATAATGGATCATCACACGGTGACAGATATCATATGCACATCATTATGGACACGAGAGCGATTGCTAATCACATTTTTTCGACTTCCGGGTCGACCTTTTGCCTTTACTTTTACTTTTTCCATTATTAGTAACAGTACAGCAACATTTCGAAACTACTGGGAAAAATTGACTTTCCTCAGCCGTAAGGAAAGAACCCCAAGGATGCCATGATGACAAATTGTTCCTCATGTTTGTTCGTTAGATATTATGTAGGTCAGCTCTGTCTATCTTGGTGACTTTAGAGGCTTCTCGGTGGACTTCTCATAATGCATGTGTAATATCACATAAGCATCTCTGCAAGTTCTGTTCCGAGATTAGATTCCATTCGTATAGGCTTCTACTATCGCACGTAAACAACCTATCGCGACTAGGAAGCCCTAGTAGGTGTCACACATTGGGATTAGTGCAATCTAGGCCGAATTTGGCTCTCGCACTACGTCGCCCTTTTGATCATATCGGATTAGTAAGGCGATACTAGCACAAATAAGTTGCGTTGTAATGTTTGTCAGCGATTCGACCAGTTTTCGTGCTCTTTTGCACATGTTTCATGCATATTGTATAACCAGCGCCTCCGCAATTCTCACATATCAGTTAATTGAGAGCGGATGAATATCTGGTCAGGAAATTGGCTTACATCTATTTATTTATAATTTGGAGTTTCTTGGAAGTTGATATTGTTGAATGGATGCCGAATTGTAGTCTGACGGCCAGTCTGAGTCGCTTTTGCGCCGAGAAAAAGCGTCGACGTATTACTACTATGCAGTGTTTACTCAATTTCAGACATGATACATCGTGTAGTATTTGTAGGAAAATAAAGGCACACCCGAAGCAAATTTGAGAATCGGTGAGTATAATTAACTTGGGGTGTACATTTAAACTTCCGCAATCTCTGCGGTCCACACACTCTCACTTGGTCTGTCTACGAGATAGCACATCGGAGAATTTATCTTACGAAATTCCCAACAAAATCGGAATGTCATTTGAACAATGCATCGATCCATGCACTATCCTAGTCGTAGAACAACGAAGAAGCGGTGCAATGACGATTCCTTAGACCTGGACTTTGCTCTCTAAAACAATTCAGCTGACCGTAGTAAGTGTCCGGATAACCTATCCTATCCGGATAACTAATCAAATAGTCATATTATTATTTCATTCAATCTGATAGATCATACTCCAGACTCCACACACTCGCTCTATATCTTCTCTAGACTAAGCAGCAATAACAACGACCTCACAAACAATACTACCCGAGGACAGCGCATTAGCGCTACTCCCTGGTCAATCTGAAAACAATCTATATGCTTTGTGCTTAGCTAATTGGCTTTGTGAAAATAAAATATTCCCATTCATGCGTAAATGTTAGTTTACAAAGTGCATGAGTATTTACACGCACGTACGCAAGCAAAAATCAACGAGAGCATATTATGAGAGAGTGTATTTTGAACCGAAGCACTATATTTGTAGCAGATTGGCAAAATGTACTTTGTAATTATATAGATGCAGATAGCCTAGAGCGTCAATGAATGTCCATAAACTCACTGATTACTTTTTTTGAAAAGCATTATAAATATAAAGATGTGTTCGAAGTAGAGTTCACTGGCGTATGAAATTCCTTGGAAGTCAGTCATAGGATAGTGCATTGATTCTGGGAGAGTTTTTTATGTTGAGGGGGTAGTTCCCGCTCTTTAAAATGAAGATAAGTGAGTTATACATCGAAGTAACAGTAGAAACTGCAGCTGTCCGCGGTAGACTTCACCTGCTAGTAGTTCCCGTTCGCTGGCGAAAATGTGAATCATGATCTTTTAAATGTATAGCCAATCAAATTTTACAGGTGGTCTCCGCTGTTTCACCACTAAGCTTGTAAGGCTTGATGAGTGGTCTCAATAACTCGAATATCGCTTGGAACTTGCATAGGCGAGATGCAACAGATTTGCGCGAATATTCGCGGGACCTTTTATAATCTAGGGTTCTCATCTCACAAAGTCTGTCTTCCAAGTATACCCTAATTCTGTATCAATCCTCACTTTTTTGAAGCATTTCGCCATGACATAGGTATTACGATTCTTCCCATCACTGGCACTTCACAACTCAGTGCATTATCCCACAGTGTACTACGACACGGATGATGACCGACACAGATTTCACAACCATAATTGCTATTTTCAAACTTCTTTTGAGGACCCCTTTAAACTTCCGATACAAATTGTGATTTTTTTTCACGGTCTTATACTTTCGGGAAGATATTATGATTAATAGGATATAATTACATTGAATGGAAATGATCCTTTTTCTATAACACCCCCACTTCGTCTACCCCCACTAATCCTCTTTATCAATTTGACTACGGCCCACTCAGTCCGTCTCGTTCACATCACTGTGATCATCTAATCTTTTTATTTTTTTATTCACTTAGCTTTGTTTGGCAATTTGAATGTCAATCCGAATTCTCTGGCTCATCCAAAATCTCGCTAGTACAAAAAATCCGCTGCCGATATTATTTTTGGAGTGTGAATGGATTAAAAAGGGAAATTCAATACTCTATGGGAGGAAGTCCTAAAGATGATTACATTTTGAAATCACACCCCAAGCTAACTTAAAACTCTCCACTCTGACCACACTCTCTCGCTTTCTTTGTCTACGAGAGAGTTTTGCCAATGCGGAGATTAAAATTGGCTTGGGGTGTGCCTTTAAAGGGTTGTCCCTGGTCTGAAGCCTTTACTTTTTCGGGGCGCTTTGTTCGCAGTCTTCGGGTACGTCAAAAGGGGAAGATGAGATAATAAAAGTGCTGCGTTTTCCCGGCGATCATTACGCAAATCCCAAATATTTACTACGAGAGACGTAGATGACCGATCCTCTAAGGGACGAGAATCTGTTATCTTGAGCTAACTGAGAGCAATGACATTTTATGTTTGATAGTGACGCCTCATAAATGTCACACACCTTTTAATGAAGCATGCTAATGAGCTGAACCTATTTCTGAGGCTTTTGTTACTCACTGAGATCTTATAATGTATGATGATAAGATGTTACACTTATAATGAGATCATTCATGATTGTGTGCTAGAAACATAAACAAACAACCTTGGCTAAAAAAGCGTGCATTAACTGTTATATTGCATGATATACAAGTTATTAGAGCACAACTGCACGCTTTATATTCTATGTTTCACCTTAGAGTCGACCATGAGATCTGAATCGATCCAAATGTACAGTCGCTGCTTTTTATAGGGGAGAAAGATTAATCGAAACATGTAGTCCCTGGATCCATTCGAAGTTCCCCCAGGATTGCTGGAGTGTGTGATTTTTTTTGACATTCGGTAAAGCTAATGATTAGAGGAATTATGTACTCGTAAGTTCACAAACCCTCCAACACATCCCCTCATCATCACGTTGCTGCTCGTTAGTCATCGTAGGAAGGCACAAAACTATATAGAAGTGATGCTAGATTATATAACGCCGCAACACAATAAACTCCTATATTTAGCGCAGCTTTATCGTCTTTGCTGTTAATAACTTTTCGTTATATTCACACATTTTGTAGCACTGACAACGTGGTCTTTCGGTATGTCATAATAATATGAATAACATGGTTGTTGTTTGAGATCAGACTAAATACATTTACACTCACACAATCAGTGAACATATCGGACCAGATTACGCTACGTAATGTAAACAGTGGCAGCTTAAGCTTTTTTGTGAGCATGCGTGGAATTTATCTCAGTTTGGAATATTGAGAAATTTGATATTTGTATTTTTGTTATTTCGATGAAATTTTTAAAGCTTCCGGTAAAGCTCTCCGGCATTCTCGATCCTCACAACGCCTAGTGGTACTGGTTTAACCATCAAATGGGAAGGTGATATAGCGTACCGACAGATACTTGGGCAATCATTCATTTATCACGCATGTCACCTAAGGATTGACCAAAATCGTCTGCTTTACTACACACTTTTGAGTTGACCCCTCTTTTCTCCACGGTTTTCGATGGTCCTTGGGTAGGACATCCCTGAACCAGAGTAGCAAGGTTGGTAGATCAAACATCTCTCCAGGAGCTCACGTCAAAGTTCGTCGTTGAGGCCCCTTCCGATGCGATTTTCACGGCTCACAGAAGAGCTAGGACAAAGCTGACATGCGTGTTATACCGGTTACTGGGAGCGCCTTAACACATAATCTTTGCGTAGTTCGCAACATTGTGTTTCTGCCGCTATGTATATACGTAGCCATAAGTGTTGCGAACGGGAAGTTTCACATTCTCGATCAGCTGTGGCCATTCTATTCTTAACCTGAAACCATTGACACAAGGCAGTTTCTCTCCTACGTGTGATTGATGATTGGTCAAACCGGATGATCATCCCTTTGTTCACATGTTTATTTATCTCCCCCCCCCTTGTATTCCGATCACACTACAGATCAAGGAATGCTATAAGGTACGAGAGATCACTGAAATCTGAGAGACGCAGACAGCGAAAGATGTTATAGAGAGAGAAGATAAAGGAGCCATGCGCAAAAACCTGGGGGTATGACACTTTGTGATTTATGAGTCATTAGATGCGTTGAGTCAACGAGTACTAACCTCATTCTCAGTTCAAAAGTTCAAAAATAAAATGAAACAGAGAAAACTCTCCTTGTTTTCCGCGCTCTCTCGCCTGCTTTTCGTTTCTTTTCTTTTCTTGATGTTGAACAAACGATTTGCAAATGAACTGAAACAACCCGAAACGTGATAATCGTTGCATAATGTTCCATTGGCATTTTGTTTTGTACCAACTACATTCTCGGCTACGCAATACTAAGTGTATACTATGTGATATGCCTACTTATAAACTATATTTAAGCATGCCCCTGGGAACAAAAAAAAGGACAACCACATCACTTTCAATGAATTCATGAAAAAAAAACAAGGAAAAACAGACGAGTGGGTGAGGTATGCAAGGGTGATTATACTTTTTTTTCACTACTTACCCTGTTTGTTTAGTTGAGTCAGGTCCTTTCATCCTTTCACTGTACCTAGTAAAAAGAGTTCCTATAAGATGCGTCAGTAGTCACGGCGTTTAAAGGTGTTTCAAAGTGAACCTTTTGAATTATTTACGTATAAGGAAGTGAACATGTAGCATTTTTCGTTGTTATACAACCTGCGTATTCTACTTGTTAAATTCTATAATATTTCTTGTGTAGGAATCCTTCCACACTCCGTTTGCTTGCACTCTGTGACCTTTTCCATGCCCTCCCTGCACTTTTCTTCCAATCATTGCGGTATGACATAATCCCACTTTGCTATCAGACTAACTCTTCCCTGTTCAAGAATCACTAAACGCTAATGGAAGAAAGAATATAAAGAGATGTGTAAGCGGCTTAAAAGAGCATCTTATTATAAATGCTCTAAAGAGGGAAACAAAATGGGGTGACCTATTATCACGAAAAACGTTGGGTCATCAATGTAGCTTTTCGTTCTCTACTATATTCGAGAGACAGCGTAGTCTGTCTGGCTCAGTGGTTAGTACATAGGCAGCGCTTGTAAGCGAACCACACGGGTTCGATCTACGTTTGCTTTTCCTATACACTTTAAAAATTCGAAAAGTACTCCCTTCCCTTGGCGCAACATCGAACATTCAGCTCGGATTACGGTATTCCGTGCATTGTATTGAACCATTTTTTGAATCAAGGATTCGGATTTTTGCTGTATCTGTCCGATTCGCTCCCACGATTGGATTTTTTGCTTGGCCGTAGCTATGATCGGTAGTAGTCAACACCTTGCGTCAAGCCGCAAAAAGAGCTCTGGATATGGGGAAATGCTTCCGCGTATGCCGTCTGGACGACAACTTGACGCCATTTCAGGCTCTCCTAGGCGAAAGTGCGCAATCGTAATAACAGCCTAGGGCTTTCCAGCATCAGAGACTATGAGCTTTGGATACTCGCGAGAGGTAGCTACTTTTGCGTATAGCGTAGTCTGCTTGCGCGATAAATATTATGCCTGTGAGCGTGCACGGAAACCGCCAATTATACGTAAAAATTTCGCAAACATCATAGGTTAAGAAAATAGCAGCCATTGATACTCGTAATAGATTATCTTTAAAGGTATGCCCAAGTAAATTTATTCCCCGCTCTGGCAACGCTCTCTTGCAGACAAGACAAACGAGAAAGTATTGTCAGTGCGGAGAGTATCAACGGCGAGTATTATAAAGAATACTTTTCATTTGCGCTCTGACAGCACTCTCTCGCAATCAGCGTTCCTAGCCAGAGTGCACAGTCCAATAGCTTTTTAAAACATATTCCTATAATACATTTTTTGTTGTTTATTTTGTATACACAGTTCTTGTTGATGGTGTTCCGAGCGATCAGATGAATACTCGCGCCATTTTCTGGAATCGCTCCGTTAGACTCCAGAGAACATGAAACAGCTGCTCCGAGAGTAAGGTCAACTCAACGCGAGACCGGCATTATAGAGTTTTAACGGTGAAAAAAGCGCTAAAAGTGGACAGATTTCGAAATATGCTAGGTGAAATCACATTAGGCGCATTTTTCCTCATTAGAACATCATTGAAACGCCCTTCCGATTATACCCCTGGTAGTGTGCCGATCTCTTAGACATATATAGTTTTGTGATTCGTTAGTGGTGCTAAAATCGGACGATGACGTCTTTTCTGGGGGAAATTAGGTCGTCTTGCCGTACAAAGATTCGCACGCTGCAACGAATCGAGCAATACGTGCATGGGAATATTAACGAGCAGAGTACCAATAAAGTTCGTAAACAGATTTGTTCCATTGCGCAACATCATCCGAAGACACAGTCACGCCTGTCAGTGCCATCTTTTTATTTTTGCTATATTTTGTGAGCCAAGCGTGCCATCGGGACGCTCTCGCGAGTCCTTGTGCGAAATTTATCGATGATTCCGGCCCTGATATTGCGGACTCATGCAAATTTCTCATTATTGTGCGATGATGACGCAATCGAAGTGCACTTTTTTGTAGCTGAATGCTTCGTCGAAAGTGGCGTAGAACAGGATTACTCAGACCCGTAATTAGTAATTGTCAGAGAATGTTTCTATGTTTGAGCTTACTGCCGCTGTGTAGTGACTGTGAAAAAAAGCTGTTGATCACTTGATGTCCGATGAAGTCTACATAACTTCATTTATGAGTAATTCCTCGCATTTTTCCGTACAAATAGCCGAATGCACAGAAAAAGAGCTGTAAGCCACAGCACATAAGACCTGTGACTTTTTGAGGTGTTTTATCATCTAAAAAGTGTTAAATATAACATGTCACAGGTCTTATGTGCTGTGGGTTACACTTTTTTCTCTGTGGGTATGCTCATTGTGCGATCGCTTGACGAAACCAAACATGAAACGAGAAACCACGTCAGTTTCCTACGTGCAGTACGCTTAAACCAAAACCGTTGCGTGTTACAAGGCATCGATTTCGATTACAATTGTTACACGCCCCTAAACCCATCAGATAAGGCGGCATGGGTAGTGTAGAACCACACCGCATGAGTAATGGAATAGTACGTAGTTTAAGCTAGATACGAGGCGAATTTTTTCCGTCTTTTTTTAAATTTCAAAGGTTCACTAGTATCATTGATCATTCCATTAATCCCTCTCGTAGACAGAGATCAACCTTCATTCATTCACTGATTTGATTTATATTTGCAACCTTGCAGATCTGTTGATTTGCTTATTTGTTTACGAATGTTTGCACAAACATCCCAGAAATGTTTTGCACAAACAATTATTCTCTCGGTATAAGAGCCACACAGTCGGTCATTTTCACTTTTCATCGCCGCTTGCTGTCAACAACACAATCATCAGGTCAACGTTGGTTAGTCAAACGCGAAACTAATCGCACTGAAGGTCGTTACTGGTAGTGTCATTTGTTTTCTTCGCAAAAGGAGCAGCAGGAAACATTTCGAGTGCCTTCTCGAGTGGGTTGTTTCCGTATTCCGTGCTACGTTTTGCCATACGCAGTAAAGATAGATACTCTTTCTAATTGATCATTAGCTTACGTGTCGCGGCTACTAGCTATCGCTGGGTTCGGAACACCAAAAATGTTGTACATTTTCAAATAAACACGCTAAATCTGGAAATATTCTACAGAAGTTCAATTTTTGATATACTTTGCTTTTCTTTGTAGTGATGACGTTAAGTTCGCCTTTGAGCTGGCTTGTCATTGTTTTCTTTTCGAGCGTACGTAAGATGAGATTATGAAGTCGAAGTCCACACCTCCCGGGAGTTGAATGTCATTCATTGTCATATAAACAGGGAATTAGCTCGACTAAATGAATCTAATCTAGTCAACAATCAAAGACAATGTTTTCTATCACATTCCATGAACGCCAGGATATTTTTGAATTAAATAATTCGAGCGAAAAAAGGCGAGATGCGCGAAAACAATTTGATCAGCATGAGCCGCAGTGAGCCCCCGTGGATAACACACTGCGAGGCACGATAATATAGATGTGATAATGGGAATACGAATACTTCCTCAACAACATAATGCGATATTCGTTCTTCTCCCACCAAAACGGAAGTTGTTCCGCGTTATCTTGTAATCGACCTTTAAAGGTACGAACAAATCAGCCGTGCAACATCTTCCGCGTGTCTCTTGTCAGTACATCGCCAAAAATAATCGGAGATCTAAAATTATCGCTCCTCAATTCGTTACTTATATTCTCTCTATTCTCACAATGTCTTGATCTTTTCAACTCTGCACTGCATAAACGCTGAATATCTGAGTGCTCAAAATTCTCATATTATTCTGCAGGAAATCTATTCAAATTCTGGATAAATAAAGCTGGAACTACTGCTCCGCGGGATATCCCGTCACTTTCGCTAGACTTGCCTATGCTCAAAAATTCACGTGCAACGCGAATTTCGCGTGTGAAAAGCGCTGTGCGAAGCGGCCGTTGACATTTTTAGTCGTGCTATGATCTGGAGTGCGCTCGCTCTATCTCTTGTGTGTGTTTGAAACGACGTAAACAAGACTAAGCTAGGACTCTTCATCTTTGAGTCTCTTTGACTCCTCCGCCTATCTCGCCCTTCCTGGTTTCTTGGCACCCTCTACCTCTCTCTCATCATGTCTTCAAGCAGTTTCAGGGCACGCCCTCCATGACTCCGCCCATTCATCATGAAGCAGCCTACAATCTCTTTTAATCACTAAAGAATAGACGTTTCCCACCTCGATCTCCTTCCGTCTCTCCTTTACTGTAGCTAATAAGACTTTGGCCAGGTTACTGCAACCACATACCTTAAAATCTTTAGCGAACGGCTACGGTATATGCTTATGGAAGGAAAACACTCGCAGAGCCAGTTGGATTAGTCCACCCGGCTCTGCTTCAGCAACGTTCTAGTTTGACAAGATAACATTCCGCTCGCCTTAATTCGCTAGCCGCAATTGGGTGAAACAAACAACCTCTGCGCGGTATATTAGACAGCGCAAGATTGATGTACTTGATTCGCTCATATACTCGTACTTTACGAATTATCGCTGTTCTCTTGTAGCTGCGACCCCACTTGCAGACGTACTGATGTACTACGCCATGCGTTGCCCTCTACTGTGAACGCCCACTTTGTGTCAAATTTCTCGATAGTTAATCACCTCATCGTCCCTATAAATCACTCCGATTCTTGTCAAACTCTTATCAGACGCAAAGGCTTATGTTTTCTATGTATCTGATCATTCGGACTGCGTAAAGGAGAATACTCCACTCGACGATTTTCACGGTCCACTCGTAGAAAAAGCCTACCTCAAGTAAAAACTGTTGTATTTAATAGTTTAGGGTACATGAGCTAGGCTTTTTCTGTGAGTGTCCAGTGCTCTCTTGTTGCCTGAGATCACCGTAAATAGTGTGATAATTGACGCGCTTGTTTACGAAAGATACGATTCTTAAGAATAAACATGGTTCTCTAGCTGTATAGGGCACATTGTTCCTAGTAAATATGCATGAATCATCATTTTCTGCTGCATAAATATACTCAGTATATTTATGCTGAAGAATACTCAGTATGCTATCGTTTTTCGAGCAATATATCTGTGCACTCTGTGAACGCTTATTGCACGGTAAAGGCCTCAATGACTAATAGTATTATACTCCAATTAATGTGTTCGACGAAACAACAGTAGCACATCGCATAATATCACCTTCACATCTTTGTTTCACGACCGTAAACTAGCTCCGAAATACCGTGACCATTTCAGCGACCGTGAAATAGCCTTACCGTATCAGCGACCGTGAAATAGCCTTACCGTAACCGTTCAGAGTATGCGGGTCTCATTGATCTCAGTCGTCGTTCTTGCCATCGCCGCTGCTCCCATTCTTGCCGACGATGCAGATGAGGGAAACGAGCGTGTCACGGTAAGTAATACTACAACTAAGAATCGGCAACTAAAAATTTAACATCACTACATGGGGCATACAATGCACATTTATATATTTTTCGACGCCATGACTGTAATATTTCTGTTATCCAAATTCGATCTGTGAAGATATTTCGTGGCTGATGTTTTAGATACTGTAGATGAATTTTCAGAAAGCATCAAGTCTGTGGTATCATAACTATCCTACCCGAAAACGTCTCAATCGTTAATTTTTAGTGAGAGAAAGTTGGTAGAGCGCCGAGATATCGGTGTATTTAAACCATCTGTACTCTCGCTGTAGTCGTTTTTAGTTAATCCCTTGGCATACGTTTTGTTATGTTGTTAGTTTAATGATGTTTATGCTAAACTAAATCAACAATCGTTCCCTGGAGGGAGCGGCATAATAATACATGTTTAAAATGCCACTGAAAGGTCATTTAGCATAGTCGACAAACAAAATACGGGTACGACTGCCGTACATCAAAAAGTTCAATTGAATACATTAGGTTGAGACAAACTCAGATAGATAATATATAGATGGTAATCAAAGACAATGTGTATTGTTTCAGTTGTGCAGTTCACGGGCAATGCAATTTCTGAGTAATCCGAAGTGCAAATCCACAGAATGCGACCATGATGGGAAGGCCCAACCACCGAGTAAGTTCTTTTGCAAGAAATTTTTTAAAACATTTTTAAAAGGTGAACTATAAAAACTTTAATTTGTGAAAAGAATTCAGTTATAATAACTAAATAAATTTAGAAATGGGGGAATATCTATGTAGTGGACTCGTCGTCTACAGAGATCTCAAGGAATTGTGCTGCATGAATAGCATTGCTGAAGTAAAACAGGTAAATATACTAATAAATAATAATAATAATAAATAATAATAATAATAATAATAATAATAATAATAATAATAATAATAATAATAATAATAATAATAATAATAATAATAATAATAATAATAATAATAATAATAATAATAATAATAATAATAATAATAATAATAATAATAATAATAATAATAATAATAATAATAATAATAATAATAATAATAATAATAATAATAATAATAATAATAATAATAATAATAATAAGAATCATTTTCAGTTGGTCCGTGAAGTCTTGGGATCCTCGCGAAAGCGTCGGGCTGATCGTCATATCAAGAAAGAGCATCATCATCACCACCATGAGAAGCGTGGTGCAAATGAGACCTCTCGAGGATTCACTCTCTCGGATCTCTTCTCCGTCCTTTTCTAGAGTGCACATAGTGCACCGTTCTTTAGCCCTTATCTTAGTTTGTCCCCCCTATGTACCATTAAATTATCCCCCCGACCCTTGTAAGTATGTACCTTCCATTTGCCGCAATCGATATTGATCTCACCGAATTACAGTATGCCCAGACCTCCACACAGAGTCTCCCACGTCCTTTCATACCTTATCATGTTGTTGTTGAATTTACTCTAACACACAGGGTCACCAGTACCGCAGAGCTTACGCCGAACCTATATTTACTCTTGTTATCATATTTTATCCACACCTACAGTACTCTGCCCCGTTCTCCACATACCGTATCCCTTCCCGAAACCCGGTGGTGCCATTACGCCCAAGCCCAATGCATATTATTTCTAGCGTTAACCTGATTGAGTTTGTATCTATACTTCCGTCTAGGCGTCTTTTTTGTTGTTTTGCGCGTCCAATGTCACGCGCACCATGCTGTGATGAAGTCGAAGCCGAGTCGATGCTAATCGCTATTGCTAATAACAATTCTAAATTGACATTTGTAAAATACACCCCGTCGTTTTCCGACCTTTGTCTAGTCATCTTTTCGTCTTGTTTGTAGTTGTTGTCTTCTGTGGCAAATCAGATATCACACACTACGACTCCCGTCTTTTTCGTCAATTATTGTTTCTGATGAAGCAAATAAAGCTCGACTTCGATATGTCTATTTGGAGAACACCAGACAGCATACGGGTGCTGAAATCGGCATAAAAAGGCACAATATATATGTATCAACAATGAAACCGTGCTAGTACATCAAGATAGCAAATCTGGTTCTTGCTCGCTACCACTATAATATAGGCGGATTAATCTCACTGCATTAGATGCTAAGATCTATAATACATAAGCCGGGTGTTTTTCTCAGACTGTACTACTGATAGCTTCTAAAGCACAGAGTCTTCAGAACCACAGTTCTTACAGTGAACAATGTGCAAGCTTGTTTTTGCCCAGAACCATAGTATGGAGTCTGTGAATTTTGCATAGAAAAATTGTACGGTGCACGATAATTCTGATCTGTATGGTCTCTGCCGTTGCGATCAAACGACCAATGATAGTCGTCTGGTATGCTATCAAAGCGTATCAAACCGATTTGTCTCCTAATCGACTCTTAATCGTTCGATATATTCTCGATATAGTCTTTCTGTCATTCAAACTTTCGGTGCCATCGCACGCTCAAATTAATCAAATTTCGGGAGACTTTTCCGAAATACAATGCAATATTTTTACTTGTATACTATATAATAAAATTTATCAGAGAGATGAGCATTAAAGATGGAGGCCCTCGAATGTCTATGCAAATCTGTGCAATCATTTGTGCAAGGGATAAGTGATATGCAAGAAATTAGCGTGGCCAGTCATCTATTCCTTGGTGTAGTGGTAAAGGTGCTGCCTAGTTAGCGCAACGTCGCGTGTTCGAAACCTATTGCCGAACTTTCTTATTTTCAAAATTTCGCGCCTTTGCCTGTACATCAAGCATGATTCATTCATGATTCTAGCGATCAGTAAGCTGAATTAGCATAAAATAATCTATGTACAATGTGCAGAATAACTTTTGCTATATTTCTGTCTTCACAGTTTGTTCACGAAAATATTCGCCGTACTCCACCTTTAAGTGCACAAGAGTAAGGGGCAGGAGAATTGCTCGGAATTTCTGGTTTTTCCGCCTAAAAGATACCGAAAGCCTCCAATCGAAAATGCAATTCAATTGCATCAAAGATTCAAAGCATTCGCTTATTGTTAGTAAATAAAGTTACGACATCATAGGTATTTTACCTATTATCACAAGACAAAAGTGAGACCAAAAAGAGTAAGATGAAGTATTTGTGAATTTGTTTACATCTTTAATGCGGACTTTGCACCATCAGCATACATTCCATTCCAATGCATTCCAGCGCTAAAGCCGTGTCTAGTGAAATCGAAAAAAGACGAGATCAAAGATATTCTGTTACACTGATAGATGCTAATTTTCCATGGAAAACAAAGTCGGAGTTGAATTTTTAAACTTTACATGCTTTTTTTGGAAACCACCATGGGTACTTGCAACATTTCTTCATTCCTAATCCACTACGGGACCCTGCTGAATACATTATGTCACGTCTCCGTCCCTGATTTATACATAGGTTTATCTTCACTCATGTTCTGTAATGCGCATCTTCCTGCAACGAATACATCACAGTGCTCTCGATCTCGTGGTGTGCGTTAGGCCGCATGGAAGGTTTGGTGTCGCGATGACTTGATGGCGGGTGATTCCTGAGAGATAGTTGATAAAAATTGATAAGGGTGCTTCTCCGTCTTATCACAAGCTTCAACGAATCGAAAGAGAGACAAGGATTCGGTATACGTGAAATGGACTCTGGCCAGCAATGTCACGTGGGCGATTATGGTTTGTCATGGTTTTCACCAATCAATTTTGGATTGACTGCACATGTCTGGGAATCATGGACCATAAAAAAAGATTACGCTCGATTGTTAAAAAATATGTCTACGTTGATCAGCTGTCATCGAATCTTTCGAAGAAGCACGTTCAAGCTTTGAAAGTAAATTGTTCGTTAAATCAATAATATTGGTTAGAAACACATATGATGTAGTGTGCTGATTCGGAAAACCTCATGTTACGTGAAAATGTCGAATAGGTTCCGCTTCTTTATGTATATATAATCGTAATTTATGATGGACTCTGATTAAGATAAAGCAAAGTACAATCTTGTTGATTAAGACAAATTTGTCACAAATCCATCAGCCTAATGCTGAGGGTGTCCAATTTCCTAATAATAAGTTCTGATTAAACGCAAGAAATCAGAAGTCCTACAATACATCACAAACCGCCAGTGGATGTCCAAAAATGCACTATGCCCAAGAACAAGAAAATCTGTCACTGATCACTTGCATATGAGTTGTTATGACTACAATGGAGAGAGTCTGTAGGTACACGAAAAAAATGGATACGTCTAGAGCCAGAACGGCCGCTCCCTAGCCATACTCTCTCATTGTCAGTTAAAATGCTTTCTCATCGCGTTGGCTTTTCTGTTAGTTCAAACTGTAAGTTCAAAGTTCTCACACTCGAGAAGGAATGATGAAAATCTGATACTATCATTTGGAGCACAGATAAAGCTGAACTTTAGCTTTACAGTGCAGTACATTTACAGTGTCTTACGTATTCGTCTATACCATCATTTGTATGCCAAGACATAGCACATGCTCAACCCAGAATGGTTCACAATGATGATCATTTCCTAATCCGGCTTTGGTCGTTGTTTACGTCTTGCGAGCGACGCGTTGTCAACTCTCTTTATCAGCCAGAGCATTATCAACTAAACCCCGCTGACGACATATTTCGTTGAATTCGGCCCACCAACCCATACTATAGAACATGAACCCACTGTGTACTATAGAATTTGCGTAATGCTTTGGGATCTTTATCTTTCGGGCACAGTTCAAGCACACATATGCGCACATAATTATGGAATATTGAACCACCGATGTGCTAATAAAGGTTTCAAGCTATTAGGACTTCGGATTTCACGATAAGTTACACCTTTTTTGGGATTCCGAACTTGATAGGGTTCCTCAGAACATTTTTCGTGGTTTTTCATCCATGTTATCACTTGATAATTTGAAACACTTCTTCCTCAAGAACTCATAGATAAAGAAACTATGAAAGGCTCCTTGAACTCTGCAAAACCTTGCTATGTTGCAAAAATATTCGAAATATGCATGGCCAAAGTCCACATCCGCTCGCATAAATTGAATGGATATAGTACACAGCTGCGAGGGTGGATATAATTCAAGGAAATTGAATTTGAATAACATAATAGCATTAATGTTACTAATGAATGGACAGACTTCTTATCCAGGATCTGTGCTTGTGTAGGTGTAGCCATGAGGAAGATAACATAATATTAATTATACTACAATAATAATAATAATAATAATAATATGTTATTGTAACATCATGGAAACACATTGATCATCAAGGATTGTCTGTAGGTGAATAGCTTCGAGTGATGTTCTGGATATTTTAGGGGGAAACATAGTTAGATGTTATCTTGGATACATATTTAGTTTTTTTTTGTTCAGATTGAACATAATTGGATCTCGCAAAGGTCAGAGTGAATTTGACTTATTTATTAATCTTCTATATAGAGCAATATAGCAACGGTTCAAGACAAATTTGATTTTCGGAGAACATAAACGAATGATCTTGCAATATTTAATACATAGAGCACCCCGAACTCACTACTTTGTCTACATAAGACGAACAATCCATGAGTGAGATGACTTGAAATTTGCCCTTTCAATAATTACTCGTTAAAGATGTACATCAGCGAATGGTTAACCCCCTCGTATCTCAAAAAAGTGCGCCTTTACCTGCACGGACATCATTGTTCATTGATACTTCTAGCGATCAATGAGCTGAATCAGCATAAAATAAATATTGTACGGTAGGTAGGAATTATTTTACTGTTTTTATATTTTCATAGTTTGTTCACGAAAATATTCGATGGACTCCACCTTCATGTTGATAGTAACAAATTTCAGGCAAGAACTCATGTACTAAATTTGATCATTTAAATGTTTATTGAAATTAAATGTACCTTGAATCATGTTATCGTACAGATTACTGCTTCTGAAAAGCATGTTTACCGTAAAGATCACGATTATATCTTTAGAAACTATTGAAAACTAACGATAAATGAACTATACACTAACTAATTTTCTATTCATATATTTGTAATTGTCGATCATCTGACAGGAGTTTGCTAGGAAGTGCCCGAATAGGGGATGTGTTAAACGGCGAAAACAAGTTTATCTTCAAAATCCCGAAATGTGATTCGAAAATACAAATGATCATGCGATCAGTTTACGAATTCATACAGAAATATAACAACTAATATTTTCATTGAAGGGACTAACTTCTGATAGCCATCCAATGATTTCTCTGATACATTTTCAATGACATGCGACCTCATTGACAGTGCGCACATTGTAAAAATTTAAGATTTTTCAAACCGTAGTATTTACAAATATTTTTCTCTGTATAGAGTTATTTATAGATCCAGCAAGCGATCATTTGATCTGAGAATCAAGAGGGATGACTAATTGTTTGTTGATCGAAACGTCGAAACGATGGCAAACTGAGCCTTTCTCAAAACTTTCCGAAGCAAATAAGCGGTGAGAGACTTGAGGTTGATATCAACAGCTTCGACTGATCATTTACTGATTGATCGTCATCTTTTTTATATTAGATGGGACTACTCACTTTGATCAAAATTTCAAGCCTAATATTCTCAATATTCCCTCTAATATCATTAATTAATAACAATCGTTAACAACCATACACCAGCACACGTGTGAAACTGATACATATTGATTTGTTGATCTTTAATTGTGACTGTGACTCAGGATACCATGTACTGCACTACCGTATTCTTGACACTTCTTGCAATCGGTCATGCAATTCATGTTTACAATTCCAACTGTTATTATACTGTGAGTCATACTCTAATAACCTTATTAGGGAATGCTTTTTTGAGGTCGAAAAATGATATTTGTTGGAATTATAAGCTCTTAATCTTTATTGCAGTACAAATTAGAAAAATGGCAGAAATGAGATTTTTAAGCCGGTCTCTGAGCTTTTAGTGTTGACCAAGAAATCCGATATGTCTATACATTATGTGATTAGTTGAATAAGAGCACTTATTAAACCACATTTCTGGTGTAGTGCAACAAAAAAACATTGTGCATCGAAAACCATCTTATTACACTTTTGAGCTGTGAACTTTATAGCGTGATTAGCTAATTAACAATAATGCAATAATACTAGAAATTCATAATAATAATAATAATGCACATATATATTAGAAAATGGTATGTAGAAAATAAAGTAGAGAAGAATAAAATTATTTATAAAATATTTAAATTCAGCTGGGCAATGTTTACGAAAACGGTGGGCAGCGTCGCTTGACGGACGCAGAGAATGACCGACTCCTTGCCTATGATGCAGAGCAAATTAATTACGGAGTACAGGTGAGCACCGGAGCTGTGGTCTCAATTCCATTATAGTCAGCCATATTTGAACAGTTCTAGGTGATAAACTAAATTTTAAAATTACTTTTTCGTTTTACCTCATCGAGGTCGTTGACCATTGTTACATTACCAGTAAAGAAATAAACCAAATCAATTTTTATCCCTAAACTCTGAATCTCGAAATTTCTTTGCCTACCAAATATTGCGGGGGGTTCAATCATATTACATGGTCTTTCGTTAAAGTGTCCATAAAATTTTTAACTAATTTGCAAATTTAACACCTCATAATCCAAAATATTCAGCTAGTAGGAAGTATCTTCTCGGGTGGCAATGTTGAAGTTCCCATGCAGCCACAACTGCCCTGCTTCTGCGACAACTGCTAATTCTACTAATTCCCCGGCCTTCTATTTCATTTTTAGTAAAAAACGTAATAGTTTTCTTTTCTCAGTATGTTCAACACAATGCGAATCCACTTTTTTTCACAATATACACAATGAGATAAAGATATTATACGTCGTTGCAAAACAATCATTAGCATATTTCCATCAACATGATTTAAAAAGTTCCTGAATCATATTTTTTAAAGAATCTAAAAACGCTATGGGATCCATAAAAAAGTGTGGTCCTTAAATAGCTTACTTTACTTTTATGTTTTTTAAACGTCTATCATGGGAAAACTTCGAGTTAATGCGAAAGTTGCTTTGCACCACTGATCTTTGCATTGACACTGATCATTTCGTCTGATATAGCTTATTAGTTACGAAAATATAAGAAACAAAGCGTAATGTAAAACTATCTGACTCAATTTATTAATTACAATACTTGGGTGAATCAATGAGAATTTTAAACCGTTTGAGTAGGACACCCCGACTTTGCTAAAATAGTGAAAATCTTGGCTAAAATAACTTACAACTAGTTGCTTCATCATTTCTGACATACAGAATTCTTTTTATATATCGCCAACTAATGAGATATATCTAGCTTTAAATTGTTTCTCACATCCAGTGATATTGACCTAACAATAAGGTAAAATTATTTAAGTAAATTGAATGGTTTAATTCTTGAATCAGAGATCACCGGAATCTTCTTTGAAACAAAGCAAACACTACCTGAGAACCGGTGAAAATCAGGAAAAGAATGGAGAGTTGCATTAGAGAGTATTGTTAGTTTATGCTCTCTCACTCAAGGATGTTCAACTCACTGACGATATTCTTGGTTGTAGTATCGATTTTCTCGGTTCTCAATGCTACTGAAACTTTGCAGTACAAGCTTCAGTATAGTGGACACTGCTTCTATGAGGTTTGTTATTATCGATAATGTTCTTGCGTATTATATTTCGGCATTCTAAAATTTTCTCAAATTCCTAGAAAAAAGTGTCAATTAAAATGACTCAAAACGATTGAAGCAAGGAATGAGTTTATCTTATACAATTAGTCTGTCATATCGCTCACTAGCAGTAGTCAGATTCCCGTACTCGGATGCAGCAATTATTAATTAAAAAAGAGTCTTTATTCGGGAACACCTGATCACTTTCAGAATGGATTTGTCTTCGAGCACATGGCAAGCAGGCCGATGACTCATAATGAACAGAAGAAACTGGAGGAATACATTAATGACTACAAAGTGTATCGACAGTTGGTAAGATCAACAGTATTTGAATTGATAGTTCTATCACTAGGTTGGATGCATGCCGTGGAATTATAACCGACTGGATGAGCGCTATTTGCTTGTACATAAGAGGCACGCGCAAATGAATAGACAGAGTATGCAAATAGTTCTCATTCCAGACCTAGTGCCACACAGTCCATTTATTATTACGAGCAGACTTTTCATGATTATTTTTAAATATTCCTTATCTTTTCATTCCAATACATGCAACGTCTGCAACACCTGTCACTTTGCATTTGTGAACTTTGATTACTTTAAATCAGCTGATTTTCATCAATGATCTCTTCATTTGATGATCTATTTCGATTTTAATTCTGCAACGACAAACCACTGTTTGTTGCAACATTAGCCCAAAATAACGAAAAGACCGAATTGTAGAAATTGTATGTCACTCAATTATAAGTGATGGTCATTCCAATAGACCCTAATGCACATCAATAACTCCTTCTCAATGATGCTTGTGATTTCTCGATGATAAATCATTAATGACAATTATAGAACTTGGACTTCGAAGAGGCTATCGTGCTGCACGAGAAACCACAGGCACCCTGCTTCTGTCATGATTGTAGTCGACATCACGGAAAGAGACATCATCACTAGTTCCATTTAGATGTAATATTTGTCCCGGTATTTGGATAAAGTCAATACTCGAGTTTAGAAAGCGGTTGAAATTTAATGACTTAAAAGCTACATTACACCCATCCATGTTCTGAACTGAGTGATTTGTTTTCCAGCAACAATGGAAATGTTGGACTAAGAGTGGTAGTCATAGGAACTACTTAATATCACTGACATGTACGATTAAAAATTTGAGAATTGAAAAATATTCATCGGAAATAAATGATGCGTCTATTACTGTGCTCATAATCTTCGATAAACTTCATTGATCTCTTCAAAAGAAAAGTCACTTATCGGAATACTTTATCACAACAGTTCTAAATTGACTCATCGAGAAGTGAAACCAATTGCAACTCAAATAAAGACGGAGACTGCATGGGAGAGTAAGAAAGAGATTTAGTAAAAGTAAGTGATCCACAAGAATTCACGGAACCATGGCACGTTTCGGTCTTCCATTGATCTTCGCTTTTCTCGTTTTGACTAGTGTGGCATCCAAAGAAGTCTACAGTGGAACTTGCTATTATGATGTAAGTTACTCATCAATATTTATTTTATTATTTATGTAAATATTTAAATTGCCAACTTATTGAAACAAAGACATGCATATGAACTATTTTCAGAACGATTGGGTATACGAAAACGGGATTAGTAGTCGACCTATGACCGCCTATGAAGTCAACCAATTGAAGTTGTACGCGAGTGAATGGGCACAATATGCAGCACAGGTATTAAAGGGACACCCCGAGCTAATTCTAATCTCCGCTCTGGCAACACTCTCTCGCTGACAAAGAGAGCGAGAGAGAAAGTGGCCAGAGCGGAGAGTTTCTAAAATTTCTTCGCGTGCCTTTATATGGTTGGATCAGTTGGATCTATTCGATCATGAGCCCTTGATTTTTTCATGTAACTTAATCACGAGGGACAGAAACAGCAAATGTCTGTGTGATGTCTTGAAGATTAGAAGAGTTCAATACACTTTGAGGCTTACACATTGGGCATTTCCATAGAGCGTTGCAAACTTATAACATTTTAGTTTTTCTTTACTTTTTTGAAATATGAATTATTTATATTTCAGATGGTTCGTTATCTTCTAAACGAGGATTTCTTCCCCAATATGCCTGTCATGCCCTGCTTCTGTCAGAATTGCCACTGATTCAGCTTACCTGCTCGAACATTTTACTTCGATTTCGCAATGTCTTTTATGATAAATATTTTAAAATGCTAATTAATGTACAGACATAAAGTTCTTCAGTTGAATACGATGTTGAAAACGAACCTCTAACTTTCAATTCGGGCTTATCAACACACTTAGTTTAATGTATCATACATATAAAGATTTGACTACAACAAAAACTGCAAAAAAATTGCGTCTGCTATGTTGCGGCTCATCTTTGTCACACGTCTGAGAACGCAATTTTCCAGAATGATCAATGCAAATAGCGCCATTTTCAAATATTTACTCATGGTGTTGCTCACTAGGGATCAACTTATGGTGATATAACCCCTTGATAAAGGCGTCTGATGAACTCAGTCACTAACAGTGTTGCTGTGATGAGTGGTCGTCTGTTGCTAGTCATGGCTTTCGTGTTCACTTCGGTCTATTCCAAAGACGTCTACAGTGGCACTTGCTATTATGATGTAGGTTTTTAGCAAATAACTATATTCAATATCATTGGTGGTATCATCGTTGTTTCTTTATCCCGTGTAACGTGATAAGAAGTACTCAATCCCGTGGCAGTGTTACAGGAATAAATTATTTCATTTGATATGATTCGATCATTGCTTCTTAATGTTCGGTAAAAAATGACAAAAAAAACTTGCACGGAATCTTTCCGGAAGAAAATATGATTTATTAATTTTCAGAACAACAAAGTCTATGAGAATGGCTCCAGCCGCCCTATGACTGGCGCCGAGGTCAATCAGATGAGGGATTACGGTAACGCATGGGCGCAGTACGGTAGCCAGGTACGCTGTACAAATACTGTAATATGAAGAATTTTTTTAAATCGTTAATTCTACACATTTCGGAGCTATGAAAACACCTATTTTTCATCATTTTCTTTTCAGCAAGCCATGTACTGGAGAGGCCAGGGACCATTCCCGACTCCTCCAGTTCTCCCTTGTTTCTGTCAGAACTGCAACTGAGAATAATATTCGTCAAGATGTATTTTTAAGATAACTTGAACAGTTTACTACCTCATATATTTTTGAATGATAAATTCATACTTATTGAATCAACGTTTAACGTGTATCTTAATGATTGAGAACGGCTTTAAAGTACTTCTACCTTTGATTAAGCTTGTTTATCTAAGAGTATGTAAACTTTATCGAGAAGAAAATGATGTTAATAACAAGGAAATATGGTGGTGGTTCATGGAGGGATAGGAAGAAGACTTGCACCAGATACTTTGCTAAGATGGTCCCGTGGAAAAAAATAAGATCGATGATGGATTCATGCGATTACTGAACAATTTCCTGGAAGAATAGATGATCTTATCAAACTGGAAAGCTGTTGCAAAACTACCTGACTACGAGATATGAGCTGTTAGCTGTTAGCTTAAATAATGTTCGGAATGATAAATAATAATAATAATATTTATGCGTTTTCAAGGAAACACGGTACAGAAAAGAACGAATAAAATGTGTGAATGAATGATTTGTATATGCAGAAAAATTACCTATTTTGAAACAATGAGCTCCACGGTCGAAGGAATCGAGGATGGATTGAGGAGACTTTACTTACACATTAAAAAGGACACACACACGGATGCACATGTCCCCCACATTTATTTATGTATTTTCTAAAGATTAAATTAGCTTAAAACTCACATGCTGAGAGATCTGGTAATGGGTAAGTTACTTGTTCGGGCTGAGATGTCGATACTGTAATTAAATTTTTAAGGTTGACGAAGTTACATTTCAAGCGAGAGATTTCAAGTCATTCTTGGATTCAAAGTTGCTGAGTCAGAATGAAAATAGAGAGAAATACCTGTCACTGCAAGTACGATGCATACCAGAAGGATGCAAAGTAGACGCATTGTGAACATGAAGTGATCAGGACACCAGCACCGACGTATTTATACGGAGTTTTGCTTGAATAGAATGACAATTTGTGAATATTGAAGAGCGAGAGAGTGTGTAGAAGTGAGAGAATCACGCAGAAAATGGAAATTTATTGCTAAAATCTGGAGATATTGCAGAATTGTATTGAATGAAATACAGACGCATTTCGGAATGGAAGGAAAACATTAAGGAAAGCGATCATTCAGAAAATGCCAATTATGATTATCGAGAAAAATAAGATTCGATGAGATACACTATTACGTGATATGAGCAACAGGATTAAAGGGTTCTATTTTTCATGACTAAACTGGTCAGGCAGAATGATTGATCGAATCTGCTTGAATACAAATAATATTTTTCAGTAAAACAATAGTTCCCCTCCTTCTCCTTCTTTAAAGATGGACTGACCTGATGAATATTGTCGTGATCAAACGGTGCAGACAGAAAGAAAAGTTATTCTACATTTTTAATGCTAATTCAGCTTATTGATCGCTTGAGTCATAAATGAATTGTGTATGAGTGATATCGCAAGAAAAAGGAAGCTTTCTTTTGAAAATTTGGAATATTTTCCGTCTGAAACATACAGTACCGTCCAAAAGTATACCAAAAACTACATTTTTCGTCATAACTTTTTTCAAACTCAACCGATCATGTCCAGATTTTCAGGGATTATTATGAGAGTGTTTTTACGTGTTTTTTCATTAATAAACACCCCGGTTGAACTCTTACTGTAAAATTAATTTCGAATTTATCAAAAGTCACAAAAGTGAGATTTTCGTTTTCTTCGATTTCTTCCGAGTTTCCCGATTCATTTCGCTACCAATATGTGTTATATAATTTTAAAACCATGTCACGGTCTTTTGGGGGCAATATTCCACCGATATCCGAATGAGAATCCATTCGTCGTTGACGTCAGATGGGACTGTCCGCAGTCACCCTCTCACAGTATTTCCGGGTGTCTATTTCGACCATCCACAAGGTCAACATAGTAAGTTCTAGCGAATGAGAAATCACAACGGTAACAGTTCAAATACAGTTTTGTGTGATGACTGATGAAACCACGGTTCGAAACTTTGCGTTTGCTTTTTTTTGAATTGTAAATTTTACATGAAATGTCATCCGAATAATAAAATCGATTCAGGGAAAAAATTCCTGAAGATATTTATGATTTTATAATGCTCATAAATCATTGCAGAACTACCTGACTCATTGTCAGTGTCAAGATATATGTATGCATGGGTGGTTCATTATCAGAGGTAGAATGTTCGACTGCCACTCGGGTATCCCGGGTTCGTTTCCCGAACGATGGTGGTTCAGAGTAAGATTACACATACAAGAAAAATGTGAACGAAAGAGTTTATTATACTATCGTGAATTGAAGTAGAGATATAATGAGTGCCAGAGGCTGGAACAACAATTTGCAGCGAATTCAGCATATGGCACATAGGCCATTGGGATCTCCGGAGCAGATAGATGGAAATCTACGTGAGAGACTGATCGATAGATCGGTCTGGTACGACTTTCGAGATATTCACGTCTAAAGTGTTCCCAGTACTGTCATCTGCCTAAATGATGCACTTTAAGAATTATTTAAACTGGGATACTACCTCTTTGTTCAGATCGAATGCACGTCTTTAATTGAAGGTTGCCGACGATTGATTTGGGGGGAGATCGGGAATGCCTTCGTAATATACACAAAAACGGTCACACACAAACACAGACCCCCAGATACATATATTTATCTACATATATTTTTAATTTTAATTAAACTGAAACGCACTTCCTACAATTGGAACTGCTGCGATGGTTGTTGGATCGACCTCTATAGCGACAGTTGATGATGCTATAATGTTACCGAACATTTTAAGACTGCTTTGGACCGAGGAAATACCTGTCCAGGCATGGCAGAAAACCACGAGAAGAATGCAAAGTAGACGCATTGTGAATATGCAGTGATGAGGGCACCAGAACTATCGTATTTATACGGAGTTTTGCTTGGATTGAATGACAATTTGAATTTTCAAGAGTGAGAGAGTGTGTAGAAGTGAGAGAGTCAGACAGGAAATGAAAATTTATTGCCTAAATCTGAAGATTTTGCCGAATCGATTTTGATTTTTTTAAAGATCGATTTTGTGAATTAATTTTAAAAAAGGAATTTTCGCGAATGAACTGGACAGGCAGAATAATCTCTTGGCGCGATGGTAAAAGTGCGTTAGCGTAACGTCGTGGGTTCGAAACCCATTGCGAAACTCTTAAATTTTGAAAAAAATACACGCCTTTGCATGCACTATCAAATATGATTCCTTAATGATTCTAGCCATCAATAACCTAAATTAGCATAACATTATATACGTATGATATAAGAGGGGTTAGAATAAGAAAGTGGCGTAGAATGAAAAGAACCAGGTTTTCAGCCAAACCTGACGACGTAGGATTTGGCATGCCAATAAAACAGTGTGTAATGTTGTCATGTGCATGAAATTGTACATTTGCCAATAATGAATTTTTATTCATTGTCTTCTAGTGAGATACAACAAATTGACAAAAAACAATGTGCAATGTTGGCAGACATCTCGTTGCCAAGAATGAATCTTGCATAATTGGCTAGTGGGTGAGGTAGGGGATGTTGACAAAAATGACGGTAGCCATTTTGACATGGAACACGGAGACAAATTTGACGAAGTAAATGTTGGCAGTGCCAATAGTGATACATTCGTTTTTGGCACGTCGTATGTTGACAAAATTGAAAGTAGCACAATTGGCGGAATTATTCAAATTCATTTCCGCCAAATATGCTGCGATCATATTTGGCAAATTACTTTTCCGGATGGAATGCCAAAGTTGCAATGTTCTAATATGGCAATAGATGTAAAATTTCGAAATGCCATTTTTGACGCTTTCATTATTGGCAGAAAGACTTAACTCGCCAAATCTGACGACGTGAACGCAAAACGGCATTTTGAGAATACTGCCAACATTGACTGATGCAAATTTGTCATCTTTCCAATCCTCTCAAATTTAGCCCCAGTAATCTAGTCTGCCAATTATGATCCCATCACATTTGTCAGTTCACTGTTCTCACCCTCTCTGCCAACATTGCAATGTTCATTTTTGTCCATCGACTGTATTTTATCGAATGTCAATAATGAAGTTTTATAATTTGGTTGACGTTTCACATGCCAAATAAGCACTTTGCACATTTGACAGACAGGCAGCTTCAACGAAATGCCAACAATGAAAACATCTAAATTGTCAGCCCTCTTGTGCCAAATCCGACGTCGTCAGAATTGGCAACAATCATGATTTTTTTTCATTCTACGCCACTTTCTTATTCTAAGGCCTCTTATATGAAGAACTTTTGCTATCTTTCTGGCTTTTCAGTTCGCCCACGAAAATATTCGCGGTACACCACCTTTAATGCAATTTTAGCTTATTGTTCACTATGTAAAGGATGTATGGCCCGACCGAGGAACCATACGGAGAAGCCGAGTATGGGGGGGGGGTTTAGCATGGTGGTGAGAGCAACCGACTTGCAAGCGGAAGGTCGTTGGTTCCATTCCTACAGCCTCCATCCAAACATAAATTTCAAGTTGATGAAAGTTATATACTGAGTAATTCTTGTCATTCTTGTGATATATAGAATATGTCTGTGTGTAGCCGAAAACTTGGTTTGTGTTTTCTCGGCTACACTCAGAAATATTCTATAAATTTCAAGAGACTCTACTTTGCTGCCCCATGAACAAATGGAATTCGATGATAAAATCATTTTATTTCTTGTTACTTCTCTCGATACCAGCATATTGTGCACGGCTTTAAAATGTTTATTGTCTCTCTGAAACATAAGTACTAGCGAATGGGAAATGACAGCGGAAACAACTCGAGGACAATTTGGTGATGTGCGATGAAGCGAGAGTCTTCTCATTTAACTTTTTCTTGAATATCAAATATTCCATGAAATGCAATCCGAATAATGGAATCGCTTCAAGGCTATAATTCTTGAAAATATTAATGATTTTATCATACTATTAAATCATCATTGCAAAATTATCTGATTCAAGATATGCGCATCGGTGGTTCAGTGTTACCTGTATAAAGATAGAATGCAACGAAGCAAGTCGGGGTTCGATTCCTGGCAGATGGAGGTTCAGGTTGCGATGAAAAATACAAGAAAACATTCGAATCAAGTGTTTATTATGCGAACATGAATTGAAGTAGAAATAGAATGAATGCTAGAGGCTAAAACAAAGATAGCAGGTGGGGCATTTGAAGAGTGATAGCTACAATATTGGCCTATGTTCAATGTAACTTTAGCTTTTCAGTCAGAACTCTCTTCGCAGACAACCGTTTCTCTTCATTTTTGAGCATGTTTGTTTTAATGATACTGTGATATAGTGTTCTAATTTTTATCAATATTGGTTCACAAACAAGGGAATAATGATCAATTTCCGAAAAATGACAAGTTTTAGTAATTCAGCACAAGGGCAAAAACTGATACTAGTTTCGATATATGCAGGTCTAAAGTGTTCCATGTTCTGTAATCATCTACCTGAATGATGTAGTTTGTGAATTATTTAAACTAGAATATTACGTCTTTGCTCAGATCGAAGGCACGTCTTTTATTGAAGGTTGCCGACCATGGATGAGGGGGGTAGGCTTCGTAATATACACAAAAAAACGGTCACACACATAAACACAGATCCACATATACATTTATTCATATACATTTTTTTTAAATTTAATTAAACTGAAACTCACTTCCTACAATTGGAACTGCTGCGATGGTTGTTGGATCGACCTCTACAGCGACAGTTGATGATGCTATAATGTTACCGAACATTTTAAGACTGGTTTGGACCGAGGAAATACCTGTCCAGGCATGGCAGAAAACCACGAGAAGAATGCAAAGTAGACGCATTGTGAATATGCAGTGATGAGGAAGCCGGTGCTGCCGTATTTATACGGAGTTTTGCTTGGATAGAATGACAATTTGAGCATTTTGAAAAGCGAGAGAGTGTGTCGAAGTGAGAGAGCCAGACAGAAAATACAAATTTATTGCTGAAATCTGAAGATTTTGCAGAATCGTATTGAACGAGAAACAGACGTATGACAAATCGGGAAGAAGAAATGTTAAGGAAAGCGATCATTCAGAAAATGATATTGTCAATTGAATTAAATTCAGTCTTTACCAGGTTCACCCACCCCCCCCCGCCCCGGGTCACCTTTCACTTATTTCTTTCTTCTAGACAGTGAAGTCATTATCATCACCTATTTATTTTGATCATATTCATTTTCATGTGTCGTTGCATGCGTGTCCATGTAGATAAAATATATATAAATATTCACACTATATTGTGGTGTGCTGGGTATGGTTGTTATCCATTGGGAGTCCGGCACATTCCACCATTATTTTCCGATTCTTTTCCTTAGAACATCACGCCATCGAGCAGGGGGATTGCCAACAGGTCTTCGTGGAACAAATTAATTGGGTATCCAATTGGCAAATGTGGGATTTTCTTAAAGTTGCAGAGTTTGTGTTTCTATCAGTAATATAATTGAGGGCATTAAAACATAATTTTCATGATACTTTTTCTACCTCATGAACAAATCGAATTCAATGGTAAGATCATTTTATCTCATTTTCATTTGTATATCTTTTCTTTTTAAACTCAACTTGTGTACGTCTTTGAGATGTTAATTTTGTTTGTTTGAAACAAAAAAGTATCGAATGCGAAATGACAACGTTAACAGCTCGAAGACATTTTGGTGAGGCTGATGAAACGATAGTTCGTATCTTCGCTCATAATGTTTTTCCTCAATATCAACTATTCCAATTCGAATAATAGAATCGGATCAAGCCGAAAATTCATGAAGCTATTTATGATTTTATAATGCATTAATTCATTGTTACGAATACGATTGTGAATTGAAGTCGAAGTAGAACAAATGATAGAGACTTGAACAAAGAGGGCGGGGCGATATTAGGATAGATGGATACAGTGCCGGACAATATTCTGTGATATTTTGGTTTTCATTATCAATCATAACTCTTTTCGCTGTCAACCGTTTCTCTTAATTTTCTAGTATGTTTGTATAGATGTTACAGTGATATAGTGCCCTAATTTTTATCGATATTGTATCACAAGCAAGGGAATCATGATCAATTTACGGAAAATAACAATGTTCAGCGAATTCAGCACATGGGCACATAGGCCATTGAGATGAGCAGAGCAGATACATAGATGGAAAGCTATGACAGAGACTAATCGATAGATCGGTCTGGTACCAGTTTCGAGATATGAACGTCTAAAGTGTTCCCATTTCTGTAGTCATCTGCAAAAATGATTGTATTTGATAATTGTTTAAACTGGAATATTACCTCTTTGTTCAGATCGATGGCACATCTTTTATTGAAGGTTGCCGATGATTTGGGGGGGGGGTAGGATTCGTAATATACACAAAAACGAACACACATAAACACAGACCCCCACATACATTTATCTACATATATTTTTGATTTAAATTAAACTGAAACTCACTTTGTAAAATTGGAACTGCTGTGATGGTTGCTGGATCGGCCTGTACAGCGATAGTTGATGATGCTATAATGTTACCGAACATTTTAAGACTGGTTTGGACCGAGGAAATACCTGTCCAGGCATGGCAGAAAACCACGAGAAGAATGCAAAGTAGACGCATTGTGAATATGCAGTGATGAGGAAGCCGGTGCTGCCGTATTTATACGGATTTTCGCCTGGATTGAATGACAATTTGAAAATATTGAAATGCGAGAGAGTGTGTCGAAGTGTGAGAATCAGACAGAAAATGAAATTTTATTGCTGAAATCTGGAGATTTTGCAGAATCGAATTGAACGAAAAACAGACCAAAAACGATCATAGATACAATTTTGTGAATATCGATTTTTCGGAGAAGCCGGAAATATATGACTTAAGATACCAATTTTCAATGATGTGCAAGACCTTTTAAATCTGCTATGAATCAGCGACATCCCGAGAAAGTTCAATAAAATAACAAAACCTACTGAGAATCCTGCTGCTTCTTTGCATATGTTATGGATCGTCAGTGACCAATGTACATATTTTCTTTGCATACAAGTCCACGTGTACAAATACCGACAATCACTATTTTTATTTGTCACCATAATTGTCTAGGTATAAGTGTCTCGACTTTTCGCTTATCGTCATCATCAATTATTTGTCACTATATTGTTTATTGTATTTTTCGCTCAGTGAATCCTTTGTCTCTTTCTTTACTTGTAAAAGATTCACAAAGGGAATACCCATGATTACATCGAGAGTCATATCAGACTGTTCGCGTAATAACGGTCCCAACGGTAGATAAAAGCTGCACAGCTTCGATCCATAATCGAATGCGGCTTCAGAAAATTATATTACTTCATTTTGACCAAAATTTGGAGTGTGGACCATGAAACACGTGGCCGTTCTCAGTGATATGGGTGCATTCTGCGCAGTCACTATCTAATCCATCGTTGATGGCACAGCCGAGCGACTTTCCATATTCAGACAACAATCTCTAGCAAACAAAGAAAACGATAGATTATCGCCAGAGCGGTAAGTTTCCATTATCTCCACGCGCGCCTTCCTTCTTTTCTTCCTTCTTCTTTGCTGCGGTGTCTTCTCTAGTCTCTAGTCTCATCAGTCTCTCTAACTTCCGTGCACTCTCTAGCACATCGTCTGTATGACCACTCTCTCAAATCGACACACTCTCTCGTCTCTAACAGTTGCTCTATCGCGTCTACACGTTGCACTGCTTTCCATCCAGCACGCAAATTTATCATTCTCATCTTTTTTCCCATCTGTTTGCTCTATTATCTTGAGGTTCATGTTGCGGTTGAGGTTCAAAATACTATAGCAAATAGATGAGAAAATAAGACAATGATACATTTGCAGGATGTAAAGCAGTGCAACGTGTAGTACACTTTTTATTCGGAATTTGATTTTTTTTGCTTATCTTCTTATTATTCTTATAGTATTATTCTTTATCTATACTCCCTTCGCTATTTGTGTAACGTCGATTTTTTTAGTACTGATCTGAGAGATAATGTTCTGATATGATAGAACTATTGACAAACTCACACTCATCAAAGAAAACTAGTAAACAAAACCTCTCGGCTCGCCACTGGACCCTCGCGTTTGGGGCAATCAATAAGGAAACTTCCTTTTACGCAAAGAGTGTGTTTTCAAGTGCGTCGTGTCCCCTCTGGCTGCTCTTCTAGAGTAGTGCAAAAAGGGGAGGAAAAATCTGCGTTAGCGTATTTTCTCTGTCGCTTTCCATCAATAATTTGATAGTTACGATGCCGCCCAACATTGCAACAGCATCCTCGCCGTCTCTGGAAGACCGCATGGCATGCTTTCATGTCTCGCCCACGCACGCATTTCTTGTCGAACATCCCGCTGTGAGACTACCGGAGCAATATAACGCTTGGCACGATATGTGTGGTGAGTATTCTTCAATTTCTTTACCCTTTTTTGAGAAAATAATGTGATTTTTCAAATATAAACGGTGTAACTGTTGTCTCTTTTACTTTGGTTAGACGGAAACAATACATTCATTTTTTACGTGTTACATTCATTTTTAGCATCATAAAGTTGAGTGACGGCATATTTCCTTTTAGTCATTCATTAATTTCATGATTCAGATGATCTTCAATCTCTGATCGAGAGTGATCCAACCTCAATGCGGCCACTCCTCGATGGCATGGAAGAGATCGAATTGCCTGACGATCTGTCCTATGAACAACAACGACTCGTCCATGGACTCATGTGCACAATGGTAGCAGCGTATCTGTGGGCGGATCGATCGGGAAAGGTAGACTGTGCATGCTTATACTGTAGTTAATAAGAGATGGAAGCGATGATGAATATGTAGATAATTTTTGGCAGATACTTCAAGACAGTTTTCCGATCCACAAAATTTTTAAAATGGGGTCTAATGGCGAAGTTAGAAAAAAACGGAAGTGAATTTCAAAATTCTAAAGTCGGTTTTTCGTTTTCGGTTTCTATTCAAATAACTTATTATTTGTAAGTAAATAAATAAGTTATTTGTTGCCTCTTACGTATGTCTCCGAATGACTGTAGAAATATATGTTTCAGCCGCCGTCGTCGATACCTCGCTCGCTCTCGTTGCCATACTACAAAGTCTCACAACTACTAGGCATGTATCCAGTCGTCTCTCATCATAGTACATGTCTGGCGAACTGGAGGAGAATCTCAGCGGGTATCATTTATCTGATTGTTTTGTAGTAACTAGAACCTATTTTCAGAGGATAATTCAGACTATTTTTTCTTCCAAAATCAAAAAAAGAAACGCCCAGATAATTTTAATCTCCGCTATGACGATACTCTCTCGTAGACAAAGAAAGTGAGAGAGAGTATTGCCTGAGTGGAGAGTTTCAAATTAGCTCGTAGTATTTTGTTGTTCAGACGCCGATACATCAACAGTGAAGGCAGACGATCTCGACCTCATCTACTTCAAACTCATCAGAGACGATACGAATGTGTGGTTCTTCACTCTGACTGCCGAGGTGATCTTTTACTGTCTGTCGATTGATCAATTCTATCCTCTTATCTATTGTTATATTTTTTATCTTATCTATTGTCATATTCTGTGCACCGAGGAGGAAACTTTTTTGTTGGGATAAAAATTCGAATTCGATGAAAATCACATTATTAACTTTTGAATGGTTCAGAAACAGTTTTGTCTTGTGTTAAATGCAAAATTGAAAATTGAGTTCCAATTGAAGTTGTTCACACAACCGAAAAAATATA
Source organism: Parapristionchus giblindavisi (assembly GCA_943737045.1). Taxonomy (NCBI): domain Eukaryota; kingdom Metazoa; phylum Nematoda; class Chromadorea; order Rhabditida; family Diplogasteridae; genus Parapristionchus; species Parapristionchus giblindavisi. The sequence goes on along the minus strand of CALSFV010000214.1, from coordinate 526,280 downwards.
TCAATGCTCTCGCTAATTTAGTAATAGTTTATTCCCCAATTTACAATTTCAGCTCGAATTCCTCATGGCTCCTGCAATTCGTGCATGTGCATCTATCTGCCATTCGGCGGATACGAGCCCGGTTCTGGTTACGGAAGTCGACATCGATGTGGCACTGGAAGATATCATCGAATCACTAGGAAAGTGTACTGCTCTGTTTGAGGTTAGATCTAGTAGTTGCTCACAATTATGTTTCCAGTTAGTTTTTTTTAAATGAAATCGTGATCGAAATTACTGGACGCTTCAATTCATGAGTTTTTAAAGAGATTCAAAGAGCGTATGACGCCTGCGGCATTCTATCACGAACTACGACCGTACCTATGGGGATATGCAAATGTCGAGGGCGGAGTCACGTTTGAAGGTTGATTTTTGAGCCTATCTTTTTTATTACGATCTGATATTGGGTCATAATTTCTTGGTTTTTGTTCATCATTCATTAGGCAAATTAAAGGCCTTGAACATCTCGGTCCTCTGAAGTACGCAGGTGCTTCGGCTGCACAATCTTGTATACTCCAGACACTAGACGCATTTCTTGGAGTGAAACATTCTGGTATGTTTTATTAATGAATCTATTTAAATCAAAAATAGGTCGAAGAAAGTCAAGAAATTTCGTTTATTTTTACTGATGCTTACGACCTTGTTTAGGCCACAACGATGAGTTCATGCGTGATCAACGTGGCTACATGCCCAGAGGCAATCGCGAATTCATAGAATGGATCGAGGTTTTCAGTTTGATTTTTGATCTTTGATCTTTGACAGCTGAATAATTACAGAAAATCGCTAACTCCGATGTCATTTCTAACAGGATTAAGTCTCGAGCTCGATTTACCGATGTAATAAATGCACTTCATACATTCCGATCGTTCCATCTCAAAGCGGTCAGTTTTTTTCGAGTATAATATATTCCTCCTTTAATTTTCTTCGTAAGCATAGTCCAAATCGATTTTTCATTAGTCTAACAAAATCTAACCGTCTCTCACCTGCTAGTGAGTGTAGTCAGAGCGAAGAATGTTCAAATATCTTCAGGTGGCGCTGTTCATTCTGACGCAAACGAAGGACTCACAGGAGTCAGGCACGGGTGGATCGTCTCTCATGACCTTCCTCAAGACTGTACGGGAAGAAGGAAATAATACACTTATTCAATGATTCACTAGTGTAGTGTACTATATCCATTAAAGGGAGTGTAACCTCACTCAATGGCCTCTCCGGCGCGTAATGCTCTCTCGTTGTTAGAGAACAGAAAATAGTGTGCGCCATGAAGAGATCATTGAGTGAGGTAACGCTCCCTTTAAGTTTGCCCTATGAACAAAGATCGTATCGTTGTACTTCTAATTATTCAGTTTATGTGACCGATTTTTCGCTGTTTTAAATATTGTTTACCTCTCTTATTGTTAGCCATGCTTATGTTATATTACAATTATCAGAGATGTGATAAAGCAAATATTTCATGCTGCACATACGAAAGGGGGACTGTAAGAATTAAAACATAAATGAAAGTTAAGGAACACTGCCCTGTGTTTTTTTAACATTTATCACGTACATGGTACGTAACTACATACGAAGCACGTAACACTAACATGCTACGTGTTCATCGAAACACAATAATTAGATTACATTATGATCTCTTTGTTTGGGATTTTCATATTCATTGTTAATTACATTGTGCATTATTTGTTCTTTAATATAAATACGTGTGCATTGTTGCAGCTTCATTCGTGCAGATTTAATCTTCGTTGCTCGTCGTTGCAAGGTGAGGTCGTTTTGCTTTTGCACTTTCCCCATCTAGACTTTGGTCACTCTGTTTTCAACCCTTTGTGCCATGTGCTAACTTAAAACTCGAGCCAGCTTTGGTTTTTGGTCTAGCTACAAATCAAAATTGTATTGCTCTACAGGTACGAAGCAAAGATGGTCCCCGCACCAGTGATGACTCTAGAGGAACGCATGGCCAAGTTCAGAGTCTCACCCACGTTCGGATTTGTCGTAGAGAAACCCGCCATGAGACTGTCTGAGCGGTACAATGTGTGGCACGATTTCTGTGGTGAGAAGTGATATATCTATCCATATTCATTGATTGGCGATGCTCAAATAGTTATAATGCCCTCACTTTTGAATCTGATCTTGACACAATTTCTGACATAATTAAAGTGACAGCAAAATCTAATTTGACACTCTTCGCTCTGGCCACACTTTATCGCATTTTTTGTCTACGAGAGAGCGAGACCATAGCGGAGAGTAAAATTAGCTCGGGGTATGTCTGTTTATTGCATTATAAAAATAGCCCCTATTCAGACGGTCTTCCCGCCCTGATCGAGAGTGACCCCGCATCAGTTAGACCCAAGATCGAGGCGATGCCCGTAATCGAGATCATGGATCGTCTTTCGTATGAGGAACAAAGACTCGCCCATGGCATCCTGTGCACGATGGTGTCCGCGTATCTCTTCGCCTATCGTTCCACCAAGGTATACTGTAGATTGAGTGAGGATTGATTTGGGCAAATATTAATTAATAAATCGATTTAACGACGTGGCAATGATATATATGCTCTTTATATCGGTGAAAGCAGCGACGGAAATTATGCGAGAGCAAAATGACAAATCAGTACATAGGGTCTTCGAAGTATTTTTAAGCGACATTGTCTTTTCGTTAAAACAAAGGAAGAGGCCCTTTCTTTATCAGAAGAATAAGCACTAGAACAATTCATCATAAATTTCAGCGTCCAAATTCGATCCCTCGTTCGCTGTCGCTTCCCCTCTACAGAGTATCACTTCTACTCGGGGTCTCTCCCGTTGTCTCCCATCCCTGTTCGTGTCTCTGCAATTGGAAGAGAATCAAGAATGGTAATGTTTGTGTACATCGGTCTTATTTTTAAGCCCTCGGGATTTATGTTTTCGAATGCAAAACGATCTTGTCTAACAATGAGGACAAATGCAAATACGCGTAAAACCTAATGCCTTGCCCAAATAATGTTAACGTGGACTACTGCGAAAATACCTTGATTGTGATTATTGTAGATGAACACGTAGTAAATTCAAAAATAAGAACAACGACCATTAAGAAATTAGGGTATCTATTTCAAAGACCTTCAGAGTCCGATACGACGAATGTGAACGCAGACGATCTCGATATGATCTACTTCAAGTTTATCAGAGATGACACGAACGTGTGGTTCTTCGTTCTTACACTGGAGGTAATCGTCTTGAAAATGACAAGACAAACACCTTATTCACACAGAGAAATAAGTGTTACCTTTGCGTTTCGAAACGCAGAGTGAAAAATTCATTAAAAATCACAGATATATTAACGAATACGTCCATTCAAGATTGAGTTCCGTTTGGCTCCGGCAATTCGTGCGGTCGCTAACATCTGTCATTTGGCAGCCATGGCTCCGGCTCTGGTAACGGATGCGGCCTTGGAGACCGCTTTCGGGGATATCATTGCAGCCCTCGGAAAGTCTGGAGCTCTGTTTGAGGTTCGATCTCTAGTTTTATTTTGTATTACGTTTTGTACCTGTAAACGAAGTTTAGAGGCTCACCACGGGCCAATTTTACTTTCCGCCCTGGCACTGCTCTCTCGCAGAAAAAAAAAATGAGAGAGCACATTGCCAGAGCGGAGAGCTTTAAGACACCGGCTCAGTAAGATTCGAGGGTTGATCCAGTGACCCCGGACATCGACCTCGCCGATTTGGCTCAAATTTTTTTTATGGATACCCCCATGGGCCCCCATCACAAAATGGGTATTCATTTGGGCTGGTTCCTTGAAACACAGATGTGGCGGGTTTTCGAAATTTGAAAACTCGATTTTCACCAGAAAAAAATGGAGCGACCTAGGACCAATGTTAGTGTTGATTAATTATAAGTATAAATAGACAAGAAAAAGTGGCTATACGAGGGTCCGGAGATCCGATCGCAAACTGATTTTTTTACCTCCTCAAAACATTCTAAAATTATTTAAAATTTTAATACAAAAAAGTGCAGTCCAATTTTTGCCTTATCTTATAGAGCAAAAAATTCCGCGTCGAATAAGGGAAAAAATCAAAAATCGAAGGACCCGTCTTTTGAGATAAATGAACCTGAAGATGACCCGAAAATATTTTTGTTGTCTTAAATGAGCTCCGTCTTGAACTCAAATAATAAATCAGATGTACATTTTTATTTGTAATCATGCTTTTCAAAATTCCAGAGATTCAAAGAACGCATGACTCCTACAGCTTACTATCACGGACTCCGTCCGTATCTATGGGGATACGGAAAGATCGAAGGAGGCGTCACCTTTGAAGGTTGATCTTTGATCACTCATGTAAACTGTGACCCTTTAGCAAGTCACGATATAAGCGCTGTTAACTTTATATGATATGTTTGTGATAGAGCGCAAGCAGAGCGAAAAATTGTCGACTCGAAATTTTCTGTCTTATGGGTTTTTTTTATCATATTTGTATCGCTATACACATTAACAAGCCAAAATGAAATAGTGTTGCCCTTTAAGGTCTCGAGCATCTCGGTCCACAAAAGCACGGTGGTGCTTCGGCTGCGCAGTCGTGCTCACTGCAAACGCTCGACGCTTTCCTTGGAGCCGTCCACAGAAGTACGCATCTTTGTTTTGGTTATGCAAAATGAGGTTTTGCAAAATTAAATTTTTATCCCGTCAGGTAAGGAGACGGGAGAGTTCATGCAGGAGCAGCGTGGCTACATGCCCAGAGAGAATCGTCAATTCGTCGAGTGGATCGAGGTTTGATCTTTGATCTTTGATCTTTGGTCGTTGTACGTACTTTGAACCCTCTCAGAAAGTCTCCAAAGTTCCCGCAGTTCGTGCGAAGATCACGGCTCATCCTAAGTTGGCAGATGCCATTGATGCTCTCCACGAGTTCCGCTCTTCTCATCTCCAAGCGGTAATCATTTTCGAATAATTGTCAATATACCAAAAATATAGTAATCGTAACTGTTTGCACTCTTTCTTTTACAAATAGTCGTCACTTCTCCTGACCCATTCTCCCTATGACTGCTCTGGCCTTTTCAACAACAAAAACCCTAGAATATTGAAAGCTTTATTCGAGACATTGTATAAAACACATGGGCGTTTATCACACCCTCATCAGTTTATTCCATTAATTTTTTAACTACAGGTGGCTCTATTCATCCTGACCCAGACGAAGGATCATTCTGAAGCCGGCACTGGTGGTTCCAATCTGATGAATTTCCTCAAGACTGTAAGAGACGAGGCAGACAGCGTCATCCCTCCCAAATGATTTACTCCCCTAACCTCGCTATGCCCGTATCTACTGACCACCTAGGTGGTTTGATTTAACTCCCCATTTTGTATCCAACAGAGTATCTACCCCATCCATTCCATTTGAGTTGTGTTAGAAGCAATTTCAATGTGATGTGATAAATAAATAGTGTTGTGTATTGTGTTGTTGATCGTTTGAAGTGGAATATGTACGAAGATAGTAAGAAATGTACATAATTAGAGGACATATAAATCCGTTCGAGGTTTAATTCCGATTGGTCTAACGTTCAATTGTGGAACATTCGTGTGTGTTAGATGAAACTCGAAAATGTTGTGCTTTCCACGATGACTACACAATAAATAGCGACTGAAAAGGAAGATTTTCGATATAGCCTATTAGGCCTATCAATAGCTATTGATAGCTATTGATAGTTAGGCTAAGTCTATTGATAACTCGGATGGCTGTCCATCGGATGGCTGGCTCACAATCAGATTCGAATCCCCATGGGTGCATCACTATTCTATATTTCACCCTTATTTAACGCTCTGCACTAATGTGGAAAATTGTAACATACATTGAATAAGTTAACTTCATCAAAAACTAATGGAATTATTAAAAATGATAGCTATTAGAAATGTGACTTCATTCATTCTGTTCATGTATTATTTTCAGTAATTGTTCAACACCACGTTCTTAACTATGTTTTCTTTTCGAATATCATCAACCACTCAAAGGCTTTATCAACAATGGATACTCCGCTACGTACGATGACACCTTCTCTCAAATCATTCTATAGTTCCATGTTGGCATTACAATTTGAATACACAGTCGCCAAATAGTGGGACACAAGCTATTTTGGTGCACGATTGAAAAGGGTCATGCCCAATATTTTTTTACAAGATGGGGTCTATTAATGGATATCAACCATCGTAACAGATACTTGGGTCGAAGCCATGGACCATGGGGTCGATGGTACTACACTCTTAGTTCGGGCAGTCCGTGCGCTCTTTGACGTGTGGGTTGAAGAACGCCTGGTAGCAGGGGAGGCGTAACGATCCGGTCCTGGTACAAAATCCGTTCCTTCGTAGAGATGGTTGTGGGCGGCAACGGTGCAACCGGGCCGAGGAGTAAGATCAGGCATAGTGATGAGGCGACCACTGCAGTGGGGGCTGTAATGAGGAAGATTAAATCTGAACTTGATCGTAACCAGTCCAACTTTAAAAGTTTCGACCCTTGAAACAAATTCTTGATGTTCTGTATCATTTATCAAAGCTAGAACCGAGTTTCAGCATATTTCTGCATGCGAATTTTTGTCAAGAGATCAAAGATCTAAGGTATCCTACGTCGTGGCTGACACATCAGTTTGTGGCATGCGCGAAGTGATGTTGGAGAAACAGAGTGCGGATCTGAGGAGTCGATCGATAAGTAAATTCGGAAATGCGACAGATCAAATAAACTTACGGAGTATAGGTCGTGTCATGAGAGCGAACACTATTCTGTAATGATAAAGTTTACAATGATTACTTTAGTAAATACAAAGATCAAAGATCAAAGATCAAAGAATATCGCGCTTACTCTTTTTTCCATGTCCGAAGGACAGAGTGTTGGATCAGCAAACTCCAAATCAGAGCGGTCGTTCGAACCGGCAGATTGGCGTGAGCTAAAATAATTGAGATTAAAGAAGGATGCATAATGGTGTGCTGCAATAATCTGGTGGCAGTGTGGCATTATGTTTGCTAATAGATTCGTTAGGTGGGCATTGTCGATTACCGAACGGAATCCGTCACTGCCTTTTCGCCTTTCCTGAAAATGAGGCAAAGGGCAACATCGATTTGCATAATACGATATCTATGCTCATAAACGTGGCAAATATTAAATTCTTACTCGGCCACAGCATCATCCACACGTTCACTAGAGCTCTAGAAATAACAAAATAAATTACTGACGTTTTACAATTGGTTTCAGGCCATTTGCTACTACCACTAAATCACTTACTTGGGACAGCATGACTGGACCAATGGCGGAGCGCTGTGGCTGATGGTGGGCGTGATGATCGTTGGCCTAGAAATATCAACGATCAAAGATCAAAGATCAAAGTTCAAAGATCACACTAAACAAAGTGGTTACTGACAATGATGCTGCCGTACTGAGGTAGCTTCTTGAGTACGTTATCAACGTCTTGTTTTGGGGAGCCCGCCTTCGCACTGCTGGAGCTGTTGTCCTCTCTGAAGTGAAGCAAACGATATCGATCAGTAATAAACCATGATCAATCGATAATCAACTCACACATCGTCCTTCTTGCCTCTGCAGCGTCTATGTTTGTGATGATCATGACGATGACGCTCGGACAGCATAGAGCCAAATCTGAAACCACGTCCGTTTAAGTTCTGTCGAGTACATGGCACCAGTTTTTTTTTTTGAATCTCACATCTCACACTCTGTGGTCACACTTTCGCACACAAAAGTACCGCGAGAGAGTGACCAGAGTGAGGAGATAAATTGGCATGTGGTACTGCTTTACTATTGTGGTAAAGAATGTAGAAAAGGATAGACGATAAGAAAAATAGTCGCCACGTTTCATTCACTCATTTCGCTCTTTTAATATCACTATCACAGTATTTTCGCATACTTTTTATCCACCCTATCACTCGACGAACCTCCTGTAGAGGAAGAAGGCGGCAATGATCACGAGGAAGATGGCGAAGACGAGCGAGCTGACGATGATGAGTGTGAGCACTTCGTGGCTGATCGCGCTCGACTGCGTTGCTGCAGTTTACGTACTAAGCTCCGCCCACTCCGTCCAATTTAAAATCTTACTAGTACTTACTGGCTTATTGGTGTACTTACTGGTAAGCCAAAGCTGGTAAGCAAGCTAGGAAGTAAACTAGTAAGAGGGTAAGTTAGTTACTGGTAGGTGGAGGAACGACGACGGGGAGATCCTCGCAGGCACCTGTTGATCGATCGAAGCAGCAATCTCCATAGGGCTCACCGTCGAGTGGGTATCTGGAAGAACAAATATCAAAGATCAAAGATCAAAGATCAAAGATCAATGATGAGAGTGCTCATTGTCAGTTAAAACACCAACTTGCGGAATGCGTACTGCTTGTCTATAGTGTCGATCATCGGAGTGTAGAACCCTTGGACACGGCGCATCTCAAAGTTCGGACAATAGAAATTAGCGACTAAAGAACAAAATCCAAAGATCAAAGATCAGAGACCAAAAACTTACGCTGATTTCGCTAGCCTTAAAGACGTTCTGACCGCCGAAGGGTGGAGCTGAAGTTATTCATGATTTCACTAGAGCTTCCCTTCACTTAACTAGAGCTAGCTTCACTAGAGCTAGAGCTAGAGCTAGAGCTATTGAACTGAGAGGCACTTCTCAAGCTAATTTTACTACGCGCTCTGAGCACACGCTCTCGTAAACAAAGAGAACGAGAGAGCATTGCGAGAGTGGGGAGTTTCAAATTAGCCGTTCACGACCGACACACCTAGCAGCACAGACACGCCGACATCTTGGAGGCATTCGGGAAACTTGTCGGAATGTCCCCTATCGACGAACGGTTGGAAGGATACGGGCACGACGAGGGCTGAAAATAATAATTAAAATATCTCTATTTTACATAACTAGAGTTTCGATTGCATTTATGTATTATTCCATTCATGGTTATGATTATAATACAATACTTGTAACGTTGCTCGTAGCGAAAAGAGCATTTCTGATATACTTTTGTACGGTACCGTATCCAAAGAGCTACTACCATGTTTTACTAATGAAATATGAACTCGTTCTCTCCCTTGCTGTTGTTTTTTTTCTTACTTACGTGATATTGCATGAAGCTTAGATGGCATTCTGTAGAGTTCCTCACGGTGAGCTATACGGTAGGCTCCATTGTCAACGTAGTATACCTAAACAGATCAAAGATCAAGGATCAAAGATCAAAGATCAATTCTCACTTTGTAAGTGTTGCCAGAAGTATCGATGCTGTTCATGAGGTAGACTCGAGATAGAGCGTTGTCGGCCAAAGCAAGAGCAAGCGATCCTGTGATGATAGTGGTTTGTAAGGTGGTAGAGTAATTGTACCAATTAGGGTCTGACATCCGTCAAAGAAATCTCGAAGTTTGATAAATTTCAAGTGTGATCTCTCACTTTCACACACTCTCTCGCTTATTTCTCTGCATCTCTGTGATCTCTCACTTTTACACACTCTTTCGCTCACTTCTCTGCATCATAGAAAAAACCCTTATTTTAGATGATATCAAAGATTCTTTTATGATAATTTAATATTCTAGAGGCCACGCATTCGTATAAACGTGGCATCTTATCGAATTTGCAATGATAATTATGCTAAATCTATGCATAACCAACTTCTACAATTTGATAGTGTACTGCGTTCAAAGTTCAACGTTACCATCATTAGTTTTCCACTTTGGCGGTAGCTTGCTCTTATATTTATGCAGGATTTTCTGGAGTTCCTTGTACTTCTCCTCAGATTGTGGTACGCGAATGTAGAGGATATCTTCTGTAAAATAACAAAGATCAAAGATCAAAAATCAAAGATCAAAGATCAGAGACCAGAGTTCTCGACTGGACTAAGAAACTCACGGTCGTAGCGTGAGATCCGAGAGTCGAGAGCAATTGAATACTGGAGATCGACACTCAGCTTGCCTACACGATAGGTACCCGAGTCGCCTTAAAGATCAAAGATCAAGAATTTAACTCGAGGTACTGGATTCACGCTGTAAAGATACGTAGAAAAAAAGTGAAATTCCACTAAGATCAAAGATCTAAGATCAAGCAAACAAACCATGCGTTGTGATATTCCCAGGCGGACCACCGAACCTCGCCATGGCAGAGGAGAGAAATGATAGGGGAGGGGGCAATGAATACAAAAGAATGAAATGAAATGGAACAAGAATGATCTTGTTTGGGCTTGTCCAATTCGATTTGAATATATTTCAGAGAACTTGTCTGTCTCAATCTCTTCACCGCTCTTTGCTCTTTTATTATAAGAAGATGAATAAATTGCTATTAAATACATTTACATTTTCTTTTACATTTTAAGCAACTTTGGGGTTGCAATGAGATTTCTCCATCGATTGAGATTTGCTAAAGTATTTTCGAATTCACGTTTGCATGTAAATCAAGGAACGTATTTTGCGCATATTATTCATTTTTGTGCAGATTTCGTCTTCAAGATATGATCTTGAGCATCAACGCTGTTGTCTTGGGACCGAGATATCACGCAGGTCACGCACCATTTAAGTGAAACTTCGGGTAGGTCAAAAATTGAAATCGCTTTTCCTATCTAAATGGATGAGGCTTTTTATTAATTGATTTTTAACGCATTGATCTAGAGGTCATGGGATGAGAGCTCTGATATGCACGATGTACCAGTCCTTACTGCTTGCCTCGCTGAGAAAGTTGGCGCAGATTGCTTTGCGGAATGAATCGCTCCATCGCGTAATTGGCCTTCGCTACCTTCTTTTCTTTCATGAGAACCATTCGATTACAGGCGTATAGATTACAGATTATAGAGGATTACAGGATGAGGCTTATAGTAACTAAAAACCCTTACTAGTCTAGAACTTTGAAAATTCGCCGATAACATCCACATCGCGCTTTTACACTAGCGGTTTCTCAGCATTTTTTGTTAAATATTTTGAGTTGTGTACCTTAGTAATATAGCAAGAGACTGTATGTGTATACTGCGAGATACTTTGAGAATGAGTGATGGAAAAGGTTGCGATCCCATTGAATCATTATTTCTCCTACTTTCTGTTATTCTATTCTATTCTATATTATTCTATTCTATATTAGAAGATAAAGAGACAACGCTGAACTATTTATATTGTTACGAAACATTGAAACAACTAGATGGTTCACTCTTTCAATCTCGTCGACCCCTCCTCCCCCAAGAATGATTCATGCCAGCCTGAAACGGAGTTTGCCTGCAATTTTTTAAGCTCTTTCAAATGTTGCGTTTGACACCATACACATACATATAGGTGAAGCGGACCGAAAACGAATGATAAGCTAATTAAATTAAATATCGCCATTTACGCTTACTCCCTTATCCGATGATCTTTCTTCGCACATTTTCAAGATGTTTGAAATGATACTGGGTAATATTTAACTTGAATTTCTTTATACCTCATATGCTACATAAGCTAAATTAGATGTTTCTCAAAGCGAAAAAAAATCAGATGCCTATTTAGTGTCGTCCGCATAAGAGATCTTGTTATTGTAAAAGAACCGCATCAACTTCTTCAACAGCTAGGAATCGAGATGGTTGCCATGGGCACAATGTGAGAGATAGTTAGAGTTAGAAGTAGAGAATCAAATGAGGAGAAAGATAGGTATCGGGCAATATAGGGGTAGAGAGAACCGAGAAAATGAGATAGAGTAGGAGAAGTCATACAAGCTAAAGACCGAGTTAAAAGAAGAGGACAAGACGAAGAGGGATAAAGCTAGAGAGCAACATTGATAATTCCTTAACTCTCACTATTTCTTCGATATCACAAGACCGCATTGATAGGATTGAGCAGTTCATCGGTCCTTTACCAGTTGCACCATGAGATGCACTTCTCTACTGGTACTCCTCGTCACCGTGGTTCTGGTGGCATCTAGAGGTTAGTACTTTGAAAACTCTTTAAAAAATTTCTTTTCAAAAAAACTACTCAAAAACTCGTTGGAATTTCCTCAAGCAAGAGCATGGGACCTCAGCACGCCGAGAATAATCAGTAGTTTAGTGGCAACCATTCCCTCCCCAATGGTTCTGTGCTTGGTAAAGGTCATTAAACAAAAAAGTGTCACACATATATATTTTAAATATGATTATCTTTACTCTTTCATTTGTGCTTCAGGTGGATTTGGTGGCGGCGGTCGTGGATTCTCCGGAGGTCGGGCTGCATCCTCGTCGGTCGGGCGCTCGTCGTCGTCCTCATTTTCGACTGGCAGCAGCGCCTCTCACGGATCTATTCCGCATGCAACTGGCGGAATCGGCGCTAGCATGAGCGCGCCACGGTATGTGACCCACTTTCTACAGCGTATCCCTAGAAATGTCGTATATCAGTTCGTATTATGTTAAAAATGGTGGAAAATAATAATATATTCGCACACGCGAATTCAAAAATCCACTTTCCATTTTTGGTTTTCCACCATTTGTTAACGCGCCATTGGGGTTCTTACAGTAATCTTACGATTGTAAGGTAGATCAGTAACATTAACCAATGAATCTATAATATATTTATATATAAAGTTCATGATAGGCTACTTACAGAAATGTCGCGCCCTCATTACTAATTGATCATCATTTAATGGTAAACCATTTCAGTAGACCCACCTACACATCACCATCCGTATCCCGTTCTTCGTTCGGCACTTCAATGTTTACTGCATTTGCCGTGTCGTCAATGTTCCATCACACGATCTCGCCCTTCTCTCATCGCTATGTCTACGTAACGGAGAATCCCTCTGCTCCCATCAAGTGAGTACTACGTGTTAAACTGAACACCCCGAGCTTCTTTTAGACTCCCGTTCTGGCTAACTCACTCTCTCTGTCCATGAGAGAGTGTTGCCAGAGCGGAGAGTAAAATTAGCTTCAAGTGTGCTTTTAATTCATTTTATTACTCGCTATTTTAATTACTATTTAAACACGATCAATGTGCGAAACTTTTTATAAAGATTCAATAATCGTATAGATATAATTTACTGAAGCATACATGTAGCAAATATCAGATAACCAAACGATCGTTTTTTAGTTGTTTTGAAATATATTTCATACGCAAATCACCTTGATTCTCGCCGAATACAATAAAAGAGAAAGTAAAATTATTTTTAGTCTCACTGAAATTTGTAGCTATATCACATAGCGCTTGACGTCAGCAACCTAGCTAGGAAATCTCACTTTTCGTATATATTTAGGCGTCATACCGGGGAATGACTCACCGTTCTAAATATAACAAAGGATTTTATATGTTTTACGAATAAAGTGAAATAAGCCACATTTGTTGCGTCACAAAATTTCTTGTTAGCACCTGCTTTATGTCTATGAAGTTCACTGGAAAGTTGCTTCACTTATATCAAATTCAGCACTAAAAGTGTGCTTATTCTGCCATGTAGATTCCATTTAATAAAGAAATAGTATTCTTTCGCCTACGCGTTGCTTTTTAAACGTTTTCCCCCACGTGTCTGGAAAAAAAATTTTTCTTCGAAAAACGCTGGGAACGATTAATGTAAGAGACAGTCTGACGAGAGCTGAATACTCCCATAGAATATTTTCTACAAAATATTTAATCTTTGTGCTCTTTGATACTAACATTTAGAGAAAAAAACAGATTTCCTAAATACATACTAAGAATGGAGAAATCTCATGGCTGCCCAGCAACGAAACACTCATTAGCCGATGAAGTTGTTTCAATGTTATGGCAAAAAAAACATTTAACGTTGTGTATGTATGAAAATGCTCTCTGTGTGTGCATGTGAAGGAGCAATTATAATATAAAAATAATAATCATAATAATAATAATACTGATAATAATAATATTTATTTATGATAATGAAACGCGTGTGATGAAAGTTTTTCAGGGCCGGACCAACTCAAAGGGAATACTACTTCGGACTAGAGCACTTGCCTGGGAAGAACTGCTCACAATTCAATGTAACAGAGAGCGAAACGGAAGAGCTTATTCATGTATGTTTTGTAGCAATACGGGTGTATTATAACGAAACAATTAGATAAGTTGAAACACTTCGTGCTGGGTCACACTCTCTCGTTTTTTTATATTAGCGATAGAAAATTTCGAATACGGAGAGTACATTTAGCTTGGAAAAAGATTACCCAATGAGTCTATCAGGAGTCTCCTTACCGGACAATTTTCACTCGTTAGATAAAAATAAACAAAAAATGGGCGATTTGAAAAAAATCAATAATCGAAATCTAATCGATATTCTTTAGGCTACTCTGGTCACGATGAACGATACTTGTAACAGAGAATGCTCGGCTGAGATCGACTACAATTCCTCCGATCCTCTGACCCAAATAGAATTCCCGAATGGACAAAGGTACGCTTCAAATATATACTCCCTTTACAGTGTTACACGTGAAAATTAATGTCTGGCTACGCATTGTCCGAGACTGGTAATAAAGGAGAAAATACTGAGTAGGAGAGTACATAGAATAAGTCATACTTCTGAAATCAGGGTACAATTCCGCTTTATTCTTGAAACCGCTTGTGTTCCAAAACTTCCAGAATCTCCTGTTCCAAAATGAGACAGGGCAGGCATTGTGGAGATGTTCAACAGAGAATACTATTCTTTATGACGTATCCTGACTACCGGAAACTACTCGAGAATATAGTTATTATTACACTTAGTGTTGTTTAGTCGAATGTATTCTGCGAATATTTTCGGTCGAATAAAATTTAGCTTTTTAGTCGAGCGGTCGTTTTAGTCTCGACTAAAAATGACATTTTATTCGAGACTAAAATTTAGTCGAGAATAAATTTGCATTTAGTCGAGACTAAAAGTGTTCAAAATGAGATAAAATTAACAATTAGGGAAAACCCTTTCATTACACAGAAGAGAAGAAGCGGACCACTCAGCACCAAAAACTAATGGAAAATGAATGTCTATTCTCGAATATATTCGAAAATATTATTCGAGACTAAATGCAACTTTAGTCGCGAATATTAGTCTATTTGACCATTTAGTCGAGACTAAAATGAAAAAAAATATTTTCGAATGATTTTTAGTCTCGACTAAAAATGCAAATTTAGTCGAGACTAAATTTTATTCCATCTAACAACACTATTAGTTAAGATGCTTTCTCATAGTCATGATTTTTCTATTTGTGAAAATTTATAAAAAAAATCTTTTATATGAGAAAATTTCGGTTAAAACAATGTAGCGTACCTGAAAGTAGTAAGTTTCAAGCTTTAGTACGATATTATTGTTCTTGAACAATTTCTAAAATATTATGTGAGATCGGAAGATAACAATTAACTAACGAATATTATATGAAAATTGAATGCGCAATACAAACTGATGACGTTTGAAGTCGATTTCATTATAGGCCTTCCCATGTGGCGTGGCGCTGTGAAGTGGGCGAAAAGTGCTGCGACTTCGACTGCTGCCGACAGCTTCCAGACGATGATGAGATTCAATGGTTCGCACCTGGCGTATACGAAATAGCAGGGAACTCGTACATGCCCCGAGGCTATGTTCCGTCCCTAATTCATCACGAACTTCCGATGTAGGAGGCGTTGAATCTAGGATGTCCATGTTTCCTAAAATTTTGAAAATCTCACGTAATTGAAACTTTCTACAGTAGTAGAAAACGATGATGAAATAGTGAGAAAAGCGGTGTTACATTTTCAAAACGTGCGCACGTCCACGTACGTTTTTTTCAGTTAGTAAAACGCACGTGGGCGTGCGCACGTTTTGAAAATGTAACACCGCATTAATTGAAACTTTCTACAGCAGTAGGAAATGATGATGAAATAGCGAAAAATAAAGTATTTTCGCTTGGAATTATTCTTAATTATGTATTGATTAGCAGGTGGCTAATGATCTGCCTGGTCATCGGCGGCATCATCGGTTTGCTCATCATGGCCAAGGTAATATAATAATAATATTAATAATAATAATAATAATAATAATAATAATAATAATAATAATAATAATAATAATAATAATAATAATAATAATAATAATAATAATAATAATAATAATAATAATAATAATAATAATAATAATAATAATAATAATAATAATAATAATAATAATAATAATAATAATAATAATAATAATAATTAAGATTATATCGTGCGCGCACAGACGCTGTCGCCGCCGAAAATGCTGCGGGCGTCAGGCTGCTGAGGGAATGCGCCCGACCGCCCGTCCACCCCTACCGGTCCCTGCGGTCCCTGCTCCGACTATACCTTCAGCGCCACCAGAGCCCTACGCCACGAGACTAGCCCCGTCGACAACGAAAGAACGCCCAGCGAGCGCGGTCAGCGTTAGCGGAATCACTCCGCGTTTCATCGCTAAGGGACAGAAGAATCTTTACGGAGAATAGAGACAACCATCAGCATTTTATTCAAGGGACGGAGACCTTTGTCAACGGCCTCTTCAACGGTCTACGCTCTCTCGTTGTTACAGAACAGAGAAGTAGTGTGCACGGTGAAGAGGCCATTGAGAGAGGTCACGTTCCCTTTCATCTCTAGTTTCGTTTCCTTATTATGCATGCCTTTGTCCATTTCTGCCAAATCATTTATGCATAATATCCAAAAATCTCCTAAAGCATTCCATAAAAATTGGCTGTTTTTCCAATCTCTTTTATCACTGTGTGATATTTGATTTTGGTTAAATTGTATATTTGACGATTTTTTACCAGATAAAGATCTATTTTGGCCTGTTTATTGAACGAAGCATCATGCACGGGGAAATTAACATTGCAATCCAGGAGTTTGAATTTTCGATTTTTTTGAATATGTTGATTTATTATGAGTATAATATCCTTATATCGTAATGGATTATTATAACTCGCTTCAGAAAAAAAATATGGCGCAGTGTGTTCTACGGCTGATTTGGAATCAGCGCAATCAATTTATTAAACCTAAACCTGCGACCTTCATGAAAATTGGGATATTTTTTAATCCATGCATTCTCATGCCTGTTTGGCTGCTTGCTGATAAAATTACATGAATCTTCTATACTGACACTAACCCTCAGTTTTCCTTCTCAATGTTTAACACTGGCTGCTTGAACATAAATAATTGGCAGTTTAGGAATGAAGTAGATTCGCAGATGTTAAATTCTTTTTGAGCCAAAGGCTTTTCGCTTATTTTGTGCATTAGTACCTCATTCGCAGTGCTCAATCAGAGCTTGATACAACTTTGGTCCGCTTTAGAGCTCTGCGAGATTGGAGTATTCATTTCAATATCGATTAATATGCACCTGCTCCTATCATTTCTGGGCGTGATGCTGGTTCAAGGTATTTTATGCAACACCTTTTGCTATCTTATCGATTGACTTAAAGGATCGAGAAGGAAAGAATATTATTTTGATGGACTTCAATTACCTAGCCGTAATTGTAGTAGGGAGTTATATTCTCACAAAGATACTGAACTATTGATGCAAGTAAGTATAATTCATATTTTGGAGATATGGGTCACTCCGAATAAAACGATTTCTTAGTTGGCAGTGAAAAATTACCTGCTTATAGTTAGTCTTATTCAGACATTTTCAACAATCTTAAAATGAATGTACTTTAGACTGCGAGCACATCGCAGGATAATCACTGTGATGTACTATGCACTGCAGAAATTGATTACAACATCTCACAGTCTTTCGCCATCCCAATTTTTCACAATGGAGATAAGTAAGTTCGCATCTTGCTACAATGAAATACATTTATCTTATTAGTAGAGAAGCTCAGGGTGTCTATCATTGAAGATGCGGCAACATCTCAGTTTGTCGCATCTTCAATGAAAAACGCTCGTATTTTGCTTTAAAATTCTGCTCGACAAATTTCCTTCCGAGTTAATGGAATTTGAATATTGAAATTTACAATACTGCGAGTTATGTCAGACCAACCAATGTATCATGGCTCTGCGGTCGAGACGAAACGTGTTGTAAATATGAATGCTGCAGCCAGGATGGGATTCCTACCACTGATAATATTAGTTCACAACAACTAAAATTGTAAGTCCTTGTAATATTATTTTGTACGTAGTTACAGCTTGCGTTGTGGTGTGGTATTTTGGCATGATTATAATTAGAGGTACATTCTTAGCCGTCAAGGATTTTCCTAGTAACGATAAGGATATACATTTATGTTATAGGCTCAAATGTGTTGTATTACTTGTTACATGCAAAAGATGCCATATGTAACTATTAATTCCTTAAAACTTTTACCTAAACCCTAATTATATAGTTCGTCATTATTGAATAAAAAATAAATATTAACATACATTTAAATTAACAATATTATAATAATAGATGTACAAGTATAGGTTTGCATGCACGTAAAATGTAAATTATTTAAAAGAAATATGTAGGCTTGCTATATTGTGCCTTATGTTGTTTCGGCCGCTACGTCATGCATATTGTTAAGAATTTGGATACAGACAAGCCATTGTATTTATTTTAGGTTGATGTTCCTCTGCATGCTCATCGGAAGTTTTCTCGGTGTTCTCGTCACAGTCAAACTGGTCGACATCATTGACAAGATTTGGATTCGACGAAGAAATCAGCACGCCAAGGATCGAGTGATCCCACCAGCAAGGCCTGAAACCCAACAGACCATCGCTGCACCAGATTCGCTCGCTCCGAAGATTGCGGTTGCGTTGCGTCCTCACAGCGCGATTAGCATAAACGACGTGGCGCCCACAATCAATCAGTATCGGAAGAACCAGATCAATAGTGAGATTAGTGAACTCATATTGATAGAGAGAGTAGTCATGGAGAAAATGATCAGCCAAGGACAGCTTGCTGAGAGTGGAGTACAGTCCAATGACAGCGCGACGGAACCTGAGAGACAAAAGTCAGGATAAATTTGTGCATTGATTGTTTCCTATTGTCACTATTGTATGTGATAAAGAATATACAAATAAATCCAAGAACAAATAAAGAATATTCCAGTAATTGTACTATTCGTGAGATTCTCAATATGTTTCGATGAATCTACAATATTTTTAGAATTATTATAGAATTACAAAAGCTTTTTGTACACCATGGAAATGCCGAACTTTAGTAAACTTCTACACCGTTGAAAAAAAAAGAAAAATCTGATAAATTTAATTCGTATGTTTATCGATCAAATTCACTGATAAATCATCGTCTTCTTCGTTTGGTATCGAACTATAGAGAAATGGAAGAATCTTGAATCGTTGACAAGATTTCATTGCATCTCGTTTGCCTTACAAAGTATCATTTAGAATTTAATCTAATATTATTGAAGCTGCGTCATCTGAATCTCTGCTGTTCTGCGTCTATTGAATATTCAATGTAAGATCCTTCTATTTCTTCATTCCCTTTTTGTCTCTAAAGATAGCGATAAAATTCTCCAATATCCATATATAAACGAGTCCACATCACTCAAAATATTCTCTACGACATGTGGAAATTATTCTCACTCGCTCTAACTGCATTTTTTCTTGGCGGTAAGACGTTTCCTTTTTTTTTAATATTAACATGCCCAAGTTACTGTTTACATCCACACTTTTATCTATTGAGGGATGTGCGGAAAAAGGTTTTCGAAAAAAATCTTTTTTTATTTAAAAAAAGCGAAAATTTTTAATTCCAAAAAAGCGAAAAATTCAAAAAAATATTGAAACAGTGTTTTCTCTTGCGAAAACACCAACGCGATAAATTTTATTATTGACATAATAGTACAAGAGTTGCAACTTTGCGATTCTTAATTAAAAGCAACTGGCATGATAAAATATATATTTTATTTAGTGGCCGTATGCAAAAATCGTTTTCCGGAAAAATGTATGCCATTAGCGTAGGCGGAGGCGTTTTTCCAAAATTCCTCCCCCATTTTTTTAAATCGAATTATTTTAGAATTTTTTTTCGTCGAAAAATTTTTTCGAGAAAGTATCAAAAAATCGAAAAACGAAAAACGAAAAAAAGCACATCCCTTGTAGAGATATTAATTGACACATATTTTGAACTTTAAGAAAGATTGTTTGACTCAGTGAACATATTTTGCTTATGGCTTGGGCAAAAATTGATTTTAACCGATCGCGCCAACATCGCACACAGATATACATAGTATGGGGTGGCATAGGCTTGCAGACGGAGTTTTGGTTTGTCATGCCTGCACCCTCGCTAAATAACGTATGTAAGTTCGATAAAATAACTTCTAATTTCAAACTTTATGGATTCGTTCGATACGTGTATACGATGATGGGCAATGATGAACAGGTAAATTCCACCCATGTTAGTTCAGCCTCTGTAATAGCAGGGCACCAATGAAATCCCGTTTTCCACCTCTGTCAGAAGTTTTAGGGAAAAAACGTTTGAATATAAAGTGGGCGCGGCGGATGCCAGACGGGTTTGGTGGAATGCATTACAGAGGATGTGCGTGCGAGAAGGCATCCAATGATTGTCTCTGTAACACCGTCCGCCGCGATACCAAACCTGACTGAGATTCGCCGCTCTGACTAATGAACTATCGTCTCATTTTTATGAGATTATGAAAACACACCAAGCGGCGCACCACAGATTTGGTAAACGCGCCTTCAGCATCCCTTTTACCCCGCTATTCCCATCTTTTTCGCATTTGAACTATCGTGCACCAAGTGAAAGGGCGTTTCCTCTCTCATATCCTAGTTGCGGGGCTTGACTCTTGTTCAGGATTTCGTTCGTACTGCGCCTAAGAGCAAGTGGTTCTGGGTGCACAAACTCGCTAATGATGAGTGCCCGAAGTGGAGCCGATCAGTGATCGAATGGTTTCCTCGATGCAGGAGAAGAAAAGGGAGAACCCCCACAAGATGGAGCGACCTCTTTCGGAAGACTGTTGGATGCAACTTTCTCAGCGAAGCTAAGTGCAAGAATTGGAATTCCATGCAAATCAGAGACCTTGTCTATGCGAACTCTGATAAATGTGTTATAAATGAAATGAAATATATATCGAGGGCACAGCGTTTCGAGAGCGCTCATGGTGTAACAGAGAAAAAGGTAGAGCGAAAAAGAGAGAGAGCACACAAAAGTGAGAGACGCAGACGACGAGAGCCACACCACGGTGCAGTCATACAGTTTTTTTTGGCATTTTGCCAAAATTTCAATGCGCGCTCTCACTGTGGTAAAGAAACGCTGTGCGAGGGTGAAGACATGACTTACTCAAACGCTGCCTGCGAGCTTATAACGACCAATACTACAGCTGTGCACGATTTGGGCGCGATCGGTTCATATCACTTTTTTGCCTGAGTGCCAAGAGAATATCACTTGAGCCAGATAGTCTTTCTTACACACACACCCCGGACTAATTTTAAACTCTCCGCTCTGGCAATACTCTCTCGCTTTCTTGTGTACGAGAGATCTTGACCAGAGCAGAGCGGTAAGTAAAATTGTTCGTGGTGTTCATTTAATAAACGAAGTGGGGCATCATCTCTTCAAAATTATTAATTTTCCTCGTTCCGGCGTAAATAGATAGGATCATATACAATATAACATATTTCGATTAAGTTGATGCGTGCAGTCCGTTCCCTGAACTCGAACAAAATGAATTGAAAGAAGGTCTCGCCAAGGAACCACTCATATATTTTAATGAACTTGTGGTCTGCATCTCGTCAATGATATATACAGTAAGTTTTGAGCGTAACAAAAGTATATATATATATATATATATATATATATATATATATATATATATATATATATATATATATATATATATATATATATACAGAAAAGCAATCATGCTGATCTTTTGAGTAAATGCACAGAATTTATAAAGGAATGCAACCATGATGTGCTGGGAATATTACATTAGTTAATTATTGCGTAGTGATAGCGCAATCGAATCACACTTTTTTGTTACATTTTATTTCTTTTATAAAAAGGCCTGTTCTTCTGAAAAATTGCGAGATTGGAAACCCCCCACAACGGCTGCACAGACACACAATCCGGAATGGCTCCGACTCCGATTTAAAGCTGTAGCAGGGTTGCAACTTTGACCCCAAAAATAAATAATAGGGCTTTAAGATGTGCTAACGACCCTAAGTGTCAAAATAATGCTAGTGGTAAGCGATGTTTATTCCCAGATTATGGTTTTCAAGCTAGTCATTCGGCCTCAGGGCATAACAATTTTTTTTGTGGAAGGACTGAATTTGAGACCCGTTCAGAGAGATTATGGTTCCTGCGCAAGCAGCTTTGCAATGTATTATATCATATATTTATTTCCCTTATTTTGGTTTCGATTCGTTTAAGACCCGCAGCAAAAGTTATGCTCTACTCGGTTTCAGTGAGTAAAGATCAAAATACAAAGATCAAAGTTCAAAGTTCAGCAATAGTGTAAGAACTTTTGTGAACATCTCTAACATGCACCGGTGCTTTGAAAATAAAAGATTTCATCAAATGAGACCCATGGACGAGAACTTTGTGAGAGAAAGCACAGGAGCGCGCACCGAGTACGCCTGAAACAAATCGGAAGCAAACCAAAATAGTGGAAATAAATATATGATATATTGCAGAGATGCTGGAACCATAATTTTAGAAGACCTGCCCTAAAAACGGCAAGATCAGTCCTTCCAAAAAAATAATTTATGCCCTGAGGGCGAATGACGAGCTATGACTACCATAATCTGCGGATAAACATCACTCGTCACTATCATCATGTTGGCACGTAGAACGAGTCGTTAGCATATCTAGAACCCGAGTTTTAAATATTGTTTAAAGCTCACTATGCGCATTGAAAGTACAACTGTCAAGGCATGTAGAGAGTGCCCATCCGATTTGAATACTTGGCTCTCTCATTTTCTCAATGTTCATTACGCCAATTTCCATATAATATAAACAATTTTCAACATGCTTATCGTGGCGGGAGTCAGTCATGCCAACTCATGTATCCCCTTCTTTAAAAAAATGGGAACATAAAAACTAATTGGGCAAAAATTCAGAAAACTGGTTCTGATGAAAAACTGGAGCAGTTTACAATATTCGAATGTATAGATGAGCAGTAAGTTTGCCCCCAATTATTTGTTTATACTAAAACACATTCCATGTTGATGATTAATTAAGGTGGGTGGATGAATCCGGGAATGCACTGGTCAACGATACAAAGGTGTGATTACGTGATATTCATATAAAAATACCATGCTGTATAATAATACTTTATCCTGTCAGCATGTTATCTGCAGAGGGTATCAAAAAGGGGGAGTCTTCTTACCCACAAGATCTATCCTTTCATCCCCGCATGACACTTGATTAGAAACCTCAAATAATCCACGAAAACTTTGCGTTGCCCACACTCAGAACAATGAAGTGTTAATATGAACACCCATAGGTGTTCCGGGTGAAACTGTAATCCCCAATGTGTTCTAATTAACGCCTTTTGGGATGTAAATTGGAAAAGGTGTAAATGGGAGCACATGGGGAAACACATAAAAAAGCTGCATAGATTTTTTACACCTTTTCTTCTGAGTGCACCCAAAAATGCGGTTGTATAAGTTGTATCTTATAAGATGATATAATAATGAGAAAAACATTCGCTGAGTCAACCTACCATGTCAGGCTTTATATGTATTATAGTACTGTTACTATTAAATGTATAAAGTCAAAGTATTATACATACGCATGCTCCTAGTTTTTCGATGATATCTCGCAGCCTGTATTCTTCTGGTCATCCGAACTGCAGAGTAGATGGAAAAGAAAACAACCATTGACATTCATATTTTTCGAGTTTAAAGACCGATAAATTTCGCTGATGAATAAAAATTAAACACGACTCTGCACGATTGCACGAATTGCACGACTTGATTAGAAAGCTTAAAATGCGCCATTCATGCGCTTTTATGTAAATTCTTTGTTTCATTCTCATTTCTAATTTATAAATTCTACTCTTCCCGATGCTCTTTATTTGTACAAAATTTGTTTGGGAAGTTATGGACGGGAAAACAGTTCGCTTTATCAAACAATCGGATTGCCACCGTTCATAGTTCTGTTTTAATATGTATATAAAGTTAAAATACATCGGATTTTATTGGTGAACTTAATTATTTGTTACAGGTTGCGTGCATCTTTCCTAGTAACGGTAAGTTATCCATCAAAAGCACTTTAAATATCAATTTTTATTAATGAAAGCTCTACTTTGGTGTTATGCATCGTTAAATTTGCCTTGCGCACGCCGTACCCCCTCAACCGCCTCTCCTATGGCGGAGGTTACGGCCTAGGCACGTAAGGCAAATGTAACGATGCATTACTCTATAAATGTAAAATATCCGGCCAAGTGGTGCTGTATCATCAATTTTAACTTTTGCAGCGTGTGATGTATATGAATTCAATGAAGAGATTGACATCGAATCCAGAAACTGGTACGAAAAAGATGACACATTCACTTGCCCTGATCCTGATTACCATATATACTGGACAAGTACCGGAAATGATGTCACCTATGCGAAAGAATTCCAATGTAATGGACAGAAAAGCGCACTTCTGGATGGTATTGAGAAGACACACGATGTCAAGCTTGTGTCAGAGATCACATGTGAATGTGAGTTATGTATCATAATATGGTAAAACATAAAACAGCAGATGGTTAATTACAATAATAATAATAATAATAAATATTTATCGCATCTTCCAATTTTATGACAGAGTTAGAATTTGATGACAGAGTTAGCAATTTGTTGACAGAGTTTCCAATTTGATGACAGAGGTTATCTTCATTAAATCAAAACTTCCTTTCTTCCGAAAATCTATGCTGACAAAAAAAACATTTGAAAAACCCGCAAAGAGAATTTTAGAGAAGTAAAGTTTCACAAAACGTTTTTAGATAATTCGCCATGCGGTACCCCGACCGTGCTTCCACAAAGTGAAATAACCGAACCGCTAAAGTTTGAAAAATACACTATGGTTAATGAGGATGATGGCTATTACACATGTGATTCTTACCAATATTACAAGGTATGGGGATATGTTTATAAAAAATGTCCTTTTGAATATATATAATAATAATTTTAAAATGACTAAATTTAGATTTCTGCCTCGGGAGAAGCAACTATTGGTCTTGGAATTTTCTACTGCGAAAATGGCAGGCACGTTTCTTCACAATAACATTATGCCGTAGCATAGTTTCTCAAGAGTCATACGCTCTAAGAAACTTTGCTAACCGATCAAGGGATTTCCTTACTCATAATTATACGAATATAATAGTATATAAGAAAATAAGTAGATGTTTGGTAGGGAAAGATTTCCATATGTAGAAAAATTTATATAGCAGAAGATATCGTTAAACACAAATTGTTTGCTCTAGCGAGTGGATTTCCGAAATGTTATAAAGATGAACTTAGTTTTGATCTTGCTTCTACGGTTCTTTCTGGTTTTTCTTAAAACGTTGGTCACATGAGAGTCATTTAAAAAATGGTTTTTTTGCTACTTTTTCCCTGAATGATTAGAATGTAGGAGTGTAATTTAAAAAAATCTATTAATCTAATTAAATTAGTAAATAATAATACTCATCACATTTATATTTTAAGATGGATATCGGAAGATGGACAGACAGTATTGGATCCATCCGATAAGGTATTATCCATATATTTTCTGACTGAATATAGAAGGCGATAGAAAGATTTGTTATAGAAATGAAACAAACAATCTAGTATGCTTTTTTTCAATTTGAAATATTTCCTTCCAATTCAGATTTCGTGCGTTGCTGAAATTCCGCTAGACCAACGTAAGTAGGATAAGTTGATACTACTTCTTCAAACTCTATCACTTCTGTAGCCTACGTAGTAGTTTCGGCTTATGGTGGGTCAAATATTGTTTTTTTTTTTAAAATTTAACACAATGTGCAATCGAATTTCCTTAGCGAATCCATTTCAAAGGAAAGCTAAATAGATAAATAAAAATTTCAGAGTGTTACTTCAAGCTCTTGAAGGAAGATGGTACCTCGTCGAAGCTATCGCTCTTATCCAACACTAGCTATACCTGTCCGCCTGGCCAAGTCGTGCATTTCAATACGAATACTAACAATGCGATAGTGTACGCCCAAAGCTTCACTTGCATCGGATTGTCTGAATACTCTCTCGATGGAGTTAAGAAAACATTGGGAACTGCAGAAGTTCCTCAAATCAAGTGTGGAGGTGAAGGGTCATTTTAAAAATTATTAGGAAGAATTTTTGAACATTAGAAATAATTAAAATTCTCGTTCAAATCGAATTTCGACATAAAACATTCGAACGCAAAATTTATTCCTCATTTTTCAGCACCAACTACTACTAGCACTACTACTACAACGACGACAACTAAACCAACTACCACAAGGTTCTTTAAATCAATATTTATCTGTAGTTGTCAACATGTGTCTGACGTTAAGGAAAATATCGTGTTTAAATAAACTTTTCTTTATATCCTACATGCAAACATTTCGTCGTATATAAACAGGGGTTAAATTGATGCTTGCTCGGGCACAACTATTTTTTCTTTAACCAAACGCTTTTGCGATCAATCAGACCAAATGAGCAGATACTATTTCCTAAGTACGACAACAAAGGCAACAACAACGACTAAAACTACCACTACAACTACCACACCAAAGCCAACCACTGTGGTAAGCTCTATTCATAGATTCTGAAAAATATCAAGCAATAATTTATTGTATGCCGACAGGGATCCGCCGGCGAGCGTCTTCTGGGATTTGAAGTAAGCCGCAAATTATATTTTAAATAAAAAAACCCACTCCTGTATAATTTGAAACTATCTGACTTGACCACATCTCTCGTTGACAACGGAAATGATAGAATGTTTCGATGAATGGGGTTTTCCCTTAATCTCATGTTTTAGATTCTACTACAACTATGGTCGCATTCTTCATGCTTTCTGTTCTCATCCTGGATGCTACGATGCGATTATGAAAAACGGAATTGGATATGAATCATCTAAAGGATCAGGTAGCATCTACCAGGGTTGTGCGGAAAATTTTCCGACCGGAAAAGTTTCCGAAAAAATACCGGAAATTCGGAAAAAAAATTAATGCTGTATAAAGTAGAAAAATGCTTATGAAACACAACATTTGAAGATTTTTTGTTAATTTTTATAAGAGTTGTCATAGTTCTTACCCATGATTCGCAAACAATAATCAATAATCACGCATATTGCATTGTTGTTCCTTAACGCTTCACAATGTAAAAAAAATGAAAAAAAATGTTCTCGAGGGAATCGAACTCGTGTGCAAAAAGTAATGACCACGCGCCCTTACCACTATACCACAGCTCGCTTGAAAATGAGAATCCACCCTTCCGCCGTTATCTCTCCCCATATCCTCTCTTGCGGTGGATGTGCGACGGGGTTGACTTTTACAAAATCGATAAATAGCAGACTTTGAAAATTAATTCTTACTAAGTCGACCATGCAGACTATCGCTATGTAGGTCACTCCCCGTAGTTTCATCCGGGAAGGTTATTGTTCCCTAGTAAATGGTTTTTGATCATTGCTATGTTCACTTTGATCGTTTTTGAAAGTAATTGTTAGATAAAACACTGGAAAATGCGTTTTACAGATTTTTTCCGGATTTTCCGGTTTTCCGGATTTTTTCCGGTTTTTTAGACCGGAAAAAAAATTTTTTTCGAAAAAAAATTTCCGCACAACCCTGGCATCTACTTGCAGTACTTTGTCTTAACTCATTTTTTCAAATGGTTTTGGCGTTCAGGCCAATCCGAGAAAAAATACAGCGATTCTAAATTGTACTTTCATTGAAATCGTTTCAGGACTACTTGGAAAGACGATAAACTATTCCGCTGAAACTGTTGCCATGGCCAAAGCGTCATGCCCCAAAGGATTCAGTACTATGAAGTTGCTTGGCTGTGCTAGATCTGGCAATGCCTACTTGTGTAGCCTTGAAAGGGTATTTGAAAATCGTTTAAAAACAAGATTCCGAACGAATTTTTACTTACAGGTAGGTCTTGTTATGGGCTACGCGACGAATGTAGCAGGTGCTTGTGGATTCAACGTCGCAATGAAGGAATATGGCTGTCGAATGTCTGCGGGTACTGTATTTTGACTGTAAACATAGTAGAATTTGAAATGAATCATGTTTATTCTTCAGATATTATGTATAGTAAGGACTTAGAATGGAATACATATTATAAAGGATTGGTTCGAAATGGCGGAGCTGTACAATTTTATTTGTACTAATCATAGTATCGGAATCATTACTGTTTATTAGTCATCGATTATTGAATCGTAGAATAATAATGAACACTATCGAATAAAGTGATTTTATCATACCGTCATGTTATACATAAAAATTAATAAATACATGCCTTACAAGGAGTCTCTCATGTCTTAATTCGCCGAAAAGCGATGATTCATTGCTTATTCGAAAGCCCTTCATCCGTAGGTTAAGACAGTATACTTAAAAAAAAACGCAAAAGAGCTCTGTACCCGGAATTAAAATTTTTATTAAAGTTTGAGCAATTTTTGCAACGAAATTGTCGTGTAAGTGCCGTGGAATTGCCGTGCAATGATGGGGTAGTTCTGCGCGCTACCTCTCCGAGCTAGTGGTGGCGCAGTGGCAAAGATGTCGCATGCAACTTTAGCGCAGCAGGTTCGATTCTTGTTTTGCACGATTTTTAAACTTGTATTTTTATGTTTAAAAAATTTCTCAAGGTACTAAATTTTTAAAAATTTTCAATGCACTGCACTATTTAAATGTACTGATTGTTAGAAAACTCACTCTCGACAAAACACGAATATTCGCAGGGGGAAACGTCAACTGCCAAGGGGAATTAATGGTCGCATGCGGAGCGAGTCATTTCGCGTTTACCGTTTACTGTGTTTGACTATTTGCTACAGAGAATAATCCTATCGTGATCTTTGATCTCTGTACAAACAAAACAAAATTAGGAACAACTTTATCTTTCATCTAGTCGTTCCATCTCTCATTACGAAAATTCGCGTTTTGTCGAGAGTGAGTTTTCTAACAATCAGTACATTTAAATAGTGCAGTACATTGAAAAATTTTAAAAAAATTAGTACCTTGAAATTTTTTTTAATATAAAAATATAAGTTTAAAAATCGTGCAAAACAAGTCGCGTCGGTGGGGATCGAACCTGCTGCGCAAAATTTAAGTTCGGGTACAGAGCTCTTTTGCGTTTTTTAAGCATACTGTCTTAACCTACGGATGAAGGGCTTTCGAATACGCATCACTTTTCGGCGAATTAAGTCATGAGAGACTCCTTGTTAGAGCAAACAGTAATATATTGTTATGGAATAGGGTTGGCAATAACGCACACGCATTGCGGGCCCGCAATGCTCTGTGAAATCATTGCGGGCCCGCAACCTCGAAAGGAGAGGAGGGGAAGTGATTGCGGGCCCGCAATAGCATTGCGGGCCCGCAACGACTACTTTATTCCTACCCTCTACTTTTTGTGATCGGTCGTTCTTCTATGTTCTCTTCACTTTCCTTCGTTCTCTCGTTGCGGGCCCGCAATGCTATTGCGGGCCCGCAATCGCTCCCCCTCCCCTCTCTCCAAGTTTACGGGCCCGCAATGATTTTTCACCGCACTGCGGGCCCGCAATCATTAGCAATACAAAGACAAATCTATTGCGGGCCCGCAACCCCCGAATAGCCAACTCTATTATGGAAGGTTGAGATAAGAACTTCGTGGGATTGAAGATCATCGGAAGCGGAATATTTTTACCAAAAATATTAAGACATCACATATTTTGCATTTCACATATTGTCTTTTCCCTTGTATTAATTCGAATGCACTCACGTCTCACTCATGACATTACTCCCATACCTCATACTTAGCCCGGAGCAAACCGAGAGAGTAATGTTCGTAGAGAAAGGAGGGACAAGTGTTGATCGTATAAAAATCACTTGTTTTTTTGTAGAAGAGACTATTTCTTGTTTTGCATGGTTCGGAAACTATGTCGATCTCTTTTATTTATAAAATAGCGCACGGCGAAGGTCAGCCGGGAAAGGTGAGAGGCAGCGGAGAGACAATCGAGAGTTTGGCGAGATCTAGCCTTTGAGCGACTTCCGTTCCTTAGAGCCCCGTCATTTTCTTATGCAAGTACATTTTATGCACACAATAGTACGCGACAGAAAAGTTAATTTAATTAATAAACATAATAAGTTTATGAATTTGTCAGTTTCAAATATAATTAAATTAATGTGTCACTTTCGAACTCAAAAGGGAGTAATGAAATATATTATAGCTAGCAGAGCTGTGCTTTTTTTTCTTTTTTCGTTTTTTACGCTCAATTACGCTTTCACTTGAGTAAAAAATGCATATTTTATCATGTAAGCAGCTTTAATTAAGAATCACACAGTTGCAATTCTTACAATTCGATTTTATCGATATTAAAATTTAGCAAATTGATGTTTTTGAAGGAGAAAACATTGTTTAAACATTTTTTTCTCGAATTTTTCGGATTTTTCGAAAAAAAAATTCAAAAAAAATTTTCGTTTTTCGATTTTTTTTCGCACAGCCCTGATAGCTAGCGATGCAAACGATTGACTATTGTACAATATTGATTTTTTCTGATTCTAATCAATATTATCGAATCATCTGGCCCGGAAACATGTTGAGAAGATGTTTCCGGACCAGATGATTCGATTCTGCTGGATCGTGGTCGTCACATCGTTGATGCTAATCGCGACGCAGATCCTGAATATGGCGCTGCGATGGTCTATTGGGTTGCAGGTCATGGTGGTGGGTTACTCGATCCTGCACACTCCAAAATTTACGCCGAAACTTATTGATAGCGAAATGTGCCTCCCCAATGGTTCTGTGCTTGATAAAGGTCATTAAACTGTTTAAAAAAACTGTTAATACTTTGATGCCTTGCGACGAAGTACGGCAAACTTAACGTTGTATTATTCAATTCATAAAACTAAAGGCATCGCTTTTACTATTAGATAGGGCTATCGAGCATAACAGGGATATTCGTAAAAAGATTTTCGGAAAAAATATTTTAAAATAAAGTTTACAGAATAATCAATAAAATTTAAAATGTATAACTTATTTTATGTATCGATGATGCAAAAATCTTCCGGAGACTGGAATACAGTCCAATGACAAGCTTAACGTGAAGAAAACTGATACTCAAAAGTCGTGTAGCTCAGTGGTTAGTAGTCGGCGCTTGTAACCGTCCCACGTGGGTTCGATTCCCGTTTGCAATTTAGCCTTCAAATATAAAAATTCGCGCCTTTCCCTGGGAGCATCAATGAACTTTAAAGGGAGCGTAACCTCACTCAATGGCCTCTTCATTGCGCACACTATTTCTCTGTTCTCTAACAACGAGAGAGCATTGCGCGCCGAAGAGACCATTGAGTGAGGTTACGCTCTCTTTAAGAGACCGGCTCGGTAAGACTCGAGCATTTTGACCCCCTGCCGGACATTCGCGAGGACTTTCGATCTGGGCCTCAATACTTTCTTCATAGACACATACCGGGGGGAGACCGATGAAAGTTATAGAGAAAATGCCCTTAGGCTCAAACCCGGCTCAAATATGTCACATTAATTAAAAAAATTGAAAAATTTATATCTTCTCAATCATGATAGCTAGGAATTTTATTTCTTTTTATTAGTGAATAACATGTCATGCACTCTTACAAACATAGCTGAACAGCAATATCATATCGTTTCGAATATGTTTTTTCGTGTCTGATTTTCAGATTTTTTTCTTCTATCCTCGTTGAAGAGATACTGCAAGAAAATTCATAGTGCATATTGTAGCCCTGACGATTATGTACATGGTGGTCATATTCCCTTGGCCAGCCAGTTTGTCATAAGCCTCGAGAATTGCAACTGAATGTGAGATATGTGCAAATTTCAAAAATCGAAAATTTAATTTCTTGAAATTCGGAAGAGTAAGAGGTAGCTTTATTATGTCATTTTACTCGTAGCGATGAGCGTACATAGGAAAAATATACAAATAGACTCGGACTACATTTTTAAAAAATTGAGAAAAATAATTATTTTATTTTTATTTTTTCAACTCCCACATTCAGTCGACCGTCAAGACAAGTTGATTCACAAGGCGGATGGTGACTGATGCATGTGCGTTTGCAGAGACGACTGCCACGTGAAGAATCGTCGTTTCGCAGATCTCGAATTTATTTTTTTATATATCAAACTTGAATATTTATATGTTTCTTTCATATAAATCGGTTGGAAGGTAGCGTACTGCATCCAAAGCTATACCATTTCTATCAGTAAGAGTATACGGTATTGAATTACTGTAATCGCCAGAAATCGCGAACTGATTTTTTTTCAGTCGACCTATGATTCTCAACCATGACCCGGCGTTCATGGTTGAGAATGGATGAGGTGAGAATGGTATAGCTTTGGATGCAGTACGCTACCTTCCAACCGATTTATATGAAAGAAACATATAAATATTCAAGTTTGATATATAAAAAAATAAATTCGAGATCTGCGAAACGACGATTCTTCACGTG
This sequence comes from Parapristionchus giblindavisi, assembly GCA_943737045.1. Lineage (NCBI taxonomy): Eukaryota > Metazoa > Nematoda > Chromadorea > Rhabditida > Diplogasteridae > Parapristionchus > Parapristionchus giblindavisi. Next base: position 493,877 of record CALSFV010000214.1, on the reverse strand, counting down.
GCAGTCGTCTCTGCAAACGCACATGCATCAGTCACCATCCGCCCTATGAATCAACTTGTCTTGACGGTCGACTGAATGTGGGAGTTGAAAAAATAAAAATAAAATAATTATTTTTCTCAATTTTTAAAAAATGTAGTCCGAGTCTATTTGTATATTTTTCCTATGTACGCTCATCGCTACAAGTAAAATGACATAATAAAGCTACCTCTTACTCTTGCGAATTTCAAGAAATTTAATTTTCGATTTTTGAAATTTGCACATATCTCACATTCCGTTGCAATTCTCGAGGCTTATGACAAACTGGCTGGCCAAGGGAATATGACCACCATGTACATAATCGTCAGGGCTGCACTATGCACTATGAATTTTCTTGCAGTATCTCTTCAACGAGGAATGAAGAAAAAAAATCTGAAAATCAGACACGAAAAAACATATTCGAAACGATATGATATTGCTGTTCAGCTATGTTTGTAAGAGTGCATGACATGTTATTCACTAATAAAAAGAAAAAAATTCCTAGCTATCATGATTGAGAAGATATGAATTTTTCAATTTTTTAATTAATGTGACATATTTGAGCCGGGTTTGAGCCTAAGGGCATTTTCTCTATAACTTTCATCGGTCTCCCCCCGGTATAATATACTTTATGCGGTGCGAAAGTAAAGTATAATTTCTGATAAAATGTTTGATAGGTAGTGGAGTACGCATAAATACGATGCTACGACTTGGGTAGCAAAGATGAAAAGTACAAATAAAATGAAATTCTTACAAAGAAGGTAATGAAGCGATGGATTTTCGGAAAGATTTTACAGAAGGACATATTACAATATTATTATTAAGCTGATTCCAAGAGTTGACTACACGATTAGAAATGAAATTAGCAAAGCGAGTGGATTTAAAAATATGTTTTCTATAAATGAAATTGTTTCTACGGGAATGTCTTGTATTTAGGGAGGGTAGGAAGAAGAGGGGATTGTCGATCTCGATGGTATGTGTCTATGATGAAAGTATTGAGGCCCAGATCGAAATTCCTCGCGAATGTCCGGACCATGCTCGAGTTTTACCGAGCCGGTCTCTTAATCCCGGTTTTACGGTATTCCGGGCATCAAAAATTTTAGAGAAAGTTGTTTTTGTATCCAGGGAGATGTGATCTATATTTCTGCCTGGCCAGTTTAGTCACGAAAAAACTCGAGGGTCCCCTCTCCGGTATTTCAAAACTTAAAGACTACTTAATAGGGTTGGCAATAACGCACACGCATTGCGGGCCCGCAATGCTCTGTAAAATCATTGCGGGCCCGCAACCTCGAAAGGAGAGGAGGGGGAGTGATTGCGGGCCCGCAATAGCATTGCGGGCCCGCAACGACTACTTTATTCCTACCCTCTACTTTTTGTGATCGGTCGTTCTTCTATGTTCTCTTCACTTTCCTTCGTTCTCTCGTTGCGGGCCCGCAATGCTATTGCGGGCCCGCAATCGCTCCCCCTCCCCTCTCTCCAAGTTTGCGGGCCCGCAATGATTTTACACCGCACTGCGGGCCCGCAATCATTAGCAATAAAAAGACAAATCTATTGCGGGCCCGCAACCCCCGAATAGCCAACTCTACTACTTAAACTACGTCACAGACTTGAAGTAGACTTTAAGTCTACTTAAAGTGAAAGGGCATTTGACGAAATGCATTACAGTATACCACACAAGTCTAAGGATCTTTTATAGCGAACAGTTGTTCAGGCATTAAATTCAAAAGCATAGCGATCCTTCATTTGATTATCAACCTAATTAGTATCGTTTCAGGGCTACTCGGAAAGACGATAAACTATTCCGCTGAAACTGTTGCCTTAGCCAAAGCGTCATGCCCCAAAGGGTACCATGAAGTTGCTTGGCTGTGCTAGATCTGGCAATGCCTACAGTATCGGCGTAAAGTGATGAGACGCTTTTTCATTTTTTTATAACTTTTGATCCAGGAAAGCAATCAGGCTGATCTTTTGAACCAATGTACAGAATTTATCAAAGAATACCCATTTTGTGATGGGGGGCCATGGGGGTATCCACAAAAAAATTTTGAGCCAAATCGATGAGGTCTATGTCCGGCACTACCGGGAGTCTTACTGAGCCGGTGTCTTAAAGTATTTGATTTATTCTATGTTTCAATCAAAATTAAAGGAGACTCACCACAGTGGTTGTAGTGGTCGCTTTTGTAGTCGTTGTAGTCGCCTTAGTTGTAGTGGTAGTTGGTTTAGTCGTAGTGGTAGTTGGTTTAGTCGTAGTGGTAGTTGGTTTAGTCGAAGTGGTTGTTGGTTTAGTCGTTGTGGTCGTGGTGCTGAAAAGGGACTATTAAACGTTAACTATCATTGCACAATGATCATATTATTTTTTGAAGTTATGAAACCATGGTACATACCTAGTACTAGTAGTCGAAGTCGTGGTTGTGGGGTCTGAAAATGAAAACAAAATATAGGTGGAAATTTTTCGAAAAAGTAGTTCTAACGAACCTATACACTCCATTTCCACTTGTCTTGAAGGGGCATTCTTATCATAATCAATCACTGGACCATTATTAATCGAAACTTTTCCGGATTGCACACACTTCATTGTCAGCGTTGATCCAATATGAGTGATACCATTGACAATTATGCTTGTGTCCTGTCCTGGCTGACATTTCAAAGGTTGGTCAGCGATAAGATCTTGGAAGTGTCCATTGAATTTGATTTTGCACACTGAATGCGTACGAATTATTGATATCCATGATTTTAAACCTCATCCTAATAATGACCCAATTAATAACCTAGAGCAGTTTCGGTATTAACGATTATCTTGTTCCTCTGGTATTTTGCCACTTAAAGTCTACTTAAACTACGTCACAGACTTGAAGTAGACTTTAAGTCTACTTAAAGTGAAAGGGCATTTGACGAAATGCATTACAGTATACCACACAAGTCTAAGGATCTTTTATAGCGAACAGTTGTTCAGGCATTAAATTCAAAAGCATAGCGATCCTTCATTTGATTATCAACCTAATTAGTATCGTTTCAGGGCTACTCGGAAAGACGATAAACTATTCCGCTGAAACTGTTGCCTTAGCCAAAGCGTCATGCCCCAAAGGGTACCATGAAGTTGCTTGGCTGTGCTAGATCTGGCAATGCCTACAGTATCGGCGTAAAGTGATGAGACGCTTTTTCATTTTTTTATAACTTTTGATCCAGGAAAGCAATCAGGCTGATCTTTTGAACCAATGTACAGAATTTATCAAAGAATATTACCATGATGTGATGATTTAATTAAATTAGTTCATTATTGCGCAGAGATGACGCAATCGAAGTACACTTTTTCGAAAAATTCCCATTCTTTAGCGAAAAGTCCTGTTCTTCTGAAACATTGTGAGAGTGGAGACATCTACTAGAGCTGCACAGGAAAAAAATCCGGAATGGATCCGACTCCGATTTCGAGCCGTAGCTTTGTTGCAAATTTGACCCCCAAAATTTAAACCTCTGCTGCGGGTCTGAAAGGAATCGGAACTTAACCAAAATAAGGGAACTAAAGATATGATACATTGCAAAGCTGCTTGCACAGGAACCAGAATTTTAGAACACCTGCCCTCTGAACGGTAGGGTCTCAAAATCAGCCCTTTCAAAAAATTTTGTTTTTCATTCCCTGAGGGCAAAAGAGAGCTACGACTACCATATTCTGAGAATAAACATCGCTTATCACTAGCATCATTTTGGCGCTTAGAATTAAAGGTTTTGAATTTTCCCGCCTTTTGGGGCTGCTGCACAGCCTAATAAATGACACCAGGTCATTGGTCCCAATTTTCGTTATTCTAGCTTTTCGTGGTTAAGTAATCGGTCCCCGCCCACCCACCCCTTGTAACCAAAATAAACAGCATATAAATCTCTAAGAAGTAAGACACAAGTCGAATAGTATATAATACATTCCAACAACCCTAATTCAGGCGAGAAGAGAAGGTCAATCAATAGATTGATAGATGTACTAGTAGCAAGACAACACCCTGCCCTCGCCTCCGTACTCATCGATTCGACCGTCAATACCGTAGCCCCAAGCACTCGCAAGGCTTACGAAAGCTCCATGAATTCAATCAGGTATGGCATTCCAGCCTCATTCCTTTTCTACCATACAGTATCATATCATATATACATAGTCACTCTCATTCACTTCACATCCTGCCACATCTCGCACATACTATTCTCTTACCGTAACCTCCCTTCAGTTCAATGGCCAAAAGTATGGGCATCGATCCCGCGACCGAGGAGTCCCTCATCTTCTCCGCCCTCCGAGGAGTCCAAGAACGAAGAAGCGTATCTAGAATCAGATGCCTGTCTTCCGCCTTCCTTTACTTCGGCGGTTTCGTGAGCGAATCTACCAAGCTGATATTGGATTCATGCCTACGGGCGTGCGCAAGAGGCCAGTCTATCTCACATACTGAGAATTCCACCAGGTACTATACACTACAGTCTTCCATTTACATTAACCAACTCTCTATTCTCAGTGAGGATATCGAGCGGCTAGTAAAGTTCGCCCTGGACCACCCCGACGACGTCACGGCCAACAGGACTGCAGTAGGCGCGGCGGTGGCCTTCGGGGCCTTACTGCGGGTGTCGGAGCTCGTGGCCCTTCGTTGGGAAGACATCAACTTCATCGATCACACCATCGAGGTACAGGTTCTCCGAGCAAAGAACGACCAACTGGGACAAGGCCGGTCCACATTCTTTGCCGTCACCCCCAATTCCCCCCTTTCATCACTCCTCTCACACTACCGTAGCACCAACCATACTCTCCCTTCCTCTCCCTTTCTACAGTCTCATGACCCTATTCGCCCTATCACAACGGATCTTTTCCGTAAGAACCTCGCTACAATATCAGTCGCCGCCGGCGGAAAGAAGCTCCGTCCCCACATGCTCCGGGCGGGTGGAGCCAACGAGTCCATCTCCCAAGGAGCTTCACTCGAGGAAACCAGAATCCGAGGTAGATGGAGGTCCCTACAAGGTATGACTCCGTATCTAAAGGATTCCATTCACGGTCAAGGCGGCCTCATGACCCTACCCTAAGTCACATTTCTACCCATCTTTTCAATTTTATCTCATTTCTATTAAATATCACCTTTTTCCCCCAAGTTCTTCATCTCTATTTGCTTTCTCTTCCCATCTCCCTTCACTCTTCCTTCCTTTGCTCATTTCCATTTTCTTTATTCATTACCTTACGTGTACCATAACCCTCTTCCGTTCCCCTTTCTCCATCTAAGGCTCTATTCCTTCTCCTTTTTCCCTGTGCCATATCATACCCATCAACCCTCTTCAATTTTCGTTGTGTTGCTCTTGTCGTCGTACTTGTAGTTGTTGTCCGGTTATAACCACAATAAAGCATCTTTCTGTCTAAAGGCGTGAAAATACAAAACCATAGTTTTGCCGGAGGAACGGAGGCAAAACGGGTCGTTAGCACATCTAGTAGCGGAGTTTTAAATTTTGGGGGTTAAATTTGCAACAAAGCTACGGCTCGAAATCGGAGTCGGTTCCATTCCGGATTTTTTTCCTGTGCAGCTCTAGTAGATGTCTCCACTCTCACAATGTTTCAGAAGAACAGGACCTTTCACTAAAGAATGGGAATTTTTCAAAAAAGTGTACTTCGATTGCGTCATCTCTACGCAATAATGAACTAATTTAATTACACCAACACATCATGGTAATATTCCTTGATAAATTCTGTACATTGGTTCAAAAGATCAGCCTGATTGCTTTCCTGGATCAAAAGTTATAAAAAAATGAAAAAGCGTCTCATCACTTTACGCCGATACTGTACTTGTGTAGCCTTGAAAGGGTATTTGAAAATCGTTTAAAAACAAGATTCCGAAATATTTTTTACTTACAGGTAGGTCTTGTTATGGGCTACGCGACGAATGTAGCAGGTGCTTGTGGATTCAACGTCGCAATGAAGGAATATGGCTGTCGAATGTCTGCAGGTACTGTATTTTAGACTGTAAACATAGTAGAATTTGAAATTAATCAAGTTTATTCTTCATATATTATGTATAGTCAAGATTTAGAATGGAATACATATTATAAAGGATTGGTTCGAAATGGCGGAGCTGTACAATTTTACTTGTACTGATCATAGTACCAGAATTATTGTTGCATCATTTAGAATTCAATCTAATCTGACATTAGATTACATTCTAAATGATACTTTGTAACGCAAAAGCGAGGCACTGAGATCTCTGCTTTGATGTATGCTTCAGAATCAATAAAGTATTTTTTTTGCAGAAAAATGAATCTTGATTGGAATGTATGCTATTTATCGTGCGAAAATCCCCTTGATTTTTTTGTATAAGACTTGGCACAATGATATTTTATTGTTTTCCATCGTTTTATTTTATTGTTTTGCATCAGAAACTCGAACGCAAGTTTATCGACTATTACAAAAAGGTTAACTGTGAGGTATGGGAGTGGTGGCCTTTGCACGAATAGTGTATTAATATCTCGGGTTAAATATTGCTAAACATGTTCATATCTCCAACTTGAATAACACTATATTGATTTTGGTTGGAAAGGGTGTGTTCAATTTTTTTATATGTAAAACATGATAGAATGCCAAATCACTTTATTCGATAGTATTCATTATCATTTTGCTATTCAATATTCGATGACTAATAAACAACAATAATTCTGGTACTATGATCAGTACAAGTAAAATTGTACAGCTCCGCCATTTCGAACCAATCCTTTATAATATGTATTCCATTCTAAGTCCTTACTATACATAATATCTGAAGAATAAACTTGATTAATTTCAAATTCTACTATGTTTACAGTCTAAAATACAGTACCTGCAGACATTCGACAGCCATATTCCTTCATTGCGACGTTGAATCCACAAGCACCTGCTACATTCGTCGCGTAGCCCATAACAAGACCTACCTGTAAGTAAAAAATATTTCGGAATCATGTGTCTAAACGATTTTCAAATACCCTTTCAAGGCTACACAAGTAGGCATTGCCAGATCTAGCACAGCCAAGGAACTTCATAGTACTGAATCCTTTGGGACATGATGCTTTGGCCAAGGCAACAGTTTCAGCAGAATAGTTTATCGTCTTTCCGAGTAGCCCTGAAAATGATACTAATTAGGTTGATAATCAAATGAAGGATCGCTATGCTTTTGAATTTTATGCCTGAACAACTGTTCGCTATAAAAGATCCTTAGAAAGAATGAGTTAAGAAAAAGTACTGCAAGAATATAATACCTGATCCTTTAGATGGTTCATATCCAATTCCGTTTTTCATAATTGCATCGTAGCATCCAGGATGAGAACAGAAAGCATGAAGAATGCGACCATAGTTGTAGTAGAATCTAAATTATGCCATATTTAAGGTGGACTCTACTCAGGCCACATTCTATCATTTCCGCGTCAATGAGAGATTGTGGTAGATAATGTCAAATTATGCCGGAGTGAGCTTTATTTAATTTTAAATATAATTCGTGGCTTACTTCAACTCCCAAAAGACACTCTCGGGTGGATTCCGGTCGACCTAAAATAATTTATTGATTGGAAATATTCAAATTCGAGATCTTACCACAGTGGTTGGCTTTGGTGTGGTAGTAGTAGTTGTAGTTGGCTTGAGTGTTGTAGTTGTAGTGGTAGTTTTAGTTGTTGTTGTTGCCTTTGTTGTAGTGCTTAAGAAGAATTATCTGCTTATTTTTATTGATTGATCGCAATAGCATTTGGTTTTACAAAATGGGTACCGAGGAAAAGCTTAATTTAACATACGCCTAGATACATGTTTGCATGTAGGATATAAAGAAGTTTACTGAAACACGATATTTTCCCTTTACTTCAGACACATGTTGACAACTACAGATAAATATTGATTTAAAGAACCTTGTGGTAGTTGGTTTAGTTGTCGTCGTTGTAGTAGTAGTGCTAGTAGTAGTTGGTGCTGGAAACATAAGGCATATATTTTGCGTTCGAATGATTTGATCGAGAATTTTCTTCGTTTCTAGTGGTCAAAAATTCTTGATCATCATATTTAAAATGATCCTTCACCTCCACATTTGATTTGAGGGACTTCTGCTGTTCCCAATGTTTTCTTAACTCCATCGAGAGAGTATTCGGACAATCCGATACAAGTGAAGCTTTGGGCGTACACTATCGCATTGTTAGTATTCGTATTGAAATGCACGACTTGGCCAGGTGGACAGGTATAGCTAGTGTTGGATAAGAGCGATAGCTTCGAAGAGGTACCATCTTCCTTCATGAGCTTGAAGTAACACTCTGAAATTTTCATTTATTTATTTAGCTTGCTTTTGGAATGCGGCCAATAACAGACACATTTGCATTCGCTGAGGAAATTCAATTTCATCTGCTAAAGACATTTCTTGGTATTTGACAAACCATAAGCGGAAACTACTACGTAGAGAAGTGATATAGTTTGAAAAAATAGTATAAACTTATCCTGTATAACTTACGTTTGTCTATCGGAATTTCAGCGACACACGAAATCTGAATTGGAATAGAATATTTCAATTAAATTTGTTTTTTCCGTTCTATCACAAATGTTTTATCGTGTACTATATTCAGTCAGAAAATATATCGATATAGTCCGTATAAAATGTATTTGTATAATTGCCTTACTACTGGCTGCTAAACAGAGAAAGAAGTATCGATCAACTCCACACCATCATTCCTCGCTCTCTCTGATCTACGCACTATCTCACGTGTGCTCTCTCTCTAAACATAGAAACACATTGTGACAGTGGCTGGCAAATCTCGTACCAAATAATCAAGTGTATTTTATACGGCCAATAATACCTTATCGGATGGAGCCAATACTGTCTGCCCATCTTCCGATATCCATCTGAATACTCCGCATATTTAGGGGGGCCAATAATTTGGTCAAAGTGGGGCCATTAATTTGTCAAAAGTTGACTCTCGAATTTGGCTACCAGACAAGCCCCACTTGAAAAGTTGAGCCATTAATTTGGTCAAAATAATGGCCCCACTAAACTTTTCGCTAAACTTTAGTCCCAATTAATGGCTCAACTTTTCAAGTGGGCCAATAATTTGGTCATAATAATGGCCCCACTAAACTTTTCGCTAAACTTTAGTCCCAATTAATGGCTCAACTTTTCAAGTGGGGTCAATAATTTGGCCAGTAATTTGGCTCGACCACTAAAAGTTTAGCCCTTTATTTGCTTACTATTATTCCAGTTCCATTTATGTTTATTACGTATTTAAATGATTTATACATCAATTAACTTCTTTATCCTCAGAACAAACAATATTTACATATCAATTACAACATGAAAATGCACATGCAACGAACGATAAACATTTAATGGATTTTGTATCATTAACAATATATAACTTCTAACAATATTATAACTTCTTATTTTATTTATAACAATACAATCGCGCTTACGAGAGAATCGAAAAGAGTTAATTTTCTGATACTTAGTGGTCTGTGTTTTAAAACTATGCTGATGACGATGGATAGTCATTTTGTATGTTGATACCAGACGCCGTCGCGTCGAAATCACAATTTCAATTTCTTTGAATCTATCAATGCTAAATTAGGCGACTATGTTCCCCTTGGCAGAACTTGATGGCAAACCTGTCTAATTCATTTTTTCAAGAAACATTTTCAAAAACGGTGTTCGCTCAAAGGTAAGTGTATTACGCGACCTGCATAGATCGGTCCGGAAAGGCTGTGTGCATGGAAATGCGGGGGGGGGGGCGATCGTTTTGCCAACAATCGTTTGAAAAACGGATCATAAAGCGGTTGGGATTTGGCTTATGGCAACCAAAGTTTTACCATTGCTATCAGTGGGAGTGTACGGTCTTGGGCTACCGTAACCGTCACTGATTTTTTTCACTCGACCCATGACGCCGGGTTCATGGTTGAAATTGGCCGAAGTCGAAAAATTCTAGTTGCCATTATATCAATAGTGAGCCAACTTTTATCTTTCTGGATACCGTAACCGGTACTACCGTAATCAAACAGGGATTCGCTATAATATAACAGGGTACGGTAGCTAGATTACGGTAGTTCGGGTAACGGTATCCAAAAAAATAAAAGTTGGCTCACTATTGATATAATGGCAACTAGTATTTGGCCTCGGGAGATCATGGATTTTTCGACTTCGGCCATGAACCCGGGATCATGGGTCGAATGAAAAAAATCAGTTCGCGATTCCCAATACCGTACACTCCCACTGATACAATGGTACAACTTTGGTTGCCATACGCCAAATCTCAACCGATTTATGATCCGTTGCGCAAACGATCGTTGGCAAAACGATCCCCCCCTCCCGGAAATGCGGGATTTTTTTTTGCAGATTCGAATGGAAATTTCTCAATGTTGCGAGCGCAAAAAAAAAGCTTTCACGCGCCCATCTATAGATTCTAGATTCAAAATGAACATGTCCATCGTCATCAACAACCTTGAAAACTCGACCCCTAAAATTTGATTCTTAACTGGGCCAGACCCCACTCCCTATGCTCGGTTCTCTCGCAAGCGGACTCATATGAAAACAATGTACATTCGTCTATTGAATAACAACAAAATATGTTCGGTGACAATAAACAGTATACTCTGGTATTTTTTTCCGTGGGGAGGGCCAGGGGCAGCACCATGGTGTGGGACTAGGGAGAAACCCAAGAGATTTGGGGGCGGACTTCAAATTCCGTGGGGTAGGCCGTTCATTCCAGAACATGGAATACGCCGTCCTGAAGCCAAATCCCGTGGGGTGCCCTAGTTCCGCACCATTGTGCTGCCCACGGACAAAAAAATACCGGAGTACTCATAAAGTCATGGGACGCTTTAAAAAAATTTTTTTTGTAACATTTGCTCGAGGAAAGTAATCAAGCTGATCTTTTGAGTCAAAGCGTGCAACTCATCAAGGAATACAACCATGATGGGTTGGTGTAATTAAATTAGTTTACTGTTGCATAGCAGTGACGCAAACGAAGTACACTTTTCGAATGCGTATAGTTCTTTAGTAAAAAAAGTCCTGTTCTTCTGAAACATCATGATAACGGAGACCTCATCAAGGGCTGCCCATGAAAAAATCGAAGATCGGACTCCGATTTCAAGCTGCAGCGGGCTGCAAATTTGAGCCCGAAAATTTTTTAAAGACTTGAGGCCCAATCGTTTAGGTCTTCGAAAACTATGCTTCCAACGCAGGGAGCTTCACAATATATCAAATAATGATTTCGCTTGAATTGGTTTAGTTCTGATTCCATTCAGAGCCGCATCAAACGTTCTGCTGAGGTGTGCTCGTTTTCAGCGCGCCCTGAGTGGGCACACGTGGGCGAAACCGTCGGCTTTGGCCCCGGACCTACCCGATTTAGCCAAAACAATTTAACCAAGAACCCCTCTAAAATATATCGGAGCTTTAAAAATAAGATTTCATCACAAGGGCGCAGGGGCGCGAGAGCTGCGTGAGAGAAAGCATACGTCTAACAATAAGGTTATTTGCTGAAATTGAGTAGGCAGAATGTTTGACCTAAGTCTGTCTGATATGATAAATGAATTTGAATTTGAATGCTTGATGCGGGTCTGAAAAGAATCAGAACTAAAACAAAATCAGGAAAGCATTTTATAAATTGTGAAGCTGCCTGCGTATGAACCATTATTTTAGAATGCATTCTGAACGGTAGGGTCCCAGTCTTTTCACAAAAAAATTATTTCATGCGCTGATGGTAAATGAAGAGCTATATCCTGTGGCCGTATGCAAGAACCATTTTCCAGGAAAATGTGGCGTCATTAGCGTAGGCGAAGGCGTTTTCCAAAAATCCTCCGCTTACGCTAACGACGTCACATCTTCCTGGAAAACGGTTCATGCATACGGCCACTGGCGATAAATATCACTCTCATTTTGACCCTTACAATATAGTGGTCTCACAAGGGAACCTTGTGGACTTTACCTGGCCATTTGACAAGGCAATATCATAACTACAATATTTTTTCGATGGTGATTACGAATCTCTTTTTAGGAGTGCCTAGACGAGCTGAGTTTCGAAAAAATCGATATGAAATTCGGCTAGTGATTTTGAAAATTCGCGAGGGGTAGTGTGAGCTCATCTATCAACCTTCGAAGCAACGACCTGTGAGGTGTAGTGGATAAGGTGTCCGCGTTAACTTTTGATTGTCACAGGTTCGATCCCTCTAGCAGCACTTTTCTTTTATTATTTTTTTTTAAAACGTGTTGCTGTGATTATGAAAGCCAGAAAAGAGAACACACATCTTATTGAAAGAGTGATGGTCATGCGACATGTTGAATAAGATGCATAAATGCTTTTTAACGACATACAAAGCGCTCGAGAAAGGATCAACGAGCGAACAAAGTCGATCGATGGCGATCTACCCAGACAAAGAAGCATGAACGTTTGATATTGACTTCAACAATAACCGCAAAAGAAAAGTCCTGCAAGAGGGATCGAACCAGTGACAGTCAAAAGCTAACGCGGACGCCTTATCCACTACACTACACAGGTCTTTGTATCGAAGGTTGATAGATTAGTTCACCAATGTTTATGCACTACCCCTCGCGAATTTTCAAATTGACTAGCCGCATTTCGATTTTCTCGAAACTCAGCTCGTCTTCTCGTATGGCGAAGTTCTATTATCAGCTCACATATCCCGCCTGGGCAGTCCTGACGTCATAGGTCGAATAGCTAGGTTATCGGTTATCGGTTATCAAAATGTGGTCAGGATTTTCGATTTTTGGGAAATTTTGGCGCAAAATGCGGTCAGGCTTGGTACTTTATTACATACTTTTCGACCAATGCCTGACGTCGCTTCAGAAGAACAGGGCTTTTCACTAAAGAATATACATGTTCGAAAACTGCAAGCGTCATCATTATGCAGCAGTGAACTGATCTAACAAACTGATCTAATTGTAATAATACCAATACATCATGGTTGTATTTCTTGATGAGGTGCACACATTGACTCAAATATCAACTTGATATCTTTCCTAAATCAAGTTTCAAAAAAATGAAATAAAGCGTCCTACGACTTTATGGCTATAGCCTGTACAGCTACACGGGGAGGGGCACTTATGTTGACTGCTAGTGTGATGGACGGCGAACTGGTAGTAGAAGACGTACACCTGAACAAAGGACAATGAACAAAGTTAATCGATAAACAACGATAGTTAACGAATCGTTACATTTGCCTTACGCCGTAACGACGGAGACGCGGCAGAGGAGGTTACGGTGTAGTCACTTAAGGCAAATGTAACGATACAGAAATCAATAACATGTCAGATCTTTCAAAATCAATCAAAAATCAACTAACCCAACCACTTTGCGCCGGTGACGGCTTGAGGACGAAGCGACAAGACGCTGAAACATGAAAAAAATTAACGGTCTCAAACGCTTTCGACTAAATTGGCATGAATACTAACTTCTTACAATTAAATACCCTTAACATTTCATAAGTAGTAAGATGCTTACTGTTCCAGCAGAGTCGAATTGAACGGGTCCATCTTGAGAGAGCAGAGATTCCCTTGTTGTTCCCTGTAACAAACTAAATTAGTGAAAAACAACAATTAATGAGCACAGTTAATGAAAGAGCGAAAACAACTATAGCCTACTCAACTAGCAAAATACTTTGAAAAGTAGAATACAAACTAGTATGCAACGAGAACAACATTATTTAGTTGAAAAACTTCCATGGCGGGCATGCCGACGTGAACAAACAAGAAAGGTATTAGCAAACATCGCCGACCTATTTTACGGCTCTCGATGAAACGGCTCGACTTACCGTAGTTGGGCCATTATTTAAGCCAAAAGTTTAGCTCAACTTTGTGACTTAAATAACAGCCCCACTTCGAACCAAATTATTGGCTCAACCACCAAAATAATGGCTCAACTTTTCACACTCGACCAAATTATTGGCCCCCCTAAAAATGCGGAGTATATAAATGTGATGAGTATTCTTTTTAATTCGTTTAATCTGATTAATTGATTTTCTTAAATCTCCTGCATCCTAATCATTCTGGAGAAAATCGAAAAATGAACTTCGCAGTTCATGAATGATAGTCATTTTAAAAAAACTGGAAAAAAGCCGTAGAAAGAAAATCAAAACTAAGTTATTATTTCGGAAAAAAAGTAAGGAATTCCCTTCATAGGTTTTTTAACGTATGGCTATTGAAAAACTAAACTAGGGCTGAGAGCAGAATCTCTGGTATTTTTTCTCACTGGTCCCCCACCTAGATCCCCAGTGGGAAAACATCAAAGATGCCGACAGGGGATCACTAGGAAAAACGTTGCGGGGCCACTGGGAAAATCTCAAGAAATTTTCCTAGTGGTCATTTTTGATGTTTTTTTTTTATTCCCGCACTGGGGATCGAGGTGGGGTACCAGTGGGAAACACTGTGCCCTCACTGGGAAATAAAAACCAAAGATGTTGTTGTAAAGAAACGTGCCTGCCATAGTCGCAGTAGAAAATTCCAAGACCAATAGTTGCTTCGCCCGAGGCAGAGATCTGAATTTAATAAATCATTGAGATTAGAATGTTTATATTAAAAAAAAAACTTTATCACCGAGATACATACCTTGTAATATTGGTAAGAATCACATGTGTAATAGCCATCATCCTCATTAACCATAGTGTATTTTTCAAACTTTAGCGGTTCGGGTATTTCACTTTGTGGAAGCACGGTCGGGGTACCGCATGGCGAATTATCTAAACAAGTTTTGTGAAACTTAACCATACTTCTCGAGAACTCCAGATTCCCTTTAAGTGAATTTTGTTTTGGTAGCATAGATTTTCGGAAGAAAGGAAATTTGATCGCTAACAATAATAGAATTAGAAACCAGAGAGTATGCTGTTCAAGCCGCATGAAACACTTCACAAAATAAACAACATTATTTAGCACTCGTATGCAACAAACTGAATACGCAAGCTAATATCCAATATTGATTGAATTTTGAAAATATTTAATAAAAATAACCATCTGATGTTTCATACATGATAATAACTTACATTCACAAGTGATCTCTGACATCATACTGTCGGCTGTCGTCTTTTCGACACCATCCAGAATCACACTTTTCTGGCCATTACATTGGAATTCGTTGGCGTAAGTGACGTCACTTCCGCCATTTGTCCAGTAAATATGGTAAGGACCAAAACAAGTGAATACTTCATCCTTCATGTACACCTTTTTGTCTTTTGTGCCTGTCTCTTCATTGATGATATATGTAGTGCATACTGTAAACGATAAATTTGATGCTACCTCAATACGGAAAGACTTGGTCAAGTACAGCACAATTACACACTAACGCTAAATTCAAGTAGGATTTCCATTTTTCTAAATTTATCTGATTCAAATGATGGTTAACTTACTATCTGAGACATCAGAGATGCACGCAACCTACAAGCAATAATTATTGGCGTTTATCGAAAAACTAAGATTCGAATGTATTTTTTGTTGTATGTACATTTAATAGTAATAGAAATGTAAAGCCTGACATGGTTGGTTTACTCATTGTCTGCGAATTTTTTCTCATTATTATATAATCCTATACAACCGGTTTTTTGTGCGAGCAACACAGTTTTGTTTTGGGCAAGTTTTCGTGGATAATTGAGTTTTCTAATCAAGTGTCATGCGGACGTTTAAGTGAATTCTCACAGAGATGAAAGGATAGATCTTGTGAATGAGAAGACTCCCCCTTTTTGCACCCTCTGCATGTAATATACTGACAGGAAAAAGTATTATTATACAACATGGTATGTTTTATATAAATATAACGTAATCCCACCTTTGTATCTTCATCCAAAGCATTCCCGGATTCATCCACCCACCTTAATAAAGCATAAACGTAGAATGTGTTTTAGTGGAAAAAATAATTCGGGGCAAACTTACTGTTCATCTATACATTCGAATGTTGAAACTCCTTCCAATTTTTCGTCAGAACCAGTTTTCTGAATTTTTGCACAATTGTTCCCATGTTCCCATTATTATTTAAAATATTAGGGTGGCCCATAAATCTTTGCACTATTTTCATGCTTCACATTTTTTCAAATAACAAACGAAATTCAAATGGTGATACACTTTCCATGTTTATGAACAACTATCCTCCATCTCGTATGCAACTGCATGACACCGTTCTGACTGAATTCCTTAGGGAGCGAGGCAATCCATTTGTCGATCTCCCGTTTGACATCGACCTGATTACGGACGTTTTTCCTCTGCAGCAGCGCTCGAGAGATCGGAAAGCGTGGCAATCACAAGGGGACAGGTCGGGGGGATACGACGAATGGTGAAGCCAGTCAATATCTAAATTCTTCAGTTTCACCTGCGCCTTGTTAGTGTGATGTTTCATCGCGCTGTTCATTAAAAGCAATGTTTTTTCCTCAATCAAAGAAGCTGAGAAGGACTCGGCCCTCCATCTCTTGCAGTTGTTCGCAGAAGACATCGGTGGTAACAGTTTGCCCCTCAAGTAACAACTCGTGATAAACCACACGAATATAGCAGAAGAAAAATGAGAGCGACTCTTTATTTCATTTTGGATTGCGTTTATGGACGGGTTTTGCACCCTTCCAAGCATGCAGCCGTACCACCTTCATATCTGGGTTGTAGTACGTTACCCACTTATCATCCTGGCAGACACTATACAATACTCAATCATTGAATCGAGAACGGCCGAGATTTGAAGTAGTGATCTCGACTCGGTTTCAGAAGAGCAGGGCAGAGAGAACATGGGGAAACACTCAAGGTGCCCTGGGGCGAACAGAAGACTGAATGAAGATGCAGTGGATGGTGGATCTTGGAGTACCAGTTGCCTGCTCCAGGTATCTCCAACTCTGCTTCCGCTGACTTGTGACAGTATGAAGAACCAGGTTCATTCGTACTGGGATGACATCCCGAAATTGGATTTTCAACCAAGAAAAATGGTTGTTCTTGAAAAGACGATAACAGATAAAGACTGTTGTAGTACACGGCACCCTTGGTTTCATAGACTGGCGTAGTTAGGAATAGCTCCTACCGTATTCCGCCCATTACGGTGTAAGCGAAGAAGGCCATGTCGAAAACTGTGTAACGGTGATATAATTTTAAAAAATCTAAAATTGTCGTGGAAAAAGAGTAGGCAAATGAAACTTATCACATTTGCTGATCAGTATACCTTCTATGTATGAAAAATACCACAGGGCATAACAATCGCTCTCAACCGAGAAAAAAGGGTCTAAAGTTAGTGCAGAAAAAAGTGCAAAGACTTATGGGACACCCGAATACATGTTATATAAAATATGTCTGTGTATACAATTGTTATGCTCAACTTACTTTATATATGTATGATGACTCGCAAACGAGTTTACCGTCAAGAGGAATGAATTGTCCCTTGGTGAGACCTTGTTTCAATTCATCTTCTTCGAGTTCAGGCAAAAAATCACAGTCATCACCTGATTCATCAAACTATTGCATATTATCCTATTTGCGTAAGAACCTGGTCGCTGAGCATTTTTTTCGGTCTGTTTTTAATGATTTCCGAGGGTATGAATAAGCGGGGGGGGGGGGTGATCATTTAGGCAACGGCCCAACCGATTTATGATCCGGCCAGCCAGATCATAAATCGGTTGGGAGGTGGCTTATGGCAACTAAAGTTGTACCATTGTCATTATTAGGAGTGTACTGCTATCAACCATGACCCCGGGGTTCATGGTTGTGAACGGCCTAGGTCGAAAATTTCATGACGGTCCGAGAGGGAGATCGTAATGCACGCACCGGAATTTTTCGTGAATTTCACCACAATAATATACAGTAGCTAGACTACGGAAGTTCGGGTTACGGTATCCAGAAAGATAAAAGGTGACTCACTATTGCTATAATGACAATTATTTTACCCCGGGGCATCATGAATTTTCCGAATTTGGCCATTTTCTACCATGAATACCTGATCATGGGTCGACTGAAAAAACCAGTTCGCGATCCCTGGCGGTTACGGTAGCCCGATAGCGTACTTACGTACAGACAACAATGAAACAACTTTTGTTGCCGTAGGCCACATTCCAACCGATTTATGATCCGTTGACGAAATGATCACCCCCCCCCCCCCCCCGAATAAGCACATCGTTTCCAAATCGGGTAAAAACATCCAGAAATCGAAGATATTTTTAAATGGACCGGGAACGGAAAAGAAGTTGATCTCATATAGAAGAGCTTTAAATTCTGTTTCGAAATATGTAAATCTTATATCATAAAACGTCTCTTGTAAGAAGAACGGCGCAGTTTAAAAACTACAGTCTGCTCCAATTTACGGGAGCCTTTTCCTAATTGCCACACCAACTCTCTTGAGACGATTTTAAATTAAATGTTTCGATGATAATTCTATCCACAGTAGGGAATTATGAAGAATGAAACTCAATAATGGGCTTTTTTTGAGCTTTTCGATGGAGTTAGCATACTGCAGTTCGCAAACCTCGACCGTCGTGTGCAGCAGGCTACAGTAATCCAACTTCTTACTAGAGCGTCGTTTTAAACTTTCAAATATATATTTCTGATCTGTTTTTTTTTCAGCTTACCAACATGAGATCAACTATTTTAACTATTTCGAATTGAAATTTTTTGGATGCCAGCTAGGGTTGCCGTAGCGTAAGCGTTATCGTATTTACCGGGCCCTCTTCCCATCTCTTGCCACTCTCTCGTCATTTCCCGCAATAGAGAAGAGAGACTGCCAAGATAGCGTAATTCCCGCTAAATTAGCGGGAATTACGCTATCTCTCGCCCCCCCTTCCCCTCTCCTTACTCTCTGTTCACACCACCCGCCTCGACCTATTTGAGGCACGTTTGAAGAGATATCTAATTCCCCTCAAGTCTGAGAGCTTTGCAGTCAACAGCAAAGTTGTAGCTCACATCGATCCGGTTCTGATTATGTTTTGGCTGAGACGATACGATCAAAACAAACAAAATGACAATCGTTCTACTTTTTCAGAGGAAAATCGAAACGAAAAGCGTTCAAAATATGTATTGGTATGGACAGCTAAATTTCTCTCAATGATCAGAGGAATCAGATTAGCATTTGAATACTGATTATCATGTTATTCCCTCTATTTTCCATTTCAATAATTCATTACCTCAAGAGGGACATTGTTCACCTCTCTATTTTTATTGAATTTAAACGGAAAAAAATAAAACATTTGTGGCAAATTCTGAAAGCATTTGTCAAAACTTAACAGTATTTCCTTTTTCACCATATTTCGCGGTCTTAGTGTAGTATTATCTGTGAGTTTTATTGGGTATCTGTTTGCCCTAATGCATAAGAAAAAAATGGAAAATGTAACAGCTGGCGCTGCAGAGAAAAATTGATATAATGTGGAATACTGTTGCATCTTTCTGTAAATGTACTAGCATTTTTATTTCTTCACTATCATTACATGAGTCTATACATTGAATTTACACAGGTGGCATTAATCAAAAACTTCAAAACTAGTATACCGTAGGATTTTCTCCACAATACTGTTTTTTATCATTGTTCGAATAAAATAATTAGTTTACATCGCTAATTATTCTTTTAAACAAAGCAATATTATTTAAATTTTTTCGAGATACATATATCTTGAAATCCGAAAAAAATTCTGGTCGATATATTAAGTTTAAGTCAAGTTATGAGCTTTTTCCCTGTTGTTTTCTTCCGATTTGACCTTTGTCTGAAGGTTTCTCTTGTCTACATTGTTTCTCTTGTCTACATTGTTCCTCCGTCTCCGTCATGCCTCCGTCAGCTGTTACATTTTTCTTTTTTTTTCTTAAACATAATGCATTAGGGCAAACAGATACAAATCATAGATAATACTACATTAAGACCGTGAAAAATGGTAAAAAAGGAAATGCTGTTTAGCGAATGTTCACACAATTTGCCACAAATGTTTCATTTAAATTTTATATAAATAGTTTTTTTTCTTGGTTTAAAAATTTAAAATAACCAAAAGAAAATACTAATGATGTGTGATCGATTTCCATTTAAAATATATTCTTGGGATGACGAGTACAAGGCTGATTCATCTACTGGAACAGTCTGGGATACTGTATACAATGATTACTTACTGTATGCGAAGTGTAATTTATCTGATATAAAGAATCTCGCAACCAGCGATGAGAGTGGAAGACATGATAGTGAGAGAACAATGTGAACAATGTCCCTCTTGAGATAACGAATCGTTGAAATGGGAAATAGAGGGAATAACAATATTCAAATGCAAATCTGATTCCTCTGATCATTGAGTGAAACTCAACTCTTCTTGCAAAAACATATTTTGAACGCTTATCGTTTCGATTTCCCTATGAAAAAGTAGAACGATTGTCATTTTGTTTGTTTTGATCGTATCGTCTCAGCCAAAACATAATCAGAACCGGATCGATGTGAGCTACAACTTTGCTGTTGACTGCAAAGCTCTCAGATGTGAGGGGAATTAGATATCTCTTCAAACGTGCCTCAAATAGGGCGAGGCGGGTGGCATGAACAGAGAGTAAGGAGAGATGAAGGGGGGGGGGGGCGAGAGATAGCGTAATTCCCGCTAGTTTGCGGCAATTACGCTATCTTTGGCAGTGGTGTGTCTAATCACGAAGTTAGGAAGGGAGAGAGTGCCTCTCACGGGCGATTGCTAGAGAGAAGGGAAGGGGCGGGAATAGATAGCGTAGTCTTCGCTACCGTTCCTGCAACCCTAATGCCAGCTACCTTTAAAGGGCGAAATTTTGCTTTGAAGATCCGTAACAAAATAGCCTTTACATTACGTTCGGGTTAGAGATATTGAGCTTATAAAAATCACTTGTTTTCTTTGTACGAGAGTAACGACCATTTCTTGTTTTGCATAGCGCAGGGCGATCTCTTTTACATATTAAACCTGCGAGGCGAAATCGAGAGATATGTAGGTGAGAGAGTGCAGGCGCCCGTTGTCTGGTTTTTCGATTTGAGAGAAATTCATGATATCCAAAAGGAAAAGCGTTGCCGAATTTGAAAAGTATGTTTGGAAGGAAGGAAGTCTATGTAAACTTATAAATAAACACACCAATACACTGCAACGTGATTTTGTTAACACTTAAGTTGTACAGTTTATCATCCAGCTTGACGATAGTTCTGTTGATTATCGTGATTGTCGTTCCGTAAATAGGTGAAACACTGTCGGGTAATTGCAGCATAAGTATTGGACATTCATGCCATATATACGGTAGAATCATAACGTTCATTGAAAAGTCAAAAACTTCGGTACCTTAAAATAAAGATGCGATCATTAAAGACTAATGCATTGTTTATTTGCCTTACGTGTCTACGTCGTAACCTACGCCGTAACGACGGAGACTCGGCGGAGGAGGTTACGGCGTAGACAAAGACAAATCTAACGAAACAGAATAATTTAATCTGGCCTAATTTAATTTGCATAAAATATTGAGATACGAGAGAAGGAATAGAATTTTTTTAAACTTTTTTTCTTTTATTTAACTTCTGAAAAGAAGTACCGACCCCTAAATTAAGAGATAATTGCCAGTTTGTGTGATAATTGTTTATTGCATTTTCAATTTTTTTCTTATTTTGATCTCCCCAAAGCGCTCATTTTCATCACAACGAAGCTCTTTTACCCCTGACACAGGAGTCTCTTCCCCTATGCGACTGCCCATTCCCGCAGGTAGTAGTCATAGAGCTCATCCAGTGCCATGATAATGGGATCATTGAGGGAATCGAGGATCTGGTGCTTGGTAGAGGACATCTTGGCCTGCAAGACATTGAAGCACTGCATTCGAGGAGGTGGAGATCGGAGGAGTTCGGGATCTATTCCTGTGATGGTTTTAGTCGATTTCATGTACTTGTAAAGGAGACGAGTCAGTTGTGACTTCAGGAGACGACGATCGTACGCGACTGTAGATGATCCTCATGCGGATTCGAAGCACTATATTTCGGATGAGCCAAGATATCGGTACCTGATACCGAGTTGTGTACGACGTGTTTGGAAAAAAAAGCGTAGAAAGCAGACAAACAAATAGAGAGATGGCTTCGTAAAGTTCGCTGTTCCTCAATTCGTTCAAATAGCAAGACAATCGCCGAGCCGATGAACGATGCCATTCTGGCGTTAAAATGTGTCGCTGGCGACTTGACTTCCCAATTACTAGAAGACTTGACTAACAGACTTGAAACCTTGATTACGAAGAGATCAGTGATCACTCGTCATGATGCTACGATTGGGGTTAGGCATATGCATTGGGGGGGGAGGCGTCATAGCGGTGAAACCAATCCGGGTATTTTTAGCGCACCCTTTATGCGAGATTATAGAAAGTGAAGAAATTAACCCACATTCGTACATCATTGTGTCATGAGCCTCTTGATCAAGGCAACCGATCTAAAAATATGTTAAATGCAGAGAAAATAGGGAAGAAGTAATTGGTAAAAAAAGGAAAAAATATAATTACTTTATTGTATGACCAAAACTAACTTCATTGTATTCTTCAAGAGTTAAACCGTAGTCGTTTTTCCACCTGAAATAATTGTGACATTTACTACAATTCACACAATGCCGGTAAATTAATCTGATTTTGTTCAAACTAAAGTTTTATATTTTTCTGCAATTTTTATCTATTACTACTATTTTATTTTTTGTCCTTTTTATTATTATTATATTATTATTATTATTATTATTATTATTATTATTATTATTATTATTATTATTATTATTATTATTATTATTATTATTATTATTATTATTATTATTATTATTATTATTATTATTAAATTCCGAGTGAAAATAAAAAAAAAGTATAATAGTAATAGTGCTTAATGAAGTTTTTCGACAACCGGTTGGCCAAGTATTATTTCTTTATTCAAAAAATGAGTATGCGAACTACTTACGAACAGGATTTTTCTGGTTCCCTGTAGTAATCGTCCAGCAACAATCCGAAATTTTGTCCAACCTGAATGATTTTATCATTGAATGTCCCGATTCCACGAGAGCAGAGGCATAAGGCAATTTAACGGTAAGATTTATAATGAAACTTAAGAGGGAGAGAGAGTTTCACTCAGGTGTTTTTATGTTAACGGAGGGACCCGGAAGCGAAAACAACAAGTTAATCTCATATAAATGAACTTGACATGAATCTTATATCGAGGCTTTTGAAATTGTATATTTACAATTATTCGATAATTCTATCCGCAATAGCAGATAATGCAAAACTCTATATTGAGACTTTTCGAAATTTACGATAAACTGCAGTTGGGAACCCTCGCATGTGGCGTGGAGCCGGCTACAGTACCCCAACTTCTTAAATCATGTGAAAACGAAATTGAACGCAGACGATGGAACATCTTCGCATTTCTCAATATTTAGAAAAGTAATGTCCATTGTCAGCAACCAGAAAAAAAACTTCATTCATGATTTTTTTAAATATGTACAAATAAACTTTTCAACCCACTATGAACATTTTGCGTGAATCATTACACTTGAGAAATTCCTTCCCCTGTTGTTGCACGATCATTGGTGGGTCGATACTGTTCGCATAGTCAATACTGCTTATATCGGGGAGATCAAAAACGATAGGAGGATCGCATTGACCTTCCACTGAAATTTGCCTTTATTGTTGCTCACTATTTGCTTAAAGGGAACGTAACCTCTCTCAATGGTCTCTTCTACGCGCAATGCTCTCTCGTTGTTTGAGAAAAGAGAAATAGTGTGCGCTATGAAGAGACCATTGAGTTAGGTTACGCTCCCTTTAAAATTATGGTTGTTTCAATTAAATACTTTTCCAGATTAAAGTGTGCACGACGATGCCAATACTAAGTCGGCCATGCAAATATCTTGAAAAAAGTAGCTTACCGCCAAGAACAGATACAGTTAGAACGAGTGAGAGGAGTTTCCACATGTTGTAGACAATATTTTGCTTGATGGAGACTAGCTTATATATGGATATTGGAGAATTTTATCGTCATTATTAGAGGCAAAAGAGAATGAAGAAATAGAAGGATCTTACATTGAAAATTGGATAGACGCAGAACAGCAGAGATTCAGACGATGCAGCATCAATAATATTAGATTAAATTCTAAATGATACTTTGAAGAGATGCACAGAGATCTTGCGAATGATTCAAGATGGTTCCATTTCTATATTGTTTGATACCAAATCGAAGAAGACGATGATTCATCAGTGAATAACATTGATAAACTTAAAGATAGAGACCCTCGAGTTTTTTCGTAACAAGACTGTTCGGGTATAATTATAGAGATTTCTCACACGAACCGAACTATTTCGAACTATTATTTCATATCTTGATGCTATTTTTGAAGCATGTTATGCGCATTGAAAGTACATTTTTTAAGGAAAATAGAGGGTGCTTCTCCAATTTGCATACCTGCCTCTCTTACTACCCATTGTCCATCACGCTAATTTCATACAAAATAATAATTCTGACCCGCGTTAATTGTTGCGGACTCAAGGGACCAACTCAAGGGCCTCCTTCTTTAATTCTCTCTGATTGTTAGAGAATTCAACAACTGAACTTTTTTTAGTATGGACGAAAAATATTCTCTTTCTGCTTTATGCATGATAATTACAGGCCTCACGAGTGAAGTTCCGAGACTTGGAAAATGTATCCTGTTGACAATACGCTTCAGGGGGAGCTGATGGTGTGGAGTGGGCGCAATCAAATCCTTGGCTGATTCTACTAAACTATTTCTAAGGAGAGGTTTGGATAAAAGATCAATGAACGTTGGAATTGGTAATATTCGAATCCTGCTTTTTCGGATAAAATTTCATGATTGCGTAATTCCATTAGAAAAGATTTCCATGATTTGGATCAGCTCTTGATCTCAGTCCGTGACTCTTTTTGGTAGACTTTAAAGTTTTAGTTTCCGATGCCTTCGACAGCGTTAAAAGTACAACCAATTAAATTATTCTCCGATAATGGAGGCAATAATGGCGCGCTAAGTGTGGGAAGTTGGAAGTTGTAACCTTGCTCCTACTGCAAATATAAAAAAATATCGCTGAATCACTTGTCGTTGCTTATTCGAGCTATAGAGGTACAATCTTTGTGTGATGTCTCTTCATTTTACTATTTCGCTTATAATTAGCTCTGACAACCAGAACGCTTGCTTACGGAGACGATCTTTTGAGAAATTGTTGAAAAATTGTTTCTCTAGCACTTTCGAAGCACTATGAAATAGCACTACCAATGAAGAGATCTTTTCGCTTCTTACAAGATATTGTTCTTTTTTTTTAGAAATTTGGCGATGAACAAAACTCCCAGTCTTTACGATATGCATCCTTTTGCACCGAGCTACTTCATGGCAGCGGTGAGGAATCTAATTACTATGTCACCAGGTTAGTTATGTTTTTTCTATGATCTAATTGTAAATGTATCCAAATAAACTTAAAACCGCAAGCTATTTTAAATTTAATCGATAAATCGCAATGTCATCGCTAAATTTATACAAACTTTTTCCAGGACTGATTGCAGTTTTAGTGCTCTTGTCGATTCTAAGAAGGAAGCGACGCATGTTCAAACAATACAAGGTTGATGAGTCTGTTTATTTTAAAATATGACCATATTTTTGAAAAAAGATCATACTGAGTTATCTTCAAACCAAACTCTTCACAAACTATAGCATAACTTACCACAGCACTGTAATATATTTCTTTTTTTTCTTTTTTTGCAGCTTTTATCAATGAAGTTTAATGAACCTTATCCTTTATTTCTACATTTTCAGCTGACCGTTGTTTTTCTAACCTTTGGCGGATTCTCGCTGGCCATCCCAATCCTATCGTTCAATCTTTTCATGGTCTTCGTCATACCGCAAAAGTAATAAATTTAAAAAAAAGGATTTTTCAATTGATAATTATAGGCCGGAATTCCTGATTTCGACGGTGGCGTGTTCGTTGATCAAACAATTCTGTGCAGCGACTATGAACAGCACATTCTCGATATCTTGCGTAGGTTGCTCCAATGCATGTTCTTTATCGTCATTGAACCAGCTTTGAACCAAGCTGGTTACGTACCGTTCTGAGTGGGTCAAATTTGCGCTTGGAACTGCTCAAAATAAACGCGCCACGAAAATTTTAACATAAACTAAATCGATAACTATGATCCATCGGAGAACTCATGAAAATCAATATTTCGGACGAAAAAACCGATAAACTATGATTATCAAAAAAAATGTTTCTTCATTCGTCCGCATTGGATATTGCAAGTAATTTTCAGATATTCTGTAATTTATGTTTTAATCAATGTTTATACATATTATGAATTAATTTTTATTTTTTTTTGCGAAAAAAATACATCGTTTGGTAATAATCGCCGTTGAATGGTCAGAATGATTTTGAATGGCTCTGACGAATCATGATCCAATGATCTTTCGATGTACGATATAACAAAAAAACCAAAAAAATGACAGTCGATCACCTACTTCATTTTATGTGGGCTCATAAAGTCTAACTACTAAAAGCAAAAATGAAAAAAATCTCGATTTAATGTAATGAGAAAGCTTTAGGCCATCGCTCTATTACGTTATGCGCTTGTTCTTCATGGAAAAGAGTTGAAATTCGGCCATCTCGTATTCTTCTACTTCGCGATCTCTGGACCTCTAGTATGTGGTGGTATATCTATTTGTTCATTTAATTTTCTTTATACCTAATGCAGCGGAAAGTTGAAAACTCTAAAGCACATTTTATCTACGTTCGCAGATTTTTTTTAAAAACACCAAAAGATTTTGAAACAACCAATATATTTATTACAAGAGTGCATAACACACAATATAGTTACAAATATTACATTAATTTATATTTCAGTACATCTATTTCGTTCTCGCTTTTTTTGTTGGAACGATAAGAAAAAACGATGAGTGCCCATATTTCATCGAAATCGAGTGGTACCTGCGCCCTGTGGTAAGTTTTCTGATTTCCCCGTGCTCTCACATAAAACTTCATCCACAATGTTGTATTTCAAAGAGATATCTGAATCACAGACTATAAATCTAAACCACTATGTCGTAGAAGCCCGAACAAATTCCGTTATCAAGGAAAGTAGTTTCCCTAGATAAATTGCAATATCGTGAGGTTGCGTTATAGCCGGAATAAAGTGTGACCAAGTTCAGCTCCGCAAGAATCTAACAAGAATTAATTTGATAGAGATGCTTTCTACTCTTGAAAGAATGGCATCAAAATGTTAATGATGTGGATATTTTTTAAACAAGGAAACAAGATAATGTTCTCTTTGCTTTCACTATAAATATAGTTGTCTACATTCGTCGGGACTCATTGTCAGTACAAAAAGATACTGAACCGAACAAAACTAACTTGATTGTGGTTCAAAAGAAACTCTTTCATTTCCAGTTCTACTTCGGCTACTTGGCATTGGTGATAATTGTAACAGACTACTGCAACATCCGAGTTCTGGCGTTTCTCGTTGCGCACAGGCGAAAGTTGAGAGGGCATGGTAAGTGCGAGAGCTCAAATTATCTCAACTTTAGAGCTTAAAGGAAGTTAGAGAGATGTTGCATACTGCAATATCCTTCACTTACAGGAATATCCGCAAATGAACAGTTCTCCCGCAAGGATCGAGACCAATTCCATCTAGCCGTTGGCTTGCTGGTTCAATCCTTCACTGTTACCTGTACATTTGGATCGACTATACTCTTCATGTTGCTGTTTTCGTATGGTCAGTTTCCTAGCAATTATAATAATTAATAAATAAAAAATATATGCATTGAAAGATAGATAAATTATTTTACACAGTGGGGCACGAATACATACGATGCTACACCGATGGTATCAAAGTTGATTGGTGCAATCTTGATACGAAACTGTAAGAAGAATATTGTTTGCAGGTATCGCTGTTCCTGATTGGTTGTCAACCATAACCAACACCCTCTCATCGATTTCTACTCTTCTCAATCCGTTCTCAGCAGCTATCTTCATTCGACCATTCAGAAGGGAAATGCTGCGATCTATCGTTTGCTCGAAAGTGAGAATACCAGATCTGTATTCGTTACAGCTTTAGCAATATCTGTAATATGTTGATTGAAAAGAGATACTTGCTGATTTTTGTCGTTTTCATAGCTCAAAGGCACCCCATCAACTCTGACAACTCTCTCTCTCTCTCTCTCTCTCTCTCTCTCTCTCTCTCTCTCTCTCTCTCTCTCTCTCTCTCTCTCTCTCTCTCTCTCTCTCTCTCTCTCTCTCTCTCTCTCTCTCTGTGTGGCATCCCTCTCGCAGGCATAGAAAGCGATAGAGTATTGACAGAGCGAAGATCTTCAAATTTACTCGGGTATGCCTTTAAATTGACCGAAACCTTTGTCATCTGCCTCTTCTACGCTCTTTCATTGTTATAGAACAGTGAAATAGTGTGCGCAATGAAGAGACCATTGAGAGAGGTCACTCTCCCTTTGATAATAAGAGGCATTGTGACCAGCCAAAACGATTGGTAAACGAAATTTACAGCCGAAGATCAATATAGTATTTCCCTCAATCAAGTCATTTCAAGTCAGATATATCCCATCCCCGATGTGTTCTATTGAAAGAATACATATTATTATTATTATTTCAGGCCCTCACCACGGAGATCATGGGTCCGGAAACAATGCCCACAACACTTACTGTGGTTAGAATGAAAACGACGATCTCAGCGACTTAACTGTACTTATTATCAAGTTAACTTAACTTATTGATATAACTTTCTTTAAATTTTAAATGTTTTTTAATGATTTTTTAAATATAAAATGGACTTATTTTAGTTGTGCATTCTGTTGTTCATACTTCATTACTTTTTGTGACATTCAGATGTCTAGACACTAATAGTCAATACTTGAAGTAATGTTAAAGTGCCATTGAAGTAAAATGCATTTATTGACCAGATAAATTGATAAATCATCAACATAGTGTACATGTGCAACGAAATAAGAATATTTACAACGAATCAATAAAACGAATTATATTTACAATGTTAATACTAGGATTATGTACATGAACAAATTCCTGAGCATGCTGCCTAATTGATAAAACGTTTACGAAAGATCTTGGTGATTGTCAGATCACTGGTGGTTTGCATTGGTAGAATTCACAACCGGTTGGAAATATGAGATCGCAGTATTGGCCTACCTGTAAATAATAAAATAATTTTAAAAATTGATAAAAAATATAATCCTCTCATCAGTTAAAACAAGTGTTCCAAAGAGTGTGTCTCGATCTGCGCCCAAAAGTCTGGTGAACGTTTAGTTTTAAAACTGGTGATTCCGTTCCTCAAGGTCCCTTTTCCTCTACGTCAGTTGTTTACGTAATTCGATATGCCCGTGAATAACGA
This sequence comes from Parapristionchus giblindavisi, assembly GCA_943737045.1. NCBI lineage: Eukaryota > Metazoa > Nematoda > Chromadorea > Rhabditida > Diplogasteridae > Parapristionchus > Parapristionchus giblindavisi. The sequence continues at coordinate 464,597 of CALSFV010000214.1, read as the reverse complement.
ACGATAGACTCACCTATGGTTCATCTTGAAGAGACAGCGAAGAAGATGCACTGCTCTGTCTTCTCAAAGTGACCGTGGCCTCCGAGCGAAGAATCAACTGATTCCGCTCAATTCCAAGGATCATGCGACATTCGGATGTCTGGAATAGGTCAAAATTTATATTATTATTATTTCTCGGGTCGCTTCTGTATTTGCTGTCGCACCTGCCACGGGTGTATCAAATACCCGTGGCAGTAATTAAATGAAATAAACAAAAAAATGAAACGTTTGCACGCTGAGTCCCTTTAATCTCCCGAACTCTGAACTCCTCACCTGAAAGTCCGTGGTGACTTCCTCCTCGTTCACAATGATCTCCTTGTCACATGTTTCCTCCATCTCTTCTTCTCCATTGATCATTCTCCATCGTGCCAGTTGTTCTTCGAGATCCACCGGAGGGACGTCACCAAAGTGCAGATGCACCTTTAGTGTTATCATTAGGGATCAGTTAGAATTTGCAGTTGTATACTTTGATCGGGAGGTCATGGGTTAAAACTTGTGAGATAAAGATACTGAAAGAATAAGAGATATGCACCTAGAGATTGGGTGATAGATAATCAGAATCAGACAGAGTTGGGTACAGAAAAAAGCATCTTTCATATTTGTGATGTCTCACTCTCAGTGAAGGAAATGAATACAATAAGTTTCTATTGTGTTTTAAATTTCTGGCACATTTAATACCTCAATGTCACCCAACCGTCCGCCCCCAATGCTCGACGCTTGAATGTACAAAACCCTCGCACCCTCGCCGTATACTTCGAAGTCCATCTGTAATAAAATGTTGCTTGATCTAGCCTGTGGTTTTCAGGGAACTGATCTTGTATATCTTGATAGGTTAGTGAACTTTACTATTCACATAGTGGCCGAAACAATGAACTACGGTTAACTGATACCCAATTGAATCAGAACATTAGCATGTAAGTTACGATATATTACAATTTCATCTTCGATTTTATTATACCTGAACGCTCTCTTCCACCGCGTGATCGCTAGCCTGCCAGCCAGCAAGGAACCAGCCTTGGTGTTCTTTACGGCACACAGCAGCAGTGCCTGATGGAGAAGAAAATGTGTTTACAGCAGAATTTCATACGCGAAATTGATTTTGTATATATTGTACTCAAAAGTTGCGAAAATAAAGAGGCTATTATCTTCTAAACAAGTTAACACGGATCTCCTGTAAGAATGAAAGAAGCCAACCGACAGTTTTTAAACTTTTCTCACCGATTTGGATGAGATTTATATAATTGACCATAGTGAGGTAAAGGAGAAGGCCTAGGCACTTGATTTCGCCAAATTTGCATTTTTATCGATTTTTGATCTTCCACTTCTGGCAGCCATATCTCACTCAATTTTTGACCTGTCGATGTGCTGGAGGAGATTCGAGTGTCGAATAAAGCTGGAAGAGCACCGACTGCATGCGAAGAGAGGGGAAGAGGGTGTCAGTCTCATGACAGGGCAGGATTGGAGAACTCAAAGAGCAATGTTTCGTTGTGAATCGATTACATTTCACAACAATTGCCAGTGAAAAAACTGATTTTCTTGAATATCTTGAATACGGTAAAATTTCATGACTTGTACTACTAAGTCATTTTTGTAGAGCTCGTCGAGAGCTTTCGATTACTATGCTGCTATGCTGCTATGCTTGCGAATTTGCATGAAAATGAGGAGAGGTGAGATAAGAAATGTATTTTTGAATGAAAATAGCGCTAAGTTCGGCTCTCTCTGAGGATCGATATGGCTTGTCGTGAGTTATGACTGAAGAAATATGTACGTACCTCAATTCGAGGATGGGGAATCAGAATCGCGAATAAAAATCGTATACTTTGTGGAAATGTTTTGAGAAAATTAGCATTTTGTACTCAAAAAATCAGTTTTTTGAAGAAAACAGGTAGAAGATCGCATTTTTGTACGTATCCTTTCTTGAGTATCATCTAGATTAGTTCATTTCGAATCGATTGGAAAAAAATTTTTTGTTGTAGGTCAAAAATTGAGTGAGATATGGCTGCCAGAAGTGGAAGATCAAAAAATCGATAAAAATGCAAATTTGGCGAAATCAAGTGCCTATGCCTTCTCCTTTACCTCACTATGGTCAATCATATAAATCTCATCCAAATCGGTGAGAAAAGTTTAAAAACTGTCGGGAAAAGGTCTCATTTTCCTACGTTTTTACAAGAGACTCGTGTTAAAGAGGATGGAGGAGATTTATTGATTAAACGACTGGTATACAGAGAATTGTTTTCTCAATACTAAATGTTTACCATCACGTAGAAGCTTGGCCGACACGAGGATGTCCCCATCAGTATCGGGCATACGATAGGCACGAACAGTGAGTGACACACGAGGATGGAAAATATCCAGCATCCAACCGGGAACGCCTATCTGTAAATTTGTTAATATTTGTTAAAATACAGTTTCAAACTGTTTTTTTAATCATATATGTTTAGGGACAGTTTGCGTTTGGGAATTCATAATCTCGCTAAAGCTTTGAAACTATTGTATCAACGCTTTTTGTTTAAGATTTTTCTCTAGTTATTATACAAATTCAGTGTGTTTGCAACATTTTAAAAGAAATTGTTTTTATTGTAATTTTGCAATTATTAAAAAAATATTTCTTAAATATTAAATTTATATTTAAATTAACTAAATATTACCTTTTCCAGCTCCAATGTGTACTCAAGCGTGCCGCGTTTGCCCTCACAAGGTTCATAGACGTTCACCGAGTCCAATCGTAGTCTACCCTTAGCGTCCACATGTCGATCCAGATGAGTGGCTGAGAGGGATTCAACGACGGATGTACCGAAGCTGAATATTGCATTTATGGTTTAATTACCCAAGTTTGGGGTAATTTTCTCACGGATGATGGGTTGAACATCCGAAACACGTCTGACCGATAAACTAGATGACCCAGCTCTTCATAACCTATGGCATAACCAAGCACAACCCTAACATGCTACCCACACTATGAAGATAACGCAGTACCTTATTCAATTGTACACCCTATTCAATTACATTTATTGTTTATTTCAATATTTCTGACTCATTCCTTTTGAGCAAAATTTTCGAACAAGCGTAAAAGGTTTTGATGTGTCACGAGGTTTTTAAAACGTTGAATTCTTACAATAAAGCGTCTATATGGCGCAGCTGTTTTCTTTTGTCACTTTTCAGTGGCAATAAGCACACACTCGTGACCTATCGCACATTTCTCACAGCACATGTTCTTGAAACATTTTTAAATGAGAGAATTAAATGTGAAGAGTATCATGAAAAAAATGATGTAATGTAATATCTTAAAACTATATAAACATGCAAAAGGCACATCATGACCTAATTTTACTCTCCACTCTGGCAATGCTCCCTCGCAGATAAAAAAGCGAGAGAGCATTGCCAGAGTTTCAAATTAGCTCGCGGTGTGCTTTAAAGGCTTTTAAAACGCACCTTCCAACATCGCTTGCAAAGGGATCATGGTGATAGAGCGATAGATAGTCGACGGTGAAACACGACGAAGTGTCGATGATTTCAGAAACGAACATGGGAGGCATCGACACTCGCGTCTTCTTGCACAGATTCTTGTACGATGAGTCCTCAAAGATGGACGAGAACGACTGGCACACCTTTAAAGGCAACATGAGTCATCCAAGTTATCTTAACCATACAAATACTCTAACTCTTGTGCAGAACAAGATAATTGAAAACTGGGTTCAAATTAGCTATTTTAAAATTTGTTCATGAAAGTTTAATCGTTTCAAGTACGAAACTCAGAAATAATGTAATTAAATCAACGCCTAAATATGAGCACAACAAAAAAACCAAAGAACACTTCTTCAGAGCACCGTACCAGTCCAAAAGGGTGAAACTAAAACAAACACGAAAAAGGGCTCTTTATACTATGCTTTTGGACAGGTCCGGTGTTCTGAAGTAGAGCATAAAAATAAAGGTAAAAATCATGACAAACATTTCTGAGCGTCCTCACAGTCTCCACATCCGCATGCAGTCCGACCTCCGCCCATAATTCAAGGGGAAGTTGACGCATCGATGATGAATCCATCCGATGAAGTGAGAGACAATGGGAAATCGAGAGAGCCTCTCTCTAACCACAGTGACTATCAAAGGAAATGCCGATATATATTGAAAACTTGGTTCGGCTTTATGGGTCCGAGATAAGGGGATGCGATGATGAAGCGGAAATTTGTCCTAATAAGAACAGGAATGGCTCAACCCGCTGGGTTAACACTGGGGGTTAGAGTATCGTTGATGAAGGATTGGGGAATAATGATATGTGAGTAGAAATCGACGCCTATCGTCTTGTTGCTCTTAGAGGTCGATTAGACGCATAGTGCACAGTGCGGTCTGGAAGGGCATAAGTTACACTCGTAGATGAGAACAGAGATAACACGAGTTGAGGCGAGATTAGAGAGCGAACAAGTCATGAGAGATGTAATGTGAAGATAGACAAGGGCGCTAAATGCAAAAAAATAATTATCACATGCCTAGCAGTGATGCACTGCAGATCTTCGTGTGCTTTGAATAACGGTTAACCGTTTACTTTACTTTTTTTTATAAATGAGATGGTTTTGTTTAAATATCACTATAGTAATTATGTGTTCTCTATCAAAGCGTAATGCGATCAAAAATCGTTGAATGGCAATGCGGTAGATCGTTGCATGATTATGCGCATAACAGAGAGAGGCTGTGGCAAAAAAGAGACGCATAGAGAGTGAATCAAACAGAGCGTGTCGCGCCTTGTCAAAGTGTACTACTATACTTTTCTATGAAGAGTCAACTATTCAGGGAGAGGAAAGCGAGAGAGAGAGAGCGAGAGCGAGAGGGAGAGAGAGATGTAGAGCGATCAAGAAAGGATGATATAGCCATGGATATAGCCATAGAGATAGAGATCCATAGATTGATGTTCAACCGGGATGTAGTGGCAAACATGTGAGGGATAGAAGAGAGATCCTGTGAAAACACTAACAACAATATAGAGTACACTATTTTAATTCATTGTTATTTTGAATATTAAAGGAAACGCCCCGATCTAATTTGAAACACTACGCTCTGGCAAAAGCTCTCGCTTTTTCTTTGTCTACGGGAGAGCGTCTCCAGAGTAAAGTTAGCTTGGGGTGTGTCTTTAAGATGAAATGTGACGAGATATTTATGACTACTAATGGAAGAACATGATCATTAACATATTTATTTGAAACAATTGTGACAGGTGCGACAAGAATTACTGAAGTGAAAGGTGAAGTAATAATAATAATAACAGTAAGGCTATGTAGAAAGATCATATAGAAGCAGTACTTGCGTGCAAAAACAAAGGTACTGATGCGCAGTACAACAACAACACAGGAGAAGAGAGATGGTGGGAGAGAGCGAAGAACGACGAGAGAATGAGAGAGACGAGGTGAGATAAAGCCAGAGGGAACAAGAGGAGGGAGTAGTTGGTAAGGAGAGAGAGAACAAAAGAGAGATAGAGAGAGAGAGAGATAGAGAGAGAGAGAGAGAGAGAGAGAGAGAGATAGAGAGAGAGAGATAGAGAGAGAGAGAGAGAGAGAGAGAGAGAGGGAGAGAGAGAGAGAGAGAGAGAGAGAGAGAGAGAGAGAGAGAGAGAGAGAGAGATTGAAAGAGAGAATGATTGAGAGGAGACAGAGATTTAGAGGGAAACGAGATATTCCAAAAAGAGATATTCAGTAGCAACAATCCTGGGACAGTGGTTAACGATCCATTGGGGATAAAGATATATAGTCTACTAGAGAAAGAGATAGAAGCAGGGTAGAGAGACATAAGGGAAGAATGATGGATATAGGGTTAGAGTGAGATAGAGATAGAGGACAGCAGAGAGACAGAGATCTACAGGAAAACAGACAGGTATCCAGATGGGATGAATGATTGGGAGGGAGAAAGAGAGAGATTGAGAGAGAGAGAGATACAGAAAAGAGGGGAAGATATTGGGAAAACGTGAGAAGGATGAGTGATGAGAAATTGTAGACAATACCAAGTGGTACAGCTGAGTCGATGACGATGATTCGTGACTTAGCTACAAGCCAACGATTTAAAGGCACATCCCAATCATATCCCGAGCTAATTTGAAACACTCCTCTGACAATGTTCTCTCGGATTCTTTGATTACGAGAGAGCGTCGTCAGAGCGGAAAGTAAAATTTGCTCGAGGTGTACCTTTAAACTTTAGTTACTACCCATTTTAGAAAAGTGTTTCTTGTTTACTGATAAGCAGTTGTGATTCACAGTTGATGTTACGAATGAATTGTCACTGTGTATAGAGTGGTCATGACTTGACTATGATTTATAATACTTCGCGATGATAAAGGAAAGATACAAGGTGCGCGGTGATCGTTTGTTGAAAAACTCCCCAAAACAAATACTGTCAAAACATAAAATAATTTTGGCCAACTAATCTGTAGGTCAGGGTTTCCTTTATATTCTTTTTTACGATGTATGATAAATAAATAAATAAATAAATATTCATCTTTACGATGTATGGTCGACGATGATGTATAAATAAATATTGGTCGAGAAGAGTGTTTCGATACAAATGATCTGGTGGAAGAGAAAAAAATACAAATGATCTTGTGAAGTGAAAGAGCGTAGTACAAGAGTTGTCCAGAGTCCGAAGGATGAACGCGAGAGAGAGAGAGACGGAGAGAGATAGCTCACGTGAAAACAGCTGACTGCCCCGAGTGATACGAGTGACGATGGATGGAGAGAAATAGAGAAAGATAGAGAGAGGGAGAAAGAGAAAAAGAGAGCTAGAGACATACAACTAGAGAGAACTAGAGAGATGATGTAGACAGTGGAAGATAGATAGAATACTGAGAGATACAGAGAAAGAAACAAAGAAAACGAGAACGAAGAACGACAATGATAAGAAGTGAGTGTCGGACTCCGAGACAGGGAAGTCGCACTTTTGCACTTTGATTTTCTCAGTTTATTTCCTTCAAATATCAATTTTTACGGATATATTAAGTTAAAAGATCTATTGATAGATCAACAATATTTATCCACAATGCTATGATGCAGAGCTGATCGGTTACTGATCAATATCTGTATGTATTACACTACCGCTCAGTTGAACTACATAAAGGCGTCCGCCGCGACATGATTCATGTTGCCTCATGTCGCCTTTTTCTTAAAGATTAAAAAATAATTCATTAGTTATCATCGTTGTATCATCAGATAAGATTAAGCATACCGCAGAAACGAAAAAAACTGATTGACTCCGGACAAAGTAATTAAAGGATCATGGCTGGCAGATGTGCTACTGTAATCCTTTCAAATCCGAATTTCCCTCACTTTCTATTGACCCTTCGAAATCCAGGCAAATTTACATACTAGAATCTCTCTTTCAGCGAAGATTTGCATCGGGGTGGAAGATTGTGTACGAAAATAAAATCGATTTATTAGTCACAAAATACATAAGTATGAATATGTCTTAATGGAGTCGTGATATAGCAAAGGCTGGCGGATTCGGAAAGAAGTCGGTCATGTTTCTCTTTTCCGGCTCTGGATCCGGCCCCTCTGGGTCCTTATCATCGGTCACTTCGACTTCCGCTTCTGGTATTGAATCATCCGAATCGGGCACGACCGGGTCGTTATGGGTACTGATCGATGTGTCGGTATCGTCATCGGGTAAAGGGACGGATCCGGATTCAGTGTTGCTGTCCGGATCGGTCACAACCTCGGTTTGGTCCTCATTCTCGGATTCGGAATCAGGTACGGTCAGCGGGTCTTTGTATGCGATCCGCACTGTGGTGTGGTAGACCACGTTTCCGTCGGCGTCTTCAATAGCTGTGGATTCGATGTCTGGTGTGTCCTCAGCGACGCCTGGTGTGATATCGAAGACTTCGGCCCATGTCGACGAATTTTTGACACCTGTAATTTTTTTTCTGTATTATGTTTTCCAAAGATTCATGGAAATTTCTATTGAACATGTATCGTTTTTTTTTACTAGAGGTGTGCGCCGTGGTGTGTGATTTGGTCTACGGAGAGTGGTCATACCAGTAGAACACCATAACGTGCGCGGCGGGGTCCGAGAGTAAACAGTACTGGAACTCCGAGAGTAAACAGTACTGGAATAATTGCTATTTGGCTTATATCCAACCAAACATTATGATTTCAAGCCCATCCTGGGGTTGTTTACGAACGGAAGAGGTGCGCGGTAGAGGGGGTGGCGTCGGCATTTCGATCAGCATTTCATGAGCGGACATGGTTAGGTAAAAGTTGGTAAAAGTTGTGTACTATGGAGTAGTTAGAACTATCCACTTCTTGGTCAGTACTTAGGATACTAATGCGCTAGAGCTTGCTGCGATTATGAAATTAGGGATATATCTTATTATTGGCATACGCCTACTCAATCCGAAAGAGAAGTCAATGAATGCGCAGAATAAGTTTTTTTTTCAAGAGTGACATTTTGATGCCCATATCTACAGCAAAAATACGCACTTTGCACCTATTTATACTCCACAATTTTAGCACAACAAAAATTACGATTGTTAATGAGCCTCTAAAAAGTAATTGCACATACCAGGAGCGACTGATGATAGAGGTACCTCCTCAATAACGCCGCGAATGTTATCGTAAGAATCTGAAGAAAAATCTAAATGTATTGTTTTCAATATTCATTTTGAAGCGGCCACAGTATTCTGGTCCAAGCCATTTTTCTTCCAAAGCAAGACAAAGGAGAGACCATTGTATTCGAGAGAGTTTGTATGTTGAGCGGTCGTTCTTGCTTTGAAAGTCATGAGAACGCTGTACGGCAATCACGTAATTTAGAGGCCATTTTCGAATCTTATTTATTTCTAATGTATCGCTTCTAGTTTATCATCTTTTCCTCATTATATAAGAAATGATAAATATTATATATTATTAGAAATCATAACTAAAAGTGAATTTAAAAATCGATAATGGTAGATTACGTCATTCTTTTCTACACTACCGATAATTTATATAATTATTTTCAAAGAGAAAATGCGGGATACCTCCAATTTTTCCGGAACAAAATTCCAGTGATATCAGTAAAAGAGTCGTAACCGCTATCATTTCCGGAATTTGCTATCGATTCACCACTCCACTTTCATATTGTTTTTGATCGTATAGTGGGCGGAGTCATCATTCGAAAATCCGTCCTAACTCCTGTCTGTACCTTTGTAATCCTAGTCATTGTGGCGTGTTTGTGTTACATCGATGACTAGTACAGGGTATTAAGGATGTGATATGCCACTAGTGTGGCGTGGGTGTTAAAGTGAAAGGAAAAGGTGTTCATTCCAAATGAACAAACATAGACAAAAATTGGAACAATACAGTGAAGATTATTATGACCCCTGTGCAAGGACGACACGCAAATTCGTGAAGCGTTCCAAATATACTCGTTATTCAAGGCAATAGGCCAGTGCGGTTTTGAGGACCAAAATAATTTCAACAACAACCACATTATTAGTAAAGTCATCATGATACTGACACAAATAATATTTCCATTCAATGATATTTTTAGCTCCCAAGAGATGACCTTGTGTTTTACCTTTACATATGAGTAAGAGTCCACTAAAATATGTGAAATCTGGCACAGTGAAAAAATTAAAATTTGGGGATCGGGGTTCTCAAGGGGCCAAAATTTAATGTTTTCACTGTGCCGGTACTTAGTCGGTTCTTACGCAAGCGGCCTCATATAGCTTACACCTTGCGAAGTCCACACTAATAAGTCGCTCATTGTCAGTAGCAATAATTCCAGCGATCTTTTCCGCAGTGGCTTTGCGCTAAATAATGCGAATTATATTGAATTGTGTTGAAGTTAAAGGTGGACTCCCGCGAATATTTTCGTGAACAAAGTGTGCAGACAGAATCATAGCAAAAGTTATTCTACATACCGTACACTATTTATTTTATGATGATTCAGCTTATTGATCGCTAGAAACATGAATGAACCATCAGGCCCCGTGCAGGGAGAGGCGCGTTTTTTTGAAAATAGGAAAGTTCGGCAATAGGATTCGAACCCGCGACCATGCGCTTTCTAGTCAGAAGTTTTACCACTACGCTAAGGGAACGATAAGTAGTCTCCCTATCTTCTTGCATATCACTACACCCTTGCATTAGCGAGATGTAGGAAATTTGCATGATCATTCGCGGGTCTCCACCTTTAAGTCATACAAAAAAGCGAACTTGTAAAAGAGTTCTATCGAGAAACCAAAAAAAGATCATGCACAGAGGAAAAGTTTTTAAATTTCTAACATGAACAAGTTCTCTACAGCAGACGAGCAAAGAATTTTAAGTGAGTCAAAAAGTGAGAGATAATCTGATTACTTTAGTCAACAAAATTGCATGTTGCGTTGGACGATGTTTTGAATATTTTTTTACATTTCATCAAGTAGGAGGTGAATGTAGTTCACTCGTAACTTTATCTAATGCATCCAATTTAGCGCCGCATTTATTGAACGAAGTCAGCAGGGCTCATAAGGAACTTAGTTAGATCGATCGCCTTTTATAGTGTAGTCTTATATATTGTATGAACATTTCGGTAAGTTCTTATAGACAATCCATCTTTATTAAAGTTGATTTTAGCAAGATTATAATTTGGAAGATTCCATGTAAAATTATGCACCGCAATTAATTCAAATCTTTATGACGACCAATGTTTGGCAATTTTGAAAATGTTTCAGAGCACAGAAAGTCTTGTGTCTAATCGGACTGCTGCGTTGATTCTGTCCCTAATACTTTATCCACTCTGCTTGGTGAGTAATGTAACGAAATGAATTTTGTTATAACTCTCCCACTTTTTACCTTGTATAATGTGAGAAATTTTCTCTTCCTGAATTTGAAAGATTGTATTATCATCAGGCATATCGGAGGAAATGTAGTAATTGAAAATCCGATCCATGAATTTCAGGCATATCTCATCATATTGATAATATTGCATCTAGGCAAAGATGCCCAGTTTCACACTCCGTTCTATACAATTTTCAAAGCCACGGGTAATGTCACACAGTGAAAAATGGAGTAAATGAACGTATTTATTTTCATACTCACTGTACGATTACTTTCTAAAACGTCATACTATTCATAAAAAAGAACGATATAATTTTAGCGCTTCAAGGAATCCTGAACTTGGTATCGGGTGCCGCACTACAGTATTGTGTGCGAACAAGATCAAGTCATCTCGTTTTGTACGTGAGTATTGTTATTATGTTAATCTTTAATGCTATTTTTTTCAAAACTGCCAAATTCAGTAAAGCAATTATAAATGATATATTTAAATTCAAACCCCGAGCTAATTTGTAACTCTCCGCTCTGGAAATGCTCTTTTGCTCTCCTTGTCTACGAGACATACTTGACAGAGCGGTGAGTAAAACTATCGCGAGGTTTGCCTTTAAATCTCATATTTCTGTTTACCAAGATGGGACAAGTGTTATTACGTACCATAGTATTTTTGCTTGTTTCTGGCTATCATACGACCGATACCACTTACATATGTCAAACCTATAATTTGTCTGCAGTGTATCAACTACGCTTCTGGCATGAGTTACGTGCTTGGATTCTTCATTTTGGAATGCAACCGATATTCGTCATTGAACAATCAAATGGTGGAAAATGTAAATGGCTTGTATAATACTGGAGCAAGAAAGAGGCATTTGAAAAATAAGAATATATTACTTACAACATTGAATAAAAAAAATCTTGTGAGAAATAATAGCTGACGTTTCTCGATGTTACAGTCTTCTTGCTCGAGACTTTCAAAGATAAAAATTTATTTATGAAAAGTATAAGCGGTCTATTTCAGCATTGGTCATCGTGCAAGACTTGGTCGTACATATTCGTTCAAACTGCTGTAGGTTGTGCAATTTCTCTAACAGCCGTCGAATCCACTCCACTATACGCAAGCGATGGCTGCATCTATCTGCTACAACTGCAGTATTTCAAGGTCAATCATTAGTACTTTTTCAATATAAAATGGATCAAACTCAACCGAATCCAATGTTCCTTCCTGATCCGTTGAAACGACGATGGAGCTTTGGATCATGAAGAGACTATTGCAATTTTTTTCTTTTCGAACGTATTTAACAAGACCTGGTTTTTCTAGCTGCCCTCATTCTCTCACAAAGTATATCTACGAGGGAATTCAAATCTTCAAATCTGAACGTTACGAATTAGCTTGCAATAGCCATTAATTTTCTCTTGTTCAGAAACTATGCTCAATCAAGGAGTGTTGTAACACTTATCGAATACATTTTCCTAGGTGGCCAAAGTGATCGCGTCAACATTCTACATCGTTTATGTTATAGCAAGTCTGATCATAACTAAAATGACATTGACTAAGCTGGATGAGATTGAGAAGGTGTGAATCTATTTAAAGTTAAAAAAAGTTATTTTAACTATACCTCTTGAGAGATTGACCAGACTCAGAATGGATTGAGAAAGTGAGAGAGTTTCGGATAATTTAAACAAAACAATTCATTGATTAATAACAACTCATCATTTAAGGTAAATCAATGTACCAAATTATATGTTCACAAAGTTTTGATGAAGTATTCCATTGCCTGCACGTAAGTTTTTTTGATGTTTTTAAACCTTTTTGTAACTTACGTCCGGTATTATTTCACTGTGCAGATTCGTTATATTATAGATTCGCGCAATTCATCAAGTGCCTTCATCAACTTGTTTGGGGATTGGCCTCGTTTATCGATGACGATACGATGAACATGATCTGCACTCTACTGGTAGGTTCTAGAATGTTAGCCAAAAAAGCCCGCAAATTGCGAAAAATTTGATTTTAAATACTGGATTTTTATAAATAAAAAAAACAAAATTTACGTTTGCACCGTTTCTCATCAATAACAACACGTTTCAGTATTTCCCAGTAAACACGTTCTCGGTCTTTTCGGCAGTGATATTGCTGCTGTATTATTCAAAAATTGCACGTTTGCATGTGTTAAACTTCATTAGAGCAAAGGTGCCTAATACTTTTATACATAAATTAGGGAGAAATGTTTCATAAATGAGACTGCCTGATATCAACAAATTCAAGATCAGAGAAAAAATATTAAAAACAAATGAAAACAAAAATCATTTTCAGCTGCGCTTGAAGATGTTCGATAACAATGTCCCTACTCAACCACAACCACGTCCTCGGTCGAAATCTGTCGCGGTTCAATTCTCGAAGACCTCCTAACTGCAATAAACAATCACTCACATAATTTCATTTCCGTTACACCCCTTTGTGTGGTGATATCGGTCCTTGTATTTCATGGGAGAAGAAGAATATTTATAAAGGGACCGTAGAGAAGAATCCTATACAGTAAAACAATTATTGTATAGCGATAAAATAAGTGATTGCTCAGACACTCTAACATTCACATGCAGTCTAGCGTATCTCTAACGTCTTCATTCATAAATGCACCTTGTGGAACTTTGTGTTATAAAGTGAACGGGACTACATCGTTCAACATTATATGTTGCTATAGGAGATATCTATAATGTGTTATCGTTCTTAGCCCATGTAGTATTCCTCTCGTAGCTTTGTCCAATGTCAATTAAGCGCTTGATGTAAAAATTAAAGGTAAAGGTAAAAGTACATCCCGTTATTCAGCGAATACGAAGTCCTAAGATCACTGCTAGGCCATTGATAATTCGTCTGGAATATTAAAATATTTACTGATCGGAAGGAATATACTACTATACAACATAAAAAAGGATGAATAATACTTCAGTAAGAGTTTCATTTCTTGATTTTGTATTTGTTCCAACTTTTAGAATATTATAAGTCTCATTATGAATCGGAAATTCACAATAATTTCATCAATGATCATATTATATCCTCTCTGCTTGGTAAGTGCCTTTTTTTCTGAAAATTACCAATTCACATAAATATATATATATATACAGTCCCGCAGAATCGCCGCCTTAACAGGCGTCACGCCACGTCACGCGGCGTGACGCCTTGATCGCCATGCTGTTTTCTGCTCAACTGTAAGTGTTTTAGGTGTCTCAAATACGTTTTTGATAAGCTATTCGGTGATATGCATATAATGCACCTTATGAAAAGAATAGAAAATTAGTTTAAAATTAATGAAAATTAATTTTTAAAATATTCAGTGGTGTCGTGTAATACCGAAATTCTCAATTATCGATTGGGAAAATGAAGAAATACAGTAGTACACCACAAAACGGTATTGCCGTGCCATATTTTAAAAATTAATTTTCATTAATTTGAAAATAATTTTCTATTCTTTTCTCATGTGCATTATATGCATATGACCGAATAGCTTATCAAAAACGTATTTGAGACACCTAAAACACTTACAGTTGAGCAGAAAACAGCATGGCGATCAAGGCGTCACGCCGCGTGTTAAGGCGGCGATTCTGCGGGACTGTATATATATATATATATATATATATATATATATTATCAACGTACGTACGCATTAAACAAGGCACATAAATATGATGAGTGATGATAGTTTGAAGAAAAAAAACTTTATTCAATAAAACAATTATTTGCTAATGGCCCAGGGCGAGAAATCTCAAGGGTGGAAAGGAGTGATGTCTGTAAAGGTTGTAAAGGGGTCAACCTGCTAAGATCAGAAAATATTTAGATAAACTGTAAAAAGGTGTAATTCCACAATATCAATAATAAAATTTTAGGTCTATATCGCAATATTAATTATCCTGCACCTCGGAAAGGATGTGCAGTTTCACTCACCATTCTATACCATTTTCAAAGTGACAGGTCAGCAATGATACGTTATTTTCAATCTGCAAAAAGAAATATAGACGTCCCCATTTTAATTTTTGCTTTTCCTTTTCCAGCGTTACTAGGCATATTAAATACCGTTTCCGCGTCGTCTCTCCAATTTTGCGTTCAGTCTCAGGGATTACATCTCGCAATATTTGTAAGATTTCATTTTAATTTTATTTAATTGATCCACTGGGTATTGTGTTGATTGGTACGCTCATTGGTTTAACGAAACATCGGCCATAATAGTTAACGGGCGAAAGATTAATGTGAAACAGAACAGATGTTATAATGAACGCGACTTGAACGTGCACTTACGCAAAATACGGAACATTAAAATTATATGCTACATAGTGAGCATAGAATCATATACTATACAAATCATATACTATCATTTAACCCAAACTGACCAATATTTTCCGAACATGTTTTAATCTTCTGTTATCTTGACAGAAGATTAGTGCGTGTATTTACGTGAGATAACCAACACTTAACGTTTACCTGCCATTTATTTATGGTGGTACAGAAAGTTGTTGAGCAATAAAAAGGAATAACAGAATATAATACTCAAAAAGAAAACGGCTATTCATGGTATGTGATCATTTAAAATTGATGCATTGATTGATTTAAAACAATATAATGAATCTACAGTATATCAATTCGTCTTCGGGTATGAGCTACATCCTAGGATTCTTCATCATGGAATACAATCGATACTCGGCACTGAACAGTCAAATGGCAGAAAATGTAATTATCATGCTGGCAATGAAGAAATGTGACTCTTTGTAAAGATTCTTTTTGCAAATTTAGATCATATGAAGAAAAATCATAAAACGAGAAGATCATTATATTTTTTTTCGTGAAAAAAATATTATCGAGTTTTCAGACTTGGTCATCTTGCAAAACTTGCATGTTTATATTCGTTCAAATAGCCGTTGGATGTGGAATGAGTATCATTACGTTCTTTTCTTCCCCAGCATACGCTGACGACGGATGCATCTACATGCTGCAAATGGAGCATTTTCTGGTGAGTTATATGTACAGAATAGGACACTGGTCCGAAAACGATGCGTCCAAATGTGCCCCGCAGCAGAGCGTGGCGGAGCATGTGTATTATAGAATTAAAACTGTCCGAACAATACAAATTCCGCTATTTGCCGCGCAATATTCAGACTCCGCCCACTTCTTCGCGCGACATACCATTTTCTCTAGTTTTATCGAATTTTATGGCGTTTCCTCATCATTTCACAGGACTTTCAATAAAAGTAAAATTATATGCATTGAAAAAACGTTCGAAAAAACCTTAAATTTGGAGTGCGATTTTCTCAACGGTGGAGAAGTTTACTATATTCGGCATTTGGCGCGGTGTGTGCAAAACTTTTGTAATTCTATAATACAAAACACGACCGCGCTGTACTGTATAGTTTTACTTTTAATGTATATACGAACCTGTACTTGTAAATCAATAACTAAATAACTAAAATATAATATCTTAGTTCGCAAAAGTAATCGCGTCGACGTTCTACAGCCTCTACGTTGTCGCAAGTTTGATCCTAACGAAGTTGACGTTGACCAGGCTGAGCGCGATTGGAAAGGTTTCATTTTACCATTTTTTTATTTGAAAATTTTCGCATTGACCACACTCCTGGAGCAGAGCAAAATTAATTTATGGTTATTCTTGAATATTTTTCTTAAGGTGGATCGAAACACCAAACTAAATATACATAAGGTCCTACTGAAGTACTCTATAGCATGCACGTACGTATTCGGTATACCTATACCTTACATTTTTCAATTTTTCCCCGGTAGAATAAATTTGACGAATCGCTCCAGACATTCTCTCTTTGTGAGTATGTACAGTTGGGAATTCCAAATTTCGAAAAAAAACATCCATTGAATTTTTACAGATTCGCGCAGTTCACAAAATGCATTCATCAAGTCGTTTGGGGAGTTGTTACATTAATCGAAAACCAAATGATGAATGTAATTTGCTCATTTCTGGTATGCATTGGAAAACATTTATTTATTTATTTATTTTATACCCCCGTGACAGGTGCAAATACATAAATGATAGATGAAATAGTAATAATCCTTTTCCTTTCTAGCTTTTTACCTAATGATTAGGCTAATAATTTTAGTTTTTGTTATGTACTTTAATAGTCCGTATATTCAGTATTTTTTCAGTATTTCCCAACAAACATTTTCTCCGTCTTTTCGGCAGTGATATTGCTGTTGTATTATTCGAAAACCGCACGGTGGCAAGTGATCAACTTCATCAGAGTAAAGGTGAATTACAGAGTATATCTATTAAGGAAAAAAATAATCACAAAACAATTGGGAAGAACCTGCCGATAAAGATTTGATGTAAAAAAAGCGTGTACAGTGATTCTCGAAATATTCCGTTCCGGAAACATTTAAAAGTAAAAAAAACATTTGATTAATGCTCACAATTTATCAAAAAATGAGTGTCCTTCCGTGTCCAGTAAAGTAAAAAAGCTTATCTGTGTAAGTAAGTATATAATTTAGGCCGGATTCAAGACAGATGACATCATGCACAGTCGTCATCAACCTTCAAGCAATTCTCAGCCTCAACGATACCGATCGAAATCGGTCGCTGTTCATTTAACGAAGACGTTCTAATTAATTTATGTGTCAAAATAATAAATCAGTAATCGTACGTGCAGAATAAAACATACATTAGTATTAGCAAATGAAGCGGATATCATAATTCACCTTGTTTATTTTGTACTTGCTTGGAAACATGTGAATATTGAATATGCATTATCAAATAAATGACTACATAATTTATCATAAGTTTATATGTTAAATTTCATGATTTTTCGCATTCTGTTAGCTTATTCTCGAGATATCTCACCGTGATCCCAATCAATCACGAGTTTTCCTCACGCAATTTCCACTCATAATCTGTATGTGTTTCGTTTCGTGCATAAGCACGTTGATAAAATATAATATTCCTACACTCGTAATGTTGTAAATGCACCTAATGCGCCCGCTGAAGCCAATTTGTCGCTAGATGTATTGGTTGAACTCTACACTGGAACGTGCATAATCAGAACACAACTTTGCCCATTTTACACTTATGAACATCTCGGTTAGTTTTTTTGCTTCATATATTTTACTCCTCATTAGAGTTACCTATTCTGGGGAAATCGGGGCCGCAAGGATTTCTCGAACCATCGCGGGGCCCGCGATTTATTCAAATTCTGTTTTGACATGAATATTTTGGTTCAACAATTAAAAATATATAAAAAATTTAGAGTACTGACAGCCTCGTCACAAGTCACACATTCGCACTGGTGCTATCCGTGATACTTTATCCACTATGCTTGGTATGAATTCATATTTTAATGAGATGTTTGACATATGAAAGAAGTTGAAAATGCATTATTTACCAGCTTTATACAATACCGAATAAAAAATATACAATATTTTGAACTATTCAACAGGTGACAGTCTCGAAAATTTAAATGTACCAAGAAAAAAACTTTAAAAATTAGAACTGTTCAGGCATATATCATTGTGTTAATAATCCTGCACCTGGGAAAAGATGCGCAGTTTCACACCCCATTCTATACTATTTTCAAAGTGACAGGTAATGCCTTTATCATGAAGTTTGTTTTTGATTCTTTAAAGACTCTTTGATCAGCAAAAACACAACATTAGAGGTCTGATAGTGTGGAGCTTAATGTTAGTTATACCGTAGTCTGTGAATAGTTGGGTGATATCTCTGACCGATGAACTTAGTTGGGTCAGTATTGTGTAGTTGGGTCGGCCAGAGGGATGACCCAAATGTTCACAAACTGTGGAATACCTGAGCACAAGACTATCTCACCATCCACAGGTAAATTCTTCAAACATAGATGTCATTATATTAATTTTGCTATTGTTCTGTTCTAGCGCTACAAGGCATAACAAATTTGGTGTCTGCGTCATCTCTGCAATTTTGTGTTCGATCTCGAGAAATACATTTCACTATTTTTGTAAGTTTGTATTTAAATTTAATTTAGACAATAAGTGGACTTAAGACAATAGACAATAAGTGGACTTAGGACAGCATTGGACTAACAGTTCTAGCTACAGTATCGGCGTAAAGTGATGAGACGCTTTTTCATTATTTTATAACTTTTGATCCAGGAAAGCAATCAGGCTGATCTTTTGAACCGATGTACAGAATTTATCAGGGAATAGTACCATGATGTGTTGGTGTAATTATATTAGATCATTATTGTGCAGTGATGACGCTATCGAAGTACACTTTTTTGAAAATTTCCAATTCTGTAGTGAAAAGTCCACTTCTTCTGAAGCATTGTGAGAGTGGAGACATGTACTCGGGCTGCACAGGAAAAAATATCCGGAATGGATCCGACTCCGATTTCGAGCCGTAGCTTTGTTGCAAATTTGACCCCCCAAAATTTAAAACTCAGCCTCTAGATGTGCTAACGACCCGTTCTAAGCGCCAAAATGATGCTAGTGGTAAGCGATGTTTATTTCCGGATTATGGTGATCATAGCTCTCATTCGCCCTCAGGGAATGAAAAACAAAATTTTTTGGAAGGGCTGATTTTGAGACCCTACCGTTCAGATGGCAGGTGTTCTAAAATTCTGGTTCCTGTGTAAGCAGCTTTGCAATGTATCATATATTAATTTCCCTTATTTAGGTTTAGTTCCGATTCCTTTCAGACCCGCAGCAAAAGTTATGCTGAGGTCAACTCGTTGCGCGCTCTTACGCTTTCTCTCTCACTGCTCAAGTCCCTAGGCCTCTTTTGATGAAATCTCGTATTTTCTATGCACCAATGCATATTAGAGATGCTCGCAAAAGTTATTACACTGTTGCTAAACTTTGATCTTTGATCTTTGTATTTTGATCTTTACTCGCTGAAACCGAGTAGACCTCAACTAAACCTTTGCTGCGGGTCTGAAAGGAATCGGAACTAAACCAAAATAAGGGAAATAAATATATGATACATTGCAAAGCTGCTTGCACAGGAACCAAAATTTTAGAACACCTGCCCTCTGAACGGTAGGGTCTCAAAATCAGCCCTTCCAAAAAAATTTGTTTTTCATGCCCTGAAGGCGAATGAGAGCTATGACCAACATAATCTGGGAATAAACATCGCTTACCACTAGCATCATTTTGGCGCTTAGAACGGGTCGTTATCACATCTAGAAGCTGAGTTTTAAATTTTGGGGGTCAAATTTGCAACAAAGCTACGGCTCGAAATCGGAGTCGGATCCATTCCGGATATTTTTTCCTGTGCAGCCCGAGTACATGTCTCCACTCTCACAATGCTTCAGAAGAAGTGGACTTTTCACTACAGAATTGGAAATTTTCAAAAAAGTGTACTTCGATAGCGTCATCACTGCACAATAATGATCTAATATAATTACACCAACACATCATGGTACTATTCCCTGATAAATTCTGTACATCGGTTCAGAAGATCAGCCTGATTGCTTTCCTGGATCAAAAGTTATAAAATAATGAAAAAGCGTCTCATCACTTTACGCCGATACTGTAAGTCAAAGAAACACGACTACATATAATATATTATACTATTATATATAATAGTTATCGGGTGAAAGAATAATGTGAAACATCGCAAATGTTATTATGAACTCGGTTTGAACGTGCACTTATTCAAAATAAGGAACATTATAACTAAATTATACATTATTATCATATATTCATAAAATACTATCAGTTAAACTTTACATAAACAAATAATATTCTCGCAGACTATCTGATAAAATAGTGATCGCGAGAGTCCGTAAACGAGAAATAGACTTATTGTCAGAATGTACTAAAATTATATTTAAATTCAATGGAATAAATTATTTAAAAAATTAATTTGCAGTTTATCAATTACACTACGGGTATGAGCTACGTCCTAGGATTCTTCATTATGGAATACAATCGATACTCGGCACTGAATAGTCAAATGACAGAAAATGTAATTATCTGGCTGTTTATAAAAGTTTTATAAAAGTGTACAAAAGTTTGTAAAACAAATAAAATAAAGACCAAAAACAACATAATGAAGAAAAAGTAGATATTAATATTTTCTAAAATGACCATGTTCACTTTTTAGAATTGGCCACCATACAAAACTTGCATATTCATAATCGTCCAAATAGCCGTTGGATGTGGAATTAGTCTCACCGCGATTAATTCTACTCCGGTCTACGCTAGCAACGGATGTATCTATATGTTGCAAATGCAGCATTTTCAGGTGATCTGCACACAGAGGAAAACAGTGTAACCAACAGAACATAATATCTATGAAGTGTCATATTTATCACCTTTATGCGATAACAGTAACACACAAAATGTAAAATATAACGCAGGACTTGTGGCACTGTGGGTCACACTTTTTTCTGTGTTTATCTGGTGTTATTGTTTGTTTGTAAGGCGTAACTATGAGACTTTAACACTGTATTTAGGGAGATCTTCGAAGAGCATTTCAATATTTCATATTTCAATTTGTTTTTTTTTTTTCAATTGATCTATTCGAATCCATAATTAATGAAATTTGTCTAAAAATGTCATAATTGTATAACTTTTGATAGTTGCTACGCATTTAAAATGTTTTAAGTGATCACGCAGCGATTGATAACAAATATCACATTTGAGCTCTCAAAAATAATGGCGTCGACGTTCTACCTGCTCTATGTTGTCGCGAGTTTGATCCTGACAAAGTTGACGCTGGCCAAGCTGAACGAGATACGCAAGGTTGATTTTTTTGAAATTTTTAAACATTTTAAATTCTCCGCACTGACCACACTCTCTCACTTTTCCAGAGTAAAGCAAAAGCAGTTTATGATAAATTTCTGGTTATCCTATAATAGTTTAGAATATTATTAACTATCTTTTTAAGGTTGAGGCAAACACCAAACTACATGTTCACAAGGTGCTTCTCAAGTATTCCATTGCATGCACGTAAGCTTTCAATTTGCATTATTTACATGTTAGAATATTAGGTTGGTTAAAAAGAATGGGACATTTTCTGGTCCAACTTGTTCATCCATCTCCCGAATCCCAATTGTGGACCATCGCGAGAAATTTGAGGCAAAATATTTTGGTAGGGCGAGCTTGAGGTCGTTCCGGACTTTCTAAACTACCCAATAATTTTGACAAAATTGCTCTGGTCTCACTCTCTATTTGCTAGTGTAGTCAGACCTGAGAAAAAAATCCATGCAGCTTAATTGATTTTATATTTTTACAGGTTTGCGCAGTTCACTAAATGCATTCATCAAATGCTTTGGGGTGTTTCATCATTCATTGAAAACGATCTGATGAATGCTGTGTGCACATTTCTGGTATGCATGAGGAAAACATCTCAAACAATTCAATTTTAAAAATTAACTGAAATGAATTGACTAATATCGACTGAATTACTACACACTTTTGAGTTGACCCCCTCTTTTCTCCACAGTTTTCGATGCCTCTTGGGTAGGACATCCCAGATCCAGAGTAGTAAGCATGGTAGATCAAACGTCTCTCCAGGAGCTCACGTCAAAGTTCGTCGTTGAGGCTCCTTCTGATGTGATTTTCACGGCTCACAGTAGAGCTATGAAAAAGATTCCAACAGGTGAAATGTGTATTTTCTCGAGTTTCAGATACAAATGTGAAAATGCAACCTTTTTTAATTTTTCGTTCCCTAAGGAACTGATCGCGTTCCATAGTCTCGGGAAAGATTTTTGTAAAGGCTCAATGGATAGAGCTCGTTCACAGCTTTCATTTAAGCTCTTGAGAGACGATTTTCATGGGGATTTGGCTGAATTACGCCCAAAAAACTGCATTTAAATGCTGGTAGATCACTAATAGTCGTTTTGATCTACTCGCCATTGTCGGCTCCTTGACAAGATTACATGTAATATAAGTTAGAACTTGTTGATGATCAATCTGACGTCGAGTCGCTCACCCAAGGTCGCTCTGCTCTCGCTGCAGCCAAACAAGCGAAAGGAGTCCCTTCCGATGGTTCCTGGAACAGATTGACCGATGAATACTGTAGATATGTGAGAATGTTCCAGTTCGGACCAGTGAATGAGCATCCAAGATGGGTACGTCGAATGGGATGGATTCAGTCCAACGAAAATTCGCTCTGGAATTCTTCGAGAAACATCGATCACTTTGCTATAGAGCCAGATAGTCATAACTTGAATATATATTCAGTATTCATCGGTCAATCAATACCAGGAACTATCAGAAGTTACTCCTTTCGCTGGTTTGGCTGCAGCGAGATCAAAACTAACATAAGCGAGCGACTCGACGTCAGAATAATCCTCAGCCCATTTTCCCGTGTGTCCTGTCAAGGTGCCGACAATGTCGAGTAGATCAAAGCGATTATTAGTGATCTACCACCATTTAAATACAGTTTTTTGGACGTAATTCAGCCAAATCCCCATGAAAATCGTCTCTCAAGAGCTTAAATGAAAGCTATGAACGAGCTCTATCGATTGAGCCTTTAAAAAATCTTTCCCGGGACTATGGAACGCGATCAATTCTTTAGGGAACGAAAAATTAAGAAGTTGCATTTTCAAATTTTTATCTGAAAGTACTCGAGAAAATACACATTTCATCTGTTGGAAACTTTTTCATAGCTCTACAGTGAGCCTTGAAAATCGCATCGGAAGGAGCCTCAACGACGAACTTGGACGTGAGCTCCTGGAGAGACGTTTGATCTACCATCCTTACTACTCTGGATCTGGGATGTCCTACCCAAAGGGGATCAAAAACTGTGGAGAAAAGAATTCTTAGGGAAAATGCCTGATATAAATTTTTGAAAAAAATAATCTAGTGAAAAAGGCAGGGCGAATATTATGTATACCTTAACATTAGATATATCTTTCAGTATTTTCCGACCAACATTTTCTCAGTCTTTTCGGCAGTGATATTGCTGCTGTATTATTCGAAAATCGCTCGATGGCAAGTGATCAACTTCATCAGAGTAAAGGTGTTTTTCATAGTATATCGAATATGGAAAAAAAGTAATGTAAAATGGAAAGAAGCTATCGTTTGCCACACATTAAAAAACGCGTGCAATTACTCTTCAAATTATTTCAGCATATAAAAATATAACTCCTGTAATTGTTTTAGGCCGGATTCAAAGCAAAGGATACCTTACACAATCGCCATCAGCCTTCAAGCAATTCTCATCAAAATCGATCTCGATCGAAATCGGTCGCTGTTCATTTATCGAGAATAACCTAATTAATGTCTGTTTCATAATAATAATAAACCAATAATCGTACGTGCAGGCACACATGCAAAACACACATTAGTATCAGTAAATGAAGCGGATAACATAATTCATCATAGGTTAATATGTTGAACTTGATGATTTGTCGCATTCTCTTTGCCCTTAATAATAATCATGATAATAACATCATAATAATAGTCTTAATAAAACATGAACTTTAATATTATTAAACAAATAATATGTTACCCTTAATGATCTTTTGAATTCTCCATCTCTTCGCTCACTCGTAGTGTTGTAAATTTATCTAATGTGCTCGCTAAGTTCAATTAGGCGTTAGACATTCTGGGTGAACTCCTTTCTGGAATGAGCACAGTCGGAACAGAAGTCTTCCAGGTTACAATTATGAACATTTCGGTAAGATTTTTTTGTTCCATTTTGGGATTTTTTTACTTCTCGTTTATTCCAAAAGAGTTTTAAAGGGAGAGTGACCTCACTCAATGGTCTTTTCGAAGCGCAATGCTCTCTCTTTGTTAGAGAATAGAGAAATAGTGTGCACAATGAAGAGATCATTGAGTGAGGTCACCCTACCTTTAACAGATTTGCACTGTCATGATATTTTAATTTGATAATTTTTTTTAAATGAGCGCCAAAATGCGATTTTTTAGAGTACTGACAGTCTCATTTCAAGTCACACATTCGGACTGGTTCTATCTGCGACACTTTATCCACTGTGTGCGGTACGAATTCATATTTGAAATAGATCTATTAGAGTTATTCAACGAAAAAGAATATGAAATAAGTTGTAAACGTATTATTTGCCTGCTATATGCATATATTACAAAAAAAAACAATATTTAGGAGGGTCATGATAGAAAATAAATCGATTGAATAATACGTGAGAGTTTAATGTCGCGAAATTTTAATTTTCACAGAAAAAAAAGTTTTTAGGCATATATTGCTGTGTTAATAATCTTGCACTTGGGAAAAGATGTGCAGTTTCACTCACCATTCTACACTATTTTTAAAGTGACAGGTAATTACGCCACCTACGATGTTTTGTTAATGATTCTTTAATCAGAAAAAAAAAACTAATTCTACTGTGTTCTGTGTCTTGTGTTCTACTAAAGTATGATGTACATAGTTTCTGAAGAGTGGGGTCATCTAGTTTATCATAGCGAAGATCCAACTCTTCACAAAATATGGCATTACTAACCACAACAGGATAACACCATTCACGCTCTGAAAGTGACGTTCTTCACATATTGAGGTCGCGATTTTAACTTTGCTATTTTTCCGTTCCAGCGTTACAAGGCATATTAAATTTGGTGTCCGCGTCATCTCTTCAATTTTGTATTCAGTCTCGAGGACTTCATTTCACCATATCTGTAAGCTTGTATTTGAATTTAATTGATTCATTGAAGTATTCTTTTGCTCTAAAAGTTCTTCCTTGTCCAATAAAACATCGACTACTACTAGTAATAATAATATTTACGACTACATATATAATAACATAATAGTTGTATAATATAATAGTTTACGGATGAAAAAATAATGTGAAACAGCGCAGATAATATTATGAACGCGGTTTCAACGAGCACTTACGCAAAATACGGAACATTAAAAATATATACTATACAATGATCGTATGATCATGCAATACTATCAGATAAACATTATCAAACAAGCAATATTCTCGGTGATATTTAAAAGTGACTGGCAAAGTTATTGTGGTATTATTTTATACAGTTCCATTGAATGATTATTTTATATATTTTTAAATATTCTTTTTACAATTTTACTAATTTGCAGATTATCAATTACGCTTCGGGCATGAGCTACGTCCTAGGATTCTTCATCATGGAATACAATCGATACTCAGCAATGAACAGTCAGATGGCAGAAAATGTAACTATCTCACTGGTTGTAAAGTAAAACAAAAAGAAAACAAAGTCTAATGCTATACTTAAAGTCACTTATAGAACATTGTCGACCAAAGTCACTTATTGATTCTATATAAGGTGATGACATAAGTAACGCTAGTATTTTTGTCATCTTTGACAAAAATATGTTTATCTACTCCAAAAGGAGAAAATTAAAAGTTTACAATGATTTATATTTATTTCCGATAAAAATATGTTTTCAGACTTGGGGTCCGTCCAATCTGTCACTTTCGATCGAAAGTTCAGAAGAAAGTTCGCATCTTTCTAGCGAGAGTTCAGAAGAAAGATGCGAACTTTCCTCGCAACTTTCGTCGCAAGTCCTCTTACCCCTCTCTGGATAAAGGGGCTTATATACTTGTAATAAAGAGTTCGGCATACCCCAGACGGGTTTGGTGTGTGACTAAACTAACGAGTGGAGGGCGGAGCTCCGCCGGTTCTAACAACTATCAAGTTAACTCATTATTTAAGCCATCATAACCTACCGTAATCCACCTACCGTAACCTACAGTAACCCAGTTCATTGGGTCAAATTGATTGCGACGGGTCAGATAATTGACTAATTGCAAATTACCGTTACCGAGACCTTTTTGTTGATGATTATACGTTATTCTTTGTGTTTTTTCGCGTTTTATAGATATTTCATGCCAACACAAAACATTTCTTTAAAATTACTGTATGAACAAAGTAATAAATCGAACCAAAAAGTATGAAAACGAGACAATGACAAGCACTACAAGTACAAATATAATAGATGAGAGGGAGAAACATGTTATGTAGAAAGCAATAATTGGGTGAAAGAACAAATGAATAACGAGGAGTGAGTGAGATTACGGTGGGTAGTCGATCAATATACAATTATTGATCGATTGATGAATGGGAAAATGGGCGTCCGGTCGCAGCATATGAAGCGTGACATCATCATCCTAGCGTGAATTGATCAATAGGTATAAAACCGAATGCATAAAAATCAATCAATAAATAGATAGACTATGACAAAAAACAATCGTCTGGTATGTACAGAAGAATCGTCACATGGCTGGGGCTCATACAAAGAAATAATCTGTCGAGCTACGAATCAATCAATCAATAAAAGGGGCTAACGTAAACCAAAATCAGGGTGGGATCGTTGTGACAATCAATCTATTGTGGGACTACCGTATACCAAAATCAGGGGGGGGGACGTTGTGAGAGTGAGAGTGTCTCTACATGATGACTTCCCTCTGTGGTACGCTGGCCGAGATGGCCTTGTTGAAATAGAGCTCATCTTTGACGACGACGTCATCGCCCAGCACCGACGAGCCATCCATGCGCACCCAGGAACCTGAAAAAGACAACTCAGTTTGAGATTGCGGGAGCTCCTTAGTTACTATCATTGAGCCGCCGTGCACGACAGAATATGTAGTCACAAGTAAATAAATCAATAAAGACATCAATCTATCAATCAATAATTAAATAAGTAAATCAATCAATATTGGCACTTACAACATCCGGTCCAATCACCCAACCCTCGCCGATGACTGCGGTCGGGTCGACGAGCACGTTGCCCTTGATGTGTTCGCCTCAAACATTTATTATTATTATTATTATTATTGTCATAGTAAATGTTATGTCCTTAGGCACAACTCGTGTAGCAGAATAGAGACTTTATCGGAGAGAGAATTAACAGTGCAACGTGAGATAAACTAATAGAAGTGAGCTGGGAAGCGAAACCGCAGCTTTATATAGGGGGCGCGTGACCGCGTAGGCAATCAAGGGGTTCAACGGGTCAACGGTTGTACGCTAGGCCAGACTACAATAACTAGGTGGCGTACATATCAGTAAAGGAGCGAGTGACGTCATCAAAGTGGATTATCGATTGGCTATTGAGCCACTCTGACTAATCGATATCGACGGACATACTTCAAAAGACTTATCTAACAGATATATATCCCATCCCCCGGGTGATTTTTGAGAAAATGGGGTGGGTCGGATGCTAAAATCGGATGGGTCTTGACGCTAGCGACAATACCGCCCACGTATGATTACAGTACAGCCAATACTACGGCAATAAATCAATTAATCGATATTACAATCGATACTTACCAGATACAGCGAGCGTCTTGGCTGAGTCTCCCTCGGTGAGAATGAGCGTGCACAGATGAGAGTTCTTGGTTCAGGCGTCGTTGGCGTCCTCGAGCTTGGGGATGCCCTACAAAGATGCGGTAATCATTTAATCAATAATTTCAGAAAAAAATCAATAAATTAATAATGCAGAAAATCAATCAATGAATCAACTAATCGACCAATCTGCTCCCACCTTCATCTTGCTCGTCTTCTTGCTGTTGCACTTCTTGTCCACAATCTCCATCTGCTTGAAGCGCACCCACGAGAGAGTCCACAATGTCGCACACTTGAGCCTTGAACATACATTTTAGGTCAATCCTCACAATGAGAGGATTGACCCACTATATACGCCTCATTTTCATGGTCGACCCACTATATAAGGCTCATTTTTTTATGTGAAAGATTACAATTTAAGCGAAAAATAACGATTTTCTAAATCGACCCACCTTTCTAAACCTTCTACTACTCTACTTCTAACTTTCTAAACCATGAATCGAATCGAATCGATAAATAAAATACAGTGAGGACACCGAAAAAGTATGGCCTTGAACAAGTACGGTAGGTCAGTCGCATAAATCGTTAACCAAACTACAGAATACAAAGTACCTGTTTGGCAAACTTGTCCGAGATCTCACTCTTCGAATAGAGGGTCATGGTCTCCTTGGTCTGCGAGTCGAAGGTGGGGTTCTCAATGAGAGAATTCACGAAGACACACATGTGATTCTTCACCTGTAAATGATCAATCGATAATGTGAATCCATCAATCAATAAATCGTCAAAATGATCAGAAACATACTTGGAAAGGCTTGACTTGTACCGAACTCTTGCCAACCTTCTTCTTGATCGTATCAATTAGCTTCTGGACCATTTGATCGGCAACATAGTCAACGTGTCGACCACCCTGAATCGGCATTATTCATTGATTAATTGCTCATCATTTTGAAGGAATAAATTATTATTATTATTATATTATTTTGGCATACCTTGATAGTGGCGATGGAATTAACGAACGAGACTTGCTGGAAGCCCTTGTCGAATACGGTAAGAGCCACCTCCCAACGATCACTCACCTACAATGATGGATAATCAATATTGATCGATATGAGGATATTGTAGAGCAAAGCTAAGAATCGAGAATAGGATAGGTAGTCCAACAAGGTGTGTCTCAGGTCTCGGTAATTCACAGCACTGCACATCGCTGCGCAGTTTATCAAATAAGATCGTTGTGTAGGTTTGTTTTATGGCATCATAGACAGCACGTCGGCTACCGTAACCCTCACAATCAATAAATATTTCAAATCAATCAATACCTGTTCATAGCACACTTTCAGCGGCTCGCCCTGTCCATCAACCTCATTCTTCGTGTACTGCTCAACGTACTGATTGAAGCCAGTTACCTGTACATCATTACTGTGATTACGGTATCTCGGAATTACGGTAACTTACAGGAATGAGCTTGTTATTCAGGTAGACCTTGACTCCGCGAGCAGCACCAGCGATATCGTAGGCACGACTGAAAAATAAATATTTTTTTTAAAATTTAAAAAAATAAACTAATTTACGATCTTACCGATACATGTGAGCAGTGATATCATCATCCAGCTCGGACATCTTGAATTTCTTCAAATCAGGCTTGAAGATTACCTAAACCAATATGGAGATTAGAGAAATCAATCAATAATGGATCAATAAATCGATAAGTACCTTAGTGTAGTCATCACCGGAAGTAGCTTTCACTTCGGCATCCTCATCCTTGGTCATATTGTTCTTCCAGGTCTGTAAACGAACAAATCAATAAAGCCGTAGAATATATTTTGAAGAATCGATCGATTCTGTAGATCATGATACATTATCGATTACCTGTTTGAAAGCCTTCTTGTAATCCTTGCTGCTGGTTTCGAGAGTGAATTCAGTGGAGAAGATATTACACAGCTTAGCTCCGTATCCGTTACAACCACCCGTAATTGGACGATGTGAGCAGCGTACCAAAGATCAGCTCGGGTACGTACATGTTTTCAACCTCAAATCAATCAATAATTGTTATGATATCGATCGATACAAGTCATCGTACCTTGTTTTCCCTCTGCACGATCTTTATACTTGCTGGAGCCGCGGATCTCATCGATTTCGGCCTGGACCTCTTCACTGAGGGCGAGGGACTCAGCGGGACGGAGGTTGTTCAAGTTGAGAAGAACATAGGCGAGATGTGGGAGGACTGTGATGCAAATAGCGCTGAGGGCAGAACGACCGAACATCATGCTGAAATTTTGGAGTATTGAATCGAACGGTCGGCTTAAAATACATCACCAATCAATAAGTTATTATTACTACGAAAGAGGAAAGATATACACGCATTTTTATCACAACTGTGCTATTCGTGTATGCTTACAACTGGGAGAGAACTACAGGCAGAAGGTTCGGGATTGGCGCAGACATAGAGATAGAGGGATGATAACGATTTGATAGTTTCACGCCTGTTATAAGGTATAGTAAAACAACAACAACATAGATCGCTCTAAATAGGGCCGCTCACTGTCTCGGTAATCCAGACATACGGAGGGCAATGGGTACGAACTCTTTTTTCATATCGGATTCGGGCGATTCGTGTCCGTATCCGTGAAAAAGTATGAGCGCCAGTCTTTTTTCACGGATACGGACAGAGAGGAACTTAGAGCGCTAGAGAGAGGGAAGGAGGTGAGAGAGTGTGTGAAATTGAGAGAGTGAAAAGGGAAGCGGTGAAAACAAGTGTAAATAAGAAACTAATGAGAAAATAAGCTAACCAGAAGAAATATATAGTGGAACTACACAACAGAAATGTAATCAGAGCATTGGGAAAGTCAAATGAACAGTGGATTTTAAAAATAAGGGTAAAAAAGAGTAAGAGAGAAAGAGAGTGAAATGCGCGCACCCTATCGCGAGAAAGAGAGTGAGACAGAGAGAAGAGTGAGACAGAGAGGAGAGTGAGACAGAGAGGAGAGTAAGACAGAGAGGAGAGGGTATTTCACAAGAAGCGTGTCGCGAGAAGGACAAAGAGGAGAGTGAGGCAGAGAGGACAGTGAGGCAGCGAGGACAGTGAGGCACAGAGGAGAGTGAGACAGAGAGGAGAGTAAGACAGAGAGGAGAGTGTATTTCACAACAAGCGTGTACAAGAGTATGCAATTGATACAAGAAAGCGTAAAAATTAAAAATAATAAGACTACCTGACGACTGTAGCTGCCCGAGGACGGCATATTCAACACAAAGATGCATCTTGAGAAGTAGTTGAGGTTGTCGACGAGCTTGACGTGACGAGCGGTCTTGGTTGGGAGAGCCGATACGTCGTCGCTGGTCGTCGCGAACCCATCTTGAGTAACCTAAATTCATCCTGTTACGGATAAATGCGATCGGAAAGCGGAAAGAACGGAAAGAGTGAAAGAACAGTGAACTGGTAAAGTCGTGCGCGCGGTCGCGACGCGTGTGTTTCCCCCCGCTGTTCGAACATGTTTTTCAGCTGCTCCGCGCTCTCAAAAAATTCGGACGAGTGTGACTGAGAATGCACACGATTTCCTGTGCAGTTTTCGTGTAAATAATAAGTGTTTTCTCAAAAAATATTTATAAATTGTTGAACACACTTTCATGGAGAGTCGAGTAACCACAATTTAACCATCACACTATCACTTTTGTAAATTAAACTTTCGACGCAACTTTATGTAAAGCTCCGTTTACTTTTTCTGCTCCTCTTCAAATGCACACTCTCTCGCCTGCTCTAACCGACCTCGCTAGAAAGTTCGCATCTTTCGACGCATCTTTTCGTCGCAACTTTCGACGCAACTTTCGATCGAAAGTTGTTAGAGAGTACTAGAGAGTGTGTATTTCGAGAGATTTAGAGAAAACTTGCGTCGAAAGTTGCGTCGAAAGTTGCGATCTTTCTTTGCAACTTTCTTCGCATCTTTTTTGACAGATTGGACGGACCCTTGGTCATCATGCAAAACTTGTATATTTATAATCGTTCAAATAGCCGTTGGATGTGGAATAAGTCTCACTGCGATCAATTCCACGCCACTCCCCGCTAGCAACGGGTGCATCTACATGCTGAAAATGCAGGAATTTTTGGTCATTTATTTGGCTTCATTGGTTGCTGGAAGGCCTAGAATTGATGTTCACTGAAAGACATTTGCAATTGTGTTTGGGGACACTCTGTTTAATGAGCACTGGTGAATAATAACCGAAAGGATGATAACCATTTTCAAACTTTGTCTATTCATTGTCGCTTGTCTCTCTGCAAGTGGAGATCATACAGTCGGATTTTTTTAAAATTTATTTTTCAATCGATTTCTTCGTTTTCAGCAGACGAAGATTCAATCCATATTCTCTGAAAATTCGTAAAAAGAATTGCCCTTTCACAAATTCTGAGTTTTAATTCAAAATCATCATGAATGGAACAAATTTTCCGTAATCATGCAGGGATTGATAACAAATATCATATTTTAGCTCGCAAAAATAATTGCGTCAGCGTTCTACAGCCTCTATATTGTCGCAAGTTTGATCCTGACGAAGTTGACGCTGACCAGGCTGAGCGCGATTGGCAAGGTTCCATTTTTAACATATTTGTTTCAAAATTTGAAGGGTCATGTTGGTTTATTTTTGAATAGTCTTAAAGATTACTTACCAACTTCCTTTTTAAGGTTGACCAAAACACCAAATTACACGTTCACAAGGTGCTACTGAAGTATTCTATAGCATGTACGTAAGTATTATATTCTTTTAATTTTCAATTTTGACGGGTATAATAATTTGTAACTATCCTATCTAAGAATTTCAAATGAAACAGATGTACATTGTACTTTTACAGGTTCGCGCAATTCACAAAATGCATTCATCAAGTGCTTTGGGGAGTTGCAACAATAATAGAAAGCGATAAGATGAATGCGATTTGTTCAATTCTGGTATGAATCAGAAAAAAAAACATTTATTTGTTTATTTATTTGATACAACTGGGACAGGTGTGAGACCCTACTGACAATGAAGTGATAGGTTGAAATAATATTAATAATAATCTAATATGCCTGCATATTTGAATAAATATTATAAGGATACCGAGTGTTATGTGTTCTTTAATAGGACCATAATAATTTTC
Source organism: Parapristionchus giblindavisi (assembly GCA_943737045.1). Taxonomy (NCBI): domain Eukaryota; kingdom Metazoa; phylum Nematoda; class Chromadorea; order Rhabditida; family Diplogasteridae; genus Parapristionchus; species Parapristionchus giblindavisi. The sequence goes on along the minus strand of CALSFV010000214.1, from coordinate 431,449 downwards.
AGTATTTCCCGACAAACATTTTCTCCGTCTTTTCGTCAGTGATATTGCTGCTTTATTATTCGAAATCCGCACGGTGGCATGTGATAAACTTCATAAGAGTAAAGGCGCGTTTCAGATTATATCAAATATGAAAAAATGAGAAAAAAATGGAAAAAAGCTATCGATTCCGATGCTGACATATAAAAAACGTGTGCAATTACTCTTCAAATTATTCTAGCATATAAAAAATAACTCCTGCAATTGTTTAGGCCGGATTCAAAGCAAAGGATCTCTTACACAATCGTCATCAGCCTTCAAGCAATTCTCATCAGAATCGATCTCGATCGAAATCGGTCGCTGTTCATTTCTCGAGGACAACCTAACTAATATCTGTTTCATATTAATAAATCAGTAATCGTGCTATGTTGAATGTTGTAAATTTATCAAATGGGTTCGCTAAAGCCAATATGGCGCTATATTTAATGTGTGAACTGTAAACTGAAATGTGCATAACAGAAAAGAACATAAGTTTTCCTGGTTATACTTAAAGGGAGCTTAACCTCACTCAATGGTCTCTTCGACGCGCAATGCTCTCTCATTGTTAGAGAACAGAAAAATAGTGTGCGCAATGAAGAGAACATTGAGTGAGGTAACGCTCCCTTTATGAACATTTCCATAACAATTTTTTTGCTTCGTGGTTGAAGTCATCTTATCCCAAACCGTTCCGTTTCAAATGCTGCTGGAAGGACATGCACCAATGCTGATCATTTATGTGTAGTTTACCCTGTATATATCTTCATTCACCGTGTTCTTTTCGAATGATAAAGCTCTGAAATGTTGATAAAACAATGAAAATGAAGTTGAGGAAGTTTGTAAAAATCAGCAAAATAATAATGATCGTAACGGGAATCGTATGGGAGTGCTAGCGTAATGCACTCCAGGTTGAGCCGCCGAGGCACTCTACGTTGCTTTTTAACCCTAAGTACCCATATGGGTCCCTTTCAGAATTGTTTCCGTCTCGACTGGTGTTTTGTTTTCCTTGTGAGCAGTATACCATCCTGTGGCCGTATGCAAGAACAACTGGAAAACCGTTTTCCGGGAAAATGTGACGTCATTAGCGTAGGCGGAGGATTTTTGGAAAACGCCTCCGCCTACGCTAATGACGTCACATTTTCCCGGAAAACGGTTCTTGCATACGGCCACTGATCTTAATTTTTTCCCGTTTTTCTACCTTGCCTCCAATTAGATTTCACTGTGCAGATTCGTTCAATTTATCAAATGCCATATTCAACTTGTTTGGGAATTGCCTTCGTTTATCGATGACGATACAATGGATATGATCTACACTCTACTGGTATTCCTCAGAATGTCTTCCAAGTACGCCAGAAAGGAAAATACTGTAAATCATTGGTTATTGTCGGAACAGAAGATAAACGATTCCTCTAACACTCTTGCTCATTGACACCTGACGTTTAGTCGTCTGACGTTTAGTCGTTGTCTAGCGTATCTCTAAAAATATCATTGATAAATACACCCTGAGAAATTTGTGTTTTAAGGTGATCGGGATGAAATACACCGTTGAACAAAACTATTAGATATTGCCATGGGAGATGTTTCTGATGTGTTTCCGCTCTTAGCCCATGTAGTAATTCGCTCGTAACTTTGTCTAATGGGCTCCCCATTTGGTGTCTGATTTAAAGGCAAGTCCTGCGTATTATAGTAATTCGCTTGTCCAATGTAAATTTGCGGTCCGTCCAATCTGTCAAACTTTTTTTCCGCTCTTTCGTTCGAAATTTTCTCTAAATCCCGTGCTCTCTGACTATTTCGATCGACATTTGCGAGAAAAAAACTGCGACGTAAATTCGAACGATTTTGCGATGTCGGTTAGAAAAGGCGAGACGTGTTCGTTGTGAAGATGAAATGTTCAAGTAAACGGACTTTACACAAAATTCGATAGAAAGGCATTAAGAGGTTTAGAGAAACTTCCAATGGAAAGTTCGACAAACTTTAGAACGGAAAACAAAAAAGTTTGACAGCTTGAACGGACCCTTACAAAGAAATACCGTTATTCAAGGCACACGAAGTCTTGCGGGTGACCACTGAAAGTACAGTGATAGTTCTTCTGATAAATTGAAAGAATCAATTATCGGAGGGAGCACAGTAATACAAATGAATAATACTTCAGTAAGCATATTGTCTTGATTTTGTATTAGGATGTAACATAAGTCTTTGTGCTTTTTGAAGTACACATTCAAATTAAATTATCTTCCTTTGTCGACGACAATGAGAAGTAATTTATTCGCTGTTATGATCGACGAGTCCTTGCTGTAATCCAGCCACACCGTGGGATCCCTACTTGTGGAAGGACTTGGATTATTGTTCAAGCTGTTAGGCCAACCAAATTTCGATACCTTCTTTGCTACTAACAACTTTTCACTTTTACTAACTTTAACTTTTCTACTAACTTTTCGTTTACGAAAGCAAGTTCGACGCTTTAACTAAAGCAGCAACCCGAGAGAGTAAGGTCCGGACAGTAAAAGTGACATGTGGTATACGCCAGACAAATTTTGCTGTCTTAGCATAACGGGTTTTATTTGGTCAGTTCAAAAGGAGCCGTTCGAAGAAACATTTCACCCTGCCACGGACACTGTGTCTATGGCTTCAAATCGTGTAGTTGTTTACAATAAAGGTCCCTGATTATACCAGTAACCTCAACAATACGCATGCAATACATTGGTCCCTTTCACACTTATTCTAAACTAGAGCATCTCCATTTTCTAATGTTTGCAGGTTTAATGATCGTTTTTAGTTTCTCTAATTTCTCTGACTTTAATGCACTCTGGCTGTATTGCGGTTGATCCATCTTTTCAATCTACATTGTTAACTCAGGCGCTTGTTCTTTTAAGAAAAATATAAAAAAAGAGGTAACGGTCTCACTTCGCGATGTTATTGAATTTCCCGGCTAATGATAACACTTTTTGGCCTTTTCAAGAGTCCTTATTTCTATTGAAATAGTGAGCGCGTATGATCCAAGTGTGGCTGACATTTAACGAGTGGTATCAAATGGATCGCTCTCCTTTAGAGGCAGCTGGCATCCAAAATTTCTATTCGAAACAGTTAAAATAGTTGATCTCATGTTGATAAGCTCAAAGAACTATTCAGAAATATGTATTTGAAATTTAGAAAAGACGCTCTGGTAAGAATTTGGATTACTGTAGCCTGCTCCACACCACGGGCGAGGGTTCCGAACTACAGTATGCTAACTCCATCGAAAAGCTCAATATAGCCCATTATTGAGTTTTATTCTTCATAATTCCCCACTGCGGATAGAATTATCATCAAAATATTCAATTTCATATCCAAAGAGTTGGTGTGGCAATTAGGAAAAGGCTCTCGCTATCTGGAGCAGGCTGTGGTTTTTTTTAAGTGCGCCGTTCTCCTTAGCAGAGAATTCTTATGATATAAGACGTATATATTTCGAAACAGAATTTCAAGCTCTTTTTATATGAGATCAACTTGTTTTTCGTTTCCCGGTCCCTAAAAGGAGTGTGCAACGAAAAAAATTACCTGACAATGACAATAACTTATTTTATTCTATTTGATACGCTGAAAATTTTTTATATAAAAATCCAATTATTGACCGTTAAGCAGAAAAGAAATTACAAAAAAAGAATGAAAATTCGCCGAACGCTGTAAGCTTGCCTGAGACGTTCTCTAATTACCACGTACCACAGACCTCGATTCCATTGATTGATTAAGCCAAAAAAATAGTTGGCCTCGTTTTATTTTTATTTATTTATTTTCTTTTGACCTGTTTTTTTTCTTTTAATTTTTTTTTCTTTTGCATTGGTTGTGACACGGAAAACCACTTACTCTTTTTGTTGAAAAAATTCGTGATTATACTCAATTTCCGAGTAAATCTAAAATAACTCTTCAGCATGGATCGCTAGACAACACTAATAATTAATAATAATAATTTATCCACGCCCGAGGCGCAACGAAACATGTGTTAATTTAAAGAGGAAAAGAACATAATATTGGCGTCACATGCATTCACGATAGAGTTGGCTATTCGGGGGTTGCGGGCCCGCAATAGATTTGTCTTTTTATTGCTAATGATTGCGGGCCCGCAGTGCGGTGTAAAATCATTGCGGGCCCGCAAACTTGGAGAGAGGGGAGGGGGAGCGATTGCGGGCCCGCAACGAGAGAACGAAGGAAAGTGAAGAGAACATAGAAGAACGACCGATCACAAAAAGTAGAGGGTAGGAATAAAGTAGTCGTTGCGGGCCCGCAATGCTATTGCGGGCCCGCAATCACTCCCCCTCCTCTCCTTTCGAGGTTGCGGGCCCGCAATGATTTTTACAGAGCATTGCGGGCCCGCAATGCGTGTGCGTTATTGCCAACCCTAATTCACGACATAACACTCTTCTTATAGATGCAAGTCTTTATTTGTCTGTATATGCCATTTATTCATTCCTTTCAATCATATAGACTGTATTCAAGCATAATTTTCGTAAACATTTATAAATATTTATCAAATTGAATTATAGTGAACAAGCGCGAACTACGTTCGCGCCTGAAGAAAGTTTTGCGCATATGTATCTCAACTGGTCAGATTTTGCACCTGTATTATGTAAAATAGATCACTCGAAGAGAAAAAGTAGTAAAGTCAGTTCGCGTTCATGTGGAGTTGCGCAAGGAAGTACCAAGCACGGATTTTTTATCGCAAGTTTGAGAAATAAAGTCAGTTTACGTTGAGATGGTGCGGTAGGCGGGTTACGGTAGCTGAGAATATTCTAGAAAAGTCTATCCCATCGAGTTACACAAGTATGGACCAAGAACGGAACTTTTATAGCTTTTTTTATAATTTTGAAAATGAAGTCAGTTCACTATGGAAAAATCAGTTTGCAATTCTTGGTTACTGTAATATACCAAGAAATGTTTTTTTGGCAATTTTCTCAGAATTTTGAAATGTGACCCCGGTTTTTTAGTTGCTTAATCTCCTTATATCAGTCTTGAAGTTACTATCAAAAATGAGGACCCTAACTGTCCAGGAAAGTATAAAGCTCTTCAGTATAAGTAAGGTATTGACAGTATACAATACGCTTCTTTAATTAGTACGAGACTATCCAGCAACAGCTAAAATAAATTTCTATGTTTAGAGAAAGGGAGTCCAAGCGAGATAGTACGTAGATCAGAGAGGGCGCGAGAAGGGAAGGGAGGGAAAGGGTGGTTGATCGATGGAATGCTTCTGCCTTTTACCAGCTAATATCAAGGAAATTTCACAAGTACATTTTATACGGACTATATGTATAATAATAAATTATTCATCATCTTATCTTCCACCTTATTTTTAGATGATGAATTTGTAATCTGTAAATAGATAAACAATTAATATAAACGTTAGCTTATAACATCGCACACATATTTCACACGTAATACCACATAATAGAGACAAAAATAAAGACAACAGCTCAGGTGTTTTATTCCATGCATGATCACGGATACAAGTAAAATCGTGCATCTGTATCATAGACGGTGGATCTTAAAAGATCATGTACGACCTTACCATGATCTTGCATAGAATGATTATAATCTCAGAATTTAAAAAAAAATTCCATGCATGATCATGACATCAACTGCACAAATTATCCGTGATGATGCATTCAAACACCTGAAAGATTGCTATCACTGAGAACCTAAGGCTAAAACGATAGTCAAACGACTTATCGAGTCGTACAGAACATATCACGATAACGAAGATAAGTTCTTTCATAGAGTGAACAAGTAAACCATAAATAGTTAATAAATCAGCAAATTTAAAAATGTACCAACAGCAATTAATCGTCAACGTTATATGTACTCTAACTCTATAAATAACAATAGTAATTTAATTTAATTTAATTTAATTTATTATACATCAAAAATATGCGACAAGATTTGAAGAACATGTATATGAGAGAATGTGGGGCAAAACGAGAGGGGTGGATAAGGGGAATAGAGGGGAAGTGCAGCTCTTAAATAGACTCAGTGTATCAAAGATCAAACGGCGATCAATGATAGGTTAGGTTGGCAAGGCCTAGCGGTGGAGTGGTCCGCTGATTCAATATATATCGGATTGATTCGAGAGTCTAGTATGAGGGCACTAAATTGTGATTCCTAATTTATCAATGAGACCTTGGGAGGAAAGCAATTTTACTTTGATAACGGGGGTGCTACACGATATAGTAGAGGAATCAATAATACAACATAATTTAAGCAGAAAACGAGCAGCTCTAACAGAGAAAGATAATTAAGAAATATATCAATGAAAGCAAGTGACAATGTTAGTGAAATCCGTACGAGTTCTTGCAGTAATCTGTAATGTAATGTACGAAAAATAATGTTTTGTGCACATTTTTGTCAAGGTGTAACACGCTTAAATCTAGTGTTATTGATAGACTGCTACTTAGAGAACACAATAACAGTCACAAGAATTTAATACTAGCCTTATACCACGGATATTCACTTATTTAACAGTAACAGTAACTGCTCTTTTATATAATTCAGGTAAATTGAAAAAAAAAGAGTCCTACCATTCTTCCACTATTCCATAAGTTTAAAGTACGGCATACTAACTATAAACAGAATCATGAATTGACCAACAAAATGAAAGCAAATAAGTATACAGTTAGGGAAAACTCAGGTAATTCGATAAAAATCTGATGAGTTTGACGAACTTAGCTTGAAGGGACTGAAACCTTGGTCAACGGTCTCTTCAATGGTCTACATTCTTTCGTTGTTAGAGAACAGAGAAATAGTGCCCTCAATGAAGAGGCCATTGAGAGAGATCACACTCCCTTTAAGTTCGTCAAACTCATGCAAGCACATGGCCGTATTCTAGAGAATATAGACGAGTGGGCGTCTCAACCCTCATTCTCTAGTCAGTGACATACGATTATACTAAAAAATACAAAACAACGAACGTTAACAGCTAAAACGTAATTCAGAGCAAGATCTTACAGGGCAAAATATGCGCTGTAAGATCTTGTAAACCAATCAATTCACAAAACCATATTTTCTTTTTTTGGTTTCCGCTGGTTATTTAGCACGCTCAAGAAATGATTTTTTGAATTGAAAAATAAAATATTTAGAATACATTATTTCCTTCATATATCCTCAAGACTGAGTCAATATAAATCAAAAAAATATTTAAAATATTATTCAGTTCGTTTCCTACATCCTTTAAAGAAGGAAACCCTTGAGTTGGCATGACTGACTCCCGTAACGATTAACATGGGATAGAATGTTAATATTGTATGAACATTACCGTAAGTGACAATAGGAAAGTGAGAGAGTCAAGTATGCAAATCTGATAGGCACTCTCCAATCCACTCTACTTGCCTGAAAAGTTGTACTTTCAATGCGCATAACAAGCTTCAAGCATATCATCACGCAATATGAAATATGTCGTTCGGATCGTGTGATAAATCTCTATCATTCTACCCGAACAGTCTTGTTAGGCGGTGTTACACTTTTCAAAACGTGCACACGACGTAACGACGGAGACGCGGCGGATGGGGTTACGGCGTGCGCACGTTTTGAAAATGTAACACCATGAAAAAACTCGAGGGTAATCCATCTTTAAGACTAGATGCACAAATCAAAGTTCCGACGTGGCCATTCCACTCTTTTATAATATATTTTCCGATTATAAATTTATGTCAGCAATTAGTCAGCGTGGTTGGATGGGGCATATGTGGGGTACCCCTTAACCTAGTAGTTGTTTGTTTTTGGTTTTACTCATGCGAAAGACAGCCGGGAATAAATTGGACATTAGAACTTGATTTTCACTTTGGACAAACATGCGAGGCATGCTAATCATTTAAGGGAAGTCTGATTCGATGGTTTATGCAGAAGGCGACAATAGTTAGTGATATGCACCAGTGCAGAGAGCTCCGTTCAAAACGAAGCGAGAAACAAAAGTGCAAACACAACACTACCAAATGCACAAAGACTTATGTTACAACCAAATAGGTGTACCAACATTTAGAATATTGCAAGTCTCCTCTCAAATCGGAAATTCACAATCATTTTGTCAATGATTACATTATATCCTCTCTGCTTGGTAAGCGCCTTTTATATTTGTATATATATATATATATATATATATATATATATATATATATATATATATATATATATATATATATACTGTTTCATGTTTTAAGGATTGTATATTTCATTTAGATACACAGTATCTAAATAAAATATCGTGGTGTGCATATAACATATTTCATATGGCGATAAGACATTTCGGAAAACAATGGGAAAATAACAAATGGGGAAGGCCAAATGGGAAAAGCCAAGTGGGAAAACGCTCTTTGGGAAAGTCAATCTTCTCCGAGATAAAACTTTCCGAGATGTATTTCTCCCAGTTGGATTTTTCGAAATGTAATTTTCCGAAAATTTGTCTCCCAAAATCCCTAATTTTTCCGAAATGTCTTATCACCTTTCATATCGTATCGATAATATTATTATAGAATTTGTTGAACATAATGGTGCATCGACAACATTTTGAACGACCATCATCAAAACTCAGAGTATTATCGTATTGTACAATATCAAAAATCAAATTTCAGGCATATATCGCTATATTGATTATCTTGCACCTCGGGAAGGATGAGCAGTTTCATTCACCATTCTATACCCTCTTCAAAGTGACAGGTGAGATCAGCAATGACGTGTTATTTTTAATCAGCAAAAAAAGGAAATATTGAGGTCCATATGATAATTTTTTCTCATTTCAGCATTACAAAGCATATTAAGTACTGTGTCCGCGACGTCTCTTCAATTTTGTATTCAGTCTCGAGGATTACATCTCGCTGTACTTGTAGGATTTTATTTTGATTTAAAGAAGTGGGCCCTTTTCGTGACTAAACTGACCAGGCAGAACTATAGATCACATCTCCCTGAATACAAAAAAAAATTCTCTTAAATTTTAGATACCCTGTAATACCGTAAAACCGGGATTAAAGTTCATTGATGTCCAGGGTTCATTGATGTTTTTTATGTCACGATCAAACCTTCAAACTTGTCTGTCTGGGTATCTCATTATAGATCGACTTTAGGCTCTCATTTATCTTTGCTCGCGCGCTCTTATGTGCCCTTGTACGGACGGTGTGCTTCTGAATCAACATTCCGAACTCGTAAAACTCGATGATACATAGCTCTAGTCAAAAGCGTTCGAATGGCGTGCAGCCGCAGCGCGTCGCCGCAACGCGACCATCAATATCGTATCTCAACTTCGCGCTGGAGGGTCCTAGTGTCTCTTCTTAGCTACTATCATTGAACCGCCGTGTCTTAGGCAAAATAAGGAACATAAAAATTATAGACTACACAATGAGCATAGAGTCATAATATACAAATTATATACTATCACTTTGCAAAAAACTTACAATTTATGACACGTATTAATCTTCTTTTATCTAGACAGAAAATGAATACATGAGACAACCAACACTTAACGTTTCCCTGTCATTTATTTATTTATTTATAATGATACGGACAGTTTGTGTTCGATAAAAAGGACTTTAAAAGGAGTATCACTATACTATAATTTAACTGACATTTGTGAGAAACTAAAGAAGCCATTGAAATGAATACATTGAACGATTTAAAACAATTTAATTAATTTACAGTATATCAATTCCGCTTCGGGTATGAGCTACGTCCTAGGGTTCTTAATAATGGAATATAATCGATACTTGGCGCTCAACTGTCAACAAATGACGGAAAATGTAATTATCTGAAATTTTTTGAAATTTTATAATACTTTAAAAAGATTGTACTTAAATTCATACACTGTCTTCTCCCACGGAGTTAAAAAAATTGAATCATTGAAGTCATGTATTGGCTTCTCCAAAATATGTAGATCAGTGCTGAAGAAAAGCATATAATAATATTTGCGAAAAATATAACCGTGTTCTTTTTTTTCAGAATTGGTCATCATGCAAAACTTGCATATTTATACTCCTTCAAACGGCTGTTGGATTTGGAATAAGTCTCATTACGTTTACTTCTACCTCTGTCTATGCTAGCGACGGATGCATGTATAAGCTGCAAATGGAGCAATTCATGGTGATTTATTTTTAATAATGTGTTTCTTGAAACCCTGGCGTAAATTGCACTATGAAACACCATGAAGCACATTACTTACTATATTACTAACAATTGGATTGTTAGAACTAGATTTTCACTTTTGACAAACAAGCGAGGCATACTCATCATCAAAGGGAACTGTGAATCGATGGTTCTGTGCGTTATGTAGGTGGGGACACTATTTAGTGATATGCACCAGTACGAGGGCTCCGTTGAAAACGAAGCGAGAAAGAAAAATACAAGCACATCGCTACCAAATGCACAAAGACTTATGTTACAACCTAATAGTTATGTAAATGCACGCTTTGGAACTGACTATAAGGAACTCAAATTTTGAAAACGCAAATTTGGAACCAGGAATTTTGACACAAAAATTTGGAACCAGGAATATGGAACCAGCATTTTTGAACCGAGGAAGTAAAACCATCGTTTTAGGAAACTAAATTGACCATCAACTGTCGCGCAAAGAGCGCGAATATTTCTTTTTGAATCAACAAATTTACATGTTTAAATTAGCATACGCCTTTTCTTTTGAGAGGACTGACTCATCTCATTATGTCTATTGCTTTCTGTCGACAAAAATGACTCGTCGAAGTGCGAAAAGAGTGATCCACAATCGTGCGGTCGTGCAAAATGATTTTTTTCACCTATTAATGCATGACAAGTCGTGCGCACGATTTTAATATGACAATTAAGAAACAAATCGCGCAAAATCGATCATGCAGGGATTGATAACGCCTATAACATTTTAGCTCTCAAAAATGATCACGTCAACGTTCTACAGCCTCTACGTTGTCGCAAGTATGATCCTAACAAAGTTGACGTTGACCAGGTTGAGCGCTATAGGACAGGTTTCATTTTTAGCAATATTTTTTTTATATTCTGAAAATAAAAGCAATGAACACACTCTCTCACTTTTCAGAGTAAAGTCAAAGCGGTAGCAAATTAAAATTTGTGTTTATCCTTGAATAGTATTGAACATTAGCTACAATCTTTTTAAGGTTCAAAGAAACACCAAGCTATATGTTCACAAGGTGCTTCTCAAGTATTCCATAGCATGCACGTAAGGATTTTATACATTCAGTTTTCAATTTTGACTGGTATAATAATATATAACTATCCGCTTTAAGAATTTCAAATAAGTATTTTATACTTACTTTTTTTTTTACATTTTTGAATGTTATAGTCATTTTCACCGATCCACTCTAGTTTATTTTTTTTAACATATATACTCTGCATTTTTACAGGTTGGCGCAGTGCACTAAATGCATCCATCAAGTGGTTTGGGGTGTTGTAACGTTCATCGAAAACGATGTTATGGATAAAATTTGGTCGTTTCTGGTATGCAGTAGCTTCCGAAAGTCCTAATACACTTTTTATGTCTGGTGTCATTTTAGCGTAACTTGAGATATCAGGCTGAAACATATACATAATGCACCCAATGTATGTGTACGTTTTCGATCCTCTTATAAAGTGTCACAGGCTTTTCTGATTATAGCATAGTGATGACGCAACCGAACAACAGTTTTTCGAAAATTCATTATTCTTTCAGGTTTTTTTGTACTTATCTAAGTTCGTGAGCATTGAGAGAACTAACTACAAATCTCGGCTTCTGGTGAGGAATGCTGAGCTAACACTACTACACTTACAAGATTATCAGGAATAACCAAGAGATTCAGTTTGCTGCTCTTCTAGAAGCCGAGATATGATTTTGCGATCGCGAAATTGCAGTAAAATATAATTAAAGTTAGCGAACTCGCAGCAACCTGAATTTTTAATGGATTGGCCTTGTCACGAAGTTTGATGAGTACGAACAAATCCCTGAAAGAATTTTCGAAAAGCTATTGTTCGGTTGCGTCATCACTATGCAATAACCAGAATAGCCTGTGACACCTTATTCGAGGAACGTATACGTATTGGGTGCATCATGTACCACTTGCAGCTTGATATCTCAACAGACGCCTAAATGACAGCAGAAATAAAATAAAAGTGTATTTTGACTTTCCGGCGCTACTGCATACCAGAAAAATATCTATTTATTTATTTATTTGAAACACCCGTGACAGATGCGACAGCGAATACGCAGTGATTGGTGAAAAAAATAACGATAATTGCATGGCCATGTCGAATAACGAGCCATTTCAAAGCTGACGATTAGCTCAATTTTTTGAGAAAATAATTTAAGAGATATACCATGCCTGCACATCACGGCTGTCAGGAGAGAATCGAGCTAAATATACAATTAATTGTAAAAAGGTATACTGGTGAAATGAGTTATGACCATTTTTTGTCTCTCCTCTTGGCATGTCCTACCAGCCCCCAATGTCTCATTAGGCAATTTTCATTTTGGGGCTCAATACACCGGTTCGGTAAGGCGAAGTCCCAACTTTGAGCTCGAATTTCTCGCTTCTTGTGCGTTTTAGCGAAAAGTGTCACAAAAGTGCCGCTCTTTTGTTTGAGCTCTATCGATATAAACAAACCAGAGGTCACCTAACATAGCTACACTTCGCAACAAATAACTCAAAAGTTTAGGAAAAGGAGGTGCTCTTCTTCGAGTATGTCATTAAGTTTTTCATGCGCTTTCTAATGACGGGTTTGTGATAAAATACGTTAAGTGGTTCTTCCGGCAGTACGACATTTTGGAACGGCCGTTTTGGAACGGGACGTTTTGGAACACGGCCATTTTGGAACACGGCCGTTTTGGAACGGGACATTTTGGAACGGGACGTTTTGGAACACGGACGTTTTGGAACACGGACGTTTTGGAACGGGACATTTTGGAACGGGACGTTTTGGAACACGGACGTTTTGGAACGGGACGTTTTGGAACACGGCCGTTTTGGAACGGGACGTTTTGGAACGGGACGTTTTGGAACACGGACGTTTTGGAACGGGACGTTTTGGAACACGGACGTTTTGGAACGGGACGTTTTGGAACACGGACGTTTTGGACGTTTGGGGGGGGTGACATTTCAGCAACCGTATTTCGGCAACCGACATTTCGGCAACGGGCATAACTCGGTTCGTAGGGGTCATAGAAACATGAGATGGGTATCAATGTGATCAGCATCAGCAACACTACCGTAATCTACCGTAACCCAGTTCGGTGGGTCAGATCAAGTTCGGTGGGTCAGATTTCACTAAAAATTGTCGGAACAGCTACTACTTGTGCGTTATCATTATGAGCTATTGCAAACTACCGTAATCTACCGTAACCCAGTTCGGTGGGTCAGATCAAGTTCGGTGGGTCAGATTTCACTAAAAATTGTCGGAACAGCTACTACTTGTGCGTTATCATTATGAGCTATTGCAAACTACCGTAATCCGGTTCGGTGGGTCAGATCAAGTTCGGTGGGTCAGATTTGACTAAAAATTGTCGGAATGGCCACTACCTGTGTGATATCATCATGAGCTATTGCAAACTACCGTAATCTACCGTAACCCAGTTCGGTGGGTCAGATCAAGTTCGGTGGGTCAGATTTGACTAAAAATTGTCGGAATGGCCACTACCTGTGTGATATCATCATGAGCTATTGCAAACTACCGTAATCTACCGTAACCCAGTTCGGTGGGTCAGATCAAGTGCGATGGGTCAGATTTTAGTAATAACACAACCGGCATTCCGGTAACATTCCATAACTAGCTTGTCGGGTACTAGCAATTTTTTTTTCAAATAAAATTTGAAAATTGAAACAATTTTTTTTTAATTTTGATATTTTTAACGTCATTTGCCGCATACCCCTGTTGTTAGTTACAGTTATGCTTACTCTAATCTGACACACACAATTTTAGCGAAATCTGACCCACCGAACTTGTTGTGACTCACCGAACCGGGTTACGGTAGATAACGGTAGTTTGCAATAGCTGATAATGATTTCGCACAAGTAGTAGCTGTTCCGACAATTTTTAGTGAAATCTGACCCACCGAACTTGATCTGACACACCGAACCGGATTACGGTAGATTACGGTAGTTTGCAATAGCTCATGATGATATCACACACGCAGTGACCATTCCGACAATTTTTAGTCAAATCTGACCCACCGAACTTGATCTGACCCACCGAACCGGATTACGGTAGATTACGGTAGTTTGCAATAGCTCATGATGATATCACACACGCAGTGACCATTCCGACAATTTTTAGTGAAATCTGACCTACCGAACTTGATCTGACCCACCGAACCGGATTACGGTAGATAACGGTAGTTTGCAATAGCTCATGATGATATCACACACGCAGTGACCATTCCGACAATTTTTAGTCAAATCTGACCCACCGAACTTGATCTGACCCACCGAACCGGATTACGGTAGATTACTCCAGTGTTGCTGATGCTGATCACATTGATACCCATCTCATGTTTACTAACCGAGTTATACCCCGTTGCCGAGATGTCGGTTTTCGAAATGCGGTTGCTGAAATGTCACCCCCCCCCCCCTCAAAACGTCTGTGTTCCAAAACGTCCCGTTCCAAAACGTCCGTGTTCCAAAACGTCCCATTCCAAAACGGCCGTGTTCCAAAACGTCCCGTTCCAAAACGTCCATGTTCCAAAACGTCCGTGTTCCAAAACGTCCCGTTCCAAAACGTCCATGTTCCAAAACGTCCGTGTTCCAAAACGTCCCGTTCCAAAACGGCCCGTTCCAAAACGGCCGTGTTCCAAAACGGCCGTTCCAAAATGTCGTACTGCCGTTCTTCCACATAGAAATTAATTGATGATTTGAAGTCATTTTCTACACCCACCCTCTTTCTCACCCATCCTCTCGTTTCACACACTCTCTCCCGTTCCTTTTCATTCCATTCGATTCCATTCTGCACGCGGTTCGGAATTAAACATATCGTTTTTTTTGTGGGGCGAAAATGACTACAAATCATCAGGAAATATACAAGGGGATGAACCATACGAACGCATTAACGTATTTTTTCGCAAACTTCTTAATCAGGAAAGCGCATGAAAAACTTAATAACGTATAAAATGGTCTTAACTCAGTTCACCATTTTCGCTTTTTTCCCATACTCAGCAGCTCGATTCTCTCGAGACATACGTGATAAATATTAGAGATCCGCAAACGAGAGGTTGTGCAAAATGAGTTTCACTAATTAATGCATGAGAAGTCGCGCGCACGATTTTAAAATGATAATTAATAAACAAATCGCGTGAAGTCGTGCTCTCAACTCATTCTCATTTTTTCCTCACCGATACAAAGCTTGAAAATTACTTGAAAATTATGTCCAAATGCACGATTTCGAACGAAATTATTTATCAAAATCGCACAGAAAGACTTTTTATCAATTTAACATCGAACATAGTCGAGCCGCTCGTGCTACGAATGCGGATCTCTAAAAATGAATAAAAAATAGGGAATTGATGATGTTTATGTTTTGTATACTTATCTTTCAAACATCTTTCAGTATTTCCCGATAAACATTTTCTCCGTCTTTTCGACAGTGATATTACTGCTGTATTATTCGAAAACTGCACGGTGGCAAGTGATCAACTTCATCAGAGTAAAGGTACTTTTCAAAATATATCTAATATGGAAAAAAATGAAAAGAAATGGATAGAACCTTTCGGTTCCTATGATGATACATAAAAATGTGTGCAATTACAATACTCTTCAAATTATATCAGACTCCTACAATAATTGGATAGTTTTAGGCCGGATTCAAGGCAAAGGATGTTTTACACAATCGTCATCAGCCTTCAGGCAATTCTCAGCCGCATCGAATGCGATCGAAATCGCTCGCTGTTCATTTCTCGAGAACAACCTAACTAATATATGTTTCAACGTGATAAATTAGTAATCGGACTTGCATGAATGTTGTAAATTTTCACATATATGCGTTGAAGCCAATTTGGCGCTATATCGCCGTATTTATTGGGTGAACTCTAAACTGGAACGAACACAGAAGTTTTCCTAGTTACGCTTATGAACTGTGATAATTTTCTGCTTCGTGGTTGAAGCTACCTCTCTATTACATATCTGATTGTGGGCAGTATTCCATCCTATTATTAAGTTTGTTTCCTTATTTACACCTCACGTCCAATCACTGTGCAGAATCGTTATATGTTCCCTCAATTTATGAAATGCAATCATAAAATTGTTTTTAAGATTCGCTTCGTTTAACGATGAACATCATCGCACTATACTGGTATGCTTCAGAATGTTAGAAAAATGACACCAAAAAGGAAAATACTGGAAACCATTTGTTATTAAAAATCAACATCAACAAAATATCGAAAACAACATCCCTGACAACAGTTTTCAGTATTTTTCTGACAATACGTTCTCAAAAAAAACTGTCAGATGGGCTTCAGTCGATCTTGTTCTTCTTCATCATCCTACCACTCCTCAACCACATCATCGGTCGAAATCTTTCCCGGTTCAATTCTCGAAGACTTCCTGACTGCAATATCCTTTCATGCTCTGATATCGCGAATAACCTTGTGTCAAATTGATCTCTTCCCTGTTCAATGTTATTTCATGATCGAAGAAGGAACTGCTATAGCGTGAAGGGAAAGTAGAGAGGAGTCTTATACAGTAATGCGGTGTTACATTTTCCTTACGGGCGTACGCCATAACCTCCGCCGTAACGTCTTTGTAACGTCTCCTTCGTTACGGCGGAGGTTACGGCATACACAATGAAAATGTAATGCGGTGTTACATTTTCAAAAGGTGCGCAGGCCGTAGCCCCCTCCGCCGCGTCTCCGTCGTTACGGCAGAGGTTACGGCACGTTTTGAAAATGTAGCACCGCAAAACACCGCATAAAACTGAAGAATTGTCGGAAGAGAAGATAAACTAATGCTCTAAAACTCATGCTCATTGATATCTAGCGTCTAGTAGTATTACGTATCTCTAAAGATATCATTGATAAATACACCCTGCGAATCATCTACTACTACTATGGGGGTTCAACAAAACAGTAGATATTGCCGTGCGAGATTTTTCTAATGTGTTACTATTCTTAGTCCATGTAGTAATTCGCTCGTAATTTTGTCTAATGGGCTCTCCGACGTCAATTTGGTGACTGATTTAAAAGGCAAGACCCGCGTATTATAGTAATTCGATTGTCCAATGAGCACTCCAATCTAAATTTGCGGTCTGTCCAATCTGTCAAACTTATTTCCGAAGTTTCGTTCGAAAGTTTCTCTAAATCTCTCAAATACCGTGATCTCTGACTATTTCGATCGACATTTGCGAGAAAAAAAAACTGCGACGTAATAAGATAATACGAATAAGAATACGTAATAGACGCATAAGAAGTACTGAATATCACCCGTACCTTTTTTTATACAGGAATAAAATGATTTGATTTGACGTAAGTTCAAACAATTTTTCGATGTCGATTAGAGAACGCAAGAGATTGTCCGTTTTGAAGATGAGATGTTCAGCTGTTCAAGTAAACGGACTTTACCCAAAATTCGATGGATAAGCAAGATAATTAAGAGGTTTAGAGAAACTTTCGAACGGAAAATAAAAAGAATGATAGATTGAACGCACCGTTGGTCTGATACAATATGTAAATGCCGTTATTCAAGGCATACAAAACACTATCTGAGAGAATTCAACAACTGGGATATTTTTTGGTATCGATGAAAAATAGATTTTTTTTGTTTTATGTATGATAATTACAGGCTCCATGAGTGTAGTTCACTGGTACTTGGAAATTCCTTCCAATTGAAAATTCGCTTCAGGAGGTGACCACACCACGATTTGGCGCCTTTTCCTAAAAAGTTTATTTCGAATCCAATCGATTCGGGAGTGGATGCAATCGACTCCTTAGCTAATTCTAAGAAACTATTGTTGAGGAGAGTTTTTCGATCAACGGATAACGAAGGCTGGAATTAGGAATTTTCGAAAAATTTTTTACATTATATTAATTCTCACTATTTTCCCATGGGGCAGGAAAACTTTTTATTTGCTTAATAGCTTCTACATATTATATTACACCTTTGGTTTAAAATTCATAATTTTTTTAAAATACGAATTATATGAACTAATCATTTTTATAACGAATTCGTGAATTATGGTGTGCTCCTACAGTAATCCCTAATCAGTTAATTTAGTTTTTTTCGCTAGTTTTAAGCATATTTTCAGCGCTTTTCTTTATAATGTTAGAGATATATGATTATTCTGCACCATCGGAGTGCAGCTGCACGGCATATGTGATGACCACATTACTGATCGTACTTGTACTGTACGTGTACTGTAATTTACGTGCTCTCTCTTATTCTCTGATCAGTCTATAAAACCGACAAGAAAGAGCACGGAACGGCATGATCATGGTAACAAACTCGCAAGCTGGCTCGGATACGAAAGTGAATAAAATTTACAGTACAAGTACGATCAGTAATGTAATCTCCATATATACCGTGCAGTTGTACTCCGATGGTGCAGAATAATCATATACATCTAATATTGTAAAGAAAAGCGCAGAAAAAATGCTTAAAACTAGCGAAAAAACCAAATTAACTAATTAGGGATTACTGTAGGAGCACACCATAATTCACGAATTCGTTATAAAAATGATTAGTTCATATAATTCGTATTTTTGAAAAATTATGAATTTTAAACCAAAGGTGTAATATAATATGTAGAAGCTATTAAGCAAATAAAAAGTTTTCCTGCCCCATGGGAAAATAGTGAGAATTAATTTAATGTAAATTTTTTTTCGAAAATTCCCAATTCCAGCCTTCGTTATCCGTTGATCGAAAAACTCTCCTCAACAATAGTTTCTTAGAATTAGCCAAGGAGTCGATTGCATCCACTCCCGAATCGATTGGATTCGAAATAAACTTTTTAGGAAAAGGCGCCAAATTGTGGTGTGGTCACCTCCTGAAGCGAATTTTCAATTGGAAGGAATTTCTAAGTACCAGTGAACTACACTCATGGAGCCTGTAATTATCATACATAAAACAAAAAAATCCATTTTTCATCGATACCGCACCTATGTCGATTTTCTCAGATAGTGTGTTATACGAAGCTTTGCGGGAGACCACTAAAAGTACAGTGATAGTTCTTGTGATAAATTGAAAGAATTACTTATCGGAAGGAAAAATGAATAATACTTCAGTAAGTACATCTATTGTCTTGATTTTGAATTTATTCACACATTTAGAATATTGCAAGTTTTCTGTCAAATCGGAAATTCACAATAATTTCGTCGATGATTATATTATATCCTCTCTGCTTGGTAAGTGCCATTTTCAGCAAATTTACATTTTTTAATGTTTTAGATCAATTGTTGAATATGATGATGCATTGATTGTGACAAAATTTTTAACGAGCATCATCAAAACTCAGTATAATATCCTATTGTGCAATATCGATTTTCAAATTTCAGGCATATATCGCAATATTGATAATCTTGCACCTCGGGAAGGACGCGCAGTTTCACTCACCATTCTATACCGTTTTTAAAGTTACAGGTGACATCGGCAATGAGTTCTTATTTTTTAATCAAGAAAAAAAAACATTGAATTACATATTTCAAAGGGAGCGTTACCTCTCTCAATGGTCCTAAATTTTGCGCACTATTTCTTTGTTCTCAAACAACGAGATATCATTACGCGTCGAAGAGATCATTGATTATGAGAGAGGTTTTTCCTTTAATTTTTGTGTTTTCCCATTCTAGCGTTACAAGGGATATTAACTATCGTGTCAGCGTCGTCTCTTCAGTTTTGTGTTCAGTCTCGAGGATTATATCTCGCTATATTTGTAAGTTTTTATTGTGATTTAATTTATAAATTGCAGTATTGCATCGATCTATAATTTCTCCCTTGTTCGAAGAAACATCGACTATAATATTATCGACTATAAGAATAATGTGAAAAAATAACGAATCCGTGTTCAGAGAGTAGGCTTCAAGAAAAGCTATATTGAAATGCATCACAAAGCATCCTTTTTTTGTTGATAATTCAATTGTAACTGTGCAAAACCTATGTGGTTTAGTCCTCATATTCATAATGTGCTGTGACTAAGCTGTTAGAATTCTTTTCGCTTCTTCTTATTTTATCACTAATACTATCAATGATTTTCTTCTAACTCTATCATTAAATTGAAAAATATTTATTAATATTTATTAATGTTGTCTTCTCGCAGAAGTCTACCCTCTATCGTTGGGAACAAGTTTGAATGTTTGATCTTGACATTAAAAAATCAGCAAAGGCAAACTTCTTCAAGGGGGGTGGAACCCTGAAAATCAAAATTGAAGACCTGACCAAATGAAAGACCAAGACCTCAGACCTGTCAGGCCGTTGTTTTGTTGGTTGATAGAAGTGTTTATCAACACATCCGGACCCTCTGTGTAGTAAACCACACAAATTTCCGAATCAGCTAGCCGAATTTCAATATTGATTTTCTCGAACACCTCAATTAGGCACTTCCTGAAAAGGATTCGTGTGAATGATTTATGGTTGCATGATATAATTTATAAGAATTTTATTCATCTACAGTATATCAATTCCGCTTCGGGGATGAGCTACGTCCTAGGATTCTTCATAATGGAATATAATCGATACTCGGCACTCAATAGTCAAATGGGAGAAAATGTAATTGTCATAAAGAATTTTTTTTAATACTTTCAAAAGATTGTATATGAATTTATACATTGCCTGCTCCCGCGGAGTGATAATATGAAACTGAAAATTATGTATTTATCTTCACTTAAATTCGGAAAACGAAAAGATTATTATAATTTATATTTATTTGAAACAAATATGACGTGTTTTCAGAATTGGTCATCATGCAAAACTTGCGTATTTATATTAATCCAAACAGCCGTTGGATGTGGAATAAGTCTGATTTCTTTTGCTTCTACCCCAGTTAACGCTGACGACGGATGCATATATTCGCTGCAAATGAAGCATTTCTTGGTGATTTAACTGCAATAATGGGTTTCTTTAAACCCTGGGGAAATTTTGCATAAAGAATGCCATAATCGTGCACCCTTTGACGTAGTAATAAGCAGAAGTTTTCCGTGCACGGATTGATAACGAATATCACATCTTAGCTCGCAAGAGTTATTACATCGGCGTTCTACAGTCTCTACGTTATCGCAAGTATGATCCTAACGAAGTTGACGTTGGTCAGGCTGAGAGCGATAGGAAAGGTTTCATTTTTAACAATATTTTTTGTTATTACAAGCACTGATCACACTCTCTCACAATTTCAGATTAAAGGGAGCGTTAACTCACTCAATGGTCTCTTCATTGCGCGCACTATTTTTCTGCTCTCTAACAACGAGAGAGCATTGCGCGCCGAAGAGACCATTGAGTGAGGTTACGCTCCCTTTAATGTCAAAGCGGTTTAAATTAAAAATTTTGGTTATACTTCCATACGTAACAACCTTTTTAAGGTTGAGAGAAACACCAAGCTATATGTGCACAAGGTGCTTCTCAAGTATTCTATGGCATGCACGTAAGTATTCTATACTTTACAACTCAATTTTTGAATGGTATAATAATATTGACCGATCTCCTCTAGTTTCTCTCTATTTGTACAATTGTGAGTGGAGTCAGAGCAGAGAATTTTGAATTTACAAAAAAAAACTGTCCGTATAAAATGTACTTGCATAAGAAAATTACAAACTGTATTTAAATACAGAGACAACGAGCATTTACATATAGTTGCACTCTCTATCTTCCTCTCTCCTAACCCGTCTGACCTTCGCCGCGCTGATTAGATGTTAAAAAGAGATCGGCATAGTTTCTGAACTATGCAAAACAGGAAATAGTCATTGCGGACGCTCGTACAAATAAAACAAGTGATTTTTATGCGATCAGTACATTGCATTTTTACAGGTTCGCGCAGTGCACTAAATGTGTCCATCAAGTTGTTTGGGGTGTTGTAACGCTCATCGAAAACGATGTTATGACTACAATTTTCTCGTTTCTGGTATATATCAGAAAAAACATTTATTTTCTTTATTCATTTATTTATTTGAAACATCGGTAACATGTGCGACAGCAAATAGAGAAGTGATATCTGGGATAATAATACTAACAAGGACATGTAGAACAACGATCCCTTTCTAAACTGTTTAACTAATTGTAAAGAATATTCCAATTTTTTGAACAAATAATTTAAGAGCCTGCATATTAGAGATCCTCGAGCGGTCATGCAAAATAATTTTACTTTCATTAATTAATGCATGAGAAGTCGCGCTCTCGATTTTAATATGATAATTAAGAAAAAAATAGTGCACTCATCTCCTTCTCATTTATTTCCATTTATTAGCGGTTAAAAAACTGATACAAAGAATGAAAATGAAAATGCACGACTCTGCACGAAATTATTTATCAAAATTGCACAGAAAGGCAAAAAATCTCTTCTGCTTATCTGAATAAAAATAGGGAATTTATGGTGCTTTGTATTCTTTAATGTTCAGTAATGCAAAGTTTTTTTCCAGTATTTCCCGATAAGCATTTTCTCCGTCTTTTCTGCAGTGATATTGCTGCTCTATTATTCGAAATCCGCACGGTGGCAAGTGATAAACTTTATCAGAGTAAAGGTGCTTTTCAGAGTATAGAGTATAGAAAAAAAATAATGAAAAATGGAAAGAAGCTATCGTTTTCGACGCTGACATATAAACAAACTCAAATTATTTCAGCATATAAAATATGACGCTACAATAAATAGATAGTTTTAGGCCGGATTCAAGGCAAAGGAAATCTTACACAATCGTCATCAGGCTTCAAGCAATTCTCATCAGAATCGATTTCGAGCAAAATCGGTCGCTTTTCATTGCTCGAGAACATCCTAACAAATAGCTGTTTCATAATAAATCAGTAATCGTACTACCATGAATTTTGCAAATTTGTCACATGGGTTCGCAGAAGAAGCATACATATATTTATTGGGTGAACTGTAAACTGGAACTAGCACAGAAAACTTTCAGAACACTTACACTTATGGACATTTCTGTGAAATTTTATGCTTCCGAGAATTTTTTTAAAATCAACACGAACAAAATTATAAGAGAAAAAAGTATGTGTTAAACATGCAAATGTACTCGTAAAATTAGATATTAATGAATCTAAAGTAGTTATTAGTAGAGGCGAGATTCACTTTTTCGGCCATTAGGTTCTAGACAGTGAACCTCTACCCAATGGGGTTGGCCATCTTCAGTAGAACCCCCATTGAGTTAGTTTACATAAAAGTTTATTATGATAGTTCTATAGCAAAATCATGCAAAATCTCATTTCTAATGTTAGTAATAATACAATAACGTGAACGTATACACGAAAACAATTCACATCAAAACTGTATGAAAATATTAGTCTAATATTACCAAAATTCATGCATATATCTTTTAGCGAAAGTGGCACTAATATGTATATTATAATCCATACTTACGTATCCTTGAGCCGAATCGATTGAATCCTTATTCCCTGGGTAGTTGTTCCTCTCGAATCGATTGATGCGAGTCGACTGGGATAGAATGAGAGAAGAAAATTTCGAAGACAGCAATACTGTTTGTGATCATTCTGGTCAATACGTTTCAATATTTTCCTGACATTGTGTTCTTTGTCCTTTCGGAAGTGGAACTGCAGCTGTATTCTTCAAGAATTTCATGTTTGCAGGTGATGAACTTCATACTAGCAACGGTGTCTAGCGCTTTTCTTATTTATTATTAGTTGCGAAATGTATACCAAATGGGACTACCTGATATCAGCCAACTTCCGCTTTGACAAAAATTATATAAAAGGTTAAGGTAAAGATAAATCTCGTTATTCACACGAAGTCCTGGGGAGGCCAGTGATAATTCGTCTGATATCTGAAAAGAATTAGTGATCGGAAAGAACACTGTCATACGGGAACTACTACACAGCATAAATGACTAATACAACTGATAATAATACATCTGTAAGAGTTCCATTTTTTCATTTAATATTTATCCCTACTTTTAGAGTATAGTATATCTTCTCTTGAATCGAGGTCTCGTATTCATTATATCATTCGGTTTCTTATATCCTCTCTGCTTGGTGAGTGCCATTTTTTTTCTGTGAATATTTTGAAACGACCATAAAAAACTCATAGCACTGTGATGTTGCACAATATCAATATTCTCATTTTAGGCATATATCGGTATATTGATCATTCTGCACCTCGGGAAGGATGCGCAGTTTCACTCACCATTCTATACCATATTCAAAGCGACAGGTAGTTATTTAACTTGTGAAACTGTGGGAAACCATATGAAACAAAGGAAGATTCTTTCTGCATCTTTTATTTTATTTCACCATCATCGGTGAGATTTGACTACCTAGAAGGGACAATTTGAATAAAAACGGGTGGAATAGGGAAAGAACATCGCGGTACATGATATGACGGGTTAGGTCAGATAGAGAGGGATCGAGAGACAGGCTACGTCAGCTATGAAGTTTTAATCGCTAAAAAACAAATATTCAGGTTCCGATTTTATATTTTGTTCCAGCGTTGCAAGGCATAATAAATATTGTGTCCGCGTCGTCTCTTCAATTTTGTGTTCAGTCTCGAGGATTGCACCTCGCTATATTTGTAAGTTTTTAACTTAATTTAATTTATTCATTGTGTTGGTCCAAAGGAAACTCACAAACTAATTTTATTCTCCCCTCTGGCAACGATCTGTCGTAGACAAAGAACGTGGAGATAATTGCCAGAGTGGGGGAGAGTTTCAAATTACAAGGGAACCACAAATGTCGCGGACACTCAGTGCTATATTCGTTGACACAGGTCGACTAGGACCCCCCAGGGGGTCACAGAACTGTTTTGAAATGTCCGCATATTTGCTTCTTTGGTACCGAAAATCGATTATGAAAATGTGATGGAAATTTGGGCGCGAGCCCCCTGGAATAGTGTCAAACACTCAAAGAACACAGTCTGTGTCCTCCGTAGCCAAGTGGTTAGAGTGCGGTATTAGCTTTTGGAATGTCGTGGGTTCGAATCCCCCCTTGTACAATTTCTTTTGCTGTATTTTTTCTTTGCTTTCCAACATGCAGTTTCAAAGTCAAACTTCATCTTCAACAACAACGATTAATGAGCATCGTGCCTGAAACAGGATACATGGACGCTATTTCGGTATAAGTGGTGAATACGATAGCTTTTGTTGCGTAGATCGGATACGGTAGCATGGATAGGATACAGTAGTATAAAACTGGAAGCGCCGGTACCTGTCTTGCCGTAGTAGGTGAGCGCCTCGATGTCCTTGGCGCACTTGATCCACCTGAACTCTTTGCTCATGACTGCTAGACTCTTGCATCCTTCTCCTTTGTTGTTCCTCTTCCTCTTGCCCGAGCGATAGAAGGTGTATGCTTCGTCCATCTGGGAAATACATGTCGTGAGGGAGAATAAAACAATCAATCACAAACAATAAAATACTTACCATCGCCTTTGTCCACAGATGCCGTTGGTTCTTCGGTAGAGCACTCGGTTCATCGAAGTCCTACTCCACATCACTGTCTTCTCCCGTGTCTTCCTTGACCGTCTCCACCTTTTCACGCACCGTCAACTCTCCCGCCTCCGCTCCACGAAGCATTATAACGATGCGATCAACCCACCTCATCTCCGACGCTTTGAGGGAGTCACGAGTGAAATGGGAGGAGAGGGAGGGGCCGAAGGTGAGGGCGATCTGGACAGAAACAGCCTTGGCAGACACTGGGTCATAGTCGAACTCCATTCGAGAAGAAAAAAAATCCGTCAATTCTACCGTATAGCGTCCATGAATCCTGTTTCAGGCACCACCAATCGTTGTTGTTGAAGATGAAGTTTGACTTTGAAACTGCATGTTGGAAAGCAAAGAAAAAATACAGCAAAAGAAATTGTACAAGGGGGGATTCGGACCCACGACATTCCAAAAACTAATCCCGCACTCTAACCACTTGGCTACGGAGGACACAGACTGTGTTCTTTGAGTGTTTGACACTTTTCCACGGGGCTCGCGCCCAAATTTCCATCACATTTTCATAATCGATTTTCGGTACCAAAGAAGCAAATATGCGGACATTTCAAAACAGTTCTGTGACCCCCTGGGGGGTCCTAGTCGACCTGTGTCAACGAATTTAGCACTGAGTGTCCGCGACATTTGTGGTTCCCTTGTTAGGCCAGTGCGTATCTTTAAAATTTCTTAGTACTTCAAGGAAATATCGAGTAGATTTAACAGGGGTGTGCATTTTACGCTTTACGATTTTACGAATCTCCTGCGTATAGTTTGGTGCTTCCCTTGTAAAAGAAAATAACGCGAGGCATAACAGCTGAAATTTGAACATTTGATAGAACAGATGAATCTATCGAATGATATAAAATAATATTTTTAATCCACAGTATATCAATTCGGCTTCGGGCATGAGCTACGTCCTAGGATTCTTCATAATGGAATACAATCGATATACATCACTGAACAGTCAAATGACAGAAAATGTGATTTTCTTGTTGTTTTTTATAAATAAATTAAATTTCAACTTTCAAAAAAACATTTTAAAAAGACTATGAATTGAACATTAAATACTACTCTAAAATTTTCTACTCTAAAAGACAAACATAGAAGAATATTATAATTTACATTTATTGTCCGTATTTTGCATAAGACAATGACAAACTCTATGTAAATACCGAGACAACGGGCAAAACAAGAAACAGTCATTGCGACGCTCTCTTACAAAGAAAACAAGTGATTTTTATTCGCTCAATATTTGTTGTATGTTCGTGGTTTCAGATCTGGTCGCCGTGCAAAACTTGCATTTATATGATCATTCAAATAGCCGTTGGATGTGCAATCAGTCTTATTGTGATCAATTCTACACCACACTACTCCGACGACGGATGCATCTATACGCTGCAAATGCATCATTTCTTGGTGATTTAACTAGTTTATTATAATTGATTGCTTGAAAGGCATTATCTAGGATAATTTAGCAATGATTAATGTATACATTCCTGATCTGGACCAAGAAGATAAGGAATATCGACGATAATCGATGGATAAGGCGATTAATAATATGGATAACGTATGATCAAATACGCAGTAGGGGACAAGGAAGACCGCAGAGAGATAGAGAAACGAGATTACGAATAGAAAGGGCGAAATTTGGTGAAGCCTGAATCATTAAAAATCGCCAACCAAAGGCTTGATCAGCGCAATTCTTATAAAATATGTTATGTAGAGCTATAAACTTTAATTAATTAATTAATTAATTTGATACATCCGAGACAGGCGCGACAGCAAATACAGAAACGATTTAAAAAATAATTCTAATAATAGAAAGGACATTGGGGCATATTTTTTTAAAAAGACATTTAACATCATATATCAGGTCGCAAAAGTAATCACATCGACTTTCTACAGTCTCTACGTTCTCTGTAGCCTGATCCTAACGAAGTTGACGTTGACCAGACTGAACTCGATTGGACCGGTTTCATCTTTTTGTCATATTTTTTTATATTTGAAATTCTCCGCGCGGAACAGACTCTCTCACTTTACAGTGTAAGGCTGTAAGGTTGCAGCGGTTTAAAGTTGTAGTCCCGCGAATATTTATGTATATCCCTCACATAGCTCTTTTGCGAATGAAAAGTGCTATGAGAGAAGTAAGCGCGGACAATAATTTATTCCATAGCGCAGTGGTAAACGTTCGGACTCATACACCGATAAATAGAACTAGTTCGAAACGATATTGTCAATTTTCAAAAAGTGCGCCTTTCCCTGCACGGGACTTATTGTTGTAGGGTCCACTTTAAATTAAACTTATTGTTATCCATGAATAGTCATGAGAGAAAAATGGTTTTAAGGTTGGGATGAACACCAAACTCTATGTTCACAAGGTGTTACTGAAGTATTCAATCGCGTGCACGTAAGTATTCTACATTTTCCATTTTGTGTTATCCAAGGAATAAAGACCTGTGAAATATGAAATATACCACTTCATTAGTCCAATACTCCGTGGATAACACTTTTTTCTTTATGTGTTTTTCCCTGTTATTTTAATATTGACCAATCCTCTCTATTTGCTCTCTCTATTTGTGAGTGTATGTACTCTGGAAATTTCTCCCCGCGGGGGCACCCTGTCTAAGCACTCTACCCCGCGGGGCACCCTGCCTTTAGTTTCCCCGCGGGGCACCATGTTGTCACCCCGCGGGGCACCATGTTGTCACCCCGCGGGGCACCATGTTGTCACCCCGCGGGGCACCATGTTGTCACCCCGCGGGGCACCCTGCCTAAACAATCCGCCCCGCGAAGCACCCTGACGTTTTCAGAGACTCAACAAGCTGCGCCGCAGGGTGCCCCGCTGTGGCAGAGTGCCCCAAGGAGCGATTGATAGGGTGCCCCGCGGGGAAAGAATTCCAGAGTATACGCAGTCAGAACGAGAATTCAAAATTTCAAAAAAAGCATCGTGCTTTTTACAGGATAGCGCAGTTCACTAAATGTATTCATCAAGTGGTTTGGGGAGTTGCAACACTAATCAAAGATGACGTCATGGGTGCAATTTGCACAATTGTGGTATGCATCAGAAAAACTTTTCAAAACTAAAAAAACACAAAAACATTACTTATTTGATCTTTGATATATTTGATAGATCCATGTTAGTTGTGACAGCAGATATAGAAGTGGTAGGTGAAATATTAATAAGAATAACATCGCTATCTCGAACAACGGTCCATTTCTAAAGTTATCGAATATCAAAACATTTTAAGTAAATAATTGAACTAGCAAGACAAAATATCCGAATAAAAATAGGGTCTTGTGAGTGTTATGTATACGTTAATAGTTAGTGAATAAAATGTCTTTCAGTATTTCCCTACAAACATTTTCTCGGTCTTTTCGGCAGTGATATTGCTACTGTATTATTCGAAAACAGCACGGTGTCAAGTGATCAACTTTATCAAAGCAAAGGTTCATTACAGAGTATATTTATCAGAAAAAATAATTTAACAAGAATGTGTATCGTACATCGAAAAATCCTTGGATCATGAATCGCCAGAAGCACTCTGAGCCACTCTGGTGATTCAACGGCGATTATGGCCGAATGAGGCATTTTGGTGCTTATTCTTTCTTTTCATTGTTTTTCTTTTCCTCTAATCTAGTTAGTCCGCGAGAATCATGCTAAAATATTGCGTTTTCACAAACTTAAGCTGAAACATGATTCAAGGGAAACACAAAACCGAAGGCGAAACCGGGAAATATTCCGATACACTACATCGGAAGTTGAGATCATCGGAACGATTTATTCATTTACGAACCAGCATTATTTTATGAAAACGCAATATTTTAGCATGATTCTCGCGTACTAACTAGATTAGAGGAAAAGAAAAACAATGAAAAGAAAGAATAAGCACCAAAATGCCTAATTCTGCCAGAATCGCCGTTGAATCACCAGAGTGGCTCAGAGTGCTTCTGGCGATTCATGATCCAATGATTTTTCGATGTACGATAAAGTATCAAATGATGCATTTGGCCGCATCATTTATTTCCCTTGCATATGAATATTTTTCGATTCTCATAGTCTTAGTCAAAGTCAAGTTCGATTCTTTGCGTATTCTTTGCGTTACGGTTACGAGCGGTTCGTCTCTCATTCGTCTCTTCTTCTCTCACCGAATTAAGATCTACATCGCAAAAGTTTCCCATGCTAGAATACCCTTGGCAAGTCAGGAGCGGTACGCCTTCAATAAAAACCACTAAAGACGAAGTTCGAGCGAGATTTCTATATTATTATATTTCTTGATTCTCTCGACATTTACTATTCAAAAAGATCAAAGTGTAGAGTTTCAGATACTGAAAAAGTACATCAAAATAGCGGATCATAAGGATATGAAAGAAGAAGAATAAAAGAAAAAAATCGCCTTTTATAATACTTCAAATTCAGTGGAAACAGTGCTTAGTTAATCTTGATAATGTCGCAAATTTTGTTTCATTTTCTTTTGTCATAAAAAGAACTTGTTTTCACGGAAGACATTGAGAATTGAAAAGTATTCATACGCAAGGGAAATAAATGATGCGACCGAATGCGCTCCGCAGCAGAGCACGTGTGCAAAACACGACCGGGCTGTACTGTATTTTCTGCTTGTTCATCTTGCGGTTGTGCAGAAACTTTTTTTACACAAATGAAATAACAATTCCCTTAAAATAATTGGATAATTTTAGGCCGGATTCTATGCGGTGGACATACACAGTAGTCATCCGTCTTCAACCAATTCTCAGCCGCGGCGAGTTCGACCGGTCGCTGCTCAGTAATCGAGGACGTCCTAACTAATATCTGTCTCATACACATTACATCAGTATAATAAATCAGTAATCGTACCCACATGCGCTCATGTGAAACATGAACATTTGCATTATCAAGTTAAATATATAAATAATAATAATAATGAATGAATAATAATAATACATATTTGAATTATCAAGTGAAATGGGACAACACAGTTCAGCATAAGTTTATACTTTGCACTTGATGATTTTCGTATTGTCTATGCCTACTCTCGTAATGTTGTAAATGTATCTAATGTGCTCGCTGAAGCCAATTTGGCGCGAGATTTATTGTTTGAACTCCGCATTTTAATGTGCGTAGTCAGAGCACAAGTTTTCCAGATTACAGCTGCAGATACATGTATCAACATCTCGGTAAGATTTTTTTCCATTTTACCAAAAGTGCGTCATCTCATTGGATTTACCTATGAAGATGCATGCATGCGACCATACAGTACCGTGCAAAAGTCCGGCCCCAAAATTTGAATCGCAATAACTTTCTTCGTACTTGACCGATCGGCCCCCGGTTTGTTTTATTAAATAGTGTAACCATTGGAGAAAATTTTTATGTTATTGATTATTACCTACGATGATGAAATGATTTCATCATTCTTGAAATGCCGAGGTGCGATCGTAAAAATAGGTTTATTCTCAGGTACATTTTTTCAATTGGTCCAATTTTTTGTGAGCAACGAACAACTATCGGTGATCGTTTTAAGCGATTAACCACGTTGCTTGCATATCGCTCCGAGGAATTAGCTAATTTCGTCTGACCCATCAAAATTTCGTAAAAATGTCATAACTCAGTCTGTAGTTGAGCTACGGGCTTCAGATTCAACAAGTATTATCACATGGTCATAGGGCACTACTATGCCAATTTCAGAAGGATTCCGCTTCTAGAAGAGAAAATTCGAAAAAAATCTCATGCCATATTTTGGGCATACGGTATTTCCCAGCCGGTTTTTTCTAAAAATCTAAAAATTTGGTATGATGTGCATAAAAACATCTACCTAACACATCTACAACGTGTCGAGGTTACAGGAGATCAATTACGACTTTGCCCATAAAAATACCATTGACAGTCAAAGCGGAATTTTGCGAGAAAAGAGACAGATGAAAAATGTGGAATGTCCAATAGTGGAACTAAATTGAGGATTGTTGTAGGAAATGTGCTTATTAAACACTTGGTTCAAAATCCGATCGAAATGGATGTGAAATAGTGTGTTATTGACCCGTAATAATTTTCCATAGCGAACGAAATTAGGTTCCATCCACTTTGACTGTCAATGGTATTTTTATGTGCAAAGTCGTAATTGAACTCCTGTAATCTCGCCACTTTGTAGATGTGTTAGGTGGATGTTTAGGCGCATCATAGCAACTTTTTAGATTTTTAGAAATACTGGCTCAGAAATACCATAAGACCCAAAACACTTTATGCTATTTTTTTCGAATTTTCTCTTCAAGATCCGGAATCTTTCCAAAATCGGCATGGTGGTGCCCTATGACCATGTGATAATACTTGTTGAATCGGAGGCCCGTAGCTCGACTACAGACTGAGTTATGCCATTTTTACGAAATTTTGATGGGTCAGGCGAAATTAGCTAATTCCTCGGAGCAATATGCAAGCAACGTGGTTAATGGCTTAAAACTTTCACCGATAGTTGTTCGTTCCTCACAAAAAATTGGACCAATTGAAAAAATGTACCTGAGAATAAACCTATTTTTACGATCGCACCTCGGCATTTCAAGAATGATGAAATCATTTCATCATCGTAGGTAATAATCAATAACATAAATATTTTCTCCAATGGTTACACTATTTAATAAAACAAACCGGGGGCCGATCGGTCAAGTACGAAGAAAGTTATAGCGATTCAAATTTTGGGGCCGGACTTTTGCACGGTACTGTACATATGGCTATCACTGTTCCGATAAACATGCATCTATCCTCGTGTAGTTGACATTTCACTGACCTAAATGATAACGATAGTTACAACTGCCTCTAAAATTGCAAATCAATTTCCTCGACCTCGTTCGAAGTCAGCTGTTGAAGACCTGAAAATAGTAGAATTGACTCACTTTCCAGCACGTAACATTTCTTAATGCAATTTGCATAATCGTACGGACACAGGCCTGAGGCTCCATACACTTACAATTAGCTGTAGAGTGCAATAAATAGACGTACGATTTAGGACATTGAGAAGTCATTTTCAGTACGAAATTCTTGCCACAATGTGATTTGCCATTACGATAAAATACAATTATTCTCATTCATACATAAGATCTGTATAAGGGTTTCGTAGAGGAGATCAATCAAGATTATGGACATTTCTGCACAAAAGTGCACGGCGATCAAATTATACATGTGTCAACACAAAATTGTATGTTGCGGTGGCGGTTTGGAATGTTTTCATCACACATAGTCAATCTTGAAGGGGGAGTAATTCACTCGTAGCTTTATCAAATGTTTCGCGGCAGGCAATTGAACGTTGGACGTATTGAGATAAATCCGCAGCATAAGGTGCATTATATTATTGAGACCATGAATTTATCGGTACGTCTTTTCCTGTTTCATTATGTTTTTCAACAAAAACACTCTAAATTATTTTTCAAAAGCCGTTTCTTTAATTCTGCCAATAATCGAAATGAATTAGAAAATGATTTCACTAATTATTTAACTTTGTTTTATACTATTTTCCTCGCAGTGTGTACTCGTCTGAGCTATGAGCAGTTCAATAACACTAGAGAACAATAGTGAAACCAATTATAAATATCGCATTTTATTTCAGAACACTGAAAATCTGATCTCCAATCGGACAGCGGCATTAATTATGTCGATATTTCTTTATCCACTTTGCATGGTGATTATTTTAAATTTCTTGTCCAGTTTTGCAATTTTTCGGGGAACATATATGTGGTGTTAAAATCGTGGAAAAGTAGATAGAAAAGTGAAAAGCAGTGTTAATTTCGTCATTGTAAAAGTAGTTGGAAAATTTCATTGCTTCATTATTGAAAAGCTCTTACAACGAAATTACGAGGCTAACTACTTTTACAATTATAAAATTAATTAATAAAATTTACAATTTGTTAGCGCAGTTCTCACAGAACTCAAGTTATAGAAAACAGGCAATGGATGATTTTCAGGCATATTTAATCGTCTTGATTATTTTGCACATGGGAAAAGATGCACAGTTTCATACGCCGTTCTATACCATTTTTAAAGTGACAGGTAATGGAAAAGGTTTTGCCAGTTACAAGATTTTCGCGTTGTGAAGTCTGATGATTGCAACATGGGTAATGATTTCTGGACGACGAAATTTTAATGAAATATTGTGTTATTGTAAATCGCTCTTATTTATTTTGAGCGTTACAAGGTCTAGTGAATTTGGTGTCTGGAGCAGCACTACAGTATTGTTTACAGACCAGGGCCGGCCATTTGGTTATATTCGTAAGTTTGCTTTGTACGTTGCCTAATAACCTTTTAAAATAGTTTAGCGCAATAGTCATACTAATCTTTTGACTTTCGTCTTTCGCCTTTCAGACTTTCGGTCTGTGCTAAGCTTTAAAAAAGTTTCTGAGTACATGGATCATACATTAATTAGAGGTGTCTCCTGATATAAACCGACACTTAAAACCTACACTTACCATGAACACACAATTGTATATGTAATATTTACGAGGGTACATATGCAGAGATAAACTAGGTTGCTAAAATATAAACTTCAAACGTATATTTAACATATCGTATATATTTAAAATATATATATATATAGTGTATCAACTACTTCTCCGGGATCAGCTACGTACTAGGCTTCTTCATCATGGAATATAATCGATATTCGGCTCTGAACAGTCAATACAGTGAGAATGTAAGTGATCTGCTACCAAGGTACCAAATCCCTTGTTGAATGTCTCTTTACTATTTCACGAAGTAAATAGTTTGAACTTGGTAGCATGGTGATGAGTTATGAAGGAACTGTTTGTGATCGTTCTAAATGGAATACTATATATCATTTTCGATTACTCCAGCATTGGTCTACTTGTAAGACAACGCTCTTTATTTTCGTTCAAACCGCTGTCGGGTGTGCTATGTGCCTAACTGCCATCGATTCCGAGCCACTCTACGCTAGCAATGGCTGCATATATATGCTGCAGCTACAGCATTTCAAGGTCCATTAATCATTAAATGTTCTTGAAAAATTTTTCACAAAGATAGATTGAAATTGACCTCCGACCCGACCCCACTCATAAACTTTTGTTGCTGACGGTTATGTAAGAGAGATGTAATTTCTAAGATTTGCATACATAGTTTACATACAGACCTCAAGCTAATTTTACTCTCCGCTCTTTCAACGCTTTCTCTTACACGCTATAAGCGAGTGAGCGTCGCCGGAGCGGAATGTTTCAAATTAGCGACTGGTGTGCGTTTGAGAAACCTTATATTAACTCTATATCAGGAGTACATTCTAATGAAGCCTTGATTCTACCGTAAATCTTGTAGATTGCGAAGATAATTGCGTCAACATTCTACATCACTTATGTTGTCTCAAGTCTGATCATAACTAAAATGACTTTAGCCAAACTGGATCTAGTCGATAAGGTTTGAATAAATATAATATATTTATTTTAATTCTATAAACAACGCCTTTCAAAATAGATAAACTAAGTTAGCATTTTAAAACTAAATTTCAAATACAAACTGGCCATACTCTCTCATGTAATCAAGTGAAATCAGAAATGTAATCAGAAGTGTGTTTAAAATTATTATAGAATTAAAAAAAAGTTTTTCATACACCACGCAAATGCCGAACTTAGTAAACTTCTCCACCGTTGAGAAAGACGCACTCCAAAATTTTCGCCAATTTTTAGGAGGTTTTTCCGAACGTATTTTTAAATGCATATAATTTATTTGCTGAAAGCCCTATGAAATGACAAGAAAACGCAATAGAATTCGATAAAATTGAAATTTTAAAAAAAATGCTATTTCGCTCGTAGAAGTGGGCGGAGTCAGAGTATTGGG
This sequence comes from Parapristionchus giblindavisi, assembly GCA_943737045.1. Taxonomy (NCBI): domain Eukaryota; kingdom Metazoa; phylum Nematoda; class Chromadorea; order Rhabditida; family Diplogasteridae; genus Parapristionchus; species Parapristionchus giblindavisi. The sequence goes on along the minus strand of CALSFV010000214.1, from coordinate 396,092 downwards.
CGGCAAAGAGCGGAATTTGTATTGTCCTGTACAGTTTTAATTCTATAATAGCTTGACCTTAGTGAATTCGGAAAAGGCTTCCTGTAGCGAAATGCCGAAAGTTCAGTTCCCTCACTTGCTAGATTACACATATAACCGCGTGATTTTTTTAATTGTTTTTTTTGGAATGGCTGGTTGTACAATCTCTCCTCAGCCAAATCACGAAAAGTTGCCTACTCTTATTTTTTAAGTTATCAGAGATTCCTAAAAAATCAATAACGGCGAATACTTGATTTAAGGTGGAACGAAGCACAAAGCTCTATGTTCACAAAGTGCTGATAAAATATTCTATTGCTTGCACGTAAGCATTTTTTTTAAATTTATTAATTCGCGACAAATTCCTCTGTGTCAACATACTCATAATTCATTTGCTTTCGAAAGAATTGCTGACAGTGCGAAGTGCTTCAAATGATTTTGCTTTATAGGTTCGCCCAGTTCGTCAAATGCATTCATCAACTCATTTGGGGATTTGCTTCTTTTATCGAACATGATATTTTAAATATGATTTGCACAATTCTGGTACGTTGATGACATTCATGTTTGATCGATTTGTCTTTTTTTCGGTTATTATCAGACTTACACTGTAGGAACCATTCCAAATTCCGCTGATTTCCCCCCTGAGCCTCTGACTCCGTAATGGGAACGAATTTCAGTATTTTCCCGTCAATAGTCTCTCCGTATTTTCGACCGTCATATTGTTGTTGTATTATTCGAAAAGCGCACGGTGGCAAGTGATAAACTTCATCAGAGTAAAGGTATTTTAACTTCTTTCAATGTAGAAATTTCAAATAATAAAACCCGAAACTTACTTATCTATCCTCGTATTCTCTTATGGGTAAAGAAAACGAATGATTGCGGTCAATAGAGAGTGGAGTTTTGTTTATATTCCCTTGCTAAAAATAATACAACCATCGGGAATATTCTCAAACAGGTTAGGACATTGTTCCCGGTGTTACTACACATGTTACTAGTTGAATGTTAGAGTAGAGATGACTGCAAAATTTTAGGTTTATTTCAGGTCTGCTTCAAGTCAGTTGACATCATACACAGTGGACCTGCAACTCATCAGCCACGATCGAAATCGGTCGCGGTTCCATTCTCGAAGACATCTTAATTATCATTTTTCAAAAAAAAAATTTAAAAAACAAAAAATGTCAGTACAGACGTTGCTTGCTCAAATTTATCAGAGTGTGATCTTGATTGAGCGGTTCCTCAGTAGAGCACAGCACGCTCTTTATCAGATGAATACAGAAATGCGTCACAATCCGTTGGGAAAAGGAATCCGCTCAGTATCAATGAAAAAAATTCAACTCAATTTAGTCGAACACGCTGACAACTTTTGCTGAATGTCACTTTTTTTAGCATTAATGGAAATCACGGTGCGAACGTGTTTGCCCATGGCTTCTTCGCAATAAACTTGAGCTGTTGTGAAAGTTAATGATTGAGGAATCGGCAATATTTTCGCTTTCTCTCTCTCACTATCAGACTCTCTCTCTCTCTCTCCCATCTCATCATTCACAGCGTGAGATCCATCGAGTTCGCTACAATAGACCACACCAATAAATTCCATCTCCCTTGATCGTTTCCTATGTGCTTTCTTGCATAACGACGATAGGCCTTTTCTGTGTCTATGTAATCCATATCGACCATCAGTTGAATATGAATAATATTACATACTAATAAGAAGAATGTTCAGTGGAGGGATACTGAATTTGCCCCTCACTCTCTGACCGAAACAGGCGATGGAACTCTTCATCACGCCTTTTTGATCTTTCCCTTCATAACTTACTTATTCGAGAAGGTTCTTACAGGACAAAAAATGAGATGTCTTATTAATTGATAATTGACCATTTATAAGATAAGTAAACCATTCGCCATGGATAACCACTACAACAACAAAAAAGGTCTCAAATGAAAGTGGAGATATTTATGTTTTATTGGCATATACCATGCGAACCGCTAAAATTTTTTACCGGAAACCGGTTTAGTACTTGCCACGAGCACCTGCAATACGAGAAAATTTGTGATGGGGATGACGAATTGTGAGAGTTTGGGTCGTTTACAACGAACCACATTGTGTAGTGGATAAGGCGTTTACGTATGTTCATGATTCGTTCCCCTCCTTGAGCTATTTGCCTTTGCTCAAGCTCCTTTTTTCTGTTGCTTTGTTTGCTTTCCGTGGCAGTTACAAAAATGTATAATTACGATAAAATTGTGATGATTGGATAAGAATGATCGATATTCAAGTAATTTTAACCGCATTAGACAAAAGAATGAAATACATATTATGATCTTTCGTGATCGAAATACATATTCTATATACAACAGTTTGAACGAGTATCGCTTGACAAGGGTGCGAATAAAATATCAACGTAAGGTACTTTAAAGAATGGTTGAGAATAGATCGTGGGCATTTTGTGTGGGATTTTAAAAAGCATTAACTGTAGCTGATCAATCATTGGTATAAATGTGATCGTCCCATCTGTAAAAAATACCTTATAAAAATCACAAAGACTAGAGTAAGTAAAAATTTGGTAAACTTTCAGTATTTAATAATGCGACGGGTGGCATAAAGAAAATATTCTAAAGTTTTCACTTACGAAAATGAGAAGATGAGCGTACTTTTTCTTGATCAATTCTAATTGTTGTTTAAGTTCATCGCCTTCCTGAATGTAATGTGTGAGAAGAAATTGCATTTATGAAAAAATGCACAAGAATTGTATATCTAAAAGAACTTATCTAAAAGAATCTTACCGTTGCTTCCGACGGATCAGTTGCCTGTACAAACTCGCGCAGCCACGCAATCTCATTTATTATGCGATTATCAATTACACTTCTTCCATCCTTCTTGCTATGTCCATTTGTTTTAACAGTGGTATCCATCTACAAATACGAGTTAATTTAGAAAGTTATGCAACATTGTCATATATTTTGTGGGTATTTGTAATAATCTCAAAATCAAATTTTTCAGTGTTCAAAATAAATTAATGTTTTTCTCAATATTCCGGGAGATAAATATATCTAATATTAGCAGAATACCTTCTTTGCATATAGTGGATGAGTAGTATCACTCGATTCCTCCGATTGTCGACTAGTATGGCAAATAGATCTAGTCTCCATATCTTTACCACCTCGTGCAAGGTTTTCGCTCGTCTATATATGCACGATGTTTTAAAAAAGTGTTTCGAGAATTATTCAAATCACAGTAAATTTCATTTGTGATTAACCATTCTAGAGTGATTAAAGTACGGCCAGAATTCTATGGACGATTTTGTTAAATTTTCTGATTTATTTTGCCCATTAATCGATTATTGCGATGTTATTTGATCGAGTATTCTTTGGCTGACATGGTAAGCATTCATAGAAAACATAATTTCGCTGGAAAAATATAACCTCAACTTTTGCAAGTTAAGGTACTAGGCGATCATAAGGTCTTATGATCTCCCAACTATAAAGAAACAAACCGCGATAAGTGAATGGGGGCCGTCGGTACCCAATTCATCCGATCTCTGCTCATCTCGATCCTGTGATTATAATCTAATTAGTATGAACAAATTGCAATATAGTCGAAAAAATGTTGCTTCACAGATGCCGTTGTTGATTATTGTATAGTTCTATCGCATAAACGAAACTAGCTCTGAATTCTCCAACAATAAGGTCTCCATTTCTCATTTGCAACTGGTTCGGTGTACGACATCCGACATCATCTTCATCTTTGTATCTCAAGAATAGTCGACAGTTCGATGGAACTTCAATCTCTGGTGACCTTGAACGAATAACATTATATCACGATAATTATGCACCTTTTTAACGAAAATAGCCTATCGCTCTGACAGGTAAAAATTGATATCTCGTTTTTTTTTCTCTGGAAATGGATCAAGCAAAAGTTAGCTAACAATAAGGCACACTGACTATGTAGTAAAGAACTTCGAAATTTTGTTTGTGTCTTCAGAAGGCAATTATCTCCATATCTCTTTCATTCTCAAATAACTACTTGATACTAAAAAATGTGTTTAAAGATGGAGGCCCTCGAATGTTGATGCAAATGCATAGCATATCTCTTATGCAAGGGACAAGTGTTATGCAAGAAATGAGTACGACCGCTCATCAATCCCGTAGCGCAGTGGTAAAAGTGCTCACTAGTAAGCGTAACGTCGCGGGTTCTAAACCTATTGCTGAACTTTCCTATTTTCAAAATTTCGCGCCTTTGCCTGTACATCAAGCATGGATTCATTCATGATTCTTGCAATCAATAAGCTGAATTAGCATAAAATAATTTATGTATGGTATGTAGAATAACTTTTGTTATCTTTCTGTCTTCACAGTTTGTTTACAAAATATTCGTCGGACTCCACCTTTAAGGACGGTAACAAGTTCTTGAAAATATTGAAATTACATTTGTCGTTTGCCCTGCTTCTTTAATAGGAGATAAAAGGCTAGGGGAAGCGAAAAAAAGAGTAATGGAAATGGATGAAGGTTGTTGCGATGGCTATGAAATAGTTTATGATGTATTCTCATCACCAGTCATATTCTTATACTTTGAATCAACGATGTTGTATCGATTCCCACTTTTACAATCGCTGATGCTCATTCGGAAAGGGGAGAACCGACACATTTCCAGCGAAAACTAGACATTAATGTTAGCATGGAAATGATATGAAAAGTTACCATACATATTATAATATGATAATCGAAATCTAACAAACCTCAATACAAAGTCGGAGAGTCGCGCAATTTTAAGCAGGGCAAGTTTTCCATTGAACAACATCTTGCCCTGAAATTAGTCCAATCAATCCTGATTTTCTATTACTAATACCTCATGTTGAATTTTGAAGCGCAACTTCATCCGATTAGATTGTTTTGGCTTGTTAGGTTTACTGTTGAAGTTTGGTACAGTAGGAGGCTCAAACTGAAATGGGGAAGTCATATAGGTAGCATATGCAAGTGTGATCATGCATAGAGATTAAATTTGCCCGAATGGAGTTAGTTGGCGACGATTTGCCCGTATGCAGACAAATGCTAGCCTGAATATGGGCAAATCGTTTGCACTAGTGGTGTAAGTTGGCAAATCTATTGCCCATATTTAGGCAAGTTTGCTCTCTGTGTGTTGGTAAGGAAATTCAGAATGCACTCATCTTTCTAATGCCAATATAACAACTAACTCATTGTCAGCTCATTGTCAGTTCAAAACAATAGTCTATATCATGATTGCAAAGTCGTACCTCAATGAACGTTTCTTCCGTGTTAACTGGAGGAGGCAGATCCAGATATAACTTTACTATGGACGTCTTGGCATCGCTTATTTCAGTTAGGAGTATTTCTCTCTTTGAAGTAATTCCGAAGACTTTATGTTGAAGATTTGGAGGAAGTCTGAAAATAGTATGAATTCCTCTAATATAAAAAGAAATTTAGTTTTGTTAATCGTTGTCTATAAATTCGCAGTTACATTGAGCGTATAAAAATCACTTGTTTTCTTTGTAAGAAAGCTTATTTCCGTTGTATTGGTATTTACATAGAGTTCGTCATTTTTCAATGCAAGTAAGCGTTATACGCTGTTTGAACTTTTTCTCGTATTTTATCACCTTTATTAATAAAGATATATTATAACTAAACAAGAACGCGAACCCAGTATCGAACGGTGTGAATTCCAATGTATTCGTGTTTATCATAATTAATTCGCCCATAATCACCACCCATAGATAACCGAGGTCGCAGTGAACTCGCAGATTGCTCTGATCTTCCTGAAACAAGGTAAATATTTCGATTGGTGAATCCAGAAAAATGAAAGTTGTTCATAAGTTGAATCGACGGAACACCATCACCCCCTTATTGCTTCATCCTTTCATTATTTGTGTTTTAACTGATGGATAAATAAATAAATAAATAAATAAATAAATAAATAAATAAATAAATAATAAATAAATAAATAAATAAATAAATAAATAAATAAAATAAATATCTTTCTGTAGACGTACCACTGAATCTGGAAGGGGTTTGGAAGCGGACTTCACTTCAGATGTCCGAGCATCCACTGAAGTAACTTTCAGCTGCGCGCCGCGAATCCCCACGCAAAAGATCTTGGATCTCAAAATTGGTAGTTTAAATGGATAATTAAGTTTTAGTTTAAAAGTTCGAATTGAAATTTTTTATAACGTTTACTCACGAATAAAGAGAGCGTAACCTCTCTCAATGACCTCTTCGTTGTGCACACTATTTCTCTGTTCTCTAACAACGAGAATTGCGCGTCGAAGAGACCCTTGAGAGAGGTTACACCCCCTTTAGGAAATATACAGTAGCGACGAAAAGTATTCGCCCAAAATTTTGCAATGTCATAACTTTTGACTCAGATGAGCAATCGGGCTCATCTTTTGGCAGTATACTATAGCACTAGTGTGCATCATATCCTACTTCCGTTGTTATTATTCGTCGTCTTATTATTGTGTAGCGAGCCTGGAACCCCACTGTACTAACTCAGCGAAAATTATTTCCTCAGCCGGATTTTTCTGAGAGCTGTTTTTAACAGTGCATGAACAACATTTACTGATGAGTAGAATCCTCTATGTGATCGATCTCAGCTAATTCATTTCTGTGAGAAAATCGAAATTTCCGACACCCCTGAAATTGAGCAAAATTTTCATAACTCTGTGCAAGCTGCAGGCTCCAAACTGGGCAGAGATGATATCCTATGAGGGATACAAAACATGGCCGAGGATGAGCCCGATCGGGTTTTGAGAAATTTTGAAAATTTATTATACTCATTTTTTTGAGATTCAGGAAGTACCTGGTCGGATTTATTTCGATTGAGTTCAACAGCAAGATGTCTTCTATATATAGTAGATAACCGTTTACTAGTGTTTCACGAAATTTCCAGTTCTTTCAGAGAAGTTATGATTGGAGAAAAGAGGTAGAAAATATTTATGGCACGATTTTTTCAGATCATCCAAAAATTTAAAATGATTTTTATGAGACAAAAAGAGCATCAATGGCCATTCTATTATAGGGGATCATCTTCTGTCTTCATGATAATTGTTATGACAAAGTATGAGCCCAATCGAACAAAGTCGCAAACTTTCGGAAAAAAAATCTGAAAAAAGATGCTAACTATTTTCTACCTCTTTTCTCCAATCATAACTTCTCTGAAAGAACTCGAAATTTCGTGAAACACTAGTAAACGGTTATCTACTATATATAGAAGACATCTTGCTGTTGAACTCAATCGAAATAAATCCGACCAGGTATTTCCTGAATCTCAAAAAATGAGCATAATAAATTTTCGAAATTTCTCAAAATTCACCCGATCGGGCTCATACTCGGCCAGGTTTTGTATCCCTCATAGGCTATCATCTCTGCCCAGTTTGGAGCCTGCAGCTTCACTGAACACAGAGTTAAGAAAATTTTGCCCAATTTCAGGGGTGTCGGAAATTTCGATTTTCTCACAAAAATGAATTAGCTCAGATCGATCACATAGCAGATTCTACTCATCAGTAAATGTTGTTCATGCACTATTAAAAACAGCTCTCAGAAAAATCCGGCTGAGGAAATAATTTTCGCTGAGTGAGTACAGTGGGGTTCCAGGCTCGCTACACAATAATACGACGACGAATCTTAACAACGGAAGTAGGATATGATGCACACTAGTACTATAGTATACTGCAAAAAGAAGAGCCCGATTGCACATCTGAGTCGAAAGTAATGACATTGCAAAATTTTGGGCGAATACTTTTCGTCGCTACTGTATCTAAAAATTAGCAATTTACATGCAACACTTTCCCCACATATTGAATACAGACAATGCTTTGTATTCTCACCGATATCCTGTTTTAGCTGCCTTTACGAGATGATTATGGACTACGACTTGCTTAATGAATGCTGCTTCATGTCCAAATCTTTCTAGTGCCCGGTAAATGTGGATGACGTTGGAGCCTTGTTGACACATAAAGTACTGTCCATCCACGAATCGAGTACAAAAGGACAGAGGCAGCTACAATAAAGACAATCTTTATGTTACACATGTTTGTAATTGTATATTCTCCCACAATTTAACTGTCCAATTTACAATTATTTTAAAAATTCAACTGACAGAAAAAAATTTAAACCACTTTAGAGTATCATAAAATGAAGTTGAAAGTATAATATTATATTTAGCAGAAGGATCATTTCAAGACTGAGGAGATTTTCAGTATCAGGGCTAAAATTTGCAGCTAGTGCTTGAAATAGGAGTGAGCATCATTCCGTTTTTCCAACCCTAGGGGATGTCCCCGCTCGTGCAGCTTACTGAAAGTTACTCGGTAAACGCATGTGAATAATTACGTTGGTTCTTCAAACGAAATGCTCACCGATGGCAAAGACATTGTGGATATATTCAGATTCTTGATTGTGTCATCTTGGACATAATAGTCTATTGTAGTCTTCATTACATTAATACGCGTCTGCTTATCCAACGTAGCTTCTTGATTCATGTAGTAGAAGAAGCATTGTGTGGCATTCATGCAACACGTTGCGCGGCTGGGAAGAGACTTTGTCCTAAAATAACTGATTTATCGATAAGATCTATAACATAAATGTTGGACTACGCACACTCACAGAAAAATCCCTTTGGGATTTTTTCCGTACTGTCAAAGATATCCCTTATATGTAAGGCAATTATTAATAAGGGATATATTCCCTAGTGAACATTCACATATGTCCGAGCGCGTCTGACTAGAGATATCATAACGTTTCACCGGGGTAGCAACAAGGTCGCATGGCTTAGTGGCAAGACGGTTGTATAGTAACCCGAACATCGTATGTTCGGTTCCTGTCTGGTGTAAATCATCTTTGCTGATTTTTCTTATTGTTCAGTGGCCGTATGCAAGAACCGTTTTCCGGAAAATGTGACGTCATAAGCGGAGGCGGAGGCGTTTTCCAAAAATCCTCCGCCTACGCTAATGACGTCACATTTTCCCGGAAAACGGTTTTCCCGTTGTTCTGGCATACGGCCACAAATCTACTTCATATCCCTTAATTATAACACGGGTCTCCTGTAAAAGTGTATCAAAATCTCCCCCTGTTGCCACTAGGAAAACTTTTTCTCTCGGATTTGGATGAAAGTCGATTGGTGGATGTGGTTGGGGGTCATGAGAAAGCTTATCGACTTGATTTGGCCAAAATCGCAGATTATCGATTTTTTGTGATCTACCACGGAAATTGCCATAACTCGGTTCATTTTCATCGTACAGGGACCGGAAAGGAGTCTTTCGAATCCTATTGGTATGCTCTACAAAAAATGTTTTCGGCACACAATGGCAGAAAACCCGTCTTCCTTGTGTTTTACCCAAAAAAACTGATTTATCGACAAGAAAAGTGAGTGTTTCTCGAAAATTTCTCAGAAACACGATGAATTTTATTGCACCAATGGAATCGCCGCTCGTGATATAGGGTAGGTATGTAATTCATTTGACTCATCTCTCGCCCCGGGATATCGAAATATAGAGTACTCCGGGACAGTCATTTTTTCAAAAAAATGGTTTTTTGACCATAAATCGCTTCACATTGGCCGTAGACACTATTTAAAAAAAAAAGAAAATGAAGCTCTCAATAAGCCCAACAAAATATATTTATATGATTATCACGCTAGAGATCATCATTCCCGAGCTATAATACGATTTCCTCAATTTGAAGGAAGAATCCGAATTTCTGTTGTAATTGTTTACATTCGAGATTTTATTATTAGTAGCATAATTTTATCAAAAAACAGCATGAGTTAGATTACTTTTACACAACTTAAAAAGTTTACATAGAAAAGAAATTGAGAATACAGAGAGGGAATAAATTAAATTGAGAATAAATTGAGGATATTTGAGAATAAATTGAAAATACATTGAGAATAGAAGAATAATTGAGATTAAAAGAAAAAGGCAGTGACGGGGGGCCGAACCAAAATAGATGTGGCGCGCGTCAAGAACTTCATCAATGAGTGGGAGAAGGAGGTAGATGAGGATGGAGCATTCATTGAGGATGAAGTGGCAGTACACGAGGATGATCGGATTATCATCCCTGACGAGATCTACGATTGCATTCACAATGAGAAGGACAATCTGTTCACGGATGATGACCCTGACCTATCTAGTGAACTCGTATTCGATCAGTAAATGAATCCGCCGTTCTATTCTCAATTTCTATTCTATGTAAACTTTTTAAGTTGTGTAAAAGTAATCTAACTCATGCTATTTTTGATAAAATTATGCTACTCATAATACAATCTCGAATGTAAACATTTACAACAGAAATTCGGATTCTTCCTTCAAATTGAGGAAATCGTATTATAGCTCGGGAATGATGATCTCTAGCGTGATATTTATATAAATATATTTTGTTGGGCTTATTGAGAGCTTCATGTTCCTTTTTTTTCAATAGTGTCTACGACCAATTTGAAGCGATTTATGGTAAAAAAAACCATTTTTTTGAAAAAAATGACTAAGTCCGGGAGTACTCTATATTTCGATGTCCCGGGGCGAGAGATGAGTCAAATGAACTACATCACTACCCTATATCACGAGCGGCGATTCCATTGGTGCAATAAAATTCATTGTGTTTCTGAGAAATTTTCGAGAAACACTCACTTTTCTTGTCGATAAATCAGTTTTTTGGGTAAAACACATTGAAGACGGGTTTTCCGCCATTGTGTGCCGAAAACATTTATTGTAGAGCATACCAATAGGATTCGAAAGACTCCTTTCCGGTCCCTGTACGATGAAAATGAACCGAGTTATGGCAATTTCCGCCGTAGATCACAACAAATCGATAATCTGCAATTTTGGCCAAATCAAGTCGATAAGCTTTCTCATGACCCCCAACCACATCCACCAATCGACTTTCATCCAAATCCGAGAGAAAAATTTTTCCTAGTGGCAGGCGCTCATACACTTTTACCGGAGACCCGTGATAAGGGAATATATCCCCTACAGGTGAGGCAATACAACCCTTTACCTGTAAGGGATATATTCCGTCGGCCGACAATGGTAGGGATATTTCTGTAAGTGCATGATTCTTATATTAATATTTCGGAAATAGATACAGATAGTGAATTTTCATTTTTTCTCGAAATATCGTTGATAGAAAATCTAAAATCTACTTCATGATAGACTTTGCGTTTACTCACTCTTGATGCACTTGCTATCTGGATGAGGAAGTCTGAACTGTAAACTGGAAAGATCCGACGACAAATTACATATGACATCTGAATAACTCGAGTTAGTTGAACTAAACAAGGTTCCGAGTAGTTAAATACATCTAACAATCCATAAGAGCCACAATTATTCTAGAGCAACGTTTGCAATTGTGTTACCCAAATATAAACCTCTTTATTCAAGATTGCCGCAACAAAAAAAAACATAACAGAGTTACTTCTTTAAAATAACCAGAAAATATTTTTTTATCCGATTCTCTCAACGGTTGGCTCTTTCTTTGACTTGAATGAATGCCGGTCGCTCTAGCAACGATTTAATGAATGAACCAAGAATAAATCTACCATCTATAAGCAGAAAGTGAGGCCTCGCAATGGATGTTCCAATTCGTTCAAAACACTCCGGTTGTCTTCTTAGCCCACGAAAATATTCCACTCTGCGTAAATACTCCATGCTCACAAGCTGGAGGGTGGCAATATACATTTGTGAGTGAAGAGTCATTTTCGCCACCCTAGTAGAGAGGCAAATCAAATCTTATTAGTGAATCAATCAAATCTTCAAATCAAATCAATTCTTACTAGTGTGATACCAATCAAGATTACGATCATTTGTGCATAAAAAGTGCACGGCAATCTAATTACATATATTTAAACACAAAATTTGATGTTGCGGTGGCGATTTGGAATGTTTTCATCACACATAGTCAATCTTGAAGGGGGAGTAATTCACTCGCAGCTTTATCAAATGTTCGCGAGGCAGTCAATTGAACTTTGGACTTATTGAGACAAATCCGCATCATAAGGTGCATAATCTGGAAGGAATTTTTCGTTGACCATGAATTTATCGGTAAGAATTTTCTTGTTTCATTTTGCTTTCCACAAAACATTCTAAATTAATTTTAAAATCCGTTGGCCTATCTAAATCTAAAATCTAACAAAAATATTTTTTAAATTGTAAAAAGAGATTTTGTTTTACGCAATTTTCAACGCCATGTGTATTCGTCTGATTGTGGCCATTGCAGTTCAATACACTAAAGCACCAAAATAAATTCAATAATTCCTATTTCAGAACACTGAAAATCTGTTCTCCAATCGTGCAGTCTCATTGATTATGTCAATAATTGTTTATCCACTTTGCTTGGTGAGTTTTTAAAAAAAACTTTTTGTCCAGTTTTGCAATTATATTTCGAGGAACATTTTTTTAAACAGTAGTTGTGCACAATATACATAACTAATTTGGCAAGTCAATAGAGAGAATGTTCCTTTCACCACACTTGAATCAATCCAATTTTGCGCAGTTCTTCCATCACTCAAACTATACAGAGAAAGATATTGTAAAAAACACACGATGAATGTTTTTCAGGCATATCTCATCGTCTTGATTATCTTGCACATGGGAAAAGATGCGCAGTTCCACACGCCGTTCTATACCATTTTCAAAGTGACAGGTAATAAATTGTTTTACAATTTTTCACACATAATGGATAGTTGGACATGGCTGCCGATTATATTGCTTAATATGGCCGATTATAATTTTATTGATCCATCAGACAATTCTTGCTTGCAACTTGGGTAATGATTTCCGAATTTTAATGGAATGCTGTATAAATGCAAATTTCTCTTATAATATTTATTTTCAGCTTTACAAGGTCTAGTGAACTTGGTGTCCGCAGCAGCACTGCAGTATTGTATGCAGACAAGAGGAAGCCATTTGGTTATATTCGTAAGTTTTTGTTGCATGTTGCCTAATACGTTTTAAAATCCTTTAGTGTGATAGCTCATACTAGTCTTTCTGCGTTTCGCTCTTTTGTAAGTTTTTTTTTCGAAAAAAATTCTGAGTGCATAGATTATACATTAATAAGATATGTCTGCTGATACAAACCGATACTTAAAACCTACGCTTATCATGAAACCCACAATTACATATTATATTTAATATTCACAAGGGTGCATAGAGATGAACTAGGTTGCGATAATATGAACATCAAAAGTATATTATATTATACAAAAAAAACTTATAGTGTATCAACTGTGGCTCCGGGATCAGCTACGTACTAGGCTTCTTCATCATGGAATATAATCGGTATTCGGCACTGAGCAGCCAATACAGTGAGAATGTAAGTGATGTGCTACGAAAAAGTCCTTGTTGGATGGATGTCTTTACTATTTCACAATATATTTTATTGGAACTTGGAAGCATGTGAGTAGTAATCGATGAAGGAACTGTTCACAAACGTTTTTCTAAATGGATAACTATGATTACTTCAGAATTGGTCGTCATGCAAGACTTTCTTATTTATTTTTGTTCAAACCGCTGTCGGGTGTGCGATGTGCCTCACCACCATCGATTCCAAGCCACTCTACGCTAGCGATGGCTGCATATATATGCTGCAACTACAGCATTACAAGGTCCATTAACGATTTTCAAGATAATTTTAAATGATCTCAGAACATACAAAACTCAAAAACTCTCTTCGCTTGAAAGAGTTGCGCGAGAGATTCAAACAGTCCATTAGCACTCGTCTATTTCTAACATAGGGCACATGTGTAATTTAACAAACTTTTTTTTTCTATTTTTAGCAAAAATACATTGCAGTGAAGCGAAACTATGATTGCCTACGGTTTTAGGTTGCGAAGATAATTACGTCAACATTCTATATAAGAGGGGTTAGAATAAGAAAGTTGGCGAAAATGCACTTGGCAGATTTTTTGCCAATTGTGACTACGTCAGAATTGGCAGAAAGAATTTTCTTCATGCAAAATTGGCAGATGTGTGTGAAGCCAGAGAATGCCAAATTAGACACTTTATTATTTGTACATGTTACTTTTGACAAATAAACTACGTGAAAAATTGGTTTATCCAAATTTGCAATGTGAAAATTAGGCAATTGGTGGAACAAAATAATTTCGCCAGAAAAGAACGATGAAAATTTGGCAGATGATGTTACGACAAAAGTGAGGCAGTCTAAATTGTCATCTCCAATATTGACGTTGTAAAAATTGGCACGAATAATTTTACCAAAAACGATACGAGAAAATTTGGCAGGATAGGGTAACCAGTAGTAATGCCAGAATTGCTCGCATCATTTTTGTCAACCCTCTGTGCTGCCAAAAATGATAGGTGAAAAATAGGCAGGATTTAGAAATTATCAGTTGTGCCAAATTTGACAGCAGCGAAATAGTCAACAAGAGTTTCGTCGTAATATGACATAATAGACGCTAGAAAATCTGGCATGCCAAATTTGACACCGTCTATCTTGACCCAGATTTGATCGCGTCTAATTTGACCCACATTCGACGGTGTCAAATTTGGCATGCCAATTTTGACGGTGTCAAATTTGACATGCCAATTTTGACACCGTCTTTCTTGACCCAGATTTGATCGCGTCTAATTTGACCCACATTCGACGGTGTCAAATTTGGCATGCCAATTTTGACGGTGTCAAATTTGGCATGCCAATTTTGACACCGTCTATCTTGACCCAGATTTGATCGCGTCTAATTTGACCCACATTCGACGGTGTCAAATTTGGCATGCCAATTTTGACGGTGTCAAATTTGACATGCCAATTTTGACACCGTCTTTCTTGACCCAGATTTGATCGCGTCTAATTTGACCCACATTCGACGGTGTCAAATTTGGCATGCCAATTTTGACGGTGTCAAATTTGACATGCCAATTTTGACACCGTCTTTCTTGACCCAGATTTGACCGCGTCTAATTTGACCCACATTCGACGGTGTCAAATTTGGCATGCCAATTTTGACGGTGTCAAATTTGGCATGCCAATTTTGACACCGTCAATCTTGACCCAGATTTGACCGCGTCTAATTTGACCCACATTCGACGGTGTCAAATTTGGCATGCCAATTTTGACGGTGTCAAATTTGGCATGCCAATTTTGACACCGTCAATCTTGACCCAGATTTGACCGCGTCTAATTTGACCCACATTCGACGGTCAAATTTGGCATGCCAATTTTGACGGTGTCAAATTTGTCACATTGAGGGAATTATTACCAATGTACAGATATGAAATGAACAATACAAACGAGAGTGGAAAATGATTCGAGGGGAATAAAATGAGGGTGGAATGGGTTGTGGGATGATGTTCCTCGTCGTCTAGGGGCTGCTTCCAGTGTGCGACGTCCTCAGAACCTGATTTAAGAAAATATTGTCAGAGTTCATTTTTCGCATTATAACTTGTCTAATCGTTATGATAAATGTTAATTATATTACAGTTAAGATCAATTGTTTTAAACAGAATTTCTATTAGGGATCCACAAATGTGCAATCGTACACAATGAATTTCAAAATTAAAATGAATGAAAAGTCGTCCGCACGACTTTAACATGATAATTTGCTTTAAATTCGAGCAAACTAAAGCATTCGTCTCATTCTCTTTTATTTTCATTGAAGAATCGCTTTAAAAAGCAGCCAACACAACGCTATACAAAGCTTGAAAATGATGTCCAAATGCACGACTGTGTACGAAAAAATACGTTCAATTTGTTCTGCACGGCTTTTTATAGTTTTCATTTCGTTCATGCTCGTATCGACCGGGCATTTGCACGAATGTGGATCCCTAATTTATAGCGGTGCGCAATGAAAAAAAGGCTTTCATCTCAATTCTGAAGAATAACATTTTGTTTTAGAATTTATGCAGTGTTCAGAACTTGGAAAATGCACGAAATACTGTTCAGAAATTAAAGTGAAAAATGCTATATTTTGAATGAAAAAATATGGGTTTTAAATGTAATACTTTAAAAGAAAAAATCGTTCAATTAAAACAACTAAGTATGGTGATATAAGGTATGCTATGAAACGAATATCAGGCCTGTCACGAGAGAATCGAGCTAAAATGGCAATTCTTCGGAATGGAGCGAAAATCATGAAATGAGTTAGCATCAGTGTTTGACACCTCTAGGCATGCTCTTCCATCCCCCAAAGTTCCATTGTGTAAATATCATTCTGTGGCTCCCTACACCGTGTCGGTCATCCGGGAACCCAACTTCGAACTCAAATATCTCGGTTCAGGTGCATTTGTGTCAAAAACTACCACGAGGGTAACCTCCGCTATTTTTCCGAGCTCTATCGATCTAAACAAACCAGAACTCATGAAAGTGCTTCCGAACAGCGCTACACTCTAGGTAATATAACTCAAAACCTGTCGATTCGGCGCGGACGAGCCTGAAATATGTTATGTAACTTTTCAAGGACTACAAAATGAGTGGTTTACGAAAAAAATACGTTAATGCGTTCGTATGGTTCATCCCCTTGGAAATTTCCTGATGAAGTGAAGTCATTTTCGACACCCACAATCTCTCGTTTTACACACTCTCTCGCCCATTCCTTTTCATTTCATTCCATTCCATTCTACACCGCACGGTCTCGAGCGCGCGGTGCGGAATGAAACATTGTCTCCCTTTCTCTTCCCTGTATTTCTTTCACTCTCCGGCGAGAGAGTGTGTGAAACGAGAGATTGTGGTTGGGCGAAAATGACTTCAAATCATAAGGAAATTTCCAAGGGGATGAACCATACGAACGCATTAACGTATTTTTTTCGTAAACCACTCATTTTGTAGCCCTTAAAAAGTTACATAACATATTTCAGGCTCGTCCGCGCCGAATCGACAGGTTTTGAGTTATTTTGCCTAGAGTGTAGCGCTGTTCGGAAGCACTATTATGACTTCCGGTTTGTTTAGATCGATAGAGCTCGGAAAAATAGCGGGGGTTACCCTCGTGGTAGTTTTTTCACAGAAATGCACCTGAACCGAGATATTTGAGTTCAAAGTTGGGTTCCCTGATTACCGACCCGGTGCAGGGAGCCCCAGAATGATAGTAGCACAATGGGACTTTGGGGGATGGTAGGACATGCCTAAACAAGAATAAAACTGGAGAGAACTTGTTTTGTAATATTTCTCAATTCCGAGCTTTAGGTCGATTCTCTCGTGACAGGCCTGATATCGTAACCTTTTGATCTTTATAATGATCCTAAGCCGCAAATCAACGAAAATGCAGCGAAAATTGAGGGTAAGCATTTAATATTTCAAAGTAAACATTAATAAAGTGCGTCCGTAACACTGTTTGCGACACAAAAAATGAAATCATCACTCACATGGGAATGGTCGGAACTCACATATCCCGATTTTCACGAAAGCTGCAGGGTTTACAAAATCGACTACGCTGATTCCAAATCAGCCTTAAAAACCTGCGAAATGTTTTTCTGAAGCGAGTTATAGCCCTACGAAAGGCGATTTTTTTATTTTTCAAGCGATTGTTCAACTGATTTCCCCGCGCGATATGAATTTTATCTCGCTATTCTCTTCTTTTTTTCTTTTCTATCCATTCCTAGCTGCAGCATGGTAAAGTGTAATGATGTTTAGTTAGCATTCCGGAGGCAGCTGGTTCGATTCCCCGGCTGTGAACTTATTTTACTGACTCATGTGTGATCATTTTTTTATAAATTACAAAAGATCCCTCTGGAATACCAGCCAAACATCATAAAACTTGACCACACTGCAGCTGGAAGTGGAGAGAAAAGAGCACGCTCATGTACCGTGGGGAAAGCAGTTTAAAAAATCGTTTAAAAAATAAAAAAAATCGCCTTTTCGTCGTTCTATAACTCACTTCAGAAAAAAACATTTCGCAGGCTTTTAAGGCTGATTTGGAATCAGCGTAGTCGATTTACTAAACCCTGCAACTTTCGTGAAAATCGGGATATGTGAGTTCCGACCATTCCCATGTCAGTATATCACGCTTGTCACGAGAAAATCGAGCTAAGTTGGGAATGAAGCAAAAATGACTAAATGAGTTAGGAACATGCCCTACCATCCCCCTAAGTCACAGTATGCAATGTTCATTTTGGGCCTCCCTACACCGGGAAGGTAAAGTGAATTCCCAGCTTTGAGCTCGAATTTCTCGCTTCTGGTGCGAGTTAGCGGAAAAGTGTCACATGCGTGACTCCCGCACTTTTTACGAGCTCTATCGAGCTAAACCAAACAGAAGTCATGAAAATGCCTGTGAACAGAGCTACTCTTCAGGGCAAATAACTCAAAAATTTAGGAAAAGGGGGTGCTCTTCTTCCAGTATGTTATTAAGTTTTTCATGCGCTTTCGAATGAGGGGTTTGCGAGAAAAAAACGTTATGGTTCATCCCTTGGATTTTTCCTGATGATTTGAAGTCATTTTCAACCCATTTCTTTACATTCCTTCACTTAAATTCTTTGTCATTTTTATTACGTTGTTCACCCTTCACCCTTCACAAACAATGTCAAATATCAACGGCTGAACCTGCCGCCGGGATTAAAAGACCATTGTCCTCTTGTCTTTTTCAGAGTATTTAATGTGTCTTGAACAAAGGCATGCACAGTCACGATGGCTTGTTTTTTCTCGAAGATGAATTCGAGAGAAATGGACGAGGAAAGCTTTGTTAGAGAGTAAAGAAGAGCCACAAGGAAATCTTCCTATGAGATAATCATGTCATACTATTAGATTGAATCAGAATTGACTGTGGATTTTTTTTGGTTCGAATTTGAACTTTTGCCGTTCTTTTGTGATAACACCTCCTGTCTCGCGAAACTGCAGACATACAATACCCCATCTCTGTCACTCCCCGAGATATCAGTCAGTTTAAAATGCCGAATAATTTCCATCCGAATAAATAACATGTTCGGCAAGTCCTGCTTTTCCTTTTCCTGTCTGGCCTCTAAGTCCATGATAGGTCATGGCGCATGGCTGGAGGTTACCACTCTGATGCCCCTTCTGAAACAACGGTGCAAGATTGGTTCCATCGCTTCAAGCACAACAATCTGGAAGAAGAGGGAGGTCGAGATCGTCATCCAAGCACCCATTTGACCTTGCCCACTCCGATTATTGGCTCATCGGGGATATGCATTGAGCCTAGACGGAGAAGCACTTCAAGACTCGAGTTGAGGTCGATTCGTGACTGACCTCCTACTTCGCCTACAAGACAGCTGCGTGCTTCGAGGAGGCCACGGTTAATTCTGACTCAACCTAATAATTCAATAGTATGACAAATAACGTTTTCAGAAGACTAACAATAAGAAATCAAGTTACAACAGAGTTTCACAGAGAACACCACCTTCCCCTCGGACTCGTCTTCGTCGACTACCTCAAGGCCTTCGATTCAGTGGAATTCCCTGCTGTCACAAATGCTCTCGCGCGATCCGGAATTGACTCGATCTACATCAACAGTCTGAACGAGATGAACACGGATTGCTACACCGAGATGAGACCTTTCGAAAGATCGGTACGCATTCCCATCGGCAAAGGAGTTCGCCAAGGTGACACGATATCACCAAAACTCTTCACCGCTGCACTCGAAGACTGCATGAGAACCCTTGACTGGACCCACCGAGGAGTCCCGATCGACGGAAATGTGTTAGTATGGTTCATCCCCTTAGAAATCCCCTGATGATTTGAATTCATGTTCAACCCATTCCTTATCATTCCATTCCATTCCATTCTGCACCGCGCGGTGCGGAATGAAACATATCGCATTCTGTTGTAACTTGATTTCTTATGTGGTGTTACATTTTCAAAACGTGCGCACGCCATCCCAATTGACAATAAGGGTTTTCCGCTTGGGACCCAAAATACTTCAAAATCAAAGTTGACGTTGACGTTTCCGAATGTAACACTATTTCGAAGGACGGCGTGCGCCCGTTTTGAAAATGTAACACCACATTATTGTTAGTCTTCTGAAAACGTTATTTATCATACAGTGCTATTGAATTATTAGGTTGAGTCAGAATTAACCGTGACCTCCTCGAAGCACGCAGCTGTCTTGTAGGCGAAGTAGGAGGTCAGTCACGAATCGACCTCAACTCGAGTCTTGAAGTGCTTCTCCGCCTAGGCTCAATGCATATCCCCGATGAGCCAATAATCGGAGGGGGCAAGGTCAAATGGGTGCTTGGATGACGATCTCGACGTCCCTCTTCTTCCAGATTGGGCGCTTGTTCCGCAAATGTGCACACTTGCCACGCCCCCTTTAAGCCCCGCCGCCTTTCCCAGGCGGATAACCTGGAAGGGGGGAGAGGCCCCAACCGGCTCCTGCTCGGCGACTTCTCCAAGAAGATGGAGAAGTCCGGGTCAGGGAAGGGACTTCATCGCGAAGTCACTTCCCCAAACCAAAATGCTCTCGAATGAGAGAGGCGCAACTGATGAATCAGAGGAATCAGGCGAAGAATGAGCAGGCCGAGGCTATTTATAGGGGGCGATACAAACTACAAGCCTCGCATGCGCGCTCTCTCGCTAGAACACGCTCTCTCGCTTACTCTCACTGTCCTGCTCTCTCTCCTCTCTCATCTCCCCTGTGTGTCTTACCTGGTTTGTCTGTATGTCTGTGCTCTAACCAGAACGTGCTATCAAATTTATTAATGAAGAAATATTAATGAGTGAATCGACTAATTGGTACGAAAAAAAGCATATATTATTCTCTTGGTACGGTAGCTTCGTGTGCTCAAAGATCATTCCCCTTGCAATTGAAACTCTTTTGTAGCAAGTTCTGTCGGGGCAGATGAACCACCATGAGAATTGATTTCTTTCTGTTTTTTTTTGAGAGTCATCGTACAGCCGCATATGCAAGTCTTGCTTGATGGCAGCAAACCCATACTTTTCATTTGTTCAATGTGTGTTTCCTTAGGAAGGGACAGAAACATCTCTTGCTGTCGAGAATTCACACCCTTGAATAGATTGAGAGCTTCGCTGTGGGGCGGTAAACCATCCTCCCAATTGGGGCAACTACCAGCCGGCAAAGGATTAGGAAGTGGAGGCGTTGGTACGGTAGGTTTGATGGGAGAATCGGTCGATCCAAAACTAACATCACTGAAGAGAATCGGAAAGCTGGGAGATTTGGGAGAAGACTCGGGAGACGGGGATATTGACATAATTAGACTGATTGAATGAGGTAAACCTTGTTTTACCCCGCTTATTGCCATTGTTATGTTAGGTCATCATTAGTTAATCAAAAGTGAGAGAGAGCGTTGAGATATGAGAGAGTGAGCGCTAGAGAGCGTAGGCATATCACGGGTCTCCTGTAAAAGTGTAGCAAAATCGGCCCTTCCTGCCACTAGGAATTTTTTTTTGTCTCCGATTTTGATGAAAGTCGGTCAGAGGGTGTGGTTGGGGGTCATGAGAAGGCATAGCTACTTGATTTGGCCAAAATCGCAGATTATCGATTTTTTGTGATCTACCTTAAAAATGTTCATAACTCGGTTCATTTTCATCGCACAACGAGCTGAAAGGTGTCATTCGAACGGTATTCCAATGCTCTTCAAAAATGTTGTTTATGACCCGTTCTCTACAAGGTCGTTTTCAGGGCGAAAAACGCAAAAAACACTTTTATTAATCAAAAAAGTGAAATTTTCTCGAAAGTTTTTTCTTGACCCCATCCGTTTTATTGCAAAAATCATGTATTCAAACCATGCACAATATCACCATCTAGTTCATTGCCCGTATCTCTTGGCCCCCAGGGTCGATTACTAGATAGCTCACGGAGTCGATTTTTCCGTTTTTTGATCGTATCTCACTTCAAAGTTGTCCAATCACCATTTCAAAAAAATCGAACTGATTCTCTCGAAAAGGAGATTGAAAAGTTTTTTGTCGTCCAAATTGTTATATCAAGCCGTTTTCAAGTTATTAATGTAAAACTGCTCCAATTTCGATTTTTACCGCTTTTATGTGAAAAAAATGTTTTATTTCCTATCAGAATTCAATCAATTCGACAATTATGTTTACTTCAGAACATAAACTGATAATTGAGCATACGCAGTGCAGATATATCCAAGCATATATCGCAGGAGACGGTCAGATCATTCAGAGATGAAGACTTTGTTCTCGGACGATGCCCCTGAGTTATCCACTACCCCCGTATTTGATTAGTGAAGCTGATATCTGCACAGTTTTTGCTCGATTATATTACTGTTTCTATGGTGAAGTGAACATATTTGTCGAATTGATTGAATTCTGATAGGAAAAATATATCTTTTGACATGAAAGCGGTAAAAATCGAAATTGAAGCAGTTTTATATTAATAACTTGAAAATGGCTTGATATAACAATTTGGACGACACAAAACTTTTCAATCTCCTTTTCGAGAGAATCAGTTCTATTTTTTTGAAATGGTGATTGGACAACTTTGAAGTGAGATACGATCAAAAAACGGAATGTGATCAAAAATCGACTAAGTTCGTGAGCTATCTTGTAATCGACCCTGGGGGCCAAGAGATACGGGCAATGAACTAGATAGTGATATTGTGCATGGTTTGAATACATGATTTTTGCAATAAAACGGATGGGGTCAAGAAAAAACTTTCGAGAAAATTTCACTTTTTTGATTAATAAAAGTGTTTTTTGCGTTTTTCGCCCTGAAAACGACCTTGTAGAGAACGGGTCATAAACAATATTTTTGAAGAGCATTGGAATACCGTTCGAATGACACCTTTCAGCTCGTTGTGCGATGAAAATGAACCGAGTTATGATCATTTTCATGGTAGTTCACAAAAAATCGATAATCTGCGATTTTGGCCAAATCAAGTAGCTAGGCCTTCTCATGACCCCCAACCACACCCTCTGACCTACTTTCATCAAAATCGGAGACAAAAATTTTTTCCTAGTGGCAGACGTTGCTACACTTTTACCGGAGACCCGTGATATGAGAGACTGCGCAAGATGCCGAGAGAGAGGTGAGAGAGCGTTCAGATATGAGAGAGTACGCAGTGCACGGTTCGAGGGGGCGGGGCTTAAAGGGGGTGTGGCAAGTGTGCACATTTGCGGAACAAGCGCCCCAGATTGTTGTGCTTGAAGCGATGGAACCAATCTTGCACCGTTGTTTCAGAAGGGGCATCAGAGTGGTAACCTCCAGCCATGCGCCATGACCTATCAGGGACTTAGAGGCCAGACAGGAAAAGGAAAAGCAGGACTTGCCGAACATGTTATTTATTCGGATGGAAATTATTCGGCATTTTAAACTGACTGATATCTCGGGGAGTGACAGAGATGGGGTATTGTATGTCTGCAGTTTCGCGAGACAGGAGGTGTTATCACAAAAGAACGGCAAAAGTTCAAATTCGAACCAAAAAAAATCCACAGTCAATTCTGATTCAATCTAATAGACATGATTATCTCATAGGAAGATTTCCTTGTGACTCTTCTTTACTCTCTAACAAAGCTTTCGTCGTCCATTTCTCTCGAATTCATCTTCGAGAAAAAACAAGCCATCGTGACTGTGCATTCCTTTGTTCAAGACACATTAAATACTCTGAAAAAGACAAGAGGACAATGGTCTTTTAATCCCGGCGGCAGGTTCAGCCGTTGATATTTGACATTGTTTGTGAAGGGTGAAGGGTGAACAACGTAATAAAAATGACAAAGAATTTAAGTGAAGGAATGTAAAGAAATGGGTTGAAAATGACTTCAAATCATCAGGAAAAATCCAAGGGATGAACCATAACGTTTTTTTCTCGCAAACCCCTCATTCGAAAGCGCATGAAAAACTTAATAACATACTGGAAGAAGAGCACCCCCTTTTCCTAAATTTTTGAGTTGTTTGCTTCTAAGTGAAGCTCTGTTCAGAATCATTTTTATGACCTCTGGTTTGTTTAGATCGATAGAGCTCGTAAAAAGTGCGGGAGTCACGCATGTGACACTTTTCGGCTAAATCGCACCAGAAGCGAGAAATTCGAGCTCAAAGCTGGGAATTCACTTTACCTTCCCGGTGTAGGGAGGCCCAAAATGAACATTGTATACTGTGACTTAGGGGAATGGTAGGGCATGTCTAGGGGTGTCCAAAAATGGTCCTAACTCATTTAGTCATTTTTGCTTCATTCCCAACTTAGCTCGATTTTCTCGTGACAAGCGTGATATACTGACATGGGAATGGTCGGAACTCACATATCCCGATTTTCACGAAAGTTGCAGGGTTCAGTAAATTGGCTACGCTGATTCCAAATCAGCCTTAAAAGCCTGCGCAATGTTTTTTTCTGAAGTGAGTTATAGAACGACGAAAAAGCGATTTTTTTAATTTTTCAAACGATTTTTTAACTGCTTTCCCCACGGTACATGAGCGTGCTCTTTTCTCTCCACTTCCAGCTGCAGTGTGGTCAAGTTTTACGTTATTTGGCTGGTATTCCAGAGGGATCTTTTGTAATTTATAAAAAAAAATGATCACACATGAGTCAGTAAAATAAGTTCACAGCCGGGGAATCGAACCAGCTGCCTCCGGAATGCTAACTAAACATCATTACACTTTACCATGCTGCAGCTAGGAATGGATAGAAAAGAAAAAAAAAGAAAAGAATAGCGAGATAAAATTCATATCGCGCGGGGAAATCAGTTGAACAATCGCTTGAAAAATCAAAAAAATCGACTTTCGTAGGGCTATAACTCGCTTCAGAAAAACATTTCGCAGGTTTTTAAGGCT
This sequence comes from Parapristionchus giblindavisi, assembly GCA_943737045.1. Classification (NCBI taxonomy): domain Eukaryota; kingdom Metazoa; phylum Nematoda; class Chromadorea; order Rhabditida; family Diplogasteridae; genus Parapristionchus; species Parapristionchus giblindavisi. The sequence continues at coordinate 371,446 of CALSFV010000214.1, read as the reverse complement.
GATTTGGAATCAGCGTAGTCGATTTAGTAAACCCTGCAACTTTCGTGAAAATCGGGATATGTGAGTTCCGACCATTCCCATGTGAGTGATGATTTCATTTTTTGTGTCGCAAACAGTGTTACGGACGCACTTTATTAAGAGGCCTGTTCCCTAAGACTCGATCATATTCGACCACCCCTGGACACGTGCGCTAGCAATGAGAACTACGGGCCCATACTTGGGTGTTAGGAGTGACATCGGCCCTTATTACACAAAACTGCTGAAATTTCCTGTTTGTGCCCTCAGGCTATTAGAAAAATTTATTTAAGTGCGAAAATGTTTAAAAATCATAATTTCTCGAAAAGTTGAGATGAGGTCTAAATATCATTTGCGGTGCGTCCAGGGTGCACAGAGCTTGCTAATTCACTATTAGCATCGAATGTGCGTTGATTCCTAAACCACTTTTTTGACTCAAAATTTTGTTTTTTTCGGACAAATTATCGCTTGTTGTAGATTGCTGCAAACATTTCCGACCAGGTATTGTAGCCTAAGCAATTCTGCATTGATTTCACTTAAAACCGGGTTCTTCCCGTTAGACCATCTTGCCGAAATTTTCGCTCGAATTTCCGTAATCGATGGTTTTCCCGAACAAATGTATTTTCCAAACGTATTATCCAAACGATTGGTGCGGAATTGTGCTCTACACAAAGTTTCGAGGTGAGAACAGTAAAATGCCACAAGAAGCCCATCACTTGGATCAATTTGAAAATTTCGATTTTCACGACCCGGGGGTCATGGTCCAAAAATTTCGAAATTTCTCAAGTTTGAAATGTTTTCATTTCTGCGGCTTATTGTGAAGTACTAATGATGTAAATAATATTCAGCCAATGCTCAATGGCTGATCTATCTTTTCATCACTTTTTTCGAAAATTTTCATTCTGATAGCGTGCGAAAAATCAGAATTGCGTTTGAATCAGTTTCCAATTTGCTTCCTGTAACATGCCGCCATAGTACTTTGTAATGTACATAATCAATATGAAAATCGTTCAATTTCGAAAATTTTTTTTTCCTACTTTTTCAGCAAATTTCTGAAATATTGCAGTTTGTCGACTCGAATGCTGCGACAATCAGCAAACGACAATGACAATGTGAAGTTTCATGACGAGTAAACATAGTAGAACTGAAATCCCGGCATTCGGCGCACTTTTGAAAAATCGATTTTCATGGTCATGGCAAAAAAAAAACGAATTTTCGAAAATAAACGATTTTCATATTGATTATGTACATTGCAAAGTACTAAGTCAGAATGTTACAGAAAGCAAGTTGGAAACTGATTCAAACATAATTCTGATTTTTCGCACGCAATCAGAATGAAAATTTTCGAAGAAACGGTTGAAAGGAGAGATCAGCCATTGAGCATTGGCTGAATATTATACACATAATTAGTACTTCACAATAAGCCGCATAATTGAAAACATTTCAAACTTGAGAAATTTCGAAATTTTTGGACCATGACCCCCTGGTCGTGAAAATCGAAATTTTCAAATTGATCCAAGTGATGGGCTTCTTGTGGCATTTTACTGTTCTCACCTCGAAACTTTGTGTAGAGCACAATTCCGCACCAATCGTTTGGATAATACGTTTGGAAAATACATTTGTTCGGGAAAACCATCGATTACGGAAATTCGAGCGAAAATTTCGGCAAGATGGTCTAACGGGAAGAACCCGGTTTTAAGTGAAATCAATGCAGAATTGCTTAGGCTACAATACCTGGTCGGAAATGTTTGCAGCAATCTACAACAAGCGATAATTTGTCCGAAAAAACCAAAATTTTGAGTCAAAAAAGTGGTTTAGGAATCAACGCACATTCGATGCTAATAGTGAATTAGCAAGCTCTGTGCACCCTGGACGCACCGCAAATGATATTTAGACCTCATCTCAACTTTTCGAGAAATTATGATTTTTAAACATTTTCGCACTTAAATAAATTTTTCTAATAGCCTGAGGGCACAAACAGGAAATTTCAGCCGTTTTGGGTAACAAGGGCCGGGGACACTCCTAACACCCAAGTATGGACTCCCAGTTCTCATTGCTAGCGCACGTGTCCGGGGGGTGGTCGAGTCTTAACGACCATCTCTCTTAATGTTTTGTGATACTTTGAAATATTAAAAGCTTACCTGCAATTTTCGCTGCATTTTCGTTGATTTGCGGCTTAGGGTCATTATAATGATCAAATATTTACGATATTCGTTTCATAGCATACCTTATATGACCTTACTTAGTTGTTTTAATTGAACGATTTTTTTCTTCTAAAGTATTGTATTTAAAACCCATATTTCTCATTCAAAATATAGCATTTTCACTTTAACTTCCGAAAAGTATTTCGTGCATTTTCCAAGTTCTGAACACTGCATAAATTCTCTTCGCTTTTAAACAAAATGTTATTCTTCAGAATTGAGATGAAAGCCTTTTTTCATTGCGCACCGCTATAAATTCTGTTCAAAACAAATGACCTTAACAGTATTTTAATTTATCGTTGATCATAAAGATTAGACAAGTTATAATGCGAAAAATGAACTCTGACAATATTTTCTTAAATCAGGTTCTGAGGACGTCGCACACTGGAAGCAGCCCCTAGACGACGAGGAACATCATCCCACAACCCATTCCACCCTCATTTTATTCCCCTCGAATCATTTTTCACTCTCGTTTGTATTGTTCATTTCATATCTGTACATTGGTAATAATTCCCTCAATGTGACAAATTTGACACCGTCAAAATTGGCATGCCAAATTTGACACCGTCGAATGTGGGTCAAATTAGACGCGATCAAATCTGGGTCAAGATTGACGGTGTCAAAATTGGCATGCCAAATTTGACACCGTCAAAATTGGCATGCCAAATTTGACACCGTCGAATGTGGGTCAAATTAGACGCGGTCAAATCTGGGTCAAGATTGACGGTGTCAAAATTGGCATGCCAAATTTGACACCGTCAAAATTGGCATGCCAAATTTGACACCGTCGAATGTGGGTCAAATTAGACGCGGTCAAATCTGGGTCAAGAAAGACGGTGTCAAAATTGGCATGTCAAATTTGACACCGTCAAAATTGGCATGCCAAATTTGACACCGTCGAATGTGGGTCAAATTAGACGCGATCAAATCTGGGTCAAGAAAGACGGTGTCAAAATTGGCATGTCAAATTTGACCCCGTCAAAATTGGCATGCCAAATTTGACACCGTCGAATGTGGGTCAAATTAGACGCGATCAAATCTGGGTCAAGATAGACGGTGTCAAATTTGGCATGCCAGATTTTCTAGTGTCTATTATGTCGGATTCGGAAGGTACTTTGTTGCCAATTTTACTACTGTCAGATCTGGCAATGACTTAGTTTATGGAACCATGCCAATTTTGCTGCGATCATTTTTGGCAAGCCGCATTCTGACAAATATGACACTTGCATTTCTGGCATGTATGCTTTCAACACTTGTTGCCAACTTTTACACGTGATTTTCTGGCATGCCCATTTCGTGCCAATTATGCCTCTGGATAATTTGTCACATTCCAAGTTTAGCCATCCTAAGCTCAAAGCCAATATTTCTCTCGTCATATTTGTCAACTACGCTCCGCCCCTTGACCATGACTAATTTTCATCCGTCATTTTTGTCATTCTCGATTATCGTTGTTTGCCAAATTTTCACTGTTCGAATTTGGAAATAAAATATCTTATTCTAAATGCCAATTATGCACACGTAAAATTAGGCATGAGCAGTTGCCACATTGGACACCGTCAAAATTGGCAAAAAAATCTGCCAAGTGCATTTTCGCCAACTTTCTTATTCTAACCCCTCTTATATCGTTTATGTTGTAGCGAGTTTAATCATAACTAAAATGACCTTGACCAAGCTGGATCTGATCGACCATGTTTGAATCTAGCTACATTTTAAATCCAAACTATTCTCGCTGGCCCAGAGAGTACTAACTGACATGTGTTTGAAAGAGTTTGGAGTAAACTAAGGTTGGTTGACCATTTAGACATCTCTACTAGAATTTGCAGTGACTCACTCACTGTAAATTCAGTCAGTCATGACTCATGAAAATGAAAAGTCATGAAAAGTCATGAAAATGACTCACTGCATGTAGTTTCATTTTTTTTTTTAATTATCAGAGAATCATTACCTTAAAAATTTATAATTTTTAATCAGTGATTTCAGGGAAGCACAAAGATTTATGTTCACAAGGTTCTGATAAAGTATTCGATAGCGTGCACGTAAGTAATTTTTGACACTTATTTGATTTCTGGGTCCTCCCAGTGAGGAGGACGACCCGTCCATTCGATCGAAAAGATCGAAATGGGGGGGGGAGTGTAGAAATCAAATGAGCTCCCAATTTTTTTATTTATTGATTTGCAAAAAAAAATTCCTGTCTGGCAACATTCTCTTTTTTCTCCGAGAGACTGCTTACAGAGCATACTGTTTCGAAATATTATTCCGTATTGTTGAAATTTGCGTTTTAGATTCGCACAGTTCGTCAAATGCATACATCAACTCATTTGGGGATTTGCTTCTTTTATTGAGCACGATATTTTGAATATGATTTGCACAATGCTGGTAGGTTGCTGACGTTTATTTCATTATTTCTACCTAACGTGAGAACAACTTGTATACTACTGTATACATAGATCAATGGGGTTCAATTCTTTCTTCTATTAATCGGGTCATCGTGTTTCTTGATGGTCTTTAAACATCTGTGCTCGAAGTAGAATCCAGAAAAGAATGCATTAGAAATTGAAGTTAACAACCCACGTAGCAGTAAAAGCTCCACCCGAAGTGGCTGCATGAAGAAGGAAATACAACTCCCGGCTTCCGAAACACCTTCTGGGAGGGGATCCAACTGTGTTCCTTATCTGTTGATGATATAGACGAGAGAAGGGATAGACGACATTGGTCAAATGGACAACAATGTCTGACCGACCGCACGCTAGACAGCTGCTTATCATTAGTCCATTGTAAAAGAAAGTCATTAGCGGAGATACGTAAGCATTCTAGGTCATCTATCTTTAACGAGTATCGTCTACTTTGCGAACGCATTTCAGTATTTTCCCGTCAATAATCTCTCCGTATTTTCGGCAGTCATATTGTTGCTGTATTATTCGAAAAGCGCACGGTGGCAAGTGATAAACTTCATCAGAGTAAAGGTACTTCAACTTCTTTCACTGTAGAAATTTTAAATAATCTCATTTAATTAAATATTCTTCTTCTCATTCTTCTCATTCTTTTCTCGCCATATTTTTTTCAGATAAAGAAAGCAAGCAAATCGAAAATAGTTTTTCTTTAGAAAATCAAATTACGCTCACAATGGAATCCGTGATATTAAGGGGAATATATTGAAGAAAATAATACGCCCAACGGGAGTATTATAATAGTAATAGATCATAGTTTAACATGCAAATGTACTAATGAAATTAAATTTTAGTGAATCAAAACTAGTTATATTTATTATTTCTCTATCCCTAAATAATATATATGGAATTGCTTCCGGCGGATACATTACCAGTTGTAGCGCAGCGATAACTCTAAAATATAAGATCAATTTCAGCTCTGCTTCAAGTCAGTCGATCTCATACACAATCGACCAACAACTCACCAAGTACGATCTCGATCGAAATTGGTCGCGGTTCCATTCTCGAAGACTTCTTAGTTATCATTTTTTTGCAGTAACAGAACTGTAAATATGGTTATAAGCAACAAATAGTCCAGGCACCACTTCCTCACGCCTAACCCGTCTGACCTTCGCCACGCTGATTTGATATTTAAAAGATATCATAATCATGGATTGTGATCTATGCAAAACAGGAAAAAGTCACTGCGGACGCTCCGTACAAATAAAAAAAGTGATTTTACGACGCTCAATAACAACTCTACTCTTGTCGATATCTTGTTAAACTCCATCCATTGTCAGATCAATCGTGCAAGAATTTTCTGAATTCACTTTGATCAGCTGAGGAAAGTAGATATTTACATAGAACACATCGAAGAGAATTAAATGAATATTGAAACCGTTTATGTTTTTGTGGCTTCCTCATTTTCATCAAATCTTTTTTTCCTTTTTTTATTTTAATTTTTTTAAATCATTTTTATTTATTTTTAAAAAATTTTTATCATTTTGTTCCCTCGAATATGTCGATTCTCACTTTCACTTTCCCGCAAATACGAATGTATTGAATTCAGGTTTTGTATTTCGAAAATTTACTATTTGTTCGATCTTTGATAATACATTCGGTTATTCCACATATTTTGAAATATATAGCAAACAGTTTTTATAGTAAAATGTTTCAACAAGTAAAATACGATTGAAATGAAGATATTTGTAATTAAATTGGGAACAATTGACGATTGAAATGGTTAAAGCGAAGATAGTCATGGAGACCTTTGCATCGTGTTATTAAGTGACACGAGGAGTGTCATTATCGACGGGTGATACATGCCCTGAATTTTAATAACTAAAATATTCAAATCATAATGAATGCAATAATTCACTTTTGAAGGGAGCGTAACCTCTCTCAATGGTCTCTTCGACGCACAGTGCTCTCTCGTTGTTAGAGAACAGAGGAATAGTGTGCGCAAATGACGAGGCCATTGTGAGAGGCAACGTTCCCTTTAACCATACTATTTATTCGATCTTTGATAATCATTAGGTTATCCCAAACGGTCAATAATGATAATTAATTACCTTAGCAGAAACATTCGACTGATATGACGTTAGTAATTGTTTCTGAATATTCGGAGCTGATCAAAATACTGGCACTGCTTCCTTCAGCACTATAGTGTATAACATTAATTGCACATCCAGGGGTCGCTGCGACAAACTAAAAATGAACTGATTTTTTTTCGCCGAGTACTGATATTATTAGATATTAGATCGCTGGCCTAGCAGTGATTACCCTCAGTACTTCGTGTGCCTTGAATAACAGGTTGTACATTTACCTTTACTGATTATTGGTATTTAAATCATGGAGTAAATATTACAGGTTACCGTTATTTTATCGTTTTCGAAGTTTAATGGATCATTTACATTTACAAAATGAAAAGAGCCAGTATAAACGTATCCGCAATCTAAAATTGATGATTTTTTTCATGATTTTTAAAGTTTACAAACCTTTTTGATTATCCATTTGTACTGTAGAAATAGTTGAAGTTATTTCATTATTATTAATTGTGTCCGTTGTGGAAGATGTAGTTGTCATGGTTGAATCAATATTTGCCACTGTTCGTGATGTGCATTTTGTCTTCAGGAAGACGCTCCTGTCAATTCCACAAGCTGTGTGAGTCTTTCCTCCCAGAAGACCGCATCGCTCCTTTTCCGACGAATACACAAATGCTTCACAATTTTCCTGAAGAATAATCGCATCTGCACACATAGCACTTCCTTGTAAATGTTTTTTAGGAAGAAATATTTTCCATGTCTTTTGATAATCCATCCGTCGGAAAATAATATACTCAGCTCCACTACTTTAAAATTTACATATTTATAACATGAAATCAGCAGGCTCTTTTCCCCACAATTTGATAGAAGCCAATTTTCTTTGAAGGTCTATTTTTGGTTTGTCAAAGTTGGTGTAAAATAGAGTTAAGTATTGTAATGTTTTTAAGAAAATAATTCGCATAAGGTGCACAGGTAAGTTATCTGCATACTTTCTATTATTTGAAAATTGTAAGGATTTTGAAATTTCCGATGAAGACCATTTCCATTTTAAGGCATTCACGCTAATATTATGGTTCTCCGTATATTTTCTAAGCATATCACAGCGTGATACGCTGAGCGCATTGCTGTAATGGCTTGAAATGCAACGTAGAGCTATATCTAATCCTATTCGCTCACGTTATCAGTGCATAACTGTTTGCAGCCATCGAATATTTCTTGAGAATTGATGGAAATCACCGAACGAACTTGTCGATCTACAAATTCTTCATAGCAAACTTCTGCTCTCGAAGATGATGCATACTTAATCATAGATGGATTAGCAATATTCCAACAATACTTTCCTTACCAGCATCAATAGCGAACATAAAACAAGAGACATCTTCGGAAGAAATTGAGAAAAAAAGTGAAGGAAGATTTCTTTTCAGTGAGAGACATGGAGACATATGATGTGTTTCTACTAGCAACAATTAGTGTATCGAGGACCAATTTTTTTTCTTCGTGTCTGATTATTCGAAATCTAATATAATATAATCCAAACTAGGTAATCTCAGCATAGAGTCGAAGGATCGGATTTATCGACGTAGGGATAGTGCCATTAAACCACATACACAACGAAAAAACGAACGAAATCGAAGACTAAAAATACAGTTGTTAAACCATTGCTCGTCCTTTCTATAATTATAATATGGGCGCGCGCTACACGCGACGTGTTTGAACGGACGGAGGATGCCTCAAAACGGATCCTCGATCGTAATCGGTCTTTGTTCCATTCTCGAAGACATCTTAATTATCATCTTTTTGTTGCAATATAAAAGTTACAAGGTTAATTAATGAGTCGATAATATTTTAAACTTTTTTGGATAATACATGGCTTCAAGAGAAAACATACAACAATAATGTCGAGAGGAAATTGAAAGCGAATGAAGGACTTTTTTTGATGATAGTCCAAGAAAAGTACGATTCGTTTCTTCTAGTTACATCTCATCTCTTTTGTTTTACTGTTAAGAATAAATCAATTGTTTAGATACACTCAATTAATCAATTTTGATTCAAGCAGTTTATCGGATGTCAACTGTGCACATTCGAAACGAAAGGGGGCAAATGCATTTAAAACTTAATTATATTACAGGTTAAAAGCAACGCTAAAGGTAAAGCAATACATGTGTATAAGTGTAAAATAGCGCGAACTACGTTCGCGCCTCAGAGAGTTTTGCGCAAATGTATTATAATCGTTGGTCCATCTCATCTACGTTAGCCCAATACTTCTTTGCCGTTTTAGTCGAATTTGGTACGGTAGGGGTACGGTAGGTTGGTTAAGGTAGCTGAAAATATTCTAGAAAATTTTGCCTTGTCGAGTTACCCACGCAGGGACCAAACATAGAATTTTAATCGCAAGTTTGAAAAAAAGTGCAAATCTGGTACGGTAGAGGTACGGTATGTGGGTTACGGTAGCTGAAAATATCCTTGAAAAGTCTATCCCGTCGAGTTACCCAAGTTAATACCAAACACCGAATTTTTATCGCAAGTTTGAAAAAAAGTCAGTTTGCGTTAACGGCAAATTTGGAAAAGGCACGGCGTTGCCGCATTTATGGTGTGCCGTGATATACGGCGCTAATTTAATGGTGGCGAGGAGAAGCGACCAATTCGGCCAAATTCGAGCTCAAAATGTTCGTATGGACCGTCCGCATACGATGGACACGTTGTTTCGCGAAAAGGATGTAAAATGCGTTGACAAATTGAGCGAGAATTTTGGGTTACTGTATCAGACACAGGTTTCGCCGAATTTCTCTGAATTTTGATAAACGACCCCGGATTTTTAGTTGCGTAATATATCACAGTCGCGCACAAGATATCAAAAAATGGGGATCCTAAGTGCCCAGTAAAGTAAAATGCTTAGCTCTCTAAGTAAGGTATGTAAGTTCCCGTCAAGTTACATAAGTGGGTACCAATCACGGTATATTTATAATAATAATTTATCTACGCCCGAGGCGCAACAGCAATTGAATGAACAATAGGTGGTAAAATATGATTGACGACTCTTAATATTTATAGCATGTTTTGAAAAATAAAGTCAGTTTGCGTTATAGGTGTACGGTATATGGGTTACGGTAGCTGAAAATATTCTAGAAAAATTTGTCTCGTCGAGTTACCCAATCATGGACCAAACACGTAATTTTAATCACAAGATTGAAAAAGTACGAAATATACGGTAGGGTTACGGTAGGTGGGTTACGGTAGCTGAAAATATTCCAGAAAAGTTTATCCCGTCAAGTTACCAAAGCAAGTAGCAAACATCAAAGTTTGGAAAATAAAGTCAGTTTGCGTTAACGGCAAATTTGGAAAAAGGCACGGCGTTGCCGCATTTATGGTGTGCCGTGATATACGGCGCTAATTTAATGGTGGCGAGGAGAAGCGACCAATTCGGCCAAATTCGAGCTCAAAATGTTCGTATGGACCGTCCGCATACGATGGACACGTTGTTTCGCGAAAAGGATGTAAAATGCGTTGACAAATTGAGCGAGAATTTTGGGTTACTGTATCAGACACAGGTTTCGCCGAATTTCTCTGAATTTTGATAAACGACCCCGGATTTTTAGTTGCGTAATATATCACAGTCGCGCACAAGATATCAAAAAATGGGGATCCTAAGTGCCCAGTAAAGTAAAATGCTTAGCTCTCTAAGTAAGGTATGTAAGTTCCCGTCAAGTTACATAAGTGGGTACCAATCACGGTATATTTATAATAATAATTTATCTACGCCCGAGGCGCAACAGCAATTGAATGAACAATAGGTGGTAAAATATGATTGACGACTCTTAATATTTATAGCATGTTTTGAAAAATAAAGTCAGTTTGCGTTATAGGTGTACGGTATATGGGTTACGGTAGCTGAAAATATTCTAGAAAAATTTGTCTCGTCGAGTTACCCAATCATGGACCAAACACGTAATTTTAATCACAAGATTGAAAAAGTACGAAATATACGGTAGGGTTACGGTAGGTGGGTTACGGTAGCTGAAAATATTCCAGAAAAGTTTATCCCGTCAAGTTACCAAAGCAAGTAGCAAACATCAAAGTTTGGAAAATAAAGTCAGTTTGCGTTAACGGCAAATTTGGAAAAAGGCACGGCGTTGCCGCATTTATGGTGTGCCGTGATATACGGCGCTAATTTAATGGTGGCGAGGAGAAGCGACCAATTCGGCCAAATTCGAGCTCAAAATGTTCGTATGGACCGTCCGCATACGATGGACACGTTGTTTCGCGAAAAGGATGTAAAATGCGTTGACAAATTGAGCGAGAATTTTGGGTTACTGTATCAGACACAGGTTTCGCCGAATTTCTCTGAATTTTGATAAACGACCCCGGATTTTTAGTTGCGTAATATATCACAGTCGCGCACAAGATATCAAAAAATGGGGATCCTAAGTGCCCAGTAAAGTAAAATGCTTAGCTCTCTAAGTAAGGTATGTAAGTTCCCGTCAAGTTACATAAGTGGGTACCAATCACGGTATATTTATAATAATAATTTATCTACGCCCGAGGCGCAACAGCAATTGAATGAACAATAGGTGGTAAAATATGATTGACGACTCTTAATATTTATAGCATGTTTTGAAAAATAAAGTCAGTTTGCGTTATAGGTGTACGGTATATGGGTTACGGTAGCTGAAAATATTCTAGAAAAATTTGTCTCGTCGAGTTACCCAATCATGGACCAAACACGTAATTTTAATCACAAGATTGAAAAAGTACGAAATATACGGTAGGGTTACGGTAGGTGGGTTACGGTAGCTGAAAATATTCCAGAAAAGTTTATCCCGTCAAGTTACCAAAGCAAGTAGCAAACATCAAAGTTTGGAAAATAAAGTCAGTTTGCGTTAACGGCAAATTTGGAAAAAGGCACGGCGTTGCCGCATTTATGGTGTGCCGTGATATACGGCGCTATTTTTATGGTGGCGAGGGGAAGCGACCAATTCGGTCAAGTTGGAGCTCAAAATGTTCGTATGGACCGTCCGCATACGATGGACACCTTATTTAGCGAAAAGGATGTAAAATGCGTTGACAAATCGAGCGAGAATTTTGGGATTACGGTAAAAAAAACCTTACACGTCTTTTTGTCAATTATCTCGGAATTTTGATAATTGACCCCGGTTTTTTAGTTGCGTAATCGCCTTATATCAGTCTTCTACACCAGTTATCAAAAAATGGGGACCCTAACTGTCCAGTAAAGTAAAATGCTTATCTGTGTAAGTAAGTATGTAACTTATCTGTGTAAGTAAGTATGTAACTAGCGCGAACTACGTTCGCGCCTCAGAGAGTTTTGCGCATATGTATTATAATCGTTGGGATGGAGCTCCGCTCCATCTCATCTACGTTATCCCAATATTTCTTGGCCGTTTTAATCGAATTTTGTACGGTAGGAGTACGGTAGGTGGGTTACGGTAGGTGAAAATATTCAAGAAAAGTTTATCACGTCTAGTTACACAAGGATGGAGCAAGCACGGAATTTATATCGCAAGTTTGAAAAATAAAGTCAGTTTGCGTTAACGTAGTACTACGGTAGATGGGTTACGGTAGCTAAAAATGTTGTTGAAAAATTTATCTCGTCGAGTTACACAAGAATGGGGCAAGCACGGAATTTTAAACACAAGTTTAAAAAATAAAGTCAGTTTGCGTTAACGTTGTGCTACGGTAGACGGGTTACGGTAGCTGAAAATGTTCTAGAAAAAATACTCATATCGTTTTACACAAGGATGGAGCAAGCACGGAATTTTAGTCGCAAGTTTGAAAAATAAAGTCAGTTTGCGTTAACGTTATACGGTATGTGGGTTACGGTAGCTGAAAATATTCCAAAAAAAATTGTCATGTCGTTTTACACAAGGAAGGACCGTGCATAGAATTTTTATCACAAGATTGGAAAATAAAGTCATTTTGCGTTAACGTGGTACGGTGGATGGGTTACGGTAGCTTAAAATGGTCTACAAAAATTTGTCTTGTGAAGTTACCTAAGGAGGTACCGAGTACCGAATTTTAAAAGAAAATTCCAAAAATAAAGTCAGTTCCCGTTATCCTGGTACGGTAGATGGGTTACGGTAGCTAAAAATGTTCTCGAAAAATTTGCCTCGTCGAGTTACCCAATCATGGACCAAACACGTAATTTTAATCACAAGATTGAAAAAGTACGAAATATACGGTAGGGTTACGGTAGGTGGGTTACGGTAGCTGAAAATATTCCAGAAAAGTTTATCCCGTCAAGTTACCAAAGCAAGTAGCAAACATCAAAGTTTGGAAAATAAAGTCAGTTTGCGTTAACGGCAAATTTGGAAAAAGGCACGGCGTTGCCGCATTTATGGTGTGCCGTGATATACGGCGCTATTTTTATGGTGGCGAGGGGAAGCGACCAATTCGGTCAAGTTGGAGCTCAAAATGTTCGTATGGACCGTCCGCATACGATGGACACCTTATTTAGCGAAAAGGATGTAAAATGCGTTGACAAATCGAGCGAGAATTTTGGGATTACGGTAAAAAAAACCTTACACGTCTTTTTGTCAATTATCTCGGAATTTTGATAATTGACCCCGGTTTTTTAGTTGCGTAATCGCCTTATATCAGTCTTCTACACCAGTTATCAAAAAATGGGGACCCTAACTGTCCAGTAAAGTAAAATGCTTATCTTATCGGTTTTTGAGCTGTTTTGAGAATAGGACCGAGAGTGCATGGGGGACCAATTAAGGTGCCCTTGGACGAAGGGAAGACCGAAGGGGGGTGCAATGGATAGTGGATCGTGGGGTACCATTTGTCTGCTCCAGGTATCACAAGCTCTGCTTCGGCTAACTTCTGTCAGTTCGAAGAACCAGTCCTTCATTTTAGCTGGTAGGACGTCATGACCTTTTTTTTTTTTTTTTTTTTTTTGTTTTTCAACCAAAGAAAAAAGGTTGTTATTGAAATGACGATACCAGGAGAAGACTGTTATACGACATAGCGCCCTTGGCTTCATTGACTGGGGTAGTTGATGATACGTTTCTGTTGCAGTCCACTCCGTACGATGCAATTCAAGAAGGACATGTCGAACTTAGAGTAATGGTGTCATAAATAAAAATTTATATCTAGTCGAGGAAAGAGAGTTGGCAAATGAGATTTATAACATTTACTGATCAATAGGCCTACGATATAGGAAAAATGCCACAAGGCATAACGATAGCTCTCGACTGAGAAAGAGGAGTCCAAAGTACAACCATAAAAAAGTGCAAAGACTTTTGGAACACCCAAATAGCTAAATTTCAAAATCCACAAACCATTCTTGCTGGCCCAGAGAGTACTAACTGACATGTTTTTGAAAGAGTTTGGGTAAACTAATGTTGGTAGACCATTTAGACATCTCTACTAGAATTTGCAGTGACTCACTCACTGCAAATTCAGTCAGTCATGACTCATGAAAATGAAAAGTCATGAAAAGTCATGAAAATGACTCACTGCATGTAGTTTCATTTTTTTTTTTAATTATCAGAGAATCATTACCTTAAAAATTTATAATTTTTAATCAGTGATTTCAGGGAAGCACAAAGATTTATGTTCACAAGGTTCTGATAAAGTATTCGATAGCGTGCACGTAAGTAATTTTTGACACTTATTTGATTTCTGGGTCCTCCCAGTGAGGAGGACGACCCCTCCATTCGATCGAAAAGATCGAAATGGGGAGGGGGGGTGGTAGAAATCAAATAAGCTCCCAATTGTTTTATTTATTAATTTGCTAAAAAAATCCTGCCTGGCAACATTCTCTTTTTTCTCCGAGAGACTGCTTACAGAGCATACTGTTTCGAAATATTATTCCGTATTGTTGAAATTTGCGTTTTAGATTTGCACAGTTCGTCAAATGCATACATCAACTCATTTGGGGATTTGCTTCTTTTATTGAGCACGATATTTTGAATATGATTTGCACAATTCTGGTAGGCTGCTGACGTTTATTTCATTATTTCTACCTAACGTGAGAACAACTTGTATACTACTGCAAACATATTATCAATATTTACATGTCCTGCGAATATTTTTTTCTGAAAAAAATAGACAGAAGGATGGCTAAGATATTCTGTAGATATTACAATATTTCTTGCTTATACTTTGCCATCACTAAAATCATGAATGAATCTTACACGCAAAGGTGCAAATTTATGCAAATTGGAAAGTTCGCCAATAGGTTTCGAGCCCACGCCGTTGCGCTAAATAGTCCCTTCTACCGCTGGCTCAAGGAATTGATGAAAAGGATCACAAACTTCTTGCGAATCATTAATAATCTTTATCACATTCGCACATTGGTGCGGTGGGTCATGGCAGGGGTCCTTCATAGATCAATGGGGGTTCAATTCTTTCTTCTATTAATAGGGTCATCGTGTTTCTTCATGGTCTTTTAACATCTGTGCTCGAAGTAGAATCCAGAAAAGAATGCATTAGAAATTGAAGTTAACAACCCACGTAGCGGTAGAAGCTCCGTCCGAAGTGGCTGCCTGAAGAAGGAAATACAACTCCCGGCTTTCCAAACACCTTCTGGGAGGGTATCCAACTGTGTTCCTTATCTGTTGATGGTATAGACGAGGGAAGGGATAGACGACATTGGTCAAATGGACAATGTCTGACCGACCGCGCGCTAGACAGCTGCTTATCATTAGTCAATTGTAAAGAAAATCATTAGCGGATTACGTAAGCATTCTAGGTCATCTATCTTTAACGAGTATCGTCTACTTTCCCCGTAATGCGAACGCATTTCAGTATTTTCCCGTCAATAATCTCTCCGTATTTTCGGCAGTCATATTGTTGCTGTATTATTCGAAAAGCGCACGGTGGCAAGTGATAAACTTCATCAGAGTAAAGGTACTTCAACTTCTTTCACTGTAGAAATTTTAAATAATGTCATTTAAATAAATATTCTTCTTCTCATTCTTCTCATTCTTTTCTCGCCATATTTTTTCAGATAAAGAAAGCAATCAAATCAAAAATAGTTTTTCTTTAGAAAATCAAATTACGCTCACAATGGAATCCGTGAGATTAAGGGGAATATATTGAAAAAATAATACGCACAACGGGAGTATTATAATAGTAATTGATCATAGTTTAACATGCAAATGTACTAATGAAATTAAATTTTATACATTACAAGTTGTAGCGCAGCGATAACTCTAAAATATAAGATCAATTTCAGCTCTGCTTCAAGTCAGTCGATCTCATACACAATCGACCAACAACTCACCAAGTACGATCTCGATCGAAATCGGTCGCGGTTCCATTCTCGAAGACTTCTTAGTTATGATTTTTTCTGCAGTAACAGAACTGTAAATATGGTTATAAGCAACAAATAGTCCAGGCACCACTTCCTCACACCTAACCCGTCTGACCTTCGCCACGCTGATTTGATATTTAAAAGATATCAGAATCATGGATTCTGATCTATGCAAAACAGGAAAAAGTCACTGCGGACGCTCTCGTACAAATAAAACAAGTGATTTTACGACGCTCAATAACAACTCTACTCTTGTCGATATCTTGTTAAACTCCATCCATTGTCAGATCAATCGTGCAAGAATTTTCTGAATTCACTTTGATCAGCTGAGGAAAGTAGATATTTACATAGAACACATCGAAGAGAATTAAATGAATATTGAAACCGTTTATGTTTTTGTGGCTTCCTCGTTTTCATCAAATCTTTTTTTTCCTTTTTTTTTATTTTCATTTTTTAAATCATTTTTATTTATTTTTAAAATTTTTTTATCATTTTGTTCCCTCGAATATGTCGATTCTCGCTTTCACTTTCCCGCAAATACGAATGTATTGAATTCAGGTTTTGTATTTCGAAAATTTACTATTTGTTCGATCTTTGATAATACATTCGGTTATTCCACTATATATTTTGAAATATATAGCAAACAGTTTTTATAGTAAAATGTTTCAACAAGTAAAATACGATTGAAATGAAGATATTTGTAATTAAATTGGGAACAATTGACGATTGAAATGGTTAAAGCGAAGATAGTCATGGAGACCTTTGCATCGTGTTATTAAGTGACACGAGGAGTGTCATTATCGACGGGTGATACATGCCCTGAATTTTAATAACTAAAATATTCAAATCATAATGAATGCAATAATTCACTTTTGAAGGGAGCGTAACCTCTCTCAATGGTCTGTTCGACGCACAGTGCTCTCTCGTTGTTAGAGAACAGAGGAATAGTGTGCGCAAATGACGAGGCCATTGTGAGAGGCAACGTTCCCTTTAACCATACTATTTATTAGATCTTTGATAATCATTAGGTTATCCCAAACGGTCAATACTGATAATTAATTACCTTAGCAGAAACATTCGACTGATATGACGTTAGTAATTGTTTCTGAATATTCGGAGCTGATCAAAATACTGGCACTGCTTCCTTCAGCACTATAGTGTATAACATTAATTGCACATCCAGGGGTCGCTGCGACAAACTAAAAATGAACTGATTTTTTTCGCCGAGTACTGATATTATTAGATATTAGATCGCTGGCCTAGCAGTGATTACCCTCAGTACTTCGTGTGCCTTGAATAACAGTTTGTACATTTACCTTTACTGATTATTGGTATTTAAATCATGGAGTAAATATTACAGGTTACCGTTATTTTATCGTTTTCGAAGTTTAATGGATCATTTACATTTACAAAATGAAAAGAGCCAGTATAAACGTATCCGCAATCTAAAATTGATGATTTTTTTCATGATTTTTAAAGTTTACAAACCTTTTTGATTATCCATTTGTACTGTAGAAATAGTTGAAGTTATTTCATTATTATTAATTGTCTCCGTTGTGGAAGATGTAGTTGTCATGGTTGAATCAATATTTGCCACTGTTTGTGATGTGCATTTTGTCTTCAGGAAGACGCTCCTGTCAATTCCACAAGCTGTGTGAGTGTTTCCTCCCAGAAGACCGCATCGCTCCTTTTCCGACGAATACACAAATGCTTCACAATTTTCCTGAAGAATAATCGCATCTGCACACATAGCACTTCCTTGTAAATGTTTTTTAGGAAGAAATATTTTCCAAGTCTTTTGATAATCCATCCGTCGGAAAATAATATACTCAGCTCCACTACTTTAAAATTTACATATTTATAACATGAAATCAGCAGGCTCTTTTCCCCACAATTTGATAGAAGCCAATTTTCTTTGAAGGTCTATTTTTGGTTTGTCAAAGTTGGTGTAAAATAGAGTTAAGTATTGTAATGTTTTTAAGAAAATAATTCGCATAAGGTGCACAGGTAAGTTATATGCATACTTTCTATTATTTGAAAATTGTAAGGATTTTGAAATTTCCGATGAAGACCATTTCCATTTTAAGGCATTCACGCTAATATTATGGTTCTCCGTATATTTTCTAAGCATATCACAGCGTGATACGCTGAGCGCATTGCTGTAATGGCTTGAAATGCAACGTAGAGCTATATCTAATCCTATTCGCTCACGTTATCAGTGCATAACTGTTTGCAGCCATCGAATATTTCTTGAGAATTGATGGAAATCACCGAACGAACTTGTCGATCTACAAATTCTTCATAGCAAACTTCTGCTCTCGAAGATGATGCATACTTAATCATAGATGGATTAGCAATATTCCAACAATACTTTCCTTACCAGCATCAATAGCGAACATAAAACAAGAGACATCTTCGGAAGAAATTGAAAAAAAAAAGTGAAGGAAGATTTCTTTTCAGTGAGAGACATGGAGACATATGATGTGTTTCTACTAGCAACAATTAGTGTATCGAGGACCAATTTTTATTTCTTCGTGTCTGATTATTCGAAATCTAATATAATATAATCCAAACTAGGTAATCTCAGCATAGAGTCGAAGGATCGGATTTATCGACGTAGGGATAGTGCCATTAAACCACATACACAACGAAAAAACGAACGAAATCGAAGACTAAAAATACAGTTGTTAAACCATTGCTCGCCCTTTCTATAATTATAATATGGGCGCGCGCTACACGCGACGTGTTTGAACGGACGGAGGATGCCTCAAAACGGATCCTCGATCGTAATCGGTCTTTGTTCCATTCTCGAAGACATCTTAATTATCATCTTTTTGTTGCAATATAAAAGTTACAAGGTTAATTAATGAGTCGATAATATTTTAAACTTTTTTGGATAATACATGGCTTCAAGAGAAAACATACAACAATAATGTCGAGAGGAAATTGAAAGCGAATGAAGGACTTTTTTTGATGATAGTCCAAGAAAAGTACGATTCGTTTCTTCTAGTTACATCTCATCTCTTTTGTTTTACTGTTAAGAATACATCAATTGTTTAGATACACTCAATTAATCAATTTTGATTCAAGCAGTTTATCGGATGTCAACTGTGCACATTCGAAACGAAAGGGGGCAAATGCATTTAAAACTTAATTATATTACAGGTTAAAAGCAACGCTAAAGGTAAAGCAATACATGTGTATAAGTGTAAAATTAAGTGGCCACTCATAAAAAGACGTGATATCCGTTCAGAAAACAATCCCGAAAAATCCGGAAACTTCGAATTCCAGGAAGAACGTCTGAATTATGAATATTTTATAAGAATCATCTGAATTTGTTCGCATTGCACTACATTATCAAATTATTTCTAAACTCCTTTTTTTTCTAAACAAATTAGGTTGGTGCTTAAAATTCTGACTTTAAAGATGACGACCCTCGACTTTTTTCGTAACAAGACTGTTCGGGTAGAATGATAGAGATTTATCACACGAACCGAACGACATATTTCATATTGCGTGATGATCTGTTTGAAGCTTGTTATGTGCATTGAAAGTACAACTTTTCCGGCAAGTAGAGGGGGCAAGTGCCTTTGCATACTTGACTCTCTCACTTTCCCATTGTCACTTACAATATTAACATTCTATCCCACGTTAATCGTTGCGGGAGTCAGTCATGCCAACTTAAGGATCTCCTTCTTTAACTTGTGTGGCGAACACACTTCTTTCTAAGGAACAGTGAGCACCTATGTAGTATGCTCGTCTCCATTACTGAGACTACACTGTCGATCATTGCGACCAATCAGTAATAGGCAGATCTAGACAAGAATCGCGAAAACGCGTAATCAGGTTAACATCGCTCCAGGGTTTTGTCAAGCATGAGTGTGTTCGTCATTCAACTACAACGAATTGGCTTGTGCAGATCGAAATTGAGAAAATTGAGAACCATCACCCACGCCATTTCATCCCAATGGAACAAGAACCTGAGGATTGGTGCAAGATATTTTTATTTCCTTCGGCAGCAGTATTGTCCTGATCAAGTGTTCACTGGATATGATAGAGTCATTTGAATAGATACGAGTGACAGGAGTAATGAGGAGAAATATAGAAAACATGACTTGATGACTTGGTTCAGAGGGTCTTCAGAAGGTTTCCTTGATTCCCAGTTGGAAGAGTTGTTGAGACGCGGCACGAATATACTCAGTTGTTGGTAAGATAACACCGATACGCAGGCAGGACATATTTGAGCAATGGCTATTATTGTTTTTTGTTAACCAAAAAATGATAAAATGGTCAGAAATGTATACCAACCTAATATAATATAATCTTATTTACCAAGATATTGTTTATGCATTTAGCTCTTTTCCTCTAGTTATCCGACATTCATTCGAGATATTCTTTCCATCGTATCTGTATATTCCTGTGTCAGTACAAGTAACAGTTCTCTGTCCTGTCATCCATTCACCATCACAAAGAATCTGAAGAACAAATCTATTTTATTTAAATGATTCGAAACATGGAACATTGAAAGTTTTTAGAATGTTCGAGATGGAGTTCATCGAATTTATTCGTATTCCCCTCCTTTCAACGCTCAACTAATAAATATGCATTATAGAAAAAACAAAATTAATATAAAAATACATATAAGTCTTCTCACAAGCATGAAGTCCGTTTGTAAGGCGGTCGTGTATCTTATACATTTGTTGATGTCACTTATTGATTGTGTAACATTGGATGCATCGCAAATATAATTATGAGGACAATCGCTCGTTATTTGTAGCATTATGCAACTCTTGCAATCTGAAAAGAGACGTCGATCAATATCGAAGCAGAAAATTCTGCTTTCGCTTCCATCATGGTGTTTATGTTTTTTTCTTGATTCTGTATGTAAGATATCGATAAATTTTTAATCAAAAGAAATTTCATTAAAATTAGCATTGTATCATATCAAGGATCGTTAAAACACTCTCACGTAACACATTCCCATTTGAATTCCCCTCCTCTATAAGCTACATAAATCTCCAGACATTTTTTTGGGAAAAAAGATGCATAATAATCTTTGTATATACCTGGTGGAATTGTTGTGGTGAATGTAGATGTCATGGTTGAGCCAGTATTTGTAATTGTTTGCGATTTGTATGTTGTCTTCAGAAATACGCTCCTATCAATTCCACAAGTTTCTTGAATTTTTCCTCCCAAAAGGGCACATCGCTTTTTCTCCGACGAATACACAAATGATTCACAATTGTCCTGAAGAATTATCAATAAGTATCTGCACATCGCATTGTACTTCCAGGTCGTTTTTGCTAGGAAAACATGTTTTTTCATGATTTTCAGAATCTGTGCATCGAAAAATAACAGAAAATAAAATTTCTCCATTATTTTCAAATTTAAACATCGCCCATATGGAAATAGCAGCAACTTTTCACAACATTTGAAGGACGATTCAATTCACGATGAAGGTGTATTTCTTTGAAGGTTTTGCAGGTGAAAGTGAAGGTGCATGGTAAATTTGAAAGCTGCAGTAAATAGAGTTCTACGATCAAAAATTGCGTAAAATCGAAATTACGATAAATTTAAAGACGCATGCAAGGCCCCGCCCAGCGCGATAATGTACTGCAATGGTTTGAAAGAAGGCGTAATGCTAGATATGTTTAATCCATTTTCTCACATTTTCAGTGCATATCTGTTTGCAGTTGTCGAATGTATCTTGAGCATTGATGGAAATCACCGAACGAACTTGTCGATCTACGACTTCTTCATAACAAACTTGCGCTATCGATGATGCCATCTTAAACATCGAAGGATTTGATATATTCTAACAATATTTTCCTTACCAACATCAATAGCGGATATAAAACAAGAGACATCTCTGGAAGCAATTCAAGGGGAAGCGAATGAAGATTTCTTTTGTATTAGAGACATGGAAGCGCATGATGTGTATCTAATAGCAACAATTGTTTTGTCTGGACCGAATGTATTTGTTGTTTCATTTCATGGATTAATCTAAATCGAATCTAGCATAATCCAATGTATGTATGCTTTGGCAAAGTTTTCCGCACCCGGAACGACGTCTTCACAAAAACAGATACAATATTTTTGTTGAAAAGGAAATTACAGAAGTTGTGAAGAGTCTGAGCTCGATCTATATCTACTGTCTTGAACACGAATTATTGCAAAATAATTCTTGTACTTCTTTATCAATTCCGACAATTCATACGTTCATTCTTTCATTCTTCTTTCATTCTTCTTCATTCATTCTTTCAAATGGTGAAATGAAGCAATAGCCGATTAACATTAACACGTTAGTTCAAAATGCGAAAGAGATGGGAATAGCGGGGCAACAGAGATGCCGAGGCGACTTTACCAACACTGTGGTGTGCGCTTTGGCGTGTTTTCACAATAAACAGACCATAGTTCATTACTCAGAGCGGCGCACCTCAGACAGGTTTGGTAGCGCGGCGGAGAGTGCGACAGAGAGAATCATTGGATGCCATCGCGCACGCACATCCTCCCTAATGCATCCCACCAAACCCGTCTGGCATCCGCCGCGCCCTCTTTATATTCAATCTTTTTTCAAGAACTTCTTCCAGAGGTGGTTCATTGTTGCCCCGTTATTCCAGAGGTTGAACTAACATGTTAACATATGCGTATATAACATAATACTGTCACATTGATATAGGTGATGATCAGTATGAGGTAGATAAGCATACAAATTATTTTAAATATGATCATAGTTGATTATGATACAATGTTGCAGCTCTCATCGATTGATTAACTGTAAGGGTGCAGATTACTTTTTTTGCTCAGAAAATATCTTCTACTATAAGGCAAAAGGTTTCAACAAAACATAATTCGGTATCCAAGTAATCCAAGAAAAGACATGTCTCTTCAGAATATTTGCTGACATTTGCTGAATGTTACTTAATGGTGGTGACCCACAAGTGTTCATGCAAATCGCTTGCATCTCGCCTATGCAAATCACAAGTGATATACAAGAAGATAGAGTGACCTTTCATCAGTCCCTTAGCGCAGTGGTAACAATTCTGACTATATAGCGCATGGTCGCGGGTTCGAATACTATTGCACAACTTTTCTATTTTCAAAAAGCGCGCCTTTGCCTGCGATTGTAAACATGATTCATGCATGATTCTAGCTATCAATAAGCTGAATTAGCACAAAGTAAATTGGGTACGGTATATTCACGAAAATATTCGCGGGAGTCCACCTTTAAGAATCCTGCGAAAGTCTGAGTATGAGCGAACTAGTTTGTCTCCTTCTTTTTCATCACAAACTTCGTGGAAGTTTTAAGCCTGATGATTGATGAATCGGCAATGTTTTAACTATTATTTTGCTTGCCAACTTCAAGAGAAAACATGCAAGAAGAATCATGTCAAGAAGAAATTGAAGAACAACTAATGAAGACCTTTTTGGGATTATTGTCAAAGAAATATACGTTTCGTTTCTAATAGATACATCTCTTTTGTTGTTATGTTAAGCATAAATCAATTGTTTAGATCCACTCCAATAATCAATACTGATTCAAGCAGTTTATCTGTGTAGTGCAGATTCAAATCAAACAAGGGCAATTGTATTATAATAAAAATAGATTATATCACATGCAAAATCAAAAGTAAAGGAATAAAAATCCCGAAAAAATCCGGAAACTTCGTATTCCATGCAGGTCGTCTGAACAATAAGTATATTATATGAATCATCTGCATTTTTTCACATTACATTCTACACTGTCTCACATTTACTTAACTTTTTTTTCAAAACAATTCCATATTTGGTTGGTGCATAAATTTCTGACTTCAACTTGTGTCGCGTACACACTCCTGGCTAATGCACATTTACGTGCATATGCTCTGGGGGGGGGGGGTGAGCACAGGGTGCCCCGCGGGGAAATTAAAGGCAGGGTGCCCCGCGGGTAGAAATTTCCAGAGTGCCGTAACCTCCGTAACTAAGGAGACGCGGCTGAGGAGGTTACGGTGTAGACACGTAAGACAAATGTAACGAGGCATAATAAGGAACAGTGAACGAGCGATGGCTGGATATGATAGATGGGTCCACAATGGTAATACAAATCGAAGGGATGTGAGTAGGAAAGACAGGACAGGACATATTCACAAACGTGATTTTCCTGGTAAAAATGATGGTAATAATGGAATGTCCAGAGAGTCTTTACCGGTTTCCATGACTCATGAGTCGAGACATGGTACCAATATGATATTCCGTTGTTCACAAGATACCATCGCCAGGAGGATATCTTTGAACAGCGACTATTGTTGTTAAAATAAATATTGTAAAATGGTTAAAAAGTCAGCAATTTATACTTCAACCTAATATAATATAATCATGTTTACCAAAGACATAGCTGTTGTTTATGCATTTAACTTTCTTCCTCTAGTGATCTGACATTGATTCGAGATATTCTTTCCATCGTATTTGTATATTCCTGCTTCTGTGCAAGAAAACTTGTCTCTTTCCTGTCATCCATTCACCATCACAAAGAACCTGAAAAACAATTGTATTCGAATTTTTAAGTATTCCCCTCCTTTCAACGCTCAGCACAAAAATATGCATTATAGTAAATCAAAATTAATATAAAAATCCATATATATCTTCTTACAAGCATGTAATCCGCCATGAAGACGGGCATGTACGTTGTACACTTAATGGCTGGAATTGATGATTGCGTAAGGTTGGACGCATCGCAAATATAATTATGAGGACAATCGCTCGTTATTTGCAGTATCATGCAACTCTTGCAACCTGGAAGGAGACGTCGATCAATATCGGAGCAGTAAATTCTGCTTTCGCTTCCATCATGGTGTTTATGGTTTTTCTTGCTTCTGTATGTGAGAAGCTATTATATATGAATCTCCATACATTTTTTTTTGAAAAGTATGCATAATAATCTTTGTATATACCTGGTGGAATCGTTGTGGTGGATGTAGATGTCATGGTTGAGCCAGTATTTGTCTTTGTTTGAGATGTGCATGTTGTCTTTAGAAATAGTCTCCTATCATTTCCACATGCTAGATGAGTGTTTCCTCCCAGAAGACTACATCGCTTCTTTTCCGACGAGTACACAAATGCTTCACAATTATCCTGAATAAAAATCACATCTGCACATCCCTGTCATAGTAATTATCACATGTAACATTAATTGTTATCGATACTGTCATAGTAATTATCATATGTAACATTAATTGTTATTGATACCGTAATCTTTAGCAACTAGGTCTTGCATGTTTGATCTTTGAGCTTCTATTTCTACCCTTTCGAAAGAAACCTTCTATCTCGTAAAGTGCAATGCCATCCATCAAAGACTGGCCGTCTAGGGACATCCATCAGGTAGACTTGAGGGAGCGCGGGAGGAATGTTTCAGAGAGTAACGAGAAAAATAATGAATGTCTGATGCCTTACAAGGGAAGTCAGCGGAGTCAGTCCGGGCGTTCGGGATGAGACATACACCGTTCGATAGATCTCCAAAAAAGAAGAACTTTTTCTATTTACCATTTTTCCTGAGGACTCCTGGGCGCCGAGATATTTGCAAATTCCCCTCTCGCTTTCTGTTGAACTCTGGTATTTTGAAACTTAAAGTCTACTTAAACTCAGCACTTTAAGTAGACTTTAAGTAAACTTAAAGTAAAACGCAAGTCTACTTAAAGTGGTGTGGTATACTGTAATGCATTTCGTCAAATGTTCTTTCACTTTAAGTTTACTTAAAGTCTACTTAAAGTCTGTGACGTAATTTAAGTAGACTTTAAGTTTCAAAATACCAGAGAACGAAGAACCAGTCTCTTGGTTTTTTGAAGAGAGTAAGTGGTGGCCGAGTGGTACCAATGGCCTTGTTTCAAAATATTTTGCTCGTATTCCACTAACGATGGTAGCATTGGAAAAAAAGTGATGGAAACATCTCACCCGGCCACCACTTCCTCTCTTCGAATAGCCAAGAGGCTGGTTTTTCGTTCAACAGAAAGCGAGAGGGGAATATGCAAATATCTCGGCGCCCAGGAATCCTCAGGAAAAATGGTAAATAGAAAAAGTTCTTCTTTTTTGGAGACCTATCGAATGGTGTATGCCTCATCCCGAACGCCCGGACTGACTCCGCTGACTTCCCTTCTTAGAAATAAGGACTACAGTAGTTGAAAAGTGCATGAGAGATCGTGTGTTTGGTGGAGGTGTTAGGCATGGGATGAGTATAAAAGGCCCGGTTTCGGGGCGGAGAGAGCTTCTTTTACCTCTTTGCTTTCGTTGCGCGTCCGCTCTCCGGTTTCCCGGAGAGGGGTACACTGGCTCCTGCGGGAACGGAGGTTCCGCCTCCTACCGTAGTCCAGAAGGACTCCTCTCCCCAACGTCCGTGAACCAGTAGGTTCGCCGTTGGAGAAGGAATACCGTATCCCCCACCTCTAGCACCTCTAGCTTACCTAGTCTTAATATTGCTCTGACAACGCCGCATCTAGATATCTCTTAAGATTAGAATGACACTCCTCCCTGGCTCTTTGTTGTCTTCCATTCCCTACGATTTCATATGCTTCCGCCACAGCTAATCTATTGCCTCTCTTCATCTTCGATATTCAATAAATATTTATATAAGTATCTAAATATCTTCATATAGTTTAACCTAACAACTATCACATCGTAATTCAGCCACAAGAGGAGAGAACTCCCGGGGAAGCAAGACCGAGTGTGATTAGAAAACTGTTTTCATATTCTTTTATGTGACAGAAGTCCCGAGAAAAACCCTTTTTGATAGTTAGAACCACACTCGTGTTGACATCCCATTGGACTACCCAATCGATGTTTGTAGTAGTGAGACAACAATTACTCATGACTATTCATTTATGTGGCATATGAGTGGGAGCACGTGATTATTAATTCCCTTATAGTTAGTCGGTTCGCCTCTATCCCGATGAATGAGTTCTTGTCTTGAGTTTCAATATCTTGAAATATTGCGTAGTGCTATGTTTAATCATATTCGCTCACACTATCAGTGCACAGCTGTTTGCAGTCATCGAATATATCTTGATAATTGATGGAAATCACCGAACGAACTTGTTGATCTACGACTTCTTCATAACAAACTTGCGCTTTCGATGATGCTGTCATCTTAAACATCATTTATTTTAAATAAATAACAACAATATTTTCCTTACCAGCATCAATAACGGATATAAAACAAGAGACATCTGTGGATGAAATTGAAGGAGAAGTGAATACAGATTTCTTTTGTATTAGAGGCAAGGAAGCATATAATGTATTTCAAATAGCAACAATTGATTTATATGAACCAAATGTATTTGTTGTTTCATTTCATAGATTAATCTAATCGAATCTAACCAAATCCAATGTTTGTATGCTCTGGCAAAGTTTTCCGACCAAGCAACCATTTAGAACGACTAACCATTGATGAAATGAGAGATGTCTTCACTAATACAGATACATTTTGATTAAAATCGAGACATAATAATTTGCGAAATTGTCTATGATCGATCTATATCTACTGCATTTAAAACGAATTATTGCAAAATACTTCTTGAATTTCTTCTTATTGTTAGATTCTGACAATAAGTACAACGAATCTTTTTATTCTTGTAAACTCAATGGTGGAATGAAGCAATAACTGATTAATATTCACGCAATCATTGATATCGATGACGATTCGTATTATAACAATAATTTATCTACGCCCGAGGCGCGACAGAAAGGAGAGTGATTGTGATTTGACAGTGATATGGGTAATGATTCTCCAGGGGTACAACGCTCAGGTTCAGGATTAAAATTTTTGAGATAGGTCAAAAATAATATGTAGATCGATAAGTAGAGAAGCTATTTAAAATAAGATTAAAGCTTTGACTGATTATCATACAAAAATTGATGAAAACATTGATAAAAACAGCACCGGAAAGGGTAAAGTTCCTTTTTGCTCAAAAATATCGATTGATTTGCTTATACTATAAGGCAAAAGTTTTCAGCAAAAACATAATTCCGGCCGATATCAACCCGGCTACAGGAAGTGTGATAAACCACGAAAGAACAACGTTGCGGAAAATACTCCATTTCACTCCATCTCCTGATTTTATCGATCCAACAGCTACCACACTTCCGACCTGTAAGAAGAATATATTGATTGATCAGAATTGGATCATAGCTCCGGTATTTCACAGCATAAAGTTTACCATTTTTACTCGAAGTAGGTTTGTACGTCTACTTCAAGTGGTTTGTATATTGCAATGCATTTCGTCAAATGTTCTTTCACTTGAGGTAGACATAAAGAAAAAGTCAGTGACGCATGTACAGTGCCGGCAACAAGTCTCCGGACACTTTTACATTTTTTTTATAACTTTTGATCCAGGAAAGCAATCAAGCTGATCTTTTCAGTCAATGTACAGAATATATTAAGGAATACAACCATGATGTGTTGGTGATATTATATTAGTTCATTTTTGCGTAGTGATGACGCAATCGAATTTCACTTTTTTGAAAAAATTTTATTTCTTTAGTCAAAAGTGATGTTCTTCTGAAACATTGTGAGAGTGTAGAACTCCACTAGGGCTGCACAGTCAAACAATCCGGAATTGCTCCGACCCCGATTTCAAGCTGTAGCAGCGTCGCAACTTTGACTCCCAAAATTTATAACTCACCTTCTAAATGTACTAACAACCCGTTCTAAGTGTTAAAATGATGCTAGTGGCGAGTAATGTTTATGACCATATTACGGTAGCCATAGCTCGTCATTTGCCCTCAGGGCATGAAATAAATTTTTTTTTGTTTTGAGGACTAATTTGAGACCCTACCGTTCAGAAGGCAGGTCTTCTAAAATTATGGTTCCAGCGCAAGCAGCTTTGCAATGTATCATATATTTATTTCCCTTATGTTGGTTTGTTTCCGATTCGTTTCAGACCCGTAGCAAAAATTATGCTGAGGTCTACTCGGTGCCTTCTCTCTCATTGCTCTCATCCCTGGGCCTCTATTGATGAAATCTCTTATTTGCAAAGCACCAATGCATGTTAGAGATGTTCACAAAAGTTTTTACACTATTGCTGAACTTCGATCTATGTTTGATCTTTGGATTTTGATCTTTGATAGACCTCAGCATAACTTTTGCTACGGGTCTGAAAGGAATCGGAACCAAACCAAAATAAAGGAAATAAATATATGATACGTTGCAAAGCGAACCATAATTTGCTCAGGAACCATAATTTTAGAAGACCTGCCCTCTGAACGGTAAGGTCTCAAAATCGGTCCTCCCAACAAAACAATTATTTCATGCCCTGAGGGCAAATGACGAGCTACCGTAATCTAGGGATAAACATTACTCGCCACTAGCATCATTTTAACACTTAGAACGGGTTGTTAGCACATCTAGAAGGTGAGTTATAAATTTTGGGAGTCAAAGTTGCGACGCTGCTACAGCTTGAAATCGGGGTCGGAACAATTCCGGATTGTTTGACTGTGCAGCCCTAGTGGAGTTCTACACTCTCACAATGTTTCAGAAGAACAGTACTTTTAACTAAAGAAATAAAATTTTTCAAAAAAGTGAAATTCGATTGCGTCATCACTACGCAAAAATGAACTAATATAATATCACCAACACATCATGGTTGTATTCCTTAATAAATTCTGTATATTGAAAAGATCAGCTTGATTGCTTTCCTGGATCAAAAGTCATAAAAAATGTAAAAGTGTCCGGAGACTTGTTGCCTACACTGTATATTGTAATTTTTTTAAATTCCAGAAAGTGTTCGATACTTCAGGCCTCTTACCAAGCAATGCGTGGTACTGATCGGAAGACCTATTTTTGCAGCTAGCAAACTAGTCAAAGCGGCTCCAAATTCGATGCAGAAGCCACTATAAAAACGGATTACACATTATATTTTATTTATCATACATCCAATAAAGATGGGACAACATGTGAAACGAAAAATATATAATCTTTTTTTTATTTGGGAGCTCTGTTTTGGCAAGGGGTAATCTATCTTTACATTAATTAATTAATTAATTATGCATGTTGTGACCTGGCCGGTGTGATATGGCTCATATGTGTTCCCACAGTTCTGATGACTTTATGTCCGAGAAGCCACAGACCGACACATATGGCGAATACTCCAAAGAGGAGAACATAGATTGGAGTGCCTGCTGTTTGATCGAAATCTCCTTTGTAGATGGCTATAATCGCGGTCAAAGGGGCGATGGCATTACTGCAAATAGTATTATTAATGTAATATTATTTTATTAATATCGTATTCTTTTCCTAAATATTTATTTATGAACCTGCATAATAAAGTAATATTATTACAGTGAAAGAATGGATAAGTTGTGACCAATGCTTTCTCTGATTTTGTATTATATATTAGCTCTGGTAATTTCTCCCCGCGGGGCACCCTGTTCCTCACCCCGCGGGGCACCCTGTCTAAACAATCCGCCCCGCGGGGCACCCTGTCTTTAGCCACCCCGCGGGGTACCCTGTCCAAGCTCGTCATGAGTGCGCTCCATGGTGCGCTCCTATGCTGATTGAACTCATCTTACTGTGATTTCAAAATTTCGTTTCGCTTTTCATGTTTCACGGCCTCCCAAAGGTTTGACTGGAAAATGGGCAGCAGCGTCAAACTTTTTTTTTACAGTAGATAAGGAATGGCGCGAAAAGGTGTTTGAATTGCCTGCCGTACATTGCCCGTGTCGTGGTACAGTATACTTTGATTTTTTCTGCACTTTCGTTGTAATATTGGCAGGGTCACTTTTGTACGTTTAAAAATCAGGCATTTCCCTGCTATTCAGGCAAAATCAGGGCCTCCGTTGTAAGAGTCTTAATTCTTTCCTGTTATAACATGTTTTGATCTTGGATTACAATTTCTGTTTTGCTCTTGAATATTGAGTTGTTTTTGCATATTTTACTTGTTTATCGTTTCATGACATTTAATTTTGCACTTTTAAAACTATTATTTATCAGTTGCGGCCTACTGCGTGTACTTTTCTCTGTATTAATTGACTCCTCCATTTCAGAAGGTCAAATTATGACTACTGGTGGATCTACCTATGCTTATTTGAATCCATTGTAGTATAATATAAATGAATCGATTCAAATGAATGAAACTCCATATTGTTTATCGTTTGTATTCGACGGAGAGAAAGCAATGAATGAAGTGAGTTATATTGATTTGAACATGTGATATTCGATTTATTGATTGGTTTATAGATAGCTACATTTGGTGAGCTTCATGTATAAAGGATGGTGAAGGACTGAAGAATATTGATCGAACTGAAGGATCGATGAAATCTTATGATGGGTACGCCGTTTATTGATTGTTTGTCCATTGTTAAAATATAGTACACTCACAGAAAATTCCCTTAGGGAAGTTTTAGAACTGCATTTCCCTTAGGGAATAAAATCCCTTGTATGCAAGGGATTTCTTACCAGGGAATTATTCCCTTAAAAAATTCCCTTACATATAAGGCATTTCCAATTTCAACCTGCATATGTACGAGCACGTCTGATTAGAGATATCAGAAAGTTTTATGAGAGTCCAAACATGTCCACATGGCTTAGTGGCAAGACTGTAGTGTAGTGATCCGAACCTCGTATGTTCGATTCCTACCCAGTGTAATGGCGCACTAAAAAATAGTGGAAAACGTAAAATGGTGACTTTCCGGGGTCTAAAAAAGTACACTGGAAAACCGAAAATGGAAACTCGAAATTTGAATTCGCGGGCGCGAATAAGGCGCGGAAATTCAAATTCTGACTTTCTAACTGCGATTTTCTGCGGTTATAAAACTTAAATAAAGCCGAAATTTCATTTTTCGACCTTTCTGAAGCGTAGGAACTTAAATACCTACTTAACATCCTTTTTAAACCGCAGAAAACCGCAGTTGGAAAGCCAGAATTTGAATTCCCGCACCTTTTTTTGGCGCCCGCGAATTCAAATTTTCGAGCTTCCAGGTGCTTTTTTAGACCCTGGAAAGCCGACATATTCCGTTTTCCACTATTTTTTAGTGCGCCATAAATCGACTTTGCCAATTTTTCTTATTGTTTAAATCTATTTCAAATCCCTTAAATGTAAGGCAATTATTCCCTTACAGTTATATAAGGGAAATAATTCCCTTATATAACTGGAAATAATTCTCTTGGGGTACCTTAGCCAGGGAATTATTCCCTTAAATATAAGGGAAATTTCTGTGAGTGTAACCGTATGTTTCTATTTAGTCTTTTAATCGCTCAAACTCGAATCCAATCGATTGTCGTCTTAGTATATACAATAGTGGAGCACGACACCCATCTCTAATTATAAGATATCGTTGGAAAGATTTCACGAGTACAGTAGATAATACTATATCGGTTCCTTGGAAACCACTAGTAGCAGTAGCAGCGTACGACGTGTACATTTCTCTTTACTAATTGACAACCATTTCAGAAGGTCGAATTATGACTGCCGGTAGATCTACCCATGTTTTTTTAAACTTCATTGTCAGAGAGAGGGATTTCCGTTGTCCCAACTCAATTTTGGTAAGCGCGATTTTCTTTTCTGTATTCACACCTTTCTGCGAAGCTCGGCAACATTTTATCTTTTGCTCTTTTCTCTTACATTAGATTCACAATAGGATAGTTGTAAATGGGGTTCGAACGTTACGTAGGTCTCTCGCAGTCTTGAATGTGATTCACACTAGCCATCTGTGGCCGTATGCAAGAACAACGGAAAACCGTTTTCCGGGAAAATGTGACGTCATTAGCGTAGGCGGAGGATTTTTGGAAAACGCCTCCGCCTACGCTAATGACGTCACATTTTCCCGGAAAACGGTTCTTGCATACGGCCACAGGTCTCGTCTCTAAATCAACGCCTGCTTCTGGGAATTTGGCACTTAATAACCTCCCCCCTGGCTCCCTTCTCTTTCGTAATATCTTGTAATTCCAGAGCCTTCTCCGATTCAATTATCGATTGTTCATCTACATTCATCATGTGCTTTCTCTTCCATTACCAATTTCACGTCTTTGGGGACTTAAGAAATGGTAGCCTATGGCTTGCTGGATTCAAATAGGAACCCGTCTTCATCATCAACAGGATCACTGTTTCAGCCACATCAGTAAGTAATTTAATTACTAAGTCTTCATTATCTTTCCACGTTTTACTAGAAGAAATTACTGACTCTTTTTTTCTACTGCCCTCCGTTCTCATCTGTAATATCATCGAACCTATTCATTTTAAGTTTCTTTGCTTTCAGGTCAGCGTTCAGTGCTTCTAATCTGAGTGATGTGATGACAAATTTGATGGACAGGCTTATTACCGTTATTGATTAGCGTTCTGGCATTTGCCTAATCATTCACGAAACGGTACCCCTGGATAGATCCAGATCCGACTCTTCAGGTGGTTCTTTATAGCCTGTTCTCTGTTCCGTACTCATTCTCTCTTCATGGTCAGCAAGAACCGTGCCTTTTTCATATGACCTAACCGTAATCTTATTACTGGGTGATTAGGTCCCCCTTGTATGCTTCGTTTCATCTTGATATTTTATTTGTATTCTGTGAAATGTAAATTGTTTTGTAATGTATGTCTAACGTTACCACATTATAAACATTTCAACGATAAATACCATGATATCTCGTCAACTGTTTTTTTTAAAATGTAAGCACGCATCATCAAATAAACGATTGAAAGAATATACTAACAAAAAGAAACTG
Organism: Parapristionchus giblindavisi; assembly: GCA_943737045.1. Lineage (NCBI taxonomy): Eukaryota > Metazoa > Nematoda > Chromadorea > Rhabditida > Diplogasteridae > Parapristionchus > Parapristionchus giblindavisi. Next base: position 337,808 of record CALSFV010000214.1, on the reverse strand, counting down.
CGATGTAAAAATTTATTTAACATATTTTAATTTAGTTCCTCCTGATTTTATGAGCATCTAGCTTCAGAAAATATATGTAAAACATGTTAAAAAGCAAAAAAATATAAAAAAGCAAAATACCATTAAAAAAAACTAAAGGTATGAAAAGAATTTGAAATTCGCGCCACGTTGCCTGAAACTAAATCCCGGCTTCAGGATTTTCCGGCTGCAAATCGCTTAGTGCATTTCCAATCAAGATTTTTGGCTTGTCTGGGAGGCCGTGGTTTTTGTTTATTTGTTTGTTTCTTTTGCATTTTGATATTAGTTTTGTGTTCATTTGATGTACCCCGAGTAGCTTGAGTGAATAGAAGCTAGAATGAATGTGTTGATTCGATTGGTTCTTCAAGTTTGTGCAAATTATGTGAATTTCCTTATTAATGTTTAATTTCAAAATTTATTGGCTTTATACGGTAATAATTTGCTATATTATTGATTGACTTATTTTTCAGATCAACAAGAACCAATCTTGACTCGGCGAGAGGTGTTTGCTACGACGTGCCTGGATCTCGCATCACAGGTTTGCGGTTTTCATATTTATTATCGTTACAGTTGATATGAAAACATTCCTAGTAGCACTTCTCCCCGGGGATCCCCCTTCACTATACGTGGTGAATATTGTTGTAATTGTTTCTTTGTAGTTTGGCCCAATAGGGGTGCACCGAAATCTGTTTATTTTAATATTTTGTGGCTTTCAAAACTTATTGCCTTTGGTAAATTTATGATTACCGACTCTATGTAATCCAAACAACAGCCCAGATCATGAATACGACGTATTAATCTGACTTCTTCCAGCGCCCTTCATCATTCCCGCGCCGCGATCTTCACAATACCTTGATTAAACCCCAGAGGTATTGCATTGTTTCATTACTTTATTTATAAATTTATTTTATATTTTATCAACGTGCTAATGCGCGAAACGAAACACTTTAAAATAACGAGTGAAGATATTTATTTGTTTATCTCGCGGAGTTCATGCTCAACGATACATGCTATTACAGTATTGAAGACGCGTCAACACAGGGGTGATGGTAAAGATGAAAATGAAGAAAATGATGATAAAGATGGAGAAGATGACGATTAGCAAGCATATAGTTGGGTTAGTTTATATTTAAATTAAAAGTAGGCTGGGTAAGACATTGACTGCATTTTGGATGCAAGATCCCATGTACGATTTCACTAATTTGAATAAAATATTTAGTCTTTTATGCAAGTAGATAGTGATCCACCCAAGAAAAGCTTATTGTTAGTATGTTCATTAATGAACTGTGTGAAATGGCGAATGTAGTGTGGTCGAAGAAGTATACATCTAAGCGTTGGTGTCCGTGGCGGTGTTCTTAGGATGTTGCGTCTCATTTGGAAAACGTATTCTGTTAGAAAGTTATGGTAGAAACTCTATATTTATCGTTGGTACGGTAACCTTCTACAGTACTCCTGTGCGCATTCAGTGGGCTCCTTTAGCATCCTACAGGGTGCGCCAAAATTACCCGGACAATTGTCTACATATGATTCTCCCAATGGGAATGTGACTTAACTGATCTGGTTAATGATGAAGCTGATCAAGACTGTGGGCAATGTACTAGCGAATCTAGTTGTTGGTTTTAGCTCTGACACAGGCCTTGAGTCTCTTCGCATATGCGACTGCCCATTCCCGCAGGTAGTTGTCATCGAGTATGTCCCATGCCTTGAGAATGAGAGTCTTGAGGGAGTCGAGGATGTGGTGCTTGACAGGGGACATCTTGGCATGCACTACAGTCGAGGAGGTTCGGATGGGGGAGTTCGGAAGCAATTCAGTGTGATCGATTTAGCCGGGTTCATAGTTGAAAAACGACGTCTGGGTCAATTTTGTCATGTGATTAGCGACAGAATCTTTGCCTAGTGGTGGTCTATCAAATTCGATGTATACAATAGCCAACATATACAGTAATCTTTAGTCAACATAACTGATGCATACTTCAATGTATACTTATCATATTTAAAATTCTAACTGAATTCTTTGCAGTTGTGAATCACCACCCGATGGCTCAACTACAATCGCTTTTGGCCATGAGTGAGTATTAGATATTGAATCGTCTAATCATCGTTCACTGTAGGGATCGGTTAAATCCATAGGTGGGCACACTGGAGGAAAGGCTATGCGCAAACCGGGAAATAGTTAGGGCAAGGCTGTGCGCATGGCTATGCTACAGTATTTTTTATTGTAAATTTTACTGAAAATTTCCCAATTTTTTCGAGGAATGGAAATGCGCAAGACCCGAAGAGAAAGCAATGCTGTGCGCAAAAAATATTCGTTTTCACGAGCCCACCTATCCTTAAATCAAGTATTTATTACTGTAATTATATTTTAGGTCTATTCATAAGTCTTGTCACAGTTTTTGGCCCTTTAAACAAATTATAATAGTTTTATTTCGGCGAAGGCAAATCAATCAAAGTAACGACATGCCAGCCAAAGCCCGAACGGACCTTTTTGGTCGTCCTTTCTACATGGTAAAGTCGGACAGCCTGGGAACGGAGAGGGCCTTGGATTTTAGGGTCTGTTGTTGGCGAGAGTATAGTCGACCCCCTGCGGGAGCAGCTCCCAATGCACCACATAAACAGCACGATCTTCTTCTTGTGAAGTTCGGGTTTGACAATGGGGTTGGGCATCTCATCTAGATTGACCCTCTGCCAATGAACCCTGCGGGATACGTTTTCGTAAAGGATCCACTTCTCATCTCTAGTGACGATCTCGTCGACCCAAACAGTTGTACGAGCGTGCGAAAGTAGATTAGGACATTGGTTGTCCTTCTTACTGTTTGTCAGTCGGGGGGGGGGGGTGGTACAAATCGACCCAACTTCGGGATCTTGCCCCCCCAGATCCTGTAGACCACGAACGATGGTGGGTTGGCGTACCCCTAGACTCGTCGCCATACCAAGGGTAGCATAGGGGTCCGCGTGGACGTGCTGCTCAAGCACGTCGAAGTCCAGCTCGTGGGGTCGTTCGGACCTTCGATTCTACGAAGCGTTTGATCCAACGGTGTTGCACAGTGCATGTACTAGGGACCGTAGTGTTGTATACAACCGCTATACGGGTGTCGACATCGGTTGGGTTGAGCTCGATTAGAAAGAAGACGGGATAATTGATAACGTAGCAGTGATACCCCTCAAAAATGCGGCAAGACTTATGAATCAGCCTAATAAGACACTAGTGGGGTCATTGTGGGGTAGTTGGGCATGAATGGGTAACGCAGGAATCTAATAATATATTACAATTGATTGTTGTAGTTCGCCTGGCTCACGCTGTAAGGAGAAGATACCAGGCCGCATCAGATCATCTCATAGCTTACCGTATGTTTCGATTTCTTTAATTATTTACTATGACATGCATGGAATTCTTTAGCTATTCCTTACTATTAATTAATGTACGTATCGAGTGCTGTAGTCATGAGTTTCGTTAAAAATTTTGGTCATTGCAAACATTGGTTACTATAGGGATTGATTGCAACTAGCACCTTTAGAGAGCTTTACACATATGTATCTTTATCGTTGTAAGAGTGCTCCGCTCCATCTCAATTTGGTACAGTAGGGGCATGGTAGGTGGGTTACGGTAGCTGAAAATACTTTACAAAAATGTGTCTTGCCGAGCTACCCCATGAGGGATCAAGCACTGAATTTTTATCACAGGGTTGCACAGTAGGTACTGTAGGGGTACGGTAGGCGGGCTACGGTAGCTGAAAATATTTTAGAAAAATTTGCCCTGTCGAGTTACCCAAGGCTTGACCAGGAACGCAATTTTTATCACAGGGTTGAACAGTAGGTACTGTAGGGGTACGGTAGGCGGGCTACCTCTGGTATTTTGCCACTTAAAGTCTACTTAAACTTTCCCACTTTAAGTAGACTTTAAGTAAACTTAAAGTGAGACGTAAGTCTACTTAAAGTGGTGTGGTATACTGTAATGCATTTAGTCAAATGTTCTTTCACTTAAAGTCTACTTAAAGTCTGTGACGTAGTTTAAGTAGACTTTAAGTGGCAAAATACCAGAGACGGTAGCTGAAAATATTTTATAAAAAAATCTCTTGTCGATTTCCCAAGGCTTGACCAGGAACGCAATTTTTATCACAGGGTTGAACAGTTGGTACTGTAGGGGTACGGTAGGCGGACTACGGTAGCTGAAAATATTTTAGAAAAATTTGCCTTGCCGAGTTACCCATTGAGGTACAAGCAAATATTTATCGGATTTTTTTATAATAATTTATTGCAGGTCTTCAACGGTTGTGTCGGGAAGTACTAATGTGAAGATAAGATCTAATCGTGGGCATAAGTCTGCGAGAGGACAATGCCTAGCAAAGATGAGATATTTCTAAGCAACAATAAGAAGATCACTTGTACATTGTTAATTTTGCAGAGGCTTAATTAAGAAAGAACCTAATTTTGACTTTTTCATTGTGACTTTTTGTGAATGAATATGATCATCATCAACTGTTGCATATTTATCCATTGTTATAATGTATTATCTAGTTTTAATTGTCATTATCGTTCTTGTACATGTTCATTGTTATTGATTTGTTATTTTTCTATTCGAAGTTATGATTTTTACTTTTACTTTGAATCTTGTACACTTTTACTCCGATGAAATCCCTTTTCTTGTCATTCCATCGTTTTTTATCCTTGTATGAATAAAATAATCATTGTTCGCAAGTTTGCAAGCAACAATATCCCCAGACCATGACAATGGCCTGAGGGTATACAGTAATAATGAAATCTGCCCCGCAGGGCACCCTGTCCAAAAAAGAAGCCACCCCGCGGGGCACCCTGTCGAACTACGAAGCCTCCCCGCGGGGCACCCTGTCAAAATCAAAGAGACCTCAAGCCACCCCGCAGGGTACCCTGTCAACTCAAAAAGAAAGTAAGCCACCCCGCGGGGCACCCTGTCGAAGAGAAACTTCCCCGCGGGGCACCCTGTCATTTTCAGAGACGCGACAAGCTGCCCCGCAGGGTGCCCTGCAGCTGGCCCTGCAGGGTGCCCTGCAACTGGCCCCGCAGGGTGCCCGGCAGAGTGCCCCGCGGGGCGAGTGACAGGGTGCCCCGCGGGGAAAAATTTCCAGAGAGGTGAATTCATAAGTAACGCTCGTTTTTCGCTTTCCAAAAAAATTGTCACAAAAAATTAACAAAGCATGGAGAATTCTAGAAATATTTTCCATTCGCATCGGTCAACTTCTACCTTCTACCCGGCAGTTTGTGGATCCCTTCGTGATAAAAGGACTGGTGCAAATTCCGGAAATATGTGGCGAGTACGGTATGGATAGTGGTTCGGTCTTTGAAGCTTTGCCCTTTGAGGAAGTGATGGAGCACCGCGAAGAGGTGGCAACCATATTCGGCAAGGCCGGGTGAGTACGGAGAGTGGGGAAGTACAGTTCAGTCATATCCCGTTAGCTTAGCCTGGGTAGTTATTTCGGTGTGAGGTCGACCGTTGTCATGTTGAAATTAGATCCGAGTGTCCTTCCCGCGTGATTGTTCGAGGTGGAGTCTTAGCTTCCGCAGCTGGAGAGTGTAGACATGTGTCGTGATAGTCGCACCCTCGGGGAGGAGTTCCCAGTACTCGACTCCCCGTTCCGAATACCAGATGCACAACATCACTTTTTGATGGTGAAAATCGGGTTTGGGGGCATCTGCTCGCTATTCGCGCTCACCGAACCACAGTCTCATTGGCTCTTTGTAATCGTAGGGCACCCACTTTTCATCACCGGTTATAACGTTGACCAGCCACACAAGCCGGCGACGTAGAGTTAGAAAACTCTTTGCCATGTCCAGCTGGCGATCCTTGTCGAAGTCGGCTAGGACGTGGGGTAGACATCTTCCCTATTTTCACTTATTTCCGAGAGTGTGAAGGCCATGTACCACAGTGCTCTTACTGGCCCCAAGTGCCCTTGCAATATCACCGGTATCGGGATACCGATCAGCCCTTTCCTCTTGGAGCAATCGATCGAGATCCACCTCCGGTAGGCGACTGGGTTGGTCTTTATCTTCGAGGGAAAAGTCCTGTTTCTCGAATTTGAAGGCTCACTTTCTCACCGCTATTTCGTGAGGCACATGTGAGGGGTACACCTCTGCTAGGCGATGTTGGAAGTCAGGGCGTTTCAAGCCCGAGAGGGAGAGGAATAAAATAACGTTGCGAATGTGAATTCCGCCGGGGGCGAAATTGTGCGGTTTTCTCGCCTGGAGGACACGCGGGAAGTGAATCGAAAACAACCGTAGGATATTCGAGGGATAGTCTATCTAGTGTATACAGCATGGATGCTGGCAATAACAGCAGAGTAAAAACGAGGCGACTGAAGTTGGGACAAAAAAAACGAGCGTTACTTATGAATTCACCTAATATGTCTATTATATTATATTTCGTTCGATAAACTGATACATGTTTTGTTCACTTCCTGTTCCAATATCGAAATTATTTTGAACTTTCAGAGCACACCCAAGCTAATTTTACTCTTTGCTATGTCGCAGAGAAAGAAAACGAGAGAACCAGAGCGGAGGGTTCTCTAATTAGCTCGAGTGTTCCTTTAAAAGCACTGACCTAACATCACTAGCACCATGTGCGAATCCAGCATTGCATGCGGTGAAGAGTTGAAGAGTAATGAACAGATTGAGTGTATTCTCGTCTTCTATTCGATTTCTGTCAGGAAGAACCTTTCTGAAAATACGAATCGATCAATAATCGCTGCATTTTTTTCTAATTCTTACTTGATCACAACCATAATTTCTCCAATCTTTCCCTTTTCAGTCCTAGTTGATGACTCTATGTCGACATTCTTATTCAACTCTATGCCATTTTCTTTATCCAAAGTTATCTCGGTGATGGCCACAGGATTAGCAGTTGCTGTAAAACACTTTTTTTCTATTAAATTTTGCCCTGAAAATCAACAACGAACGAGCAAGCTTTCGTTGCAATCTTGGTTTGACGAAAATAAGGACAATGATTCCTCCAGTTAGTCCGATGGCAATTGAGATGAGCAGACATAACCACCACGGTAATTCATTGAAATGAAGCACTGTAATAGAGTAATTTAATATTAATAATAACGCATGGCGGTAGAAAGACCATGAAGCTTCATGAAACATAGTTTTAATCTATTTTATATTTTAATATTAGCGTTAATTATAAGATGCACGTTTAGGGAGTGGGATAGCAGGTTTGGTGAATCACGGAAGGATGCCTGACGTCATTGCGAATTGGAGGAAATAATTCATGCAATTCATATTATACATAGCCTAACAATAAGCAGACTATTTTCGCATAGATTAAAGATTATTTTATCATTCTATTACGGGTCAGGCGACAGAGAACTGATGCAAATAGGGAACACTGGGAATTCCGAGTGAGTGTAGAAGTAGTAGATAGAGACATTGAGTAATAGATGGACCAAATAGGGAGCGTGCATGTAGAGACCAACTAAACACTGGCGGTCTGACAATGTGAAAGGTTATAGAATAGAGTTAATAATACATTAATCGTTTCTTGTACAAGAGAAAATAACGGTATTCCATGTAATAATGATTAAAAAGTAAAAAGAACGAAAAAAAAAGAAATTGATAATACTTACGCGGAGATCCATCGAATAGAATCACGAAAGAATTGATTGTAAGAACGAAGAAATAGAAGTATGGAAGAAGTGTTAGGCCTTTCTCGAGAGGATTAGGCTAAATATTACTCATTTTATGCGATACTTTTTTATCTTTTTTTATCAAAATTACCACAGAATTTGATTGTTGTAAAATCGCTATGATATTATTTAATAAAATGAACTCTGAAATATATTATAAAGTAAAAACGCACTCTTCTCAAAACCAAATGATCTGTTAGAAGGTAGAGGCAACTAGATATAGAGCCCGCGAGAATCGGAGACACAAACCAAGAGATTACTGGAATTGAGGATTACTGTACATTATAAATCAATCGATAATCATACCAATTTGAATGACCTTTTTCCATACAACGCCTTCGAAACCTCGCATAACAAGAGTAAAGCCAAGAGTGGCTCCAACTAGAGAATGTGTAGTTGATACTGGCAGCGAGGAAAATGTAGCGATTATCAACCACGATGCGCATCCTTCAAAAGATCGAATGATCGAAACGAAACCCACAGATGATTCTACTTTCAGGAGAAAATGGTTTACTTTTTTGGCAATACCCACTCACAAGCAAAGAGAGCGAGATAACAGAGCCAGAGCGCAGAGTTTCAAAATAATATGGTAAGTTTAAAGGGAGACTGCCATTCAAAAATTTCTCTTCAATATCATTTAATCTTATGCTAACTAGACAATGTAAAGTTATAAAAAAAAATTTCTTGAAACTTTTACATGTTTTTTAAAACAACGTTTACAATAAATCGTTCCGATATGCAGAGATCATGTACGGCCGAAACCGATAAAACTAGGAAGTCTCTAGATCACGCGCTACAGATCACTGAATAATTCGTTCAGAATTTTTTAATAATTTTTTTCACTTATGTTTATGATGTCGAAGGTATCAGATAAGTTATATGACCTCTACTTGACTTGCTTGGCAGACTCCCTTTAAGGAAATTCTTTCCTCTTTGATATGCAAATTCGAAACCATTTCCTCACAGATGAGGGAATTTCAATATTCTATATGTAAGAACGCGTAATTTTTAGTGTACCTGCAAGTGAAGCAACTTCTCCCAATAAAAGTTCCTTGGGTGTATCACTGTAGATCGAAATATCGACTACGGATTTTCGCATTGTATCAGTCACAGCATATCCTGTATTATTGCGTTTTATTTTTTGGCAGTATTTGATGGATTAAAATTGTTTGCTGTAATTTTGAGCTCACCAACTAAAACTGATCCAAGGGTTTCAAAAATCGAAGCGAGAAAGTACGCTTGGAAAATTGTAACTGCCTAAATGATATTATCAAAGATGAGCTAACATTAAGATGAATTCGGTACCTTACTACCAACAGAGGTTCCAAATGCATTCGATACATCGTTAGCTCCCATTCCAAAACCAAGAAAGAAGGCGAAGATTATTCCAACGATCAGGGCCCATAGTACTGACTGCTGTAAATAAATAAATGAATATAATAAATAAAATATATCATTTAATTCCGTTTCTTCTTATTTTAACGCCCCCATTATCAATATATTTTTTTAAATTTTGCTGGTAAGAAACGATAAATTTCTATGATTATCTATTTATTCAATAATTCATTTATTGGTAAAATATCAAACCTGGAATGATGCTAGATCAATCGTCTCAAGACTTAGAAAGGACAACATCTGTAAAAAGAAATCGAATGATTCATTTTCATTGTCTGCTCCGACTAGTTCGATATTTTCCGATCCCAAATTGATCGACAAATATATTCAAATGTATACAGTGGTACCTCTCTCCATAGATAGTCGAAAACAAGATTGGAACTTGCACCGAATACAATCGAGCAGCTACAAAAATAGATTATCAGTTGTTTCTTTTATAGCTAGCTTTCGTTAAATTCTCAAGGTCGAAGTCACAGTATTCTGGTCCAAGCCATTTTTCTTCGAAAGCAAGACAAAGGAGAGACCATTGTATTCGAGAGAGTTTGTATGTTGAGCGGTCGTTCTTGCTTTGAAAGTCATGAGAACGCTGTGAAGTCTAGACTGTGGTAGTTCTTTTGGATTTACTCTGCTTGATCGCCTATCTAGCTTTTAGCCTGTGGCCGTATGCATAAATAGTTTTCCGGGAAAACGAGATGTCATTAGCATAGGAGGATGCGTTTTCCAAAAATCCTCCGCCTACGCTAATGACGTCACATTTTCCCGGAAATTGGTTTTCCCGTTGTTCATGCATACGGCCACTTAGTTTGAATTTCATTTGTTGAACATGATATTGTAACTTGAACTGTTTATGTCTCTGTGATGTGCGAGACAAAAAAGATGAATCCACTGAACTAATCTCCTCGGAGTCAACAGTGGAAATTCAATAATTCGATATATTAAATACCTCCGATTCATAAATATCAAGAGCAATAATAGATAAAGTTTTCAAATCAATCAATTAGATAATCAATACGAAAATCTTCACCGTATCCCCGATCCACTGTGCAACACTCCAAAACCAGTCCAAAGGCGATAAATAAAAAAAGAATACGTGAATGAAGAGCCGATTGAATTCCAACACAGGAATCAGCCCTACTATATTAGTAAACATTTCAAATTAATCGATTGCTGAATCATGCATTAGATATAAGAGGGGTTAGGATAAGCCCACCGGAAAATATTGAGTTGGCTCTTTTTTCTGCCATTTTTTACGGCTGTAAATGTGGCATGCCATAATTTCTTCCTGCAAAATTGTCAGATGTGAAGAGTTGGAGAAATGCCAAATTTTACACTTTATTATTTGGAGAGATAACTTCTGACAAATAAACGAGGTGAAAACTTGGAGAGATCCATATTTACAACGTGATAATTTGGCTATTCTGGGAACAAAACAATTATCCATAAAATCAAGATGCAAATTTGGCAGATAATTTAACGGCAGAAATGCAGAGAGCATAATTGGCATTCCATAAATGACTTCGTAAAATTTGGCAGGGATAATTTGAACCAGAATGGAGAGGAGCAAAAGTGGCAGAATAGAAAGGGAGAAGAAAAGCCAGAATTGCAGGTGTCATATTTGTCACACGATTTTAATCCAAAAATGCAAAGTGAAAAATCGGCATTTTTTTCGAAATTAGTTTTTGCCATATTTGACGGTTGCAAAAATGGCAGAGTTGAGACCGGACATAATAGACATCGGCAATTCTGGCATGACATATTTTACAGTGTAAAATATGGTCCGCCATTTTTTACAGTGTAAAATATGGTCCGCCATTTTTTACAGTGTAAAATATGGTCCGCCATTTTTTACAGTGTAAAATATGGTCCGCCATTTTTTATAGTGTAAAATATGGTTCGCCATTTTTTATAGTGTAAAATATGGTCCGCCATTTTTTATAGTGTAAAATATGGTTCGCCATTTTTTACAGTGTAAAATATGGTCCGCCATTTTTTACAGTGTAAAATATGGTCCGCCATTTTTTACAGTGTAAAATATGGTCCGCCATTTTTTACAGTGTAAAATATGGTTCGCCATTTTTTACAGTGTAAAATATGGTCCGCCATTTTTTACAGTGTAAAATATGGTCCGCCATTTTTTTACAGTGCAAATTATGGTTCGCCATTTTTTACAGTGTAAAATTTGTCAGAATAAAACAATTAATGGGGTATATGTCTAAACAAGAAAAAATGAGTGATTCCAAAGATTAGGAGGGATGGAAATGGGGAAGCGGGATAATACAACGATGATACACATAATATTGCTAGATAATATACATATAATAGAAGATGCACAGATGCGAGTGGATTCGTTGCCGACCTCGACCAACTGGAAACAAATAAATCAATAATTGTAATTCGTAATCGTAGCTGTGTGTGACCCGATTGAACCGCCGAAAGATTTTTTTAAATCAGTTCAAAATGCACCAGTAATTAATTGTTGTTCAGGTGTGAACTTGGGTCGGACATCGATTGCTCGGCTGACGTTTTTTTAGTGCTCTTGCCTAGGATAGCGAAATTGAAACACAATCATGCACAGTGTTTCCAGAGTTGCGACAGAGTAACGAGGTAGAAAGAAACGCCAGTTACACCCATAGGTCGAAAAGCATGTTACAAAGTACCAAGTCTGACCGCATTTTGAGCCAAAATTTCCCAAAAATCGAAAAACGTGGCAGCATTTTGAGCCAAAATTGCACAAAAATCGAAAAACCTGACCGCATTTAGAGCCAAATTTGCAAAAAATCGAAAAACCTGACCGGATTTCGAAAACCGATAACCTAGCTATTCGACCTATGGCCATAAGCATTCCTCATTATACAAATGTAGACATATGTGAACGACTACGGTATCCCGCATTTTTGCGCGCCAGCTAAATAGACACTGATACCGTATCCAAGAAAAGCGCAAGCATGTGCGAACGATCACCGTATCAGCGGACAACAAATGGATACTTGATTAAACATTGTATATAATCAAAACCGCATAGCACCATACTTACAGCTCGAATATCCCCCCTTGGAGAATTCTATGTTCAAATTCGCGAGAGATCCCCATACGGAAAGTTGAACTAGAATGTCTCATAGAAATCAGCAAAAATAACAACGCAAATTGGTGGTGGAACACATCAGCTATGGTGTTTGAGCGCGCCGTATACCACTAGGCCATCAAAAGATAGATTTTTGCTAACAAGGGAAGTATGGCGCGCCCGTCCCGGACTTCGGAATGGGACATAAACCATTCGATAGGTCTCCAAAATAGAAGATTTCCATGTTAAGGATTTTGGCAACGTACCCCGGGGAGGGGGGGGGGTAATTTGCATATTTATGACTGTCTTTTTTCGCCCTACAATAAGATCCAGTCTCTGTAAGATCGAGAGCAAGCAGTGGTGGCCGGATGGATAAGAGGATTGTCTATATATCTTTTGCTCGCAAGTTCGATTCCCACACAAGTTCAACTGCTTTTGCTATTTGTCCATGTATAAAAATCTCACAAAAATCATTTTAAAAATCAATCAACAATATTTTGCATTAGCATATGAAATTGATAATAAAATTACAATTTATAATGGAATAATGATTATGATTATAATTTATGATAGTTTAAAATGAAAAACGAATTAATTATTTTCTATTGTTGTTTTTTTGCAACATTTTCCCGTACGTGGAGAGGACTGGCGGTCGTTAAAGATGGAGGCCTGCGAATATGTTCGTAAATATAATATAAAAGCGATTCATTCTTGATAATAGCGCTCCTAACGCACTGGAAAAGTGAAAGTAAATTTGCAATCCGTTATACAAGGGACACATTCAAATGTCATCAAAATATGTACCCGAATCCAGCGCTGTACAAATCCTCACAAGGATACTTGTTATATATGAATCTATACCGAGAACTCATCGAATTGAGATGATTGATTTTTACCGTTGGTCCAAGAAAGATTATCGTAATTACCCTAATTACTGTAAACCGAGCGTTAGGAGAACTATAATCAAGAATGAATCGCTTTCATAATGTATTTACGAAAATATTAGCAGGTCTCTATCTTTAACGACCGCCAGTCCACTCTACGTACTGGAAAAATGTTACAAAAAACAACAATTGAAAATAATTAATTCGTTTTTCATTTTAAACTATCATAAATTATAATCATAATCATTATTCCATTATAAATTGTAATTTTATTATCAATTTCATATGCTAATGCAAAATATTGTTGATTGATTTTTAAAATGATTTTTGTGAGATTTTTATACATGGACAAATAGCAAAAGCAGTTGAACTTGTGTGGGAATCGAACTTGCGAGCAAAAGATATATAGACAATCCTCTTATCCATCCGGCCACCACTGCTTGCTCTCGATCTTACAGAGACTGGATCTTATTGTAGGGCGAAAAAAGACAGTCATAAATATGCAAATTACCCCCCCCCCCTCCCCGGGGTACGTTGCCAAAATCCTTAACATGGAAATCTTCTATTTTGGAGACCTATCGAATGGTTTATGTCCCATTCCGAAGTCCGGGACGGGCGCGCCATACTTCCCTTGTTAGCAAAAATCTATCTTTTGATGGCCTAGTGGTATACGGCGCGCTCAAACACCATAGCTGATGTGTCCCACCACCACTTTGCGTTGTTATTTTTGCTGATTTCTATGATACATTCTAGTTCAACTTTCCGTATGGGGATCTCTCGCGAATTTGAACATAGAATTCTCCAAGGGGGGATATTCGAGCTGTAAGTATGGTGCTATGCGGTTTTGATTATATACAATTTTTAATCAAGTATCCGGTTGTTGTCCGCTGATACGGTGATCGTTCGCACATGCATGCGCTTTTCTTGGATACGGTATCAGTGTCTATTTAGCTGGCGCGCAAAAATGCGGGATACCGTAGTCGTTCACATATGTCTACATTTGTATAATGAGGAAAGCTTATGGCCATAGGTCGAATAGCTAGGTTATCGGTTTTCAAAATCCGGTCAGGTTTTTCGATTTTTTGCAATTTTGGCTCAAAATGTTGCCACGTTTTTCGATTTTTGGGAAATTTTGGCTCAAAATGCGGTCAGACTTGGTACTTTGTAACATGCTTTTCGACCTATGGGTGTAACTGGCGTTTCTTTCTACCTCGTTACTCTGTCGCAACTCTGGAAACACTGTGCATGATTGTGTTTCAATTTCGCTATCCTAGGCAAGAGCGCTAAAAAAACGTCAGCCGAGCAATCGATGTCCGACCCAAGTTCACACCTGAACAACAATTGATTACTGGTGCATTTTGAACTGATTTAAAAAAATCTTTCGGCGGTTCAATCGGGTCACACACAGCTACGATTACGAATTACAATTATTGATTTATTTGTTTCCAGTTGGTCGAGGTCGGCAACGAATCCACTCGCATCTGTGCATCTTCTATTATATGTATATTATCTAGCAATATTATGTGTATCATCGTTGTATTATCCCGCTTCCCCATTTCCATCCCTCCTAATCTTTGGAATCACTCATTTTTTCTTGTTTAGACATATACCCCATTAATTGTTTTATTCTGACAAATTTTACACTGTAAAAAATGGCGAACCATAATTTGCACTGTAAAAAATGGCGGACCATATTTTACACTGTAAAAAATGGCGGACCATATTTTACACTGTAAAAAATGGCGGACCATATTTTACACTGTAAAAAATGGCGGACCATATTTTACACTTTAAAAAATGGCGGACCATATTTCACACTGTAAAAAATGGCGAACCATATTTTACCCCATAAAAAATGGCGAACCATATTTTACGATGTAAAAAATGGCGAACCATATTTTACCCCGTAAAAAATGGCGAACCATATTTTACGATGTAAAAAATGGCGAACCATATTTTACCCCATAAAAAATGGCGAACCATATTTTACGATGTAAAAAATGGCGAACCATATTTTACCCCGTAAAAAATGGCGAACCATATTTTACGATGTAAAAAATGGCGAACCATATTTTACGATGTAAAAAATGGCGAACCATATTTTACGATGTAAAAAATGGCGAACCATATTTTACGATGTAAAAAATGGCGAACCATATTTTACGATGTAAAAAATGGCGAACCATATTTTACGCTGTCAGATCTGACAACAACTTTGTTTCTGCGACCTGCCAATTTTGCACCGATCATTTTTGGTTGCCCTCATTCCGACAAATTTTACATTTGCAATTCTGGCATAACTGTTTTCAAACTTTATTGCCAACTTTTACCTGTGATTTTCTGGCATGCCCATTTCATGCCATTTATGCAGCTGGATTATTTGCCACATTTCAAAATGTAGACGTCATCACCTTATAGCCAATATTTCACCCGTAATATTTGTCTACCCCTAGTCAAGCCATATTTTCATCCGTCAATTTTGCCATTTCTAATGACCTTTTCTCCGCCATATTTTCACTGTTCAAATTTGGAGATAAATTATTTTTATCAATCTGCCAATAATACACACGTAAAATATGGCACGAGCATTTGCCACATTTGCAGCCGTAAAAAATGGCAGAAAAAAGAGCCAACTCAATATTTTCCGGTGGGCTTATCCTAACCCCTCTTATATTTAAAAATGATATACAGTGTAGCCTAAAAGTCATCGGACACTTTTTCGTTTTTTTTTTATAACTTTTGATCCAGGAAAGCAATCAAGCTGATCTTTTGAATCAATGTACAGAATTTATCAAGGGATACAACCATGATGTATTGGTGTAATTAAATTAGTTCACTGTTGCATAGTAATGATTCTATCGAAATAAACTTTTTTGAAAAATTACTTTTCTTTGGTGAAAGGCCCTGTTCTTCTGAAACACTGTGAGAGTGTAGACATATACTAGAGCTGCACAGTCAAACAATCGGGAATGTCTCCGATTCCGATTTCAAGCTGTAGCAGGGTTGCAACTTTGACCCCCAAATTTATAACTCAGCTCCTAAATGTGCTAACAGCCCATTCTAAGTGCTGAAATGATGCTAGTGGCGAGTAATGTTTATCCCCCTAATATGGTAGTCATAGCTCGCCATTTGCCCTCAGGGCAAAAAATAATTTTTTTGGGGAAGTACTCATTTTGACACCCTACCATTCAGAGGGCGGGACTTCTAAAATTATGGCTCCTGCGCAAGTAGCTTTGCAATATATCATATCGGTTTAGTTCCGAGTCCTCTCAGACCCGTAGCAAAAGTTATGCTGAGGTCTACTCGGTTTCAGCTATCAAAGATCAACATACAAAGATCAAAGATCAAGGTTCAGCAATAGTGTAAAAATTTATGTGAACATCTCTAACATGCATATGTGCTTTGAAAATAAGAGATTTCATCAATAGAGGCCCAGGAACTAGCGCAGTAAGAATGAAAGCGTAAGAGCGGGCACCGAGTAGACCTCAGCATAACTTTTGCTACGGATCTGAAAGGAATCTGAACTAAACCAAAATAAGGGAAATAAATATATGATACATTGCTAAGCTGCTTGCGTAGGAACCATAATTTTAGAAGACCCGCCCTCTGAACGGTGGGGTGTCAAATTCAGTCCTCCTTCAAAAAAATTATTTTATGCCCTGAGGGCAAATGTCGAGCTTTGATTACCGTAATCTGGGGATAAGCATTACTCGCCACTAGCATCATTTCAGCACTTAGAACGGGTCGTTAGCACATCTAGAAGCTGAGTTATAAATTTTGCGGGTCAAAGTTGCAACAAAGCTACAGCTCGAAATCGGAGGCAGAGCCATTCCGGATTGTTTGACTGTGCAGCTCTAGTATATGTCTACACTCTCACAGTGTTTCAGAAGAACAGGGCCTTTCACCAAAGAAATGTAATTTTTCAAAAAAGTGTATTTCGATAGAATCATTACTATGCAACAGTGAACTAATTTAATTACACCAACACATCATGGTTGTATCCCTTGATAAATTCTGTACATTGACTCAAAAGATCAGCTTGATTGCTTTCCTGGATCAAAAGTTATAAAGAAACGAAAAAGTGTCCGATGACTTTTAGGCTACACTGTAGTTGAATATATGATATAATAGATCATTTATATTTTACGAACAAAGATACAGATAAAATTCGGCTTCTGGCATAACCGAAATAAGGATGATATATTTTTGCAATATTTTTCTCTCAATATAGAACCGTGATTCATTCCGAACGCCGTACCAATATCATTCCGATAAAGTAGCAATCACGAGTATTTATTCATTTTGAAGTTATTGTATCGTTGAACTTCTATAATCTTCAATCCATAGAACGTTGTTAGAGAAAGTGATTAGAATAATGTGAGATGGACCATGGCATCTTTGTGTAAACCCTGACGAGTCTTTAAATTACTGTAAAGATTACGGTAGTCTACCAATATTGATTCACGGTTAAGATAAATTTTACCATGCCCCAATTGACAATGAGGAGTGACTCAAACCGCGACATGCGGAAAACGGGCTTTCCGCTTACGATTGATCCTGCACTCTTTCAGGAATTTTCAATCTGTTTATCAAGCCGTAAAGAGGAGCCGTAAAAAGGGAAAATATTTAATATTCTGTATAGTCTTCAAAGTGAACAACAACGAGAAAATCTTTCGTCTGATATACAATACAACAGAATGTACTACGGATGCAAGTAAAAATGTACAACTCCATTACCTGTGTACAGCGTATTGTCTAAATCCGTTGCATAGAACACATCTAAAGAATGAAAAATTGTCTTTTTTTTTAGTTTATGAATCTTTGCTTTTTCGTTATTGTTAATTATTGTTCACTTAATTGTTGTTGCGCCTCGGGCGTAGATAAGATTTTGGTATAATCAAGAAATATTTGTATCAAACTTGATCAAGTTCTTTGAAAAGTATGCATTACCCCCATTGCCGCTTTTATAATCCCTCATGGGAATTGTAAACCCGCAAGCATCCTGTACATGGGTCGCGTAGCCCATCACAAGGCCTTCCTGCATACATTGAATTGGAGCTCATAATTATATAATTGAGTGATTACCCCGATTAGATTGTGTACGTAAGCATTTTCTTTTCTCGTAAAACCGAGCAATCTCATATATTTCCACTTAATGGGACATCGTGATTTTGCTATTTTAACAGATTCATCGGAATAGTTAACAGTTCTTCCGAGGGAACCTAAATTTTGCTAGATCGCATCTTTCTTGTTTTGTTCGATTCAACCTGATCCTGCAGAAGGTTCATATCCGATTCCGTTCTTCATTATCGCATCGTAACATCCATCGTGAGAACAGAAAGCATGAAGAATGCGACCAAAGTTGTAGTAGTATCTCAAATGAATAAAACTATAAGAGAATCAGTAGAATGTTACATCGATATACGTTTAGATGTATAAATGCTATGGTATATGGTATATGGTCGGTCATATATGGTTTTGCGAATCTGGCACTACTTTGTCGTAATGCAAATCTGTCTTACAAAATAACAATTTAAAAATAAAACTAACTTCAAGTTCCAGAGCACGCTTTCGGGTAAGTCTTCATCGACCTACAATAATATGTATATCATTTTGCATTATATGATAACAACATGTAACCATTCTAACCAAGCTGGTAGTTGTAGTACGTGTAGTAGTTGTTGTGAAAGGGGTCGTAGTAATAGTACTAGTAGTACGAGTAGTACTAGTTTTAGTTGGAGTAGTAGTTCTAGTTTTAAAAGAAGAAGTAGTAGTAGAGAGAGTAGTTGTGGCAATTGAAGTAGTTTTAGCAGTTGTTCTAGTTGAAGGAATAGTTCTAGTAGTAGAACTAGTTGGAGTCGGAGTAGAAGTAATAGTTGGAATGTATAATTTTTTCGTAAGATTCTAGCAACAAAGCTGATTTTACACATTTGAGTTTTTGTAGATCTCATTTGACCGATAATATTGCCTCAAAATGTAACGTGTCCAATTCTCTGCTGACTACACTTGTTGAAGGTACTCCTGGTATTTTCAAACTAGTAGTTTACTTATATTTACCACTAACCGTAGACATGCGAGTCTACGGCTAGTTAAACGTAAGTTTACTAGAAGTGTTGAATAATACGGTAATGCATTTCGTCAAATGATCTTTCACTTGTAGTAAGCTAATAGTAAGCTGCTAGTCTGTGACGTCACGTTAGTAAACTACTAGTTTGGAATTACCAGAGTAACCAAATCAAGCAGAATGTGCACATCTCAAGAAATGTCTTGACCTTGTCGACCTTCCGCTAGTTGTCGGAATCGTAGTGGTGGCAGCATTTAGGCCACTAGTAGGTACCGAGCTATCTGTAATAGTCGTTGCTGTAAAAATATTTGTCATTAATGAAACTGTTGTATTATAATAGAAATATCCCCCATATTACTCTCTAAAAAATGCGGAAAATTCTGAACTTGTAAGGAATACGTATAAACAATTAATATTCCCTAAATATTATTATGTTATATAGTAAATAACATGATTCGTTGTTGTACTTGAAATCTGTGACAAAACCGAATCCATGCGTAGAGCTGTGAATTTCTATTTCTTTAAGCTGTATATTGTACACAATAAAAATAAATACATTTAAAACCTTCATAAAGCCACGTTGAGACATTTCTCGATAGAAGTTCATCATATGTAGAAAAACTGAGACACTGAGGAGCTTCTAGCTTATCTATCATTCGAGATAAATTTATAACAAGTAGAAAAATAGAGAAAACCTGGAACCATAACGTAAATATCATTCGCTAAAGCATCGGAAGTTGTTATATCTCGACGTGTTATTTTCTATAAATTCTCAAATATATAAAATCTTGAAATTGAACTTCATACATTGAATCCTTTATAAACACTGCAAGATCTTGCCTTGGAAATGTATCTGAAACAGTAATACTTGTGAAATGTCAACGATGGATTTTGTTCAGTCACGCAAAAGATTTTAGTATTTCGGAAGAAAAGTGTTGCATGATTTCGATAAAGGGGGTGATTCAAAAACTTTCTGAATGATAGCAGATAGATGCACATTTTAAAAATAATTACAAATCGACTAGTTGTCCCACAATTTAATGTCGATAAAATGAAGGGAATTGGAATCCAACTCAATCTTCCGAAGATCGCCATCCCCATTGAGTAGAGGTTCACTGTCTAGAGTCTAATGAACGAAACAGTAGATCTCACCCTTACTGATCATCACTTTACATTTAATAATACCCAATTCTGAGAGTACATTTGCATGTCTACTATGATCTATGTATATTTTATATAGCTCGCACCTGAATGCCTTGCTTGAATTATCACAACATAAAATACTGCAATCTTTCATTGAAGTATTCGTAATATTAATCTGTAGATCTATTAACTTTACATCGGAGACACGTATAAATGTCGCTTGATGAGGCTGAAATCCATTCAAATTAAGCTATACATTTACAAAAATTGAACTCACCGATTTAGCTCTCATAATGTTTAAATTGCATTGACCTTCTTTAGAAGATAATATCATTTGTACAGTAGTGAAGAGAATAGGCAAAAGTATCAACATTCTGACTTTGAGAAGACGGAATGAAATGCGTTGCTCTTTCCTAAAAGGGGGAATACGCTCTGTTACTAGGAGAAATGTCGAAAAATATTAAAATTTGTATTCAGAGATAAGATCTTAAGATCTTTAGACGTCTTCACGTCATGCATCAAATCGCATAAATCTGCGCAGGAAGCAATTGATTTATTGGTCTTTTTTTCAGCAGATTTCTTCTTCTCAAATAGCATGTGAATACGAAGTTATTCCAATCGTATCTTGAATGTGGTGAAAGCATATTTGGAGTTTGGATGTTTCATTTTTGGAGGTTGATTTTCTGAATCATCTTTGATCCTCCATCTATCATCATGTCAGAATATATGAAAAAAAGAAAGACTTAAAACAAGACTCAATTAACAAAGTGAGAAATGATCAATATGAATGATCAAAAAAATTCTAGTGTTGAAAGAATAACCCCTCTTTTGGCTTTCCGAAGATGGGAAGTGATGGCCGAACGGTAGGAGCCTTGTCTCATAATATTTTGCTCGTATGTTCGATTCTTTCAAGATACTTTCTTTTGCTATTTTTTCCAAAGCGTGAAATCAAAATCTTACTAACAACAAAATAAGGGTAACTTAGAGAGTAAAATAACAGTTGGTTTAATGTCTAGATACAAAGGTATTACAGAATTAAAACTGTCCGAACAATACAAATTCCGCTATTTGCCGCGCAATACTCAGACTCCGCCCACTTCTTCGCGCGACATACCATTTTCTCTTATTTCATCGATTTTTATGGCGTCTTCTCGTCATTTAATTGGGCTTTCAGCAAAAATAAAATTATATGCATTTACAGAACGTTCGGAAAAACCTCCCGAAATTAGGCGAAAATATTGGAGTGCGTTTTCTCAACGGTGGAGAAGTTTACTATATTCGGCATTTGCGCGATGTATGCAAAACTTTTGTAATTCTATAATAACATCTCTCTCTACCACTCTCCCTCCCTCTCCCTCTCTAGTAAAAGGTAAATAGGTAAAGGCACAACCCGTTATTCAAGGCCCTCAAAAATTTTCTGGCCACTGCACTAGACACGGAGATTGATCCATTCTCTCATTAGACTAGTAATGTCACGAAGGCATAACACCCGCTTATCTCACGAGTAGCCACGAAATATCTTATTTACCCATCCGGAAAGCAGAAAGACTATTCGGGACGGCGAGAATCGTTCTCAAAAAAATACAGAAAGAATCTTTTAAAATATCACTGTCCAACTCTAAGAAAATTCTACTTAGGGGTACATAAGTAACGAAAAATATGGATATTTCATTCGTTGTTGCAATTTTTTTGCCATTGTTTTCGTATGGTAACGATTTTTGATAAGTACTTCATGAAAAAAATCGTTGGCTCATTTTAAATAGTTAATTTCAAAATTGCCGAACTCGCCGAAATTGCCGGCAATTGCCGATTTTTTATTTTTCGGTTACCGGCAATTGCCGGTTGCCGAAAAAAAGTGGTTGCCGCACCCCCCTGCTGCATAATACAATATCAAATAAAAAATTATCAGATCACTGCAAATAGATAGAATATTATATTTATGAAAGGTAGATCACAAGAAGTTGCTGTCACTGATAAGATCAATCGATAATCTCACCATTTGTCTCATAAAATAT
Source organism: Parapristionchus giblindavisi (assembly GCA_943737045.1). Taxonomy (NCBI): domain Eukaryota; kingdom Metazoa; phylum Nematoda; class Chromadorea; order Rhabditida; family Diplogasteridae; genus Parapristionchus; species Parapristionchus giblindavisi. The sequence goes on along the minus strand of CALSFV010000214.1, from coordinate 315,570 downwards.
TCATGAAAGATCAATCAGGGTCAAATGAATGCATGTTATTGTTAAAATCATCATCAGAATACATTACATAGTTATTCTGTCAAATATATTCAATTTTTAATTAAATGAATATTATATTAATAAAATACTTTTAACAACATATAATAAATATAATAAAATATAATTTAATGAAAGGAATATATATTACGCTCCAACACAACCACCCAACTCGAAAAAAACTACAGTATACCACCGGGATGCGCATGAAGCCATCACGTAATTTTTCACTCGTTTTCCTATTTTTGCGTTTAATTATGTTATTGCGCGATCTTTATTTCTTTATGTAGTCATTGCATTCTAGTCCATAGATTGTGGAATTGTCCAGATCGTGACGAAATTTAGTATAAATTCAAATTTTTTATGGAAAATGAAACAAGTCAATGAATTCTTCTAAATTTAATGTTTTTTTTTCCACAGAAACACCACATCTGTGGTCATCAAAAGTCATCACATTCGTCAAATTCGCCAATTTCATGCGCTACTTGAGCTCAAGCTTACAGATGATTGTATCTATCGTTTTCTCGTATTCTGGCCAGCGTTTCGCCTATCTCGAGATATATCTCAACTATACCTGCACACGGTGTATCCTAACGACTTCCTTTGGGATCATTTGGATAGGATTCTGATTGATGGCATTGAGATTTGGATGGATTGGATGGACTTTGAATGGGATTTTATTCCTTTGATCACTTCCATTAATTGCCATTCGCTATTACTCAAAATTGTCTGACTCGCGATATTTCCTGCATTTAAGTTATGAATGCTGCGCATTATTTTTAAGTGCATTTTTGAGAGCAACAAAACATATTGATTGTAGTATTTGTTGATCGGGAAGTCGATGAAACTCGTGATCGTTGCCGAGTTGTCGATTAATTGAGTTCGGCAAAGGATCTTGAGGTATTCGTTGATATCAGATAGTTTATAAATTGTTAATGTAACAGGGTTGAGAAACAATGTTTAAATAGGTGTTTCTATCTTTACTCGCTGTATTTTTATGCGGTGTTACATTTGCGTACGTGCGCACGTCCACGTCTAACTGCGAAATGCACGTGAACGTGCACATGTTACGCTAATGTAACACTGCATTACGATAAAATCAAAATATGATCTAAAGAAATCAAGATCTGATCATGCCAAAAACAAATTAGGATTTCTCCTGATCAGATCTTGATTTCTCCTGATCAGACTTTGATCGAATTACCTGAGATTCCGACTTTATGGGAAATTATGCTTGTGCAAGCGTGCAGTTCTTTTCGTTTCCTTTATAAGTTTCAATTTGGTGCGATAATAAAGACAAATATTTAAATTGAACAAGCAAGGAAAATATCACGATTATTATCGCTAATATTATTTACCTTTGAAGGCGCTGTGTACATTACTATCATTCGCGGTGCAGGCCTCTCGCTCCGTCCATCGCCTGGCCGTCTACAGTATTCTCCCAATGGTAGGGAGCCTTGGAGGAACACTACGAGGAGGTGAGTACTGTAGATTTGGAGTGAGGTGTCATGGAACAAAATCATCTACTTGAACTGGCATACGTAACGTTCACCGCGTCGCGCTAAATTAGGCTCATACGTGGGCGGGCATTGCCGCTGGAAATGAAAATCGGGGGGCCTGAGCAAAAAAATGGAGCATTTATACATCATTTTGAGTGATTTTTTTGGAAAATCGGGGGGTCGGGTGCCAAAAATCGGGGGTGTATTGCCGCTAGCGGCAGTGGTGCCCACGTATGATTAGGCTCATTTATTGACATACATTTTCAGTACACTCGCTGTTTATTTTTATATAGTGGGCCACTTCTTGAAATAGAGTGGGTTGATTCACAATATTCGTTATTTTTCGCTTAAAATGGACCTTATATAGTGGGCCAATCCTCGCATTGCGAGAGTATGGCAATACATGTTTATTGATTGTTTTCATTAAAGATGTCGATGATCCATTCGATGAAGAATTTCAAGCAGGATATCTTCACCCTTTTGTTCGTATAAGGCGGCCGCCAAAGTTGGCGATGATGATGTAAAGCTTTATTATTATTTGTATTAATTTTTTAATTCAATTTTCATCTAATTCATTCAGTTTAACTCTATTGAGTTTTTCCTTCTTTAATTCCTAGTCAATACTATCGGCGAATCAATTGCAGGCTATCATTGTCATCAGTTGATTCTTCAACTCTTCAATGCTGTTTTCTTTAAAGACCAAAGTAAACTGCTCCGATGCACTAGACCCCAAGCTCTACGGGTACGCTTGTTTATAATAATGATGATTACAATTACTGTATATCAATTGAGCGTATAAATGAGATATCTCGTGGAATCGTAATAAGCGGTTGATTTACATATAACCACTACTCTTCTACAGGCTCTTCATGTCCATTGCCCAGCACCTTCCTTCTATTGGCGATCCTAATCAAGATCACGTGACAGGTAGATTTTTCATTTATTGATTATTAATTCGCTTACTATTGATTATTGTTGTAACTTTTCTATTTCGACAAGTTTGTAATTATGCGAATTTTCAGGCATGATCTACTTTTCGAGGTCATGTGCCTGCTACTCAGTGTACTGGAAATAGCGATCACTTCTCGATGATAATGCCCAAGAAAATGTGGTATTCATATGTGAACACATTGTCAACGTTTTTGTCCAGCACGGTATTATCTCTATGAGATTGATGTATACGGTAGTGTGCAGGTTATCGATTGTACTATTGAGTACTTTATGCGATATTGAGTTCAATTCAATGACTGAGAATGACAATGATTCAAGTAGTAAACGTTTGTCCATTCATTGTGCGTAAATGAATGTGCCTGCGGAAATGGGTGGTTAATGTAGATCTGAAACATGAATTACACTAGATTTAAAGATTTTTGTAAAATTAATTAAATTGTTGATAGTGTAGTTAAATTAAATTAAATATCTAAATTAACAAATTAAATTTTGCAGGGACGATGTGAGAGTGACTCATCTCATTCAGTCTAATGAAGAATCACATTCGTGACTTGCTTGTGCAGTTCAAGGTACGGTACTATATTTAATCTTTGATCTTTGTAGTTTTATCTCGTATAGTCGATCAGACCAAACAGTGATGAACTGTGAATATCACAGGATATCTCGATTACCAGAGGCACAATTTTTCTTACTTTTAGGGCTCCCATGAAAATTCAGTAGGGCCAGTGACTAAATGGTACCCGTATCACCTAAATATACTATCTATTTAGTCGCTATAATGAATATATTATTCGTTGGTAGTGAAATGACTTTAACTACGATAGATTATGGTAGCTGGGACATGACTTTAACCTGTAAGATAGGCAGAGCGTATCGTGAACTAACTTTAATTCTCCTCACTGCCTTTTATTTGCAGTCAGCTGCGTGCCGAACTCCTCGAATATGGTTGTATAGTGATAGAGTGTGTGATAGCGGCAATCGTGGCCCTTCTCCTCTTTCCACCCTATAGGTCACTCAATCTACGAGGATGCACTGCGCCTAAGCTCAAACAATGGTCGGTTGTTGATCTTTGATCTTTGATCTTTGAACTTGTACTTTTGACCTTTGATCCTTAGTATTGTGTTCATTCAATATAGCCATGACTTGTCATCATCATACATGGGCGGGGTACCTGGAGCTCGATTCTACAGGGGGCATCCGAAGGAAAAATGGCTAATTTCACAGTGGGCCTTCCGCTTTTTCCTCAAAAATTTCACCTAAACGTGTATTTGACAGGGAGCATTCCACAAATTTTCGAAATGCCCTAATTTTACAGGGGGAATCATACATGGGCGTCAACATGGGGTGCCCGTGTAATATTAGAGCTTTTTGATAAATTGTGGAATACCCCCTGTAAAAATGACGTTTAGGTGATTTTTTTGAAAATAAAAGTGAAGCCCCCTGTAAAATTTAAAAAAAATTTCGTTAGGATACCCCCTGTAGAATCGAGCTCCAGGTATCCCGCCCATGTATGCTTGTCATTGGCCCGTCGTTTGTCTTTGAGAAGTAATGCAAACGTATAATTGTACATTATAACCTATTCATTTATTGATGTAAAATGTCTAAGGATTCCTGTGATATTCGTTGCCCATTATTCTCTTAAATATTCGAAGTATTTTGCACCAATAGACGTAGCGGCCGAAACACCATAGGGTACACTATTAGCTAACTTTTTTTTAAAAATTTACATTTAAAGTGCATGCCGACCTATACTAATACATCTGTTAATATTATTAATTTACAATTTTTATTAATTTAATTACAGGCCCAGTGGTTGTTCTTCCTTCATCTCTGGTAGCTGAGGCATGACTTTAACCTGTAAGATAGGCAGCGTATCGTCATAGGTGGGCACGGTGGGGGAAAGGCTATGCGCAAACCGGGGAATTGTAGGGCAAGGCTGTGCGCATGTCCATTTTTCAGCAGATTTGACTGGAAATTTTCCAATTTTTGCGAGGCAAGGCTATACGCAAGGCCCCGCAAGGGAAGGCAAGGCAGTGCGCAAAAAGAATTCGTTTTCACGCGCCCACCTATGCGTATCGTGCACTAACTTTAATTCTCCTCACTGCCTTTTATTTGCAGTCAACTTCGTGCCGAACTCCTCGAATACGGTTGCATAGTGATAGAGTGTGTGATAGCGGCAATCGCGACCCTTCTCCTCTTTCCACCCTATGGATCGCTCAATCTACGAGGATGCACTGCGCCTAACCTCAAACAATGGTCGGTTGTTGATCTTTGAACTTGTACTTTTGATCTTCGATCTTTAGTATTGTGTTCATTCAATATAGCCATGACTTTTTATCATACATGGGCGTTAACATGGGGTGCCCGTGTAAAATTAGAGCTTTACGAAAAATTGTGGAATGTCCCCTGTAAAAAATGAAGTTTAGGTGATTTTTTTGGACAAAAAGTGAAGGCCCCTGTAATTTTTTTTAAATTCGTTCGGATACCCCCTGTAGAATCGAGCTCCAGGTACCCCGCCCATGTATGCTTGTCATTGGCCCGCCTTTTTTCTTTGAGAAGTAATGCAAACTTATAATTGTACATTATAACCTATTCATTTATTGATGTAAAATGTCTAAGAATTCCTGTGATATTCGTTGCCCATTATTCTCTTAAATATTCGAAGTATTTTGCACCAATAGACGTAGCGGCCGAAACACCATAGGGTACACTATTAGCTAACTTTTTTTTTAAAATTTACATTTAAAGTGCATGCCGACCTATACTAATACATCTGTTAATATTATTAATTTACAATTTTTATTAATTTAATTACAGGCCCAGTGGTTGTTCTTCCTACACCTCTACCTCACTGGTTTCTTCTCCGATCCAGTCCGTCTTGATGCCACTCTGACCCTCGAACACTTTGAGATCCCTACTGCAAAAACTGTTCTCTCGGAAACTCGGATAGACTGTTCTTCCAACTACAGAATCGATTTGCTGAGGTATACATTAGCTTTTTACTGGCTGACGGTGCGTTATTGGATTTACACGTGCTCCATTACGTTTGTCTATGATCTGAAACAAGAATGTGACTGGTTATTTGTGGATGTTGAGAATGCATCATACGTGGGCAACCATTCGACAAATCTTCCTGCAGTTTACCGTGCAATGCGCTTTCAAGGTGGCTGCAAAGCAAAAACTTTTTCTTAAAAATGTGGTGTATTTCGCTTGTGCAGCCAGCCATACTCGCAGTTTGCCAGGCTGTCATACGTAATTTTCCGAATGTTGCCCACGTATAGAATGGTGACCACTGTCCTCCGGCTTGTTACTTTGTACAGTATGCTGAATATGAAGTGGCATGAGAATTGTCGAAGTATGCATCTGCAGTTAGATTTTGAAGCAGAGGCACAATTTTTCTTACTTTTAGGGCTCCCATGAAAACTAAGCAGGGCTAGTGACTAAATAGTACCTGTCTCTCCTGAATATACTATCTATTTAGTCGCTTTAATGAATATATTGTTCATTGGTAGTGAAATGGCTTTAACTACGATAGATTATGGTAGCTGGGACATGACTTTAACCTGTAAGATAGGCAGAGCGTATCGTGAACTAACTTTAATTCTCCTCACTGCCTTTTATTTGCAGTCAGCTGCGTGCCGAACTCCTCGAATATGGTTGTATAGTGATAGAGTGTGTGATAGCGGCAATCGTGGCCCTTCTCCTCTTTCCACCCTATAGGTCACTCAATCTACGAGGATGCACTGCGCCTAAGCTCAAACAATGGTCGGTTGTTGATCTTTGATCTTTGATCTTTGAACTTGTACTTTTGACCTTTGATCCTTAGTATTGTGTTCATTCAATATAGCCATGACTTGTCATCATCATACATGGGCGGGGTACCTGGAGCTCGATTCTACAGGGGGCATCCGAAGGAAAAATGGCTAATTTCACAGTGGGCCTTCCGCTTTTTCCTCAAAAATTTCACCTAAACGTGTATTTGACAGGGAGCATTCCACAAATTTTCGAAATGCCCTAATTTTACAGGGGGAATCATACATGGGCGTCAACATGGGGTGCCCGTGTAATATTAGAGCTTTTTGATAAATTGTGGAATACCCCCTGTAAAAATGACGTTTAGGTGATTTTTTTGAAAATAAAAGTGAAGCCCCCTGTAAAATTTAAAAAAAATTTCGTTAGGATACCCCCTGTAGAATCGAGCTCCAGGTATCCCGCCCATGTATGCTTGTCATTGGCCCGTCGTTTGTCTTTGAGAAGTAATGCAAACGTATAATTGTACATTATAACCTATTCATTTATTGATGTAAAATGTCTAAGGATTCCTGTGATATTCGTTGCCCATTATTCTCTTAAATATTCGAAGTATTTTGCACCAATAGACGTAGCGGCCGAAACACCATAGGGTACACTATTAGCTAACTTTTTTTAAAAATTTACATTTAAAGTGCATGCCGACCTATACTAATACATCTGTTAATATTATTAATTTACAATTTTTATTAATTTAATTACAGGCCCAGTGGTTGTTCTTCCTTCATCTCTACCTGGTTGGTTTCTTCTCCGATCCAGCACGTCTTGATGTCATTCTCACCCTCGAACACTTTGAGATCCCCACTGCGCCCTCTGATAGGCTGTTCCTCCAACTACAGAATCGATTTGCTGAGGTATCATAGATGGGCGCCAACATGGGGGTGCCCACTGTAAAATTAAGGTTTTTCGAAAATTGGTGGAATGCCAACTGTAAAAAATGGCGTTTAGGCGAAATTTTTGGGAAAAAAAAGCGAAGACCCCCTGTAAAATTAGCCAGTTTTTATTGGGATGCCCCCTGCAGAATCGAGCTCCAGGTACCCCGCCCATGTATGTGAGGTATACAATAGCTTTTTTACTGGCTGACGGTGCGTTATTGTATTGACACGTGCTCCATTGCTTTTGTCTATGGTCTGAAACAAGAATGTGACTGGTTATTTGTGGATGTTGAGAATGCATCATACGTGGGCAACCATTCGACAAATCTTCCTGCAATTTACCATGCAAGGCGCTTTCAAGGTGGCTGCAAAGCAAAAAAAAACTTTTTGTAAAAATTTTGTAAAAATGTGACGTATTTCGCTTGTGCAGCCAGCCATACTCGCAGATTGCCAGGCTGTAATACGTAGTTTTCCGAATGTTGCCCACGTATGGAATGCGTAAAGATAGTGAGAAATAGTTTTGGATAACTTCGTAATAATAAAAGGGAGTATTTAAAATCCAATTATTGATCCCAATTATGGTGATGAAGAATTTTAAAATCAATCGATAATTGTAGGTAGAGTCGACGGAGTTGGCAGTGACAGCACAATTTGGTCTGATTCGTCATCTCCTCTACTACTATCCCATAACGACATTCATCCTACTGTGGCTTCCCGTCTTCTCGTTCTTATCTCCGTTATCTTTATCAATTGGGGATATCGACTGAGCACGACTATCAAGGCCATTGAACCCAGACGTAAGAATTTTATTAATTAATAAATAATAATAATAATAATATTGCGGGCATGCAATGAGCATATTCTTTTATAAATATGAAGTAATAATGAGTAGTTAGGTGGATGTTCTTACAATTTGTTGTGGATTAATATTGATTGGTTTTTTTCTTGCGAAGTCTCCGGTATTTCGAAACTTAAAGTCTACTTAAAGTTTCCACTTGAAGTAGACTTGTAAGTCTGCTTAAAGTTAAACGTAAGTCTACTTAAAGTGGTGTGGCATACTGTAATGTATTTCGTCAATTGTTCTTTCACTTTAAGTAGACTTAAAGTCTTCTTCAACTCTGTCACGTAGTTTAAGTAGACTTTAAGTTTCGAAAGATCAGATGTGAGACGTGTAATTGAAAGTAAAGTGTGCGAGTCAGATATATGGGCTGAGGGTGAAACATGAAACTCACGGGTCGGCGTTGTGAAGAGCAAAATTAAGCAGATTTGTTTCCTTCCATCAATCAATCAATAACTTGATAGTTCCTTATTCAGGCCCTGCACCCGCTCTTATCGATCGCACGATACCATTTCCTCTGACGTCATCTACAGTAATCGTCGAGGAGATTGTGGAGGAAGAAGAGGAGAAGAGGGCTGATTTTGAACTTACCCCGACGCCATCCAGGTACGGTATATGCGAACGTTAAAAAAAGGTGCTAGAATAGATAAATCTTCATAATTCTTTTCATGATATGCAAAAAATGCCAAATATTGAATGTGTGTTGAGAGGGGCTTTTGACAAAATTCTCTTCACCATACATTTTTGTTCAACTCACAATTTCAGAAATTATAAGTAGACCCGTAATTGCGATAAACGGGTCCGACTACAAAACTGGCGCGTAAAATTGCTTAATTTTCGCTTATTTTGGCAAAATGTGTGATAAACTGATCCGATTTTTTATAAGCCGACCAATATATAAACTGGCCCGTACCCACAATGTGGGTGCTCGAAAATTTATGCTCCTCCCACACCCCTTTGTTCGTCAATTAAATTAATATTATTAAAAGATGTACAAGAATAAGTATGCATGCACTTTAAATATAAATGTTTTGATTAAATAAGTTAACTAGCAATGTGCCCTATGGTGTTTCGGCCGCTACGTAGAAAAGTCTCACTACGGAATTCTTCAAAAAAGTATTCTGAAGTTTGATGTATACCTATGCAGATCGCCGACCTCATCATTGGAGGAGGTTCAGCCATCCAGAGTCGATGAGAAAGTGGAACGGAAGAAGAACACGGCTAAGGTTTGATCTTTGATCTTTAGGTGTTTTGTTGGTATTGTTGCTCAGGGGACGGGGGCGTACCGTATAAAGACGTTTATGTGTTTCTTTGGTTTTGATCTTTGATCTTCTCACAGTAATGTATCGTATTAAGATACTATATTTGTGCCGAAGACAAATTGAATGGATTTAATTAAATAACTAATGTTTCAGACCGAGTCTATCAACAAGTATGGTGTCCTTCACTCATACGCTCATATTGAGTGGTCTACAACGACGTTTACTCGAACAAGGTAATATAGTGAAATATTGATTGATTTACCGTATGCAGTCATGTTCCTATGATTTTGATCTTCTGGATTTCGTAATTTTTTCTTCTTTACCTTTATTTGTGTAATGTTTCACAATCTCTCATGTGTTTGTTTCATAAATCATTATTCAGACTTGTAATTTCTATAATTGGATTTTTCGTTCGTTTTGGTCTTGCTTCAATGTTGTACGATATTGTTTATTTATTTTCTCTCTCGTTATTTTAAGTATAATTTGCATAGAATTGACGATGTCTAGAAGAATATTCTTAAATAATGTGATAATAATTGTTTATTACCACATTAATTAAGAATAAACATGAGATAAGCTTTATATGTTAACTATCGATTCTTCTAAAACCATTTACGGGTTATGAATGCTATCAGTTTTCCATTGTATTTTAAATTATTATGTACATAAAGATTTTGTTTGTTGTAAACATGATTAGATATACCAACTGACGTTGTTGCATGTCACTGAACTACTTGTATATTTATTTAATACAACTTAAAAGAGTAGTTATTCAATATTAGTTACAGTATCCCCTTTGGAATGGAAGATCGTTTGATAGGAAATAAAGAGAAAGTTATTCTTGTTCATAATGCAAAGTTTAAATCATTCGATCTGTTAGGATGTCATATTCTAAAGAAACTTCCACAATTTCGTGATCATCGTATTGTAAGGTATGTGATCAAACAATTTTTCTTTAAATATCTATGTCTAATTTTCGATCTCGTGATGAGAAATGGTTTGATCGTGCTGATGTATTGGTTGGTGTGGGAGGTATCAAGTTATTCTATCTATCCATTTTCCTGGCATTTTTCATAATTAAAGTAAATGAACTATGGTTTTGTGCATTACAAAAATATGTATGACATAACTATATCATAAATTTTCGGCGCCCTCACAGGATTTCTTTATATAGTGGATCGATGTTTGAACTATGGGGCTCGATTTAGAAAAATCGTTATTATTCGCTTGAGTTGTAAACTTTCGCATATCCTCCACATTACGAGGGTATGAAAATGTATGAACTGTATCCTTCTTTGAGATTACTTGGTATTCCTTGTCAATTAGTTTACCTTCTAATCGATATAAATGAATAATATAATTTATCTCATAGCTGTCTTCTCTCATACAATGAAGAGATATGATGCAGTGAGATATAGAGTGAAGGAGACAATGAGATCATTGACTGGAATTCCATTTGATACTACTCTATCTCATACAGGTTATCAATCAATAAATCAATATTCCTAGTAATATCGATTGTTTAGGATTGATCTATGCATTTTATGGTAGAGAATATATCTCACAAATCACAGGAGATCCGGTTATATAATCATTACTTTTTATTTTTAATTATACATTTCATAGATCAATTCCTCCGAAGTTGATAGAATTTTCGAAGAAGCTTATCGTAGAGTTATTGATCAGTGTGATAGACATTATTGTGATGGGTTCCCGGAAGATACTATGTATAATGAATTATTGATTAATTTTTTTTCTAGAAATTTATATTGCAGTTCGTGCTTCAAATCGCACTCAGGAAGTTTCGTCCCTCGATGCGCATTGTATCGTCGTTTCTGGTTTGATGATGAAAATGAAGAAGAAGAATTAGAAAGATTTATCAATGGAATGAGAATCATTGGACGAGAACTTGATGATACTGTGTCATTTCTCCGTTGGGTACTGTATATCATACATCAATATTCATAGGTATTTTTTCCATTACAGGGTGAAGTTGATTTATTGGAACCACGTAGAGAATTGTGGAAATTTCGAGATGAGATCAGTTATACGGTAATTGAAATCGTTAAGTAATACACTGATTAGATGAATGAACAGATTGATCTACGAGTGATATCAGATGAAGATATTGGAGAAGTTGATATAGTTGATGGTATATATGAATGTGTTGGATTGAATAAGTGTGATAAAGTTGTGGCTGAAGATGTCTTTCCAGTATTTCTTATCTCTCAATTGCATAATCCTCCTCGTATTGTCTTGAGGTTGCATATTTAAATTTTTTTTAAATTAAATTTTATTTAATTTTAAATATTAAATTTTAAAATTAATTTTTTTAAAGAATACAACACCGCAAAATTTCCTTTCGTGCATGTGATCCCGAGGATCCCCCGATCTCCTCGAATTATTTTGCTGTCAATTTTAAATATCTGGGGTGGTAATTGTTACTGTTTTCCTCTTTGCATGGGTATATTTAATCTTCCGCTCACTCTCGGCAATTGAACCGCAAAGTGACTTTTTTCGGCATTTCTTTTTCTGACAATGTTCTCATTCACGAAAGGAGATTCTGCGGGGCTGTAATTATATTCATTATTCCAATCTTTGTAATTTCAGAACTAACGATCAGTCCATTTTGTTGAAGTGTAGATACACTATTGGTGTTAAAGGTTGGTTTTTTTTTTCAATTAAAAAGTGCCTAATGATTTGATTTACAGTACCAATGGAAGTGAAAGAAGCCAATGAATCTAAGCGAGAGAATATGAGTAAAAGATTGCGAAATATGGCAGACGATGATTCTATAGGAGGTTTGTGTACATTTTCAATACATATATTATTTTTTTTCTCATTGTAGAGATTGTAAATTTCAGAAAATCGAACTCACCGCTTTGGTAAAAATAATGGAAATAATTACAAGATGGTAGACAATTTAAATGTAAAGATGATTTAAAAGTATCTTCCCATCTCTAGATTCGTTCCATGCTAAAAACACCTAAAGAAGAAGAAGAATGTTATTTTAAAGCAAGAAAAGATGTTTGGAGAGGTGTTGCACGTTGCTTTGATGATAAAAAGAATGGTTTCTATGAGAACTTGAGGTTTACAAACTAGGAAGTTCATCGTCTAATCGAAATTTTATAGTGTTTATTTGGATGCTGGTATTTGGGATTTAGTTGATAGAATAAACTATGCAAGATGTGAATTAGATTCTAATGAAAGGTACATCCATTGTTATATGTCTTCGTATTCATTGATATATTGACAGATTTAATAAGGCTGTTGATACAATTGGAGCATATGTTGAGACTATGGTAGAATATATCATTATGGTTAGTTTTGTGACATAAAAAAACAAAATATTTTTTCTGCCCTAGGAATCGCAAACTTCTCCAGAATATAAATTTAAACAGGATTGGGATCAGAGAATTGAAGTTAGTTTCTCTATTATTTGTAATATCTATATGATCAATATTGAGATTACCGGAAGTGAAAGATTACTGTATCTCGATGAACCGTATCCATATCATTATCTATTGATTAAATATGAGGTTAACTTACTCTTAGGAATGATCGAATATCATAAAACTAGACAAATTATTCTATCAAAACCATATTAATAGGAATTCGCTGAGATTGCTCATAATGGCATTCTTTATGTGATTATTAATCAAAAGCGAGACAATATGTATATTGTTCAACCAGTAAAGGTTCTTCATGGAAAGACTCTTATTGATCATATACGGTATGTTTGATTTGAGTATAGATAATCAATCATCATTCGATTACTTTAGAAGGAAACCATTCCCTAGTGTATGGTGGGGGCATAGAGGGGAGGATGCAGCCAAGTATACTATGGTACAGCATGAATACATTGAATGAATTTAATGAATCGATTTTAAGATCTCTGATTGCGTCTTTGTACATGCTTCAGGATTTCTGGCTATTTGTTCGAGTAAAGAAGGAGCTATTCAATTAGCGTTGAATGCGGTCAATGCAACTGCCATTGAATACTATGATTTTATCAATAATAAAACAGACGATGATGGAGAGGTTTTTCTTATTATTAAATGAAAACTCTCTAATATTGATTTATGCAGATGACTAAATGTGTGCTGAATGATATTATGAATCGTGAATCTGTGAGTTGTATTCAAACCATGCATTTTCGCGGTACCCACTCCTTTTATTTTTATATAGTGGGTCAATTCTCGAAAAAAGTGTTGGGTTGATTCACATAGTTCGTTATTTTCGCTTAGAAATCGTAATTATTTAGCTTCCTTTTGCATCGAGTTTCTAAAATGTGCCTTATGTAGTGGGTCAATCCGTGCATTAATGCAAATTTGCAATTGCGAGGGTATGAAAATGTATGATTCAAACTATTTTTAGCACGAGATAGTGTGTTTCAGATAAGTGGAGACAAGCGTATTATTGTTATTGATAATCCTTACGTATGGTGGAATGAATTAAAGGAATTAGAAGTTGGTTTCTTTTATTTGTTATTAACCTGTGTTAATTTTTTATCATTAAAATTGTATTTTTAGATCAACAATCCTGAATTAGCATTATGTCAAGTATTGTATGCCATTCAAAAACAGAGAGATGATGATAAATGGATTGTGTTAGCTATTCCCCTCTTACACAGAAGTGGAGGTGGTATACGGTAAGTATGTTTTAATATATAAAAATAAATATTAATTGTTTGAGGAAACGTTTTCCCGTTTCTTGGAGAAATTTGAGTGGAGAAGACGCATCGATAATCACTCAGGTATGTAGAGAACACTGTAATCAGAGTGATCTATGCAAATAAGTGTTTTCCGCGGAGCTTGAGACCTGAGAAGTGTTATATTTGACTCTTTTCGAGCTCAAAAGTGTTAAATATAACACTTGTCAGGTCTTCTAACACTTTTTTCTATGTGTGTAGTATTAATTGTTGTAGGTTGATGATTGTGAGATTGTAAATGATGAGCGAACATTCGCTATAGTTGGATCAAGAGAAGGAGCTAAAAGATTAGCTCATTATGCTGTTAATTATAAGGAAATTGATCTTAAAGATTTTCCTGATGCAAATAAATTACCTTGTTAATCATTCAAATTTATGTCTATTGACTTTTCCCTAACTTTTTAAGGCCCCATTCTTTGAATTATTAATATAACGAGTAGCAATATTAATAATATCGTTTTATCCATCAGATCAGACTGTAGTAGTCATTGTGTTCATTGTTTTTTTATTGCTTTAGAAGTCTTTTAAAACGTTTCTTCTCATATTTAGAGAGTTAAACTTATAAAAAAATTAAACTTAAACTTAAACTTATGATGGTCATGTGTGTATGTTCTCGATTGGATAAAAATTTGATGCCCATTGTACTATTTAAATTTAATAAATAATTTTTAAAAAAGTGAAAAGTATAGAACAGGGTTGGGCGGAAAACGGTGATCGGTAAAAAATTCGGTAAGGGTAATTTAGCGTTTTAAAAGACCGGTAAAACTCTTAAAAACCTGACACTGTCTAAACCTGTCTGACACTATATCGGAATGAAAAACGGCAAATTTGTTCTTAGTTTGACCGTAGGCGTGCCCATTCCATCTCCGATTCTTGTCACCCTGTCTATGTATTCTAGGGTGGGCATACACTTTGTAACTTAAAAATTGGAACTCAACACTTTGAATCTGGCAAATTGAAAGCGAAATAAAGGAACTGTCGAATTGTCACCAACACATTTGCAAACATCGTTATGTAAATGCACGCTTTGGAACTGACTATAATGAACTCTAATTTTGAATACGCAAATTTGTAACCAGGAATTTGTAACCAAAAAATTGTAACCAAACATTTGTAACCAACAATTTGTAACCATGAATTTGTAACCAAGAATTTGGAACCAGCATATTTGAACCAAGGGAGTAAAACCGTCGTTTTGGGAAACTAAATTGATCATCCACAGTCGTGCAACAGCGCGATTTATCGATTTCATTCGTATCGATTATCGATTTAATTCCTTGTTGTTATTATTGAGCCTAAATAAATAAGGTTTCTAAGTTTATCAGATTCGTTGAGTGCAATTTCGTTTCCCAAAACAATCGTTTTAATTCCTCGGTTCAAATATGCTGGTTCCCAATTATTGGTTCTAAATTCCTGGTTACAAATGGTTGGTTACAAATGTTTGGTTACAAATGTTTGGTTACAAATTTTTGGTTACAAATTCCTGGTTACAAATTTGCGTTTTCAAAATTAGAGTTCCTTATAGTCAGTTCCAATACATGCATTTACATAACGATCTTTGCAAATGTGCTAGTGGCAATTCGACAATTATATATAAAAAGTTCCAAATTTCTGGTTTCAAAATTGAAGTTACAATGTGTATGCCCACCGTATTCTAGATTTACTGACAATGCGTGGATAACATTACTACTGTAACGATGATAAGCTTTCGTTGCCTTAAACAATCAATCATGACAACATATCCCTGTATTGATTTACAATCACTATTTTTCCTAGGCTAATAGGATATTGAGTTATCGTTCTTTGATCATAACAGAGAGAGAGCGCGCAAATGTGAGAGAGTACAGACAGAGTGAGAGAGTGTGGGAAAGAGAGAGAGAGTTCAGAGAAACACATCAATGATCTACCATCAATAGTGTTGACCCATAGGTTATTCCCCACAGTTTCCCGCCGTTTTCAGCTATCTCTATGTCTCCCTTCTTCCTCCTCATTTTCTTCATTCCATCCTTGTCCATCTTTATCATATTAGCATATATCATCGCTTTTTTTGTCTTGTCTAGCATATTTTGTAGTCCAATTTGCATTTGCTTATCTCTAACACATTTTCTCATTCGTGTTCATTTCATTTGCAGTCTTCGGTCGTTTGTCATTCTTCACTTGCTTAATGTTCGTTTATTTTTTTGAAATTGATCTTTGATCTTCGCATTACCCTTCCTTTCCTATTCGCGACTTCATCACTCTCCAGAGAGTACGTGCGAAATAGCAGACAGGGTGAGAGAGTGGGGGAAAGCGAGGGAGTGCAGAGAAAGAAAACCTATGCACTCACCAATGATCTACTTTTGATATTGTTGATTCATTAGCGTTTCCATCCAGTCGAGGTTGCTTTCCTTCTTGTTTTAAGTGGAACTACTTGTCGCTATATCTTGCTTTATGTTATTTTACTCCTAATTATCATAGTTCAGATACTTGCTATCCTTATCCCTCTTCCTTTTCGTTCCTCTCCATCATTATCTCTCTCGATGTCTTTCTCTCCAAACTCTTCCTATTCCTTCCCATCTAATACTCCCTGCATCTCTATCTCTCCATCTCTCTATTCCCCTCTCTGGCTATTCCCAGGTTCCGACTACCTCTCTCCACTCTCTTCCTTTCTTTCGTCATTATTGCTATGCCATCTTTGACCTCTCTTACTACTATTTACATTTATTACCGCTGTCTTTGACTAATTCTGAATCTTTTGTGTTCCAATTTGCATACGATTTTCATAAAGAATTCAAGTCCGTACGTTTGAATTCTTCGGTGTTTGCCCCTTCACCATCGATGATTTTCCCGCCGCTTCCTCTATCTCTCATCCTTACGGCCTCTCTCTCTCTCTCTTCTTCTTCTCCACTTCATTCGTGATTATCGATCTGTTATTACATGTTCTTTTACTTATTCTCTTAATTTACTCTTTCCTTTCCTTCGTTTCTCCATGTGTCTAGTTTTCATATTCTAAATTTGAAACTCTCCAACTCTCCCTTTTCATTACTTTGTTGTTCTCCGAGACAGTGGTCAGGGTGGACATTCAACTATTACTTTGGATAATGTCATATACATTTCAGAGAACGAAGTCCATCTTCAAGGGTCGTATGTATCTATGAAGCGCGACGAACCGCCCATCAGAGTAGCATGGGACGACAAACGCCGTCGACTACTGACGTGTCGTCTGTCAAGCATCTACAGCATCGTCGGAGACGACGTCACCCCATCTCCGATCTGTTGCTACTCTTGGAGGTACGAGTCTACCTTGGCTAATCTTGTGATTTGTTGAAAAGTCATAAAAAGAAGAGAAAAAACAGAACAATCCTTCGTTTTAAGCACTCTCTCGCCTCTTTCTTTTCGCAACGTTTGAGCACAACGATAGTTTCCTTTCGTGGCTTCTTCCGATAACGGCATCGCCCAACTGTTGATTTGTTCATTTCATTCATTTCTTTTTTTCGAATCAGCAGTTAAACTTGTTCCTTTCATTGAAAAAAGTGATGCTCAATAAGCGATGTCGTTAGCGAAAAAAGTACCCTCATTTTTAAACTTGTGATTTTCTAGTCTCATTTCAAATCTTAAGGGATGTTTAAAAGTTGCGAAAAAAAGAAAAATCGTTAAAGTAGTTCAATTAATGACAATTTATCGTTGTTAATGCCGATTTTTCATTTTGTCGTCGTTGCTGATGATCGTCTGAACATCGTCGCTAACGTCTGATGAACTTCTCTCTTCTTCTGATGAACTTCCGATGAATAGCGAAGATGCGAACGTCTTCGCAGCCTTTGCCCGTTATCGTCCAGAGCTTGATGATGGAAATTTTTTTCCCGAAATAATAAAGATATTTGGGGTGTGTTATTGATTGACATCGGTGTCCAAGCCCGCGCACTTAAATGGGAGGAGTCAGAATCACTATTTAAATAGGGTTAATCCGAAGGAGGCGGAGCCACGCATCGGTATATAAGCACGGGAAAGTCAGAGTATATGTAGATCGTTTGACATGCCTTCAAATAGGGACCCATGGCCTAGTGGATAAGAGATCGGACAATCAAACCGACCGGTTGGTCGGCAGGAAAGTTCGATTCCCACAAAGGG
Organism: Parapristionchus giblindavisi; assembly: GCA_943737045.1. NCBI lineage: Eukaryota > Metazoa > Nematoda > Chromadorea > Rhabditida > Diplogasteridae > Parapristionchus > Parapristionchus giblindavisi. The sequence goes on along the minus strand of CALSFV010000214.1, from coordinate 297,481 downwards.
ATCAGCAAAAGAGAATCCCCTCCGATAGGTGCTCGAGTATTTTTGCCATTTTTCTTTGGTGTATTTTCGCTCTCCCTACGCTAACGTCTAGTGTGCGACAGGGGTCCCGTAGCATGATCGTGAACTAACTCATTTTCTCACAACAACTTCCTATTTAAAAATATAGAGACACTATTGAACTTTTTGTTCACCTTAGTTTATGTCTTCCTTTCAAGTAGTTTAAACACTTAATCAGTAGAACGAATATAACAAATCAATATATAATAACTGATTATTATGAGAGCATTTGAAAGCTGGAAGCTTATATAGAACGAAGAATAGAAAATAAATGAAGGAACTATAGTTTACCTAAGTTTATGCCTTTTCTTGAACTATTATTTACATACAGTCAAAATATTATGGCTTATTTTGTCTTAGTATACATCTATAGATATTATATTGTGCAATTGTGCAACATTGACATAGAAATCAGCGTTAAGATGTCTTTCGAATTTTAACGTTGATTTTAATTTCTTTATCGATACTATTTACGAAATATCATGCAAATATAATTATTTGCAAATCAATAAATGTGATAATACTAGTTTTCATAAACGCAAAAAATAAATCGTTCCGATACTATAGCATGGGTGCCGTTGACGTAAAACATGCGGCCGATTTCGATGGAAATCGCGAATACTTGGCAAAGTTCCAGCTTCTACCCGTTTTACTGGTTCTTCTTGATTTTCCCTCATGCTGGTTTCTCAGTTGCGATTTCATCAATGTTTTACGTCTAGCTTGATCATCATAACATGTTTCTGTATTTGCCTGTCCATATTCCTTATATAATTATATTTTTCTCAGTCAACCTCTAAATTGTTATTGACAACTGTCGGTGCGCTGGCCTTTATCTATCCTAGTTTGTGCAGTAGTACAGTGAGCGTGCGTGATTTAGACACTTTTTGACACTTCTATCCTAGTTTGTGCAGTAGTACAGTGAGCGTGCGTGATTTAGACACTTTTTGACTCTTCTATCCTAGTTTGTGCAGTAGTACAGTGAGCGTGCGTGATTTAGACACTTCTTGACACGTAATAGTCTCCAAAAAGCGGGGCCTTTCACTGTTTCGCTATTTCTTTCACCACTTCCGTTCCTATTATTCATACAGTCTATGTATGCTACGATGTTTGCAGCCACGTCTATGTATTTTGCAGATCTCTGCGTTGAAACGCAAACTCGGCGAGGCCGAAGATGACCTTTCCAAGTCGAGAGAGGACAAGAGTAACGACGAGGACAAGGTTTGATCTTTGATCTACATATTTTGATCTTTGATCTTTGATCTCTTACAGGAGAATGCTCTACTCTGCGGTATGGACTGTATGGTTGAGGTTAGCAAGGAGAATGTAGTCGAGGAGACGCCGTCGATGAAAATGGTGAGGGTGACGTTGATGAAATGACATTGGGGAAGAGGGAGTGTAACCATAAATGGGCACCTTTGTCACCGGAAGAAAAAAAAATCGATAGGAACATTGCCAAGTTGAGGGACTCCCCTCTCACTTCTTCATTTTTGATTGAATTTTGACTAAATCGGCTGGGTCGGGTGGAAATACCGGGTTGGTTCTTGTTGCTAGCGACAAAGTCGACCACGTATATACGACATCAATCAATAAACGAGAAACACCGGTTTGTCATGTCGCTAGAAACATTGCCCACCTTTCCCTTTCCATTTCCACTTCGCGCAAATTAACCAATATCAATTAACTATCACCGCTCACCGAATTGTCTTGCGTAATCGATACGGATTACTGTAGTCTGAAAGATACATTTTAGGTACCCTCGTCGTTTATTTTATATAGTGGGTCATTTTTTTACATTTACATTTAAACACTTTATCGAGATCAACTAAGCGGTGGGTCGTTATAGTGGGTCAATTATCAAAATAGGGTGGGTTGATTTTCAAAATTTGTTATTTTCGCTTAAAAATCGCCATTTTAGCTTCCTTTTTTACCAAGTGGCCTAAAATAGGCCCTATATGGTGGGTCAATCATCGCACTGCGAGGGTATGGAAAGGTATGGTCTGAAAGCGGGTGTGTACTTATACCGTAGACCTTTCATTCAGTACCCTACCTCTCGTCTACAGCAGACGCTCCATTCAGTGTTCGACATCATCAGACGTTCAAATGATCCACTATCGTAGCGAAGGTGAGCAGGGTACTGTAGTCTCACTCATTGGTACGATCGTAATCTGCACTTTTATTGATGGATCTCTCCGATCACACTCATTTACACAGTTCATACACTTCCGCTGATATCTAGAATGTCCACAATGGTTGTAGTGATATTTTATCGTTATGGATCAAGTTCCATTTTTTCCATGAGTCTACATTAAGAATGTTCATTGTGGGAAATGGTCGTAAAATATACTCGCCTAAACTGGAAAAATCCAAATCTTAGCTATAATATTTATTTATTTATTTATTTATTCACCAGTTTTAACATGAATAAAGTTATTATAATAAGTTAATAAGTTAGGTATAACCATACATGAGCACGCTGGGGGGACAGGGTGTGCTCAAACCGGGGAATTGTGAGGCAAGGCTATGCGCATGGCCATTTTTTGCAGATTTGACTGGAATTTTTCCAATTTTTGCGAGGCAAAGCTATGCGCAAGGCCCCGTAAGGGAAGGGGAAGGCTGTGTGCAAACAAAATTCGTTTTCACACGCCCACCTATGGGTATAACAGTTATTAATTTTATCGTGGATATTAATTGATCGATTATTTCAGTTTGGAGAGAACATCCTCAATCAGTCAACATCATGAACATCATCATTCTCGGTGAACGTGAACTCAGTAGTCGCACACACAATCAATTACTGAGCTGAAATCGTCTCTCAAGAGGTACACTGATCGATTCGCTATTTAATGTATTGCGTAGTGTATGTGACGTTATGAACATTCAAAAATAAGGGTTACTGTAGGCGAATTGTATTTTTATAATGTGCTTGGATTCCTACAATTGTCCGCTCTTGAAATTATGTTGCTCCGTGGTTTCAAGTTTCATTGTAGAAATGAAGGCAGTGGTATTTGAGCCGTATTGTTGCGATCCAAATAGCTCCTGTACAATCAGCTATATCAATTTTCCGTTTTTTAAACCTGGGAATTTGTTTCACAAAAAAAAGACTATTTCCTCCCATTACTGATCTTGTTGAACTTTACTTCCTGATCTGATTATGTGTGTTTGATAATATGAAGCAGGTGGTTCCTGGTTCCGCGATGGTTTCATAGCTCGATTGATTCATTTGTTCCAATTCACGTGAGATGAATTTATGAGATAAGATACCTTCTCAAAACCAGAAAGTACCGGGTAAAGCGCAGAATGATTATGAAAAGGAGGGGAGTAAATGACAAGAATTAAGCTATAACATTTCTATATTCTTATATTAAATTAGTCTATCTAATTTAATTATTTAATTATCATAAAAACCACGCATTTTTACCCTTTCGTGATCTACTCATATATCGATCGAATTCTGAATTATCGATTGACCAGTTGATTATTAGTTGATTTGTTTCAGTGGCGTCTTCTGGAGGCAGACATCAAATCGTTGACGAAACAATTGGAAGAATTGCAGTCGAGACTACCGTCATTGGAGGAGAAGGTGGGTAAATAAATTAAAATTAATTAAAGTGTATAGTTTTTTTTTAAATTATGAAATTTCGTAAACAGTGTTTGAGCAAAAATATGCAAATGTAAAAGTGCATAACAATCAGAACCATCAGCAAATCTGGCCATTCTGGTATATTCCGATGAGCGCGAAACATTGAAATGCCTGCTCTCTCCCGGATATTCGTTCACGTTATTTCACAGAACAGTGATGATTTGTAATTGCATAGAAAGCAGATTTACTTACGTTTACTAAATTAATATTTATAAGTATACTGTACTGTATAGTTATTCAGTATAGTTATTCACTTGAAAATAAAATACAAAATAAATGTTAAACTTTGCTTTATGGTGTTTCGACCGCTACGTCTTTGTATTTTGCAGATCTCTGCGTTGAAACGCAAACTCGGCGAGGCCGAAGATGATCTTTCCAAGTCGAGAGAGGACAAGAGTAACGACGAGGACAAGGTTCGATCTTTGATCTTCATATTTTGATCTTTGATCTTTGATCTCTTACAGGAGAACGCTCTACTCTGCGGTATGGACTGTATGGTAGAGGTTAGCAAGGAGAATGTAGTCGAGGAGACGCCGTCGATGAAAATGGTGAGGGTGACGTTGATGAAATGACATTGGGGAAGAGGGAGTGTAACCATAAATGGGCAACCTTTGTCACCGGAAGCAAAAAATCGACAGGAACATTGCCAAGTTGAGGGACTCCCCTCTCACTTCTTCATTTTTGAGTGAATTTTGGCTAAATCGGGTGGGTCCGGAGGCAACACCGGCATAAGCCGAATAGCCAGCTACGTTACACTTTCAAAACCGGTCCGATTTTTCGGGAATTTTCGGCTCAAATGCGATTAGGCTTGGTAGTTGGTAACGTACTTTTCGACCTATGATTTTTGATTTTTTTTCGAAAGAACAAGTCAATGAAAGACAGTACATTTAAAAATATTTATTTATCACATGCGCACTCATGACCAAGTGATCTTTTGATTGGACTTAAATAGATTTATTTCATGCCTAGTGATCACTTGGGCCATAAGCAATAACAAAAGAATATAGTGAAACATGAAAACGCGAGGGTTCACTTATTTGAGAATTGGTCAAAAAAGTCTAATTGTGAGGTGCACTATAGTGCTGAAATCCAGGCATGATCACGGATACAATCATGATTCTTGATCATGCATGGATCTTCCCTGGCCATGCATGGATGCAAACACCTGAGTGGTAAAAAAAAGAAATATTCAATATTATAATACGTTAATGACGCTAAACGAAGTTAAACTTCCCTGCACTTCGGTGCACATATTTTAAAAATATATTTTGAGTCTGTCTTAATTTTAAGACAATCTGCATGCAGGCTTTTCAGTAAATACTTTAATAATTAAATAATTAAATTAATTTCAGGTGGCATTTGAGTATCGTGAGTGGGCGGAGCGTGAGACGTTCGCATACGACGAGATCTACCTTCAACTACACGAACTGTGGGAGGCGTGTCTTGTGCCCGAGCGAGAACGCACACTCCCGAAACGATTCCTGTCAGGTACGGTAGGGTTGGGATTACGGTAGTAGGGATGCCAGATACGGTAGGGTTGGGATTACGGTAGTAGGGATGCCAGGTACGGTAGGGTTGGGGTTACGGTAGTAGGGATGCCAGGTACGGTAGGGTTGGGGTTACGGTAGTAGGGGTGCCAGGTACGGTAGGGTTGGGATTACGGTAGTAGGGATGCCAGGTACGGTAGGGTTGGGATTACGGTATTAGGGATGATGATTGAGTACTGTGTCAGAACGTCGAATAGCTGTAAACGCTTATTATGTTGTTTTTGTACTGAAATGAAAGATAAGTTGTATTGGTTAGCGAGATGAAAATTGTGTGATGTAGAGCACTTGAAACGCGAATCCAATGGGTGGCAAATTTGAGTTTTTGTTTCCCACTCTTGAGTGCATGTTCATACATTTTATATGTGTAATCCAATAGAATCTGACCGATAAACAGTATAACTGTTCTTGGACCTTATGTATCAACACGAGACTAAGCTTTTAATAAGGTGTCTTACATTCTATACCAAATTTAATTTTTTTAAATCTTGGTAATGTTCACAAATCATTCTGCCTTTCTGTCTGCGGTGCGGTCGGTTCGACTAAGGTCTCCGTCCCTCTCGCCTACTCCATCAACAGAAATCAACAGACGAATCCCCTCCTAGAAGGCTTTGGAATGCCTGGAGGTGTACTTCCAACTGTCAAGCAGGCCTAATGGACGATAGCGGAACGTTTTCGTGGGTTTACAACTTCAATCAACAAGTTTCAGTTCGATCGTTTTCTTGAATGGAGAATAACATCTCTCAGAGACGGAAGAATAAGAACTTGCAAGATAATTCCCCCCTGCCCCTGACTTACTCTTCGGCACGGCATCTCGAAAACTGTGTAACGGTGACATAATTTAAAAAATCAAAAATTGTCGTGGAAAAAAGAGTTGGCAAATGAAACTTAGCACATTTGCTGATTAGTATACCTTCGACGTACGAAAAATACCACAGGGCATAACAATCGCTCTCGACCGAGAAAAAAGGGTCCAAAGTTAGTGCAGAAAAAAGTGCAAAGACTTATGGGACACCCTAATAAATTAATAAGTTAGCTATAATAGTTATTTATTTTATGGTGAATATTGATTAATCAGTTATTTTAGTTGAAGTGAACATCGTCGGTCAATCAACATCATGAACAACATCATCATCGGTGAACGTATGCTCAGTAATCACATGCACAATCAAAAACTAGGCTGAAATCGTCTCCCAAGAGGTACGTTGATTGATTCGCTATTTACTGCAATTGCGTAGTGTATTTGACATGTTAAACATTCAAAATAAAGGTTACTGTAGACCAAACGTATTTCTTTGCCATGGTTTCAATCAGATCATGTGTGTTTGATATTATGAACCAGGTGGTTTCTGGTTCCGTGATAGTATCATAGCTCGATAATTCAACCCTCGTCAATAACGTTTCAGTCTCATGGGCACGATATCAATCTATATCTTGCGATCGCATTGTTTGGCGATATATCTATTATATAAATCGATAGTGATTATCGTTTGTTCTACTTAAATTTGTTCTTTCCCTGCCTTTTCGTTGCTGTTAAATTTCTTATTCATTCATTCCTTTGAATAACTAGAACCCGCTGTATTTGAACCGTACGATAGTTCTATTGTATTTTTAAATATTATTAATTAAAGTGATTTTTGAACCCGATTTTTGTTTCAGATGGAGTCATTCCCGTGTGGACGATCTTCGTGCACAATTGGGTCTTCCGACGTTCAGAGATGATGGATTCACTGTATAATATTAGATTGGTGAGTGCGAGGTAAAAAGAAAAATAGAGGCACGTGGTCATGTGAATTGAGAATAATTTGTTCATGAACAACGGAAATCCGTTTTCCGGGAAAATGTGACGTCATTAGCGTAGGCGGATGCGTTTTCCACTGTTTTCGTCTTTTTCGCAACTTTTAAATACACTTGCACTCTGTTCTGCACATGGTGATTACTTGTCTCACGATGTTTTCAATGGTCGATATAAACTTTCTATACTCGATACGTGTTTTGTCGCGGTACGTGAAACTAGAACTCTCTTTCTCGCCCAATGCATACACGTACAGAGATTTTCAAAAATTGTGTGATCTGGATTCATCTTCTGCGATGCACCTTCCCTCTATTCACACAAATATAGTACAAATTAAACGCTTTTTTTCCTTGTTTTTCATCAAAAAAGCACTCAAATAGCCCTATTATAAGCCTAATCGAACTTGTGACATACCTGCCATGTACCTGTTTTCAGTGCACCTGTATGGTCCAACAATTGATGTACACAATAGAATTCTGGGGGTCAAAAGTATTGAGGATATCTTCCCTTTTGTGATCTACCAATATATCGATTGAATTCTGGATTATCGATTGATCAGATGATTATTGATTGATTCGTTTCAGTGGCGTCTTCTGGAAGCGGACATCAAATCGTTGACGAAACAATTGGAGGAATTGAAGTCGAAACTACCATCATTAGAAGAGAAGGTGGGCAAATAAATAAATAATTAATTAAAGTGTATATTTTTTTCAATTGTAAAAATTGCGAAATTTCGTAAACACTGTGAGCAAATTAGATGATCGTTGCTTATACGCTCTACCTTGCCAACGCGATACTTAGTGGTGTTTTCTTGCATGAAATATACTGACCGTTGTAGTTTGCCTTAGCCTGCCTAATGTAGGATGACTGACACAGCAAAGTGACGGGTGGGAATAACAACGTCTTGGTGTCTATATATGATAGAGTAATGGGCAGTACAAACTTATCAAATCTGGCCTTTAAAGTATATTCCTATGAGCAACGTGCGAAACATTGAAATGCCTGCTCGGATTCCGAATATTCCCTCTTCTTGTTATTCTGAACAGTGTTGATTAGTAGTCGTCTAGAAAGCAGATTCACTTAAATTTACTAAATTAATATTTATTTTAGTATAAAGTAGTTATAATTTTAGTATATAGTAGTTATTCATTTGAAAGTAAAATGCAAACTAAATATTAAACATTATGCCTCTACGTCTTTGTATTTTGCAGATCTCTTCGTTGAAACGCAAACTCGGCGAGGCCGAAGATGACCTTTCCAAGTCGAGAGAGGACAAGAGTAACGACGAGGACAAGGTTTGATCTTTGATCTTTGATCTCTTACAGGAGAACGCTCTACTCTGCGGTATGGACTGTATGGTTGAGGTTAGCAAGGAGAATGTAGTCGAGGAGTCGCCGTCGATGAAAATGGTGAGGGTGACGTTGATGAAATGACATTGCGGAAGATGGAGTGTAACCATACATTTTCCTACCCTCGTAATGTGAGGTTTAGCCCACTATATAAGACTTATTTTTGTATGTGACAGATTTTTTATGTGAGACACTTAAGCAAAAATAAGGATTTTTTAAACTCAGTCCACTATCCTTCGAAAATTGATACAATATATTTAAAAAAATTCCGTGAGGACGCCGAAAATGTATTAGTCTTGCCCGAACAGGATGCCTGCAAATTTCATGTTTCTTGTTCATATTGTATTTGTTCATTTTCAAGGATATGTAATCTGTCTCACAAGGTTTTTTTAATTCTGAAAAAAAAAATATACGTAATGGGCTCCAGTTTTGGAAGTCTGAAAAATGTTGTCTATCTTGCAGACAGGGAAACGTGTGGCACGACTGGAGGCGCGATGTATGAGACTGACGCGAGAGCTCGCGGATCGAAAGGAGCGCATACGCGTTGCCCTATTTGAGATTAAATAGAGGACTGCGAAGATTGGTACATTTTAAATTATTATCTTCTATTTTTATATTATGTATGACTAACAAAATAGAAGACAATTGTTATCTTGCAAATATCATGAAAATGAGGCAAACTCTACAAATATGTTTTTGTTTTTTTTTCTTCAAATCTAATTATTGCTCTGAAATTGTATTTATGATCTACGAAACACACTCGATATCAACTACAGTATCCTTGGTTTACTGTATCAGTATTTAAGAGACCGGCTCGGTAAAAATTCACTACACCCCGGAAATTTCCCCTAGCAAAAGGATTCAGGCCTCCATGCTTTCATGGGGGAAGGTGGCCTGGCTCCTATTTACAAAAGTGTAGTGATTGAGGCATTCGGTCTCCAACGCGGCCAACGGCAAAATTCCAAAGTCGAAAAAATGACCAACTTCGAAAAATCATATTTGGCGAATGAAACCAGTTATCCTCGATATTGTTTCACGGTATAGTTGGTCATCTCAAAAGTGCGTAAAAACACTAGGAACATCGAATTGTGGACGTCTACAAACACGTTTTCCAGCATTTCCGCGAGGTTTTCACCCAGTCAATATCAATTGACCGGAAGTCCCTATAGCGCATAAAAGAGCCCACACGATTCTGCACTAATAAAACACAATTTCAAACGAATCGAGATTATTTCAGTATTTAAAAAAAATCAAAATGTGCTTTTTGGGGCTCTTTTTTCGCCCCCAGACCACTTTCCTGGAGGGAATTGGATATGTTCTGCTTATCATACGACATTCTGAGATGGGCTGAGTAAGAATCCACTGAAACCCAGACGACTGGCGCGCTCCTGGAAAAGTCGATTTCCATGACCCGGGGTTCATGGTCCGAAAGTTTCGAAATTTTTCGTGACTGGAAAAGCTTCTTTCTTGTGGTCATCATGAAGCATGCTCACTTTGAATTACCACGAAATAGTTTTCATCGTTCCATCGATCTGTTCAAATTTTGCAGAAAAAAATTGTTCGGAAAAATACGTAAATAATCGTAAATAATTCAAATCGCATCCTCTTCATCTGAGATCACGACAATGATAATACTTACTGTCCGTCCTCCAAGATAGGCACACAATACTGGACATTTGTACTCTTGCCAAAAGTAAACCATGACCCGGGGGTCCTGGTCGAAATGATGAATTTCGATTTATTGACCATGACCCCCGGGTCATGTTCATAAATAAATTTTAAAAAATAAAAAAAATACATATGTCCAGTATTGTGTGCCTATCTTGGAGGACGGACAGTAAGTATTATCATTGTCGTGATCTCAGATGAAGTGGATGCGATTTGAATTATTTACGATTATTTACGTATTTTTCCGAACAAATTTTTTTTCTGCAAAATTTGAACAGATCGATGGAACGATGAAAAATATTTCGTGGTAATTCAAAGTGAGCATGATTCATGATGACCACAAGAAAGAAGCTTTTCCAGTCACGAAAAATTTCGAGATTTTCGGACCATGAACCCCGGGACATGGAAATCGACTTTTCCAGGCTGTTGAAGCGAGGATCCACGAGTTCAATTATTCCCCTGAGGAAAACTCTACATTCGAGTTGTGGTGGAGTAGACATGAAGACATCTTCGAGGTTGACCTGAAAGACTATGATGAAGTGAGAAAGGTCCGATTGCTATTGCGTCATGTGCATCCATCGGTCGAGAAGACATTCGCTGATAGCATTGTCCCCACCAAATGGAGTGATATGAAGTTGAAAGAAGTCGTCGAGAAGATGACGACACTCTTTGGTGATCAGACATCACTGTTCGAGAAACGTCGAAGGATGTTCGACTTCAGAATGTCGACGGAGAACATCGATGATCCGAGAGTACTCGCTGCAAGAGTGAACAGGCTGGTGCAGAGTGCACAACCTGCACAGATCGAACTAGAACAGATGAAGTGTCTGGTGTTTCTGCATGCTCTCGATGTTCCTCGTTATAGTGATGTTCACATGCTGATGCTGAAAGAGGCTCAGAAGGATGAAGGTAAAGATGTCACTCTCGATAAGCTCATCGAAGTGTACAATCGTTGTAACCAACTAAAGAGTGATTATCGTGCGATCACAGAAGCAAATGGGAATGTGAACGCTGTCATGAAGCCTGAGAAAGAAGGCGAACAGAACACTGAAGATAAGTTCAGCTGTTACCGATGTGGTGGAAGATACCACAATGTCAGTCGATGTAGATTCAAGAATGCCATCTGCAACAAATGTTTAAAGAAAGGCCACATCGAAAGAGTGTGCAGAGATGGTAGCAGTGATCGGAAGGAGGTCAAATCGATACGTGTCGACACGTCTGACCTGGATTACTGCAGTATCAACGTACGACTTAAAGGTGAATCGATTAGAATGCAAATCGATACTGGAGCTGATATCACACTCATATCGGAAGAAGTGTGGAAGCAGATCGGATCACCCGATTGCTCGAAGGCAAACTGCAAGGTAGTATGCCCTAACAGCTCTAGGCTGGATATCAAGGGAATGTTCCGATCCACAGTAGAGTATGGAGGTATTATGGTGGAGGGTGATATCTATGTCACATCATCCAAGATCGTACTCATCGGAAAGGATTTCGTAACGAAGCTGAAATTGATCGTCGTAAGAGATGATCCGCTCCCTCCAGCACCATGTATGGAGACAAAGGAAGTCTCAGAGGTCATGAGTAAGATGACCCATGAAATCGATCATGAAAGGATGGTCGATAATATGCTTGCTGACACTACGGAAGAGTGTCAAGCACCATGTATGGAGACTAAGGAAGTCTCAAAGGTCATGAGTAAGATGACCGATGATGTCGATCATATGAAGATGATTGACAGTATGCTTGATGAGGCTACGAAAGAGAGTGGTACAGCATTCAAGAAGATGAGCTTGAATATAAAGTTGGACACATGTTGTGTGCAGGAGACAGTGAATGATGAAGTGGTCATCATGGATGGAGATGTCGAACCGACAGTTTCGACGGCAGCCACAGCTACTACAGTATCTCCGCATCGTTCAACTACCGTATCGCCGCCTAGCTCACCTACCGTACCAGCTCAATCACAGGGCAAGCCTGACGAGATCGCAACCGAGACGGACAAGCGAATCGCTCCGAGGAAGCTTCATGTTGATGTAACGTAGAAGACTTACCACTATGTGGTCCTATTGTTTATTGTATCGTTTTCTCGTTATTGATTATTTCATGTTTTATAAGATGTCCCATCTTAGAGGGGAGGTGTTGTGTAGATACCCTAATTCCTATGTATATTGATCACCTCTATTACTTATTCAGTATGCTAATATAATTATGCTAATGTAACTATGCTAATGTACGTCGAGTGATTATAATGCATTTCCCTATGTCTATGATTGCACCAATCACCGTTCCCCACGTTCTGTCTAGACCAATCATCGTTCACCACGTTAGGTCCTGAATAGTATATAAGGAGATGTGTTATCTCTGTAGTCAGTCCATGCAGTTCATTCACTCTCCCTAGTCTTTCCTACTTCTCTACTCTGTATTTCTCTCTCTGCTAATAAAGCCTAAGTAATCACCCTTCTACATCACGCTCACTACAATACACGTCAACGAGGACGACCTCAATATATAACAATTAGGTTTAAAAAAATCTTAATGGGGAGATGTTGATTGATTGATTGATTTCTTTCTTTCTTTCTTTATTAATCTATGACTCAATTCAGTTTGGTCCCACTGCCTCATCATCCTCAGTGAATACGTGTGTTCTCAGTGGTCGCATACGAAAGAGTGATTATCGATTTATTAGTTATGTATGTCATTTAGAGTAATCAATATAATCGTGTGAATGCAATTCCGCAGCTTCTAAGATAGATGAAATTGTTGTTGCCTCGGTGATTTTGTGCCACAGTTGTTCCATATGGGCTAGTTGATGTTACATGTTAATGTTACTTGAGGCGTTAGAATGGGCAAAAGAAACTCTTTTATCTACCTACAGTATCCTTTATCATGATATTATACCAGGTCCATCGTCACTATCAACATCACGCCTTCCCTCCACTCCTCATGCTGTTGAGTGATTGTACATTGAGTACGGTAGTTGATGTCCAGTGATCGGCAACTGATTTTATTAGTACGTCGAGAATACTGTAATAGTATTCTGTGTAGCGTAATCAGCTGGGATTACTGTAGTCATGGATACTATAATAGATATTATATAATAGATATCATAGATTCGATAATAGATGGATAATAGATGAATTATCACTAGCAGTGAACACTCGTATTATTTCGTGTGCCTTGAATCACGGGTTGTGCCTTTACCTTTTACTTTTTTTCTAGCTCGTTGTTACCAATTACTGATAGGATAAGTGTTAAGTGAGTGATGTGAAATACTTGAAACATAAATTCAACAGGGGTCGTGGACATACATGGGCGGGGTACCTGGAGCTCGAGTCTACAGGGGGCATTCGATCGAAAAATGGTTAATTTTACAGGGGGCTTTCACCTTTTATTTCAAAAATTTCTCCTAAACGTCATTTTTACAGGGGGCATTCCACAAATTTTCGAAAAGACCTAATCTTACAGGGGGCACCCCCATGATGGCGCCCATGTATGGTCGTGGATCATTTTTCTCGTCCGCTCCCGAATGTTGTAATTCAATTGAATAACGGGTTGTACCTTTATCCGTACCTTTAGTTCCTTCATTCAAGCACCTCCACCGCTCGTCTTCTCTCTAGTCTTCAACAGACGCCCCATTCAGTGTCCGGCATACACCATCAGACATTCACACGATCTCCACTATCACAGCGAAGGTACGGTAGTCTCACTGAGTCATACGATCTCTAGAAGTCGAGTGAGTCTTGAGATTAATATTATTTATTTATTTTAATTTTGCTCATTGAATTTGACAATGAGTTATCTCTACTAGTTGTTTATTTTCTTAATGGGAGCATTTTGATTGATTCATTTATTTATTTATTTATTTATTTATTGATCGATTGATTGATTTATTTATTTATTAATAGATCACTCAATTCAGTTTGGTCCCACTCCCTCATCATCCTCAGTGAATACGAGTGTACTCAGCGGTCGTATACGAAAGATTCTATCAAAGATGGGACAGAAATCATCTCCCAAGAGGTATGGATTTTAAATAAATAAATCATATCGCTTTTTGGCTTTTTTGACCATTTGACTGATTGACCCTGTGTTTTCATGTTTCGTAGTAGAAATGAATGCAGTGGTTGCATTTGCTCCGTGCTTGATCGATTTTTCCCAGTTTCTAAGATAACAATCAGCTCATCCATCACCTAGTACATGGAAATTCAAGCCGAGCGTAATTTTTAGTTGCCAAATTAGGATATGGTGCGCTATCCCACGTGCATTTTTGAACTTTTGATGTTTTGCGTTGCATGTCCTCATGCCCTGTAATGTATATCAATGCTCGTTCTTCAATTGATATGCGTTAGTGTGTATGGACCTGGTATTTCGATGTCTCATCACAAAGATGAAGGCGAAAGAACATCTTGGTTTCTTGATTTTATTCAAAATATCAAATGCAAAATGCCTTTCTGTCTTCGATGTGGTCGGTTCGATTTCCTTGATAATGAGTTGCTCTTCTCTTCTGAAGAAAGTGCTGATAAGATAAATGAATCTGAATTTGAAAATAATGAATACATACCGCTCTAGGCAATGTTTGCGCTCTTTTCTTTAGTAAAATAAAATGAATCATACAAAAATAGATTATTATAAAGTGAATAATGACGTCATAATTTCAGATTCGCAACTCCTTCCACTCGAAATCACTCTCCCTTCTCCACATGCTCATCCGGCATCTCCTCTATGCGTCAGTCTCCCGCGCCCTCCACCTCTCGGACGCCATCCCGATTGGTCACACCATCCGCGTCAAGACTACCAGCAGTGTGTTTGCGTCAGAGACGCCGCGATTCTATCTGTAGACGCGAGTTTGCTATTGTATTGAGTTTCTTGTAATTAGCCTATTCTTTTTGTTGTTGTTTTGTTCGAGGTATTATTGACTTTCATTTATAACTAATTGTGTCTTGTATTTTGATCCCATAATAATTAATCAAATCTGTTGAATTACTCGAATTCCCTGCCTGATTTGGTTTCAAAATTGACCTGTATAATCGATCTCTGATCTACCAGAAATACTGTACACTGCTAATCAATATCGACGTATGCATAATCTTAATCGTTTACTCTGATCTATTTGGTGTATGACTATGTAATAGAAGTGATATGTATTGATATTGATAGACAACAACAAGACGTTTTCTTGATTTGTCAGTCTTGATCTTAAGCTTTTCACACGGCATATCAAACGTAAAGCTATTTAGGCATTCTACACAATTGAACGCTCTTGTCACCCTGTCTATGTATTCTACATTTACTGACAATGAGTGGATTACATTACTACTGTAACGATGATAAGCTTTCGTTACCTTAAACAATCTATCATGACGATATATCCCTGTATTGATTTACAATCACTTGTTTTCCTAGGCTAATAGGATATTGCGTGATCGTTCTTTGATCATAACAGAGAGAGAGCGTGCAAATGTGAGAGAGTACAGACAGAGTGAGAGAGTGTGGGAAAGCGAGAGAGTTCAGAGAAACACATAAATGATCTACCATCAACAATGTTGACCCATAGGTTATTCCCCACTGTTTCCCGCCGTTTTCAGCTATCTCTCTCTCTTCCTTCTTCTTCCTCATTTTCTTCATTCCATCCCTATTCATCTTTATCATATTAGCATATGTCATCGCTTTTGTTGTCTAGTCTAGCATCTTTTGTAGTCCGATTTGCATTTGCTTATCTCTAACACATTTTATCATTCGTGTTCATTTCATTTGCAGTCTTCGGTTGTCTGTCGCTCTTCACTTGCCTCTTGTTCGTTTTTTTTTCTTTTGAAATTGATCTTTGATCTTTGCGTTACCATTCCCTTCCTATTCGCGACTTCATCACTTTCTAGAGAGAGCGTGCGAGATAGCAGAGTGAGAGAGTGTGGGAAAGCGAGAGAGTGTAAAGAAAGAAAACCTATACACTCACCAATGATCTACCATCGATATTGTTGAATTCCTAACGTTTCCATCTTTACTAGGTCGCTTTCCTTCCTGTTTTAGTGGAACTACTTGTCGCTATATCTTGCTTTACGTTATTTTATTCATAATTAGCATAGTTCAAATACTTGCTATCCTTATCCCTCTTCCTTTTCGTTCCTCTCCATCATTATCTCTCTCCAAACTCTTCCTATTTCTTCCCATCTCTATTCCTCCCTGCATCTCTATCTCTCCATCTCTCTATTCCCCTCTCTGGCTATTCCCAGGTTCCGACTACCTCTCTCCACTCTCTTCCTTTCTTTCGTCATTATTGCTATGCCATCTTTGACCTCTCTTACTACTATTTACATTTATTACCGCTGTCTTTGACTAATTCTGAATCTTTTGTGTTCCAATTTGCATACGATTTTCATAAAGAATTCAAGTCCGTACGTTTGAATTCTTCGGTGTTTTCCCCTTCACCATCGATGATTTTCCCGCCGCTTCCTCTATCTCTCATCCTTACGGCCTCTCTCTCTCTCTCTTCTTCTTCTCCACTTCATTCGTGATTATCGATCTGTTATTACATGTTCTTTTACTTATTCTCTTAATTTACTCTTTCCTTTCCTTCGTTTCTCCATGTGTCTAGTTTTCATATTCTAAATTTGAAACTCTCCAACTCTCCCTTTTCATTACTTTGTTGTTCTCCGAGACAGTGGTCAGGGTGGACATTCAACTATTACTTTGGATAATGTCATATACATTTCAGAGAACGAAGTCCATCTTCAAGGGTCGTATGTATCTATGAAGCGCGACGAACCGCCCATCAGAGTAGCATGGGACGACAAACGCCGTCGACTACTGACGTGTCGTCTGTCAAGCATCTACAGCATCGTCGGAGACGACGTCACCCCATCTCCGATCTGTTGCTACTCTTGGAGGTACGAGTCTACCTTGGCTAATCTTGTGATTTGTTGAAAAGTCATAAAAAGAAGAGAAAAAACAGAACAATCCTTCGTTTTAAGCACTCTCTCGCCTCTTTCTTTTCGCAACGTTTGAGCACAACGATAGTTTCCTTTCGTGGCTTCTTCCGATAACGGCATCGCCCAACTGTTGATTTGTTCATTTCATTCATTTCTTTTTTTCGAATCAGCAGTTAAACTTGTTCCTTTCATTGAAAAAAGTGATGCTCAATAAGCGATGTCGTTAGCGAAAAAAGTACCCTCATTTTTAAACTTGTGATTTTCTAGTCTCATTTCAAATCTTAAGGGATGTTTAAAAGTTGCGAAAAAAAGAAAAATCGTTAAAGTAGTTCAATTAATGACAATTTATCGTTGTTAATGCCGATTTTTCATTTTGTCGTCGTTGCTGATGATCGTCTGAACATCGTCGCTAACGTCTGATGAACTTCTCTCTTCTTCTGATGAACTTCCGATGAATAGCGAAGATGCGAACGTCTTCGCAGCCTTTGCCCGTTATCGTCCAGAGCTTGATGATGGAAATTTTTTTCCCGAAATAATAAAGATATTTGGGGTGTGTTATTGATTGACATCGGTGTCCAAGCCCGCGCACTTAAATGGGAGGAGTCAGAATCACTATTTAAATAGGGTTAATCCGAAGGAGGCGGAGCCACGCATCGGTATATAAGCACGGGAAAGTCAGAGTATATGTAGATCGTTTGACATGCCTTCAAATAGGGACCCATGGCCTAGTGGATAAGAGATCGGACAATCAAACCGACCGGTTGGTCGGCAGGAAAGTTCGATTCCCACAAAGGGATCAGCAAAAGAGAATCCCCTCCGATAGGTGCTCGAGTATTTTTGCCATTTTTCTTTGGTGTATTTTCGCTCTCCCTACGCTAACGTCTAGTGTGCGACAGGGGTCCCGTAGCATGATCGTGAACTAACTCATTTTCTCACAACAACTTCCTATTTAAAAATATAGAGACACTATTGAACTTTTTGTTCACCTTAGTTTATGTCTTCCTTTCAAGTAGTTTAAACACTTAATCAGTAGAACGAATATAACAAATCAATATATAATAACTGATTATTATGAGAGCATTTGAAAGCTGGAAGCTTATATAGAACGAAGAATAGAAAATAAATGAAGGAACTATAGTTTACCTAAGTTTATGCCTTTTCTTGAACTATTATTTACATACAGTCAAAATATTATGGCTTATTTTGTCTTAGTATACATCTATAGATATTATATTGTGCAATTGTGCAACATTGACATAGAAATCAGCGTTAAGATGTCTTTCGAATTTTAACGTTGATTTTAATTTCTTTATCGATACTATTTACGAAATATCATGCAAATATAATTATTTGCAAATCAATAAATGTGATAATACTAGTTTTCATAAACGCAAAAAATAAATCGTTCCGATACTATAGCATGGGTGCCGTTGACGTAAAACATGCGGCCGATTTCGATGGAAATCGCGAATACTTGGCAAAGTTCCAGCTTCTACCCGTTTTACTGGTTCTTCTTGATTTTCCCTCATGCTGGTTTCTCAGTTGCGATTTCATCAATGTTTTACGTCTAGCTTGATCATCATAACATGTTTCTGTATTTGCCTGTCCATATTCCTTATATAATTATATTTTTCTCAGTCAACCTCTAAATTGTTATTGACAACTGTCGGTGCGCTGGCCTTTATCTATCCTAGTTTGTGCAGTAGTACAGTGAGCGTGCGTGATTTAGACACTTTTTGACACTTCTATCCTAGTTTGTGCAGTAGTACAGTGAGCGTGCGTGATTTAGACACTTTTTGACTCTTCTATCCTAGTTTGTGCAGTAGTACAGTGAGCGTGCGTGATTTAGACACTTCTTGACACGTAATAGTCTCCAAAAAGCGGGGCCTTTCACTGTTTCGCTATTTCTTTCACCACTTCCGTTCCTATTATTCATACAGTCTATGTATGCTACGATGTTTGCAGCCACGTCTATGTATTTTGCAGATCTCTGCGTTGAAACCATAGGTGGGCACGCTGGGGGAAAGGCTGTGCGCAAACCGGAAAATTGTAAGGCAAGGCTATGCGCATGGCCATTTTTTGTAGATTTGACTGAAAATTTTCCAATTTTTTCTAGACAAAGCTATGCGCAAGGCCCCGCAAGGGAAGGCAAGGCTGCGTGCAAAAAGAATTCGTTTTCACGCGCCCACCTATGGTTGAAACGTAAACTCGGTGAGGCCGGTGATGACCTTTCCAAGTCGATAGAGGATAAGAGTAACGACGAGGACAAGGTTTGATCTTTGATCTACATATTTTGATCTTTGATCTTTGATCTCTTACAGGAGAGCGCTCTACTCTGCGGTATGGACTGTATGGTTGAGGCTATAAAGGAGATTCTAGTAGAGGATTCGCCGTCGATGAAAATGGTAAGAGTGAAGTTGATGGAATGATACTGTGGTGGGGAGTGTAACCATACATTTTCCTACCCTCGTAATGTGAGGATTAACCCACTATATAAGACTTATTTTGTATGTTAAAGATTTTTCATGTGAGACAATTTCAGCGAAAATAACGATTTTTCTAACTCTCACCATCTTTCGAAAATCGATACAATAAATTTACAAAATCCCGTGAGGACGCCGAAAATGTATGAGTGTAACTCGATATTTCCATTTCGCGCACTTTTTGGGAGAGCATGATACCTGCAGGTTTTATGTTTCTTGTTCATATTGTATTTGTTCATTTTCAAGGATACGCAATGTTCCCTAATTTCCGAAGTCTGAAACAAATATTGGATATCTTGCAGACAGGGAAACGTGTGGCACGACTGGAGGCGCGATGTATGAGACTGACGCGAGAGCTCGCGGATCGAAAGGAGCGCATACGCGTTGCCCAATTTGAGATTAAAGAGAGGACTGCGAAGATCGGTATATTTTAAATTATTATCTATATTTTTATATTATGTATGACTAATAAAATGGAACACAATTCGTGTTACTCACAGATAAAATTCCCTGACAAGATGTTCTGTTCGAAGAAATTGACTGCTAAAACAGAAAATTAGAAATTGAATTTCTTACTTTTCAAGAGAATTTTTCGCAGATATTTCTTATAATAAAGAAAATGAAAAATAATAAATTGTAAATTTAAGTAAATTTTCTGTGTATCTTCAACTCTGATCTTTTCTCTGAAATTCTATTTATTTTTTTATTTTTTTTTATGAGGAACATACTAAACACTACTCTTGGTACAGTACTCTTGGTTTATTGTGTCAGTATTTATTGATCGTCACTGTTACAGGCGACCCTAACTTTGCGGATGTCCTCTTAATATCGATTGATGACGATACTACCGTACTTACGATGGATATCATGGCGAGAGCGGAGCAGGCGAGAGAAGTTGTCAGTGGATTGTTTTATTTGTTTATTTATAGATTTATGACAGTTCCCTCATGATCAAGACAGCGGAAAAAAGCATATAGAATAGGAACTTCTTCTGAATAACCAATAACATAAGTAGTTCTCAAGACAAATAGTTGTATATAGTACATGTTTTATCAACTCACGAAACGAGGCAAAATATTACTTAAATAGTGCATAAATTAACGTATATAGGTTTTTATATAGGTTTTTTTTGTACAACCGAGAGAAGGCACATCACTTGAACCATAAGCAATTACAAGTATGTACTGAAACATGAAAGTGCTACTTATCCACTTCTGTCACGGTCATCGACAGACAAGACGTAGTGCCCGAAACGCCATCAAGCACAATTGTTGATGCATTAAAGTTCATATCTCTCATTTATATACATGTCCAATGTACATGCGAACTTATAATTGTACATTATAACCAATTCATTTATCTGAAAATTGGTCGGAGTACTGCAAGGTGGTATCAGTAGTGCCAAGCGAAATTGAACTGCCACAGCAATTAAATGCACATTACAAAATTATTTTGAGTATGTCTTTTAACAGTATATGCTCGCTGGCATTTTAATAAATACTTTGATAATTAAATAATTAAATTAATTCCAGGTTGCATTTAAATATCGTGAGTGGGCGGAGCGTGAGACGTTCGCATACGAGGAAATGTACCTTCAACTATACGAACTGTGGGAGGCGTGTTATGTGCCTGAGCGAGAACGCACACTCCCGAAACGATTCCTGTCAGGTACGGTAGGGTTGGGATTACGGTAGTTGGGATGCCAGGTACGGTAGGGTTGGGATTACGGTAGTAGGGATGCCAGGTACGGTAGGATTGGGATTACGGTAGTAGGGATGCCAGGTACGGTAGGGTTGGGATTACGGTAGCTGGGATGATGACTAAATTGTACCCATAGTGACGGTGTTTCAGTGTCTGAGAAGGTACGGTAGATGGGGAGGGTTACGGTAGGATATTAAGTCTATGGAATGAGAAGGTACGGTAGATGGTGGGGGGGGGGGTTATGGTAGGATATTGATTGGATTAGATAGTGATACGGGTGAATCGACACTGCTATCTATTGTTCGGATTTGTGGGACTTATGGAACGAGAATTCACGGGGTGATGTTGATCTGGATGGTGTTTTTTTATTAGAAGTAATCGCGGATGACTCCGGTATTTCACAACTTAAGAGAGACTATCTGACTCAGTGAACATATTTTGCTTATGGCTTGGCACTTGGCCAAAAAGTGATACGAACCGATCGGGCCCAAATCGTGCACAGTTGTAGTATGGGCTGGCATGAGCTCACAGACGGAGTTTGGGTTCGTCATATCTGCACCCTCGCTAAATATCGTAAGTTCGATAAAGTGGCATCAAAATTTCAAAGTTAACGGATTCGTTCGATATGTGTATATGACGAAGGGCAATAGTAAGCAGGTAAATTCCACCAAGTATCATCCCGATCCAAAACCGTGAGACCCAGAAAAAAATTTAAAAAGACATAAAAAATATTTTTCAATTTTATTTTATTTTTCCTACAATTGCCTATCGGTGAGGGTCATTTTTTATTCCTTCAATTTGACGAGTATTCATTAGTGTAACTACTGTATGAAAATGAATTAAAACAAATTGGAAAAAAGTTGCCTTATTCCCGAAAAACCACGATTAATTCGCCTTTTTATTGCAAACTGAGCCGATTAAGCGTGTGCCGGATACGGTAATGCAAATGCGGAAATTCAAAATTCGGCAATAACTGTTTGTTTTCATTCGATTTCGGTATTATATTATTGTTTTCTTTTATCATTTGTTAGTTATCTGAATATTTGAATAGCAATATCACACTATTTTTCGGAAAAAAATATCAATTTAGAAATTTTGAATTTGCATAACCGTAACCGGTAAATGCTTATTCGCTCAGTTGGCGATAAAAAGGCAAATTAATCGGGAATAAGGCAACTTTTTCCCAATTTGTTTTAATTCATTTTCATACAATAGTTACACTAATGAATACTCGTCAAATTGAAGGAATAAAAAATGACCCTCACCGATAGGCAATTGTAGGAAAAATAAAATAAAATAGAAAAATATTTTTTATGTCTTTTTAAATTTTTTACTGGGTCTCACGGTTTTGGATCGGGATGATACTTGGTGGAATTTACCTGCTTACTATTGCCCTTCGTCATATACACATATCGAACGAATCCGTAAACTTTGAAATTTTGATGACACTTCATCGAACTTACGATATTTAGCGAGGGTGCAGATATGACGAACCCAAACTCCGTCTGTGAGCTCATGTCAGCCCATACTACAACTGTGCACGGTTTGGGCCCGATCGGTTCATATCACTTTTTGGCCAAGTGCCAAGAGAATGTCACTTGAGCCAGAAAGTCTCTCTTAAAGTCTACTTAAAATACGTCACTGGCATGAAGTGTACTACCTTAAGTGAAAGAACATTTGATGAAATGCGTTACAGTATATAAACCACTTGAAGTAGCCTTACAATTCTACCTCAAATGAAAATGACTCTTTAAATTTTGAAATACCAGAGTTTGTCTACCTATCGATTAAGGAAATTGATCGATACTCTATTATCGATTTTTTCCTAGTGATGATAGGGTAGTATTATGATAATCATCATCTTTTTTTATTATCAGATTCGTTTCGAGTTGCCGATCAAAAGGCTGAGACGGGAGTGAGCAAGTATGCAAATCGGGCGGGTACTCTTTTCAAGGCAATGAAGGTACGGTACTCTTATTTCATGGTCTATTGTAATTCCCGGTCCCGAATAACGGTTCTCAAGTTCTCAAGTTTTTGATCCTTGATTTGTGTTTGGAGCAGGTATCCGACTACCTATTGGTTCGTTGTTTCGGTGTCATTTTATAGTCGATTGTTGTAGTGACTAGTCCAATGCATATTATGTGAGTATGAACAAAAATTTAATGATCTATTTATTTATTTATTTATTTATTTATTAACAGAGACAGAATCAATTGGACAAGATTCTTTTTCCGGGTGCGAAACTAGAAGCTGTATTGGAGCAGTACAGGGATAGTAGTGGAGGTGACGAATGTCGTGTACATGGTGAGTCATACGGTTTTTTTCAACCTGGGAATTTGTTTCACAAAAAAAAAAGACTTTATTTCCTCCCTTTGCTGATCTAGTTGTCCTTTTCTTTCTGATCTGATCATGTGTGTTTGATAATGTGAACCAGGTGGTTTCTGGTTCCGCGATGGTTTAATAGCTCGATAATTCAACCCTCGTGAATGGTTTCGATCCCTGGAATTGCACGCAATATCAATCTATATCTTTGGATACCATTATTGACAATTGCATTCTATAGATGGATAGATCCGTGCATATATAGAGAAAAAAGTGTAAAACAAAACTAGACCTCAAACACTAACAACTATAAAGTGTTAAATATTTTTGATTGATTAATATTTTGTGCCCTGTGTATTACAGCTAGGGTTGTGGTGTTTTAACACTTTTTTTTCTCTGACAATGAGTGTAGTCACAGTACATGTATGCATATTCATTTCATAATATATTTATAAGAGAGCCTGTCTGAGGGAACTCACATATGAGGTGACATAGCAAAAATAAATTTTTCTGTTTGATGTGGAATAAAATAGTGCACTGCCAGGCGACCTCAGCCACACATATTAGAAAGTTTGATTTTGTGTCTGAAGGTTACTGTAGGCGAAAATGCCCGGTAGGTCGAAAAAATTATTTCGGCTCCCAAGCATCTGATCGACTCGTGAGTGGTACCGATCGATTCCTCATGCGAATACAAGCAACTTTTACTCCGATCACTTTTTAATCCGGACTTCGAAGAATCGAGTTATTACGAATATAAACTTTTGAAAATTAATTACTATGCGACGGTTCTCTAGAAGGAAGAAATTAAATTTGCTTAAATCGTTCTACATTTAATAAACTATCTTATATTAAAATATGAAGACAAACAAACCTGGTCAAATTTGGTCACGAACGCAAAATATGATAGTAACTCAGTGAAAAAACTCACTTCACGATCCTTAGTGCACTTGTCATACTGTAGACACCTGTCTCTTTTCACGGCTCTATGCCCGGCCTCTCTTATAGGTTTAATTTATTTTGTTTTTGCTTGTTTATTATTTAAAAATAAATGTTTTTCCCACAATAGGGAAAAAACATTTTTTGAACAAAATAAATTAAGCAAGAATAAAGCAATTAATGGGGCCGGGTATAAAGCCGTGAATAAGACAGTATGTTCAGGTGTTTGAATCTATGCATGATTCAAGTAAAATTCGAGCAATTAATGACATGATCTAGCATGGAAGTACTCGAATCATGCATGGGTTATCCGTGATCATGCATGGATTCTGAGACTCAATGCAAGATCACGGAACATCCATCCATGATCATTGAAGAGACATGTATGATCTCGAACCGTGGATATCCCATGCATGATCATGCATTTATTGTCGAATCATGCATGATTATTCTTGTATCCGTGATCATGCATGGATTTCAACACCAGAGTGAGATAGCACCAAAATATTATCGTGAAGTAGTCTTAGACTGACAAGGGAAGTCAGGTTGGGGTCCCGGACTTCGGGATGGGACATATACCATTCGATAGGTATCCGAAAAAGAAGATTTTTCGTGTTGGTCATTTTGGCAGAATTCCCCTGGGCGCAGAGTTATTTGCATATTTCTCCGGATTTTCGCCCTACAATGAAACACATTCTTTGTGGGATAGCTTGTGCGGGAATCGAACTTGCAAGCAAAAGATACATAGACCATCCTCTTTAAGTAAATATAAAAATTAATAAATTCATTTTAGCCATTGCTTGTGTTGTTTACCACTCTTATTCACCACTGCTTCCTTTCGATCTCACAGAGAATGTGTTTCATTGTAGGGCGAAAATTCGGAGAAATATGCAAATAACTCACATAGGTGCCATACGTGGGCAGCCATTGTCGCTGGAAAATAAAATCGGGTGGGTCGGATGCAAAATCGAGTGGATGGGACGCAAAAATGTCATTTTTGTACGAATTTTTGGCTAAATTGTTTTCTTTTTTGAGTGAATTTTGGCATAATCGGGTGGGTTGGGTACCAAAACCGGGCGGGTTTTGCCGCTAGCGACAATGCCGCCCACGTATGATAGGTGCGGTATCGATGAAATATAGATTTTTTTTGTTTTATGTATGATAATTACAGGCTCCATGAGTGTAGTTCACTGGTACTTGGAAATTCCTTCCAATTGAAAATTCGCTTCAGGGGGTGACCACACAACGATTTGGCGCCTTTTCCTAAAAGGTTTATTTCGAATTCAATCGATTCGGGAGTTGGTGCAGTCGACTCCTTGGCTAATTCTAAGAAACTATTATCTTGGAGAGTTTTTTGATCAACGGTCAACGAAGGCTGGAAAAAAAAAGAGAAAAGAGTGGGCGGAGGTTTAAACTTTTAGCGCATACCGTATACAGAAAACCAAAAGCGTAGTTCGCGATTACGAAGGCATTTCCGTATAAGAAAAAAATACAGATTTGAAAAAAATCGCGCCATTCCTGAATCATGAAAAAGAACATGCTTACAGTAATTAGTAAGTATTGAAAAATCCTGATTAATGCCTGAATTCTGCAGGGTTTGTTGTTGGGTCTCACAGCGAATAGAAAGAAAAAGCGAGAGCGCAGACATGTCAGACACTTTTTGTCTGCTAATTCTGTCGCCGATCGATTTCTCTTGTTGCACCGTGTATTTCGCAATTCTTTATATTCTTTCAATTCAATAGTCCTTCATATGCACGACCACAAACCTTTATTACAGCTCATGATAAATCTATATCACATCAGTTCACAATAAAACTATTTCAATTTTAATCTTTATCACATTAATTAAAAACAAATCAATTCTCTATTTCTTTCTCCACTTGTCTCGTCCCTTTCGTGCACTTGATCATCCTGGAAAAAAAACTACTGTAGGGGAAAACGAGCTTTCGTAAACCACCCTATTAAATAACATGGTAACAATAAGCTGCCGAAAAATACTCTGAGCATTAGTTTATTTGTTTATAGCCCTTATAATGCACATTTGCCTTACGTGCCTACTATGGTGGCGAGAACCAGTCACTAGTCACTAATTATTCTCTCTCTCCAACTAGTGTGTAATCTTTTCCACTCTCTCTGCTACTCTCCTGTCCCCTGTGGCAGCCGTGCGTTGGGGTCACGGTTGAGTAGAAATATTACTCTTTTTCTACTCTTTTTGTTTTTTCTCGGCTCTAACAAGGGAAGCACCAGTTGCGACGGAACCAATTCTGTAAGGGACCCATATGGGTAGTTAGGGTTGAGGGGGGGGACCGACAAAATTGTTTTCAAAAGCTGCCCGGCGGACCTATAAATCGATAATATCGATCGAAATGCGCGCGCCGCCAAAATACCCTACGAGATGCAACGTAGTGCGTGTAACGACATCGGCGGCTCAACAGGTAAGGCATCTCACTAGTACCCCCCTCCCCCTTTGTTCGATTCCCGTCCCTGTCACTATTCTTTTGCTGATTTTTACAAACTTCCTCAACTTCATTTTCATTGTTTTTTCATCATTTCAGAGCTTTATCATTCGAATAGAATACGGTGAATCTAGTTCAGCTAGTTAAAATGAGCAACATTCGTCGTCTATCGTCCATCTCTCTCTCCGCACTCCAATCTTCCCGAACATCAGGATCTCCAACAGATAAGTGATTTATAGCTTTATTATTGTTATTGTCACTCATTTAAAACAATTTATCACTGACTAACAACAGCCTCGGCTCTCTCGTCTTTACTACAACCTTCATTTCCCCGCTCTCGGCCCTCTCATCATCAGTAGTCAGTCGACACAATGGATTATGACAGTCTGTGGTAAAAATGTTGCGCTTGCAGTCGCGCTCAAGATGGGAGCAATCTCTTCATCCGTCTTCACCGCAGACTCTCTGAACCAGTCGGAGAAGATGTGGGTGAAAAGACTCACTTTGTTTATTCGCTCTGCAGAGCTCGGAGAAATTCGAGTGGAGGATAGACATGAGATGGTAATGGATGACGAAGATGTGGAGGACTCTGATCTCGACTGGGATTTCGAGTCGGACGGAGAGGAAGATGATTCAATGACAGGGAACTCCACCAAAATTACAAGAGAAAAGGTAGGCATTGCTTGATTCCCTGCCCCCAAGGCCTACATATTCGGAAAAGGCAGCGATGGCCCATGTCAATGCACAGAAGAAGGGTGTACACTTTGCCCAAAGTGTGAGAAGCCGTTCTGCTTCGAATGTTTCTGGGAGAACTCGCACCAATGCTGATTATTTTTATGTAGTTTCCCGTGTGTATTTCTTCTTTCACCGTATTCTATTCGAATGATAAAGCTCTGAAATGATGAAAAAAATGAAAATGAAGTTGAGGAAGTTTGTAAAAATCAGCAAAAGAATAGTGACAGGGACGGGAATCGAACCAGGGGGAGGGGGTACTAGTGGGATGCCTTACCTGTTGAGCCGTCGATGTCGTTACACGCACTACGTTGCATCTCGTAGGGTATTTTGGCGGCGCGCGCATTTCGATCGATATTATCGATTTATAGGTCCGCCGGGCAGCTTTTGAAAACAATTTTGTCGGTCCCCCCCTCAACCCTAACTACCCATATGGGTCCCTTACAGAATTGGTTCCGTCGCAACTGGTGCTTCCCTTGTAAGTAATCAAAATATGCAAATCTATATAATTTTGGAATCTACAAATCAAGGGCTATTCTACAAGCCTAAAATTGACTGCAAAAGGACAATTTTAAATTTCTTCAATTTTTCAAGTGCATTGCAGTAAATATTTTATTAAAGTAATTCGAATAACAATGAAAAATAAAAAAAATAAAATATAAAAATATTGATAAAGGAAATAAATTATATTATCGTCCGAAAATTGAAAAAAAATGTTCTTTGAAAGTCAATTGCAGACTTGGTAAATAGCTCTTGGCTTGTAGATTTCAAACATATTCAGATTTACAAATTTCGAATACTTATAGCCGAGAAATCCCAAAAAGAGTAGCTGAAAATAAGACACTAATGTTGTGATGATCTCATCACTACTAACCGTCGCGCGAGAGGTCGTAAATGTGCATCTCTCGGTTGTGTAGAGAGAGACTGTTACTAGGGCTAGTAAGTAGTGACTGTTTCTCGCCACCCTAGTGCCTACGCCGTAACCTCCGCCGTAAGGACAGAGGAGGTTACGGCGTAGGCACGCAAGGCAAATGTAACGATACGTAACGAATGGTAGGACACTCATAGACTTATTTATACCGCAGCGGTATTACTTATTTATACCGTACTTAAAGTGCATGCATACTAATTCTTGATCTATTAATAATATTAATTTAAATATATAGTTTTCTTTCGTCTCATTTTGGACACCACTCCTTCGTACCATTCATTCAGAGATCAAAAGAAACCGAAATGCGACTCCCCTGAATTTTGCCAATCAAGGATATTTCAAAAAAAAGGAAAAAAATAAACAATATTTGCTCTTTCGAAAATATCAATGCGCTAAAGTTTACTATTAATATATTGAAACGGAAGAATTGCAAATTTGTTTCGGGGAAGTATCTGTAAAAATTTATTTCGAGAAAGTATCGAAAAAGCGAAAAACTAAAAATGCACATCTCTGCTGCCAATAGGGCAAATATTGATAAGTGGTTTACCACAATTTGTTTGCTTATTCGTTCGGATTTTTGACCACTTTTCTATATTTATGTCACTCCTATCTTGTCGTAAAACGTTATCACGTTATTTACGTGAAAATAAGCGAAAAATAAGCGATTTTTGACAAATCTGACCAGTTTTAAAATTTTTGGTGAAATCTGACCAGTTGTCGGAGCCAAAAATTGTTGGTCTTAGCATAATGTATGGTCTCTCTTAATATGTATTAGAAACAGTATAGCTGGTCTTGGTGCTTTTTACTTAATTGAGACCTGGTTAAGCTATTAATAGTGTCTTACATTCCATTTTTCATGTATTATTTTATTGTTTTTGTGTTCCAAACTTAACGAATTACAACTGATCAGGTGAACGGGAATTAGTTAATGTAGAACGGTTGAAACATGAATCCATTGGGTCAATTCACAGTTTGTTTCATACCCTTTGCGGTATTGTTAACGCATAAGACTATAGTTTATTGCTCTCTGTAATACAAACGGTGTATTCTGAAAGCCAGGCAACGATTTCCGTGTTTACCCTCCAAAACCCAAATTCCTATTCCTTTTGTTTTTCAGAGAAGCACTCTCACTCCCATGTGGAAGAAGCGAGAGCGGAGGTTGATCGTCTGACTCTGATGAGGGAACAGAGAAGAGGAGTACATGAGGCAATCGAGAAGTGGATGAATCTATGGAATGAGAAGGTACCGTAGATGGGGGGGAGGGTTACGGTAGGATACTATGTCTATGGAATGAAAAGGTACGGTAGATGGGGAAGGGCTACGGTAGGATACTGATTGGAGTTGATACTGTGTGTTTGATGTTTACGTTAGGGTATTTGTTGATTGATATAGTTTATGAAAAAATCAGCTGGACATGGAAAATGGACATAGCTATCTAGTGTTCCGATTTGTGGGATTTATGGAACGAGAATTCACGGGGTGATTTTGATCTTGATAGGTTACGGTAGGATATTGATTGGAGTTAATACTGTATGGTACTGTATGTGTGAAATGTACGTTGGGGGTATTGGTTAGTTCATACAGTTAATTATTGGCAATTTTAAATATTCGAGGTCCTCGCGATGAATCGACGTTGCTATCTATTGTTCGGACTTGTAGGATTTATGGAACGGGAATTCACGGGGTGATTTTGATCTGGATGGTCTTTTAGCAGTAAACGCGGATTACTCTGGTATTTCACAACTTAAAGTCTACTTGCGTCACTGACTTTAAGTTTACTTTAAGTCTACTTCATTTGAAAGAACATGTGACGAAATGTATTACAGAATATACACCACTTGAAGTAGACTTACATGTCTATTACAAGTGAAAATGATAAGTAGAGTTTAATTTTTTAAATACCAGAGTATGTCCACTAATCGATTAAGGAAATGAATCGATACCCGTTTATTGATTGGTGCCTTAACAGTGATATTGATGATACGGTAGTATCATGATGATAATCATCTTTTTCATTGTCAGATTCGTTTCGAGTTGGATTCCGATCAAAAGGCAGAGACGGGAGTGAGCATGTATGCAAATCGGGCGGGACCCTATTCAAGGCAATGAAGGTACGGTACTCTTATTTCATTGGAAAACATAATTCCCGGTCCGGAATGCCGGTTCCAAAGATTTTGATCCTTTATTTGGTTTGGAGCCTACCTGTTGGTTCGCTGTTTCGGTGTAATTTTATAGTCGATTGTTGTAGTGGCTAGTCGAATGCATATTGTGTGAGTATGAACAAAAATTTAATGATTTATTTATTTATTTATTTATTAACAGAGACAGAATCAATTAGACAATATTCTTCTGCCGGGTGCGAGACTCCAACTAGAAGCTGTATTGGAGCAGTACAGGGATAGTAGTGGAGGAGACGAATGTCGTGTACATGGTGAGTCATACGGTAGAATGAAGATTACGGTAGTTGATGCATCGAATGAAGATTACGGTAGTTGATGGTGAGTCATACGGTAGAATGAAGAATACGGTAGTTGATGGTGAGTCGTACGGTACAATGAAGAGTACGGTAGTTGATGCACCGAATGAAGATTACGGTAGTTGATGGTGAGTCATACGGTAGAATGAAGATTACGGTAGTGGGAGTGGAATTTTGAATGACTGATTAATTTATTGATTGATTGATTTATTCAGGCATGCAACCGATCGAGTACGTGGAGTGGATCAAGACGGAGTATCTACGGGAGAGAGATGAGAGGAGAAAGGAGAGGGTGAGGAATAATAATAATAATAATAATAATAATAATATATACATTTATTACATATTTCGGTACCCTCGCCGTATATTTTTGTAGTGGGTCAATTCTCGAAATAGGGTGGATTGATACATAAAATTCGTTATTTTCGCTTAAAAATCGTCATTTTTAGCTTCCTCTTTTTTTGTCGAGTGGCCTAAAATGGTCCTTATATAGTGGGTCAATCCTCGCACTGCGAGGGTATGACAATGTATGATCTTTTTCACCCTTCTTGAATGAATAATTTTGACCTAAATATTTTGCGAGAATATAGAGAAAATACGTGGTAGTATGGCATGTTGAATTTGTGTAACGGGAAAGTTGTTTATATTCAGTGATTGCCTTTCGTTTTGATTCTGCTGATTTAAAGGGAGCGTTACCTCATTCAATGCGTTTCGTTGAATAATTAGATGTGAAGTATAATATGTAGAAAGGCATTCAAGTGTACTCAATATTATGAATGAGAGAGAAGGTGGAGCATTGTCTATGACTGCGAAAGAACTTATAATAGAAAAGATAACAAAACTATCTATAAGAAAAGGGGAAAACGCGTTCCGATGTTTCGGCCCTCGGTTCTAGACACCGGAACCGGCCTATTGTATAACGTGGAATACTCCAGTTGTATTTGTTTCAGTTGACCGCTCGTAAGCAGACAGGAGGAATTAATGGAGGAGGTATTGGAGGGGGAATGAGTACTGCCAATCTAGGAACATCAAGATCACCTTGGATGCCGTCTCGAGGTACTAATGGGGAAGATTATGGATTATATTCATTTATTGATTATTTATTGCTGATTACTGATTTATTGGATGTGTATGTCATAGAGTAATCAATGTAATCGTGTGGATACAATTCCGTAGCTTCTAAGATAGATGAAATTGTTGTTGCCTCGGTGATTTTGTGTTACAATTGTTACATATGGGGCAACTGAGGCATGTCAAAGCTGCTCATCGCATATCGTGGGTTGCAAAAGAAACACATTTATCTTCCTACAGTATCCTTTATCATTATAACATAACTGGTCCATCGGCACTTTCAACATCAATAAATAAATAAATAAATAAGAGGAACTTCGTGTGTCTTGAATAACGGGTTGTACCTTTCCCTTTACCTTCAGTTCCTTCATTCAGGCTCCTCCACCGCTCGTCTTCTCTCTCGTCTTCAGCAGACGCCCCATTCAGTGTCCGGCATGCACCATCAGACATTCACTCGATCTCCACTATCACAGCGAAGGTACGGTAGTCTCACTGAGTCATACGATCGTAAACTGACTTTTTATTGATTGTATATTACCGTTTGATTCTAGCATCACATAGATTTGCTCTCAGCATCACATAGAAGTTCTAACTATGTCGAAAATCTGTGATATTTTATCTTTATAGATTGGGTCAGCCCACCACGCCGTCGATGCTACAGACTTCGTCTAGAAGTCGAGTGAGTTTTGAGATTAATATTAATTGTCTTATTTATATTATAATTCTCGTATAGTCGATGAAATTTACAATGAACCTCAGCTATTAGAATTAGGAAAATAATCCACCAATCTCAACTTTTCTCAACTTCAGCAGTCTCTTAATGTTAATAGTCACATGTTCATTGATCGATTGATTGATTTATCGATTGATTAAGAAATGACTCGATTCAGTTTGGTCCCACTCCCTCATCATCCTCAGTGAATACGAGTGTACTCAGTGGTCGAATACGAAAGAGTCTATCAAAGATGGGACAGAAATCATCTCCCAAGAGGTATAGATTATAAATAAATAAATAATTAATAAATATTAGAGTTTAAGTGGTGTGGTATATTGCTATGCATTTCGCCAAATGTTCTTTCACTCATACGTGGGCGGGCACTGCCGCTGGAAATGAAAATCGGGGGGTTGGAAGAAAAAATGGAGCATTATACGTCATTTTGAGTGATTTTTTGGAAAATCGGGGGGTCGGGTGCCACAAATCGGGGGTGTGTTGCTGCTAGCGGCAGTGGTGCCCACGTATGCTTTCACTTGTAGTTTACTTTAATCTTACTTCAAGTTGGCGACGTATTTCAAGTACACTTTAAGTTTTGAAAAACCAGAGATCATTGTTACCATAGGTCGAATAGCTAGGTTATCGGTTTTCAAAATGCGGTCAGGCTTTTCGATTTTTGGCAAATTTGGCTCGAAATGCGGTCAGGTTTTTCGATTTTTGTGAAATTTTGGCTTAAAATGCGGTCAGGTTTTACGATTTTTTTGGAAATTTTGGCTCAAAATGCGGTCAGGCTTGGTGCTTTGTAACATACTTTTCGACCTATGATGGTTACTCTTATGCATTTCTTCAGGTGCTATCAGAGATGAAATCAGCATGGCAGAACGAGTGTGGTGCACCGTGTCTGCTGCCCCATCGCTACGATCTCGTCGATTGTCTGCAAGAACAGCTGACGGAGATCGAAAGTGCAGTTGGCGATGTCAGGAATAAGGTACGGTAGATTACTGTAGAGTATGGTAGAGTACTGTAGATTACGGTGGATTACGGTAGTTATGATGTCGGGAATAAGGTGTTGTAGATTACTGTAGATCACGGTAGTTATGATGTCAGGAATAAGGTACGGTAGATTACTGTAGATTACGGTGGGTTACGATAGTTATTGCTGTTTTTTTACGCTTTTTTAGTTCATGGAATGATCAGCCAAGTAGAATTAGTTATAAAGAATGAATAGACCGGAAATGAGTATAGTGGAACGGCAAATCAGCTGGTAGTTTAATAGTCTCAACGATCGTGTCATGGTCCTGTTGGCTCGCTGTTTCGGCCTCATTTTATAGTCGATTTGTGTCATGATCGCGTACAAACCTTTCCTTTCGTTCCTACCTCATTCATATCGGTCAGTTTGCCTCCCTTGGTCGATGTAAACTCGACTTACTTCTCAGATGTATAGTCATACCAAGCGGTAGTAGTTGAATTGTGTTTTTGTAGTAGTACGATAGAGACCTGGTGGTTTCATGTTCTGCGCTGTTCTTAAGTTGCATCCAATTTAGCTGACTTTAGTGGAAATTCCTATATAGTCACAATACTATACAATTACATTGTACCGTTAAATCAATATACATTATCCATTATGTTTCTTTTTTTTTCGAATTGTTCTGATGGAAGCATAGGTCGAAAAGTATGTTACAAAGTACCAAGCCTGACCGGATTTTGATCCAAATTTGCTAAAAATCGAAAAACCTGACCGGAATTTGAAAACCGATAACCTAGCTATTCGACCTATGGATGGAAGTAAAGTATAATTTGTGTTCAAAGCTGAAAAAAGAAAAAAATGATGTAGAGACGAGAGAGTGTGTTAAACAGGGAGAGTTTTCTCTGATTTTGTTTTCTTTTCGTGGGTTTCAAAGTACTAGTAAGTATAGTATCAATGTCAATTTCAGGACAAATCATCTATATCGATGCACCAAATGGAACAAGCTCGTGTGAGCTACATGCTCAATAACTATCTGAGAAGGTAAGGTTGGGTTGACATGATTACTGTAGTTCGCAATCATTGTGTACAGTATTACTGCGGTACAGCATTATCCTTGTTATAAAGCAATCACTGAGTACAGTAACCTTTCAATACATTGTCACTGTGGTACAGTATACTGAATATATTTGCCTTGTGATACAGTATTGTCATTGCTATACAGTATTCCCCTTGTGATACAGTATCCTCATTCAGGTGTCTTCGCAAGATCGAAACTCACGCTCGTTTGATTCTTCGCGAAACTGGGTCGAGAGAAGCGAGTGGACAACGACCACGGTTGTGTGATCAAGAAATGGTATCGATTTATTCATCATTCGAGATCTCTAGAGCATGGTCTCTCTACAAACTATAAATTGATGATCGGCTGACATTTTCATGTTCCAATAAAGCAAAGATGAAAATCAAGAAGTCCAGTGCACATTCTCAGAGTGTTTTCGTTTTGTTTTGAACTTCTCGTTATCAATCGTAATAAAAAAGGGCTAAAACATCCTTTAGCAGCATTGAACAGACAACGTTCCAGATCGGTTATGTTCCAAAATGAGTTAATGCCTTTGATGGTATAATTAGATAAATATATTTTATTGATTTAAATAAATAAATGTATTTGTTCACTTCAGATGTTTGCCAATCGTTTCATTTTTTTATAAATATACAGTTTAAAAATGATATCCTGTATTTTGTAGATCTCTGCGTTGAAACGCAAACTCGGCGAGGCCGAAGATGACCTTTCCAAGTCGAGAGAGCACAAGAGTAATGACGAGGACAAGGTTCGATAATTGATCTGCATATTTTGATCTTTGATCTTTGATCTCTTACAGGAGAACGCTCTACTCTGCGGTAAGGACTGTATGGTAGAGGCTAGCAAGGAGAATGTAGTCGAGGAGTCGCCTTCGATGAAAATGGTGAGGGTGACGTTGATGAAATGACATTGGGGAAGAGGGAGTGTAACCATAAATGGGCAATCTTTGTCGCCGGGAGCTAAAAATCGATAGGAACATTGAGGGCTCCGCTCTCACTTCTTCATTTTTGAGTGAATTTTCTTCAGATATATCGTAATAACTCATCTTTACCTCTGGGCCAATACTAGCTCGCAGAAATAACGCGTAGAACTAGCCCACCATTGCGCGCATCATTGCGAGGTGACAATTGCTCAACATTTGACAGGCTTTAAGTCCGTGCACAGAACTCTTTTGCATTTTTAAAGTACATATTCGTAATCTACAGAAAAAAAGGGCTTTCAAATGAACTATAACACATATCTCTTCGCCAAATTAAGTTGTGAGAGTCTCCTTGTAAGATAGATGAAATTGTTGTTGCCTCGGTGATTTTGTGCCACAGTTGTTCCATATGGGTCAGCTGAAGCTGCATGTCAATGTTGCTCGTAGCATATCAGATGATGCAAAAGAATCATTTTTATCCGCCTACAGTATCTTATCATTATATTATACCAGGTCCATCTGCACTATCAACATCACGCCTTCCCTCCACTCCTCATGCTGGTGAGTGATTGTTGATTGAGTACGGTAATTGATGTCAAGCGATCGATAACTGATTTTATTACTACGTAGAGATTACTGTAATAGTATTCTGTGTTGCGCAATAAAGTGGGATTAATGTAGTCAAGGTTACGGTCATCGACTTAAGAGAGACTGTCTGAGAGGACTCACATATGAGAGGAAATAGCAAAAAATAAATAGTTTTGTTTAATGTGGAATATAATAGTACACTATAGGGTTGCCGTAGCGTAAGCGTAATCGAATTTACCGCGCCCTCTTCCAATCCTTTGCCTCTCTCTCGTCGTTTCCCGCAAGAGAGAAGAGAGACTGCCAAGATAGCGTAATCACCGCTAAATTAGCGGGGATTACGCTATCTCTCGCCCCTCCCCCTTCCCCTCTCCTTACTCTCTGTTCACTCCACCCGCCTCGCCCCATTTGAGGCACGTTTGAAGAGATATCTAATTCCCCTCACATCTGAGAGCTTTGCAGTCAACAGCAAAGTTGTAGCTCACATCGATCCGGTTCTGATTATTTTTAGGCAGACACGATACGATAAAAACAAACAAAATGACAATCGTTCTACCATTTCAAAGGGGAAATCGAAATGATATGAGTTCAAAAAATGTTTTCATGTGGACAGTTGAATTTCTCTCAATGATCAGATGAATCAGATTAGCATTTGAATATTAATTATCTATGTTATTCCCTCTATTTCCCATTTCAATGATTGATTATCTCAAAGGGACATTGTTTACCACTCATTATCATGTCTTCCACTCTTGTCGAGTAGCTGGTTGTGAGATTATTTATATCAGATAAATTTCACTTCGCATACCGTAATTAATCATCGCATACAGTATCTGAAACAAAACAAATAAAACAGAAACAGAAACGAAACAGATGCAATAAAAGAGGAGTAAAGAACATCACCGGATAATGATCAGCTCTGCTCGCTCTCCTGTCCTATTTATAGGCAGATACGGTCTTGATTCCAGAATATTCGACAGGGATGATTTCGACTCCAATTGGAAAATGCTGCGATTCTTGGTGGGAGCTGCACGACTTGGCGGGAGTTTAAACGACTGAGTAGATCAGCAGTCGATACGATACTGTTGTATTGATCGAAAGTAATCAAGAAACAATGGAGTCAAGAGAAACCTTCAGACAAAGGCCAAAACGGAATGAAAACAACAGGAAAAAAGCTCATAATTTGACTTAAACTTCATATATGTACCTGATTTTTTCTCCAAAATATTTCAATAAAATAAAATAAAATAAAAAATTTCTGAAAAGTGAAAATTATGATGCCACAAGTCTGTATTGTAAAGAAAATCATAGGGTATACTGGTTTTGCAGTCTGATTAATACCAACTGTGTGAATTCACTGTGTGGAGTCATGGTGAAAAAATAAAGATGCTAGTACATTTACAGAAAGATGCTACAGTATGCTGGTATACCAATTTTTCTCCGCAGTACTATCTCTTAGATTTTAAACTTTTTTCTTATACATAGTGCGTTAGAGCAAACAAAAACGCACTAAAAATCATAGATAATACTACATTAAGACCTTTTAAAACTGATGAAAAAGGAAATGCTGTTTGTCAAATGTTTTCACAATTTGCCACAAATGTTTAATATTTTTTTCGTTTTGTTGGTGTGTTTTTACATTTTTGTGGAAAGAAATAGATACTGATTTTTTTGTCTTGATTTAAAAATTTAAAGTAATCAAAACAAAATCCTGATCGAATGAGCCTAAACATAGACGGATTGTGAGTGATCGATTTGCATTCAAAATAAAACTTGGTCATCTCGATTTAGGTGACAAGCACGAGGTTGCTGCTGATTCATCTACAGGAAAAGTCTCAGATACTGTATCCGATGATTACTTACGGCATGCGAAGTGAAATTTATCTGATATAAAGAATCTCACAACCAGCCACTCGACGAGAGACATGATAATGAGAGGTAAACAATGTCCCTTTGAGATAATGAATCATTGAAATAAGAAATAGAGGGAATAACATAGATAATTAATATTCAAATGCTAATGTGATTCCTCTGATCATTGAGAGAAATTCAACTGTCCATACGAAAACATATTTTGAACGCATATCGTTTCGATTTCCCCTTTGAAATGGTAGAACGATTGTCATTTTGTTTGTTTTTATCGTATCGTGTCTGCCTAAGAATAATCAGAACCGGATCGATGTGAGCTACAACTTTGCTGTTGACTGCCAAGCTCTCAGATGTGAGAGGAATTAGATTTATCTTCAAACGTGCCTCAAATGGGGCGAGAGATAGCGTAATCCCCGCTATTTACCGGTGATTACGCTATCTTTGGCAGTGGTCTGTCAAATAACGAAGTTGGGAAGTGAGAGAGTGCCTCTCACGGGCGATTGCTATAGAGAAGGGAAGGGGTGGGAATAGAGTGCGTAGTCTCCCCTTCCGTTCCTGCAACCCTAGTACACTACCAGGCGACCACAGCCACACATATGAGAAAGTTTGATTTTGCGTTTGAAGGTTACTGTAAGCGAAAATGTTCGGAAGGTCAAAAAAATTATTTCGGCCCCCAAGCATCCGATCGACTCGGGAGTGGTACCAATCGATTCCTTGTGCGAATACAAGCAACTTTTACTTGGATCACTTTTTAAACAGGACTTCGAAGAATCGAGTTATCATGAAAATAAACTTTTGAACGTTAATTACTATACGACGGTTCTCTAGAAGGAAAAAATTAAATTTGCTTAAATCGTTCTACATTTAATAACTAACCTTATATTAAAATATGAAGTCAAAAAAATGAGGTGAAATTTGGTCACGGTAGCAAAATATGTGTGCAACTCAGTGAAAAAGTCACTTCACGATAATCTTTTAGAGAGTTCATATCATACTGTATGCGTTGCCGTTTATACACGAATTTTTTATGCACGTGGCATACTGTAGGCGCGCTTTTTTACGGCTCTCAGCTCTAAATCCGCCCCCCCTTTGTTATTTTAATCTTGCTCAAATTATATTGTTTTTGAAATGCTTTTATCGATTATGTGCTGTAATTTCGTTCCTCCCGTGTTGTCCTTATAATTGCCTCTAGTGTTTACCATTCCTGAGCATTGTTTATTATCCGGTGGATTTGCCAGAACATGAAAAAATAAACATTGAAAGACGATGCAAAAGATGACGCATGATATCACCCTAATCTAATAAGTAACTATGCTCAGAAATGGTAAACATTATAAGGACAACACGGGAGGAACGAAATTACAACACATAATCGATAAAAGCATTTCAAGAACAAAAGAGTTGAGCAAGATTAAAATAACAAAGGGGGGCGG
Organism: Parapristionchus giblindavisi; assembly: GCA_943737045.1. Taxonomy (NCBI): domain Eukaryota; kingdom Metazoa; phylum Nematoda; class Chromadorea; order Rhabditida; family Diplogasteridae; genus Parapristionchus; species Parapristionchus giblindavisi. The sequence goes on along the minus strand of CALSFV010000214.1, from coordinate 257,834 downwards.
ATTTAGAGCCGAGAGCCGTAAAAAAGCGTGCCTACAGTATGCCATGTGCATAAAAAATTCGTGTATAAACGGCGACGCATACAGTATGGTATGTAGTCTCTAAATGATTGAAGTGACATTTTCACTGAGTTGCAGACATATTTTGCTACCGCGACCAAATTTCACCTCATTTTTTTGACTTCATATTTTAATATAAGGTTAGTTATTAAATGTAGAACGGTTTTTTTAGCAAATTTAATTTTTTCCTTCTAGAGAACCGTCGTATAGTAATTAACGTTCAAAAGTTTATTTTCATGATAACTCGATTCTTCGAAGTCCTGTTTAAAAAGTGATCCAAGTAAAAGTTGCTTGTATTCGCACAAGGAATCGATTGGTACCACTCCCGAGTCGATCGGATGCTTGGGGGCCGAAATAATTTTTTTGACCTACCGAACATTTTCGCTTACAGTAACCTTCAGACGCAAAATGAAACTTTCTCATATGTGTGACTGAGGTCGCCTGGTAGTGTACTATTATATTCCACATTAAACAAAAATATTTATTTTTTGCTATTTCCGCACCCCCAGGTCAGAATGTCAATTCCCTCAGACATGCTCTCTTAATACAATAGATAATAGATAGATAATAGATGAATTATCACTGGCCTAGCAATGATCACTCGTAGGATTTCGTGTGCCTTGAATAACGGGTTGTACCCTTACCTTTTATTATTTCTTTCTTGTTATTACTGATAGGATAAGTGTTAAGTGAGTGATGTGAAATACTTAAAACATGATTTCAACAGGGGTCGTGGATAATTTTTGCCGTTCGCTCCCGAATGTTGAAATTCAATTGAATAACGGGCTGTACCTTTACCTTTCCCTTTACCTTTAGTTCGTCTATTCAGGCACCTCCACTGCTCGTCTTCTCTCTCGTCTTCAGCAGACGCCCCATTCAGTGTCTGGCATGCACCATCAGGCATTCACACGATCTTCACTATCATAGGGAAGGTACGGTAGTCTCACTGAGTCATACGATCGTCAACTGACTTTTTATTGATTTTGTATTACCGTTTGATTCTAGCATCACACCGATTTCCCCTATGTACAAAATATGTGTATTGATAGTTCAACTTTGTAGATTGGGTCAGCTCACCACCCCGATGCTACAGACTCCGTCTAGAAGTCGAGTGAGTTTTGTGAATAATATTAATTGTTTTATTTATATTATGATTCTTGTATGGTCGATGAAATTGACAATAAACCTCATTTTTATTATTAAGAAAATAAACCACCAATCTCAACTTTTCTCGACGTCAGCAGTCTCTTAATGTTAATAGTCACATGCTGATTGATTGATTGATTGATTGATTGGTTGATTGGTTGATTAATAAATGACTCAATTGAGTTTGGCCCCACTCCCTCATCATCCTCAGTGAATACGAGTGTTCTCAGTGGTCGTATACGAAAGAGTCTATCAAAGATGGGACAGAAATCATCTCCCAAGAGGTATGTATTATTATAAATAAATATGTTATGAATTAATATTAGTTTAACTGGTGTGGCATACTGCTATGCATTTCGCCAAATGTTCTTTCACTTGTAGTTAGCTTTAAGCTTACTTCAAGTTGGCGAAGTATTTCAAGTACACTTTAAGTTTTGAAAAACCAGAGATCATTGTTAGTCTTCTGCGTTTCTTCAGGTACTATCAGAGATGAAATCAGCATGGCAGAACGAGTGTGGTGCACCGTGTCTGATGCCCCATCGCTACGATCTCGTCGATTGTCAGTTGACGGAGATCGAGAGCGCAGTTGGCGATGTTAGGAATAAGGTACGGTAGAGTACGGTAGTTATGATGTCAGGAATAAGGTACTGTAGATTACTGTAGTTCCTGACTAAGGAAAGAGTATTAGTTGTAAAGAATGAATCGGCCTGAAATGAGTATAGTGGAACGGGAAATCAGAAGGTTCAATTAGCTTTGACGATCCTATCTTGGTCGCGCAAATACCTTTCCATTACCTTATTCAAATCGATCAATTTGCCTTCCTTGGTCGCTGTAAACTCGACTTACTTCTCTTATGTTCAAGATGTATAGTTAGGGCAGATAGTAGCATTTAAATAGTTTTTGTATTAGTTCGATAGTGACCTTGTGTTTTCATGTTTTGCGCTATTGTTAAATTTCCTCCATAACTTTAATGGTAATTTAGCTTGAATGAAGCCACAATACTAAACAGTTACATGGTGTCTTTCAACCAATATCCATTATCCATTATATTTTTCTTTGAATTATTCTATTATATAATGTGAAAAATATAATGTGATATTCGAGAAACGAAACGAAATATTGGCGAGAGAGTCTGTAAAACGAGGAGAGTTGTTTTTGGTTTTCTTTTCTTTTAGTAACCTTTGAACACATTAGTAAGTATAATCAATGAATATTGATTGCAGGACAAACCATCTATATCGATGCACCAAATGGAACATACACGTGTGAGCTACCTGCTCAATGACTATATGAGAAGGTACGGTAGAGTTGACTGGGTTACTGAAGTACCGTAATTACTGTGTACAGTATCCTTCCATTACAGTGGCACTTTGATACAGTATTATCCTTGTTATAAAGTAGTCATTGTGTACAGTATCCTCCTTACGATACAGTATTCCCCTTGATACAGTATTCTCTTTGTGATACAGTATCCTCATTCAGGCGTCTTCGTAAGATCGAAACGCACACTCGTTTGATTCTTCGTGAAACGGAATCGAGAGAAGCGAGTGGACAACGACCACTGTTGTGTGATCGAGAAATGGTATCGATTTATTCGTCTTTCGAGATCTCTAGAACATGGTCTCTCTAGAAAGACAAATTGATGCTCGGCTGACATTTTCATTTTCCAATAAAGCAAAGCATTATCCCATTTTGGTTTATCCTGTTTTGAACGAGGCGTTTTGGAACTTTCAATTGAAAAAGGGCTTAAATAAATAAATGTATTTGTTCACTTCAGATGTTTGCCAATCGTTTCATCACCGCACAGGACCGCCTCTACCAGCGGCCTTCCTATTCAAACTACCAACCTCTCTACAGAAGGCACCAGTGCCCGCCCTCAATCTCGCACACACACGCTGCTTTGCACAGGTAAGCGGGGGATACTGTAGTACATATTGTATTGATTTGCTGATTACTGTATTGGCCACTGCATAATGTTCAATTGAAATCAACTAATTTTTACATTTTTTATTAAATCAAGAATGGATAAGTCTTTTGGTCATTGAATCTGGAGCGTCTATGTATGTATATTGTGGAAATACTACGGTGCTCTGAATTTGCGTAAAACCTTTTTTGTCATGTGACCAAGGCCGACGTCGAATATGTCTCTGTACCGGATCTACAGGATCTGTTGGTTTTTTTGCGAAATAACCTGATGTTAATTTGCCGAGTTTTAAAATGGTATTTAATAATGATATAATAATAGTAATAATGTTAATTCTGGATTCAGGAAATGATCGCATCTTTACCCAAGGACTCCATTCAATGTATCTCATTCCCTGCTATCTGAGATCAACTCAAGAACGATAAGATTCTACTGATGTAGAAGATGAAGTGTTGATCTACCAGCACTATTGATTTATTCATATCTTCGTTTATTGATTGATTGTACCACTTTGTCACTCTTCTTACATTCCTCCATGAACCTAAATAATATATATCACATCTCGCATTTTGATTCCTGTCATGTTATATTGTTTTCTCTTCCGAAAGATTTCATGTGTGCAATCGACCACACCTCCCAACCATCAATCCCCGCATTTTAAAAAAATGAAAAAGGCAGCCCTACCTGTTACCCACCCCGCCATGGATACCTTTTAATAGCCTTACTCGCTCTACTACTTATGCTCTCCAGCACAATTCTACCTATTTCTCGTGGATTGGTATATAAAGCGATCCCGCCCATTAAACCGCGCGGGGATGGACACTCCTATATATCATTTCTCTTACATTTTCGCAGCGGGAGAACATCACCCACTGCGAAATCCCAAAAACCCACAGTGGTACAACAACTGAACCCCCAAACAGGTTTATTGCGAAAAAAACCAATTTTGCAAACAGAGGAAAGGTCTTCGTAGCAGGCGTCATGGTAGAGAACGAAACGAAGGTAGTTGTCGTTGAGAGGCAGACAGGTGGTAGTTGTCGCGGGCACGACTACCAAAGGCGGATCATCACAGCTCGACGCGGAATCCAGAATGGGCACAGGAGATGAGCCTACAATACGATAATCAATTAGCAAAAAACAAAAAAAATATTGTCTAAAAGGTGGTTCAAGGTCCCGTTCATGAAATCGCTTGTGCAAGTGTCAAGTGATATTTTTTAAAGCAAAATTATCTTTCTGCATCACACAAGGACAACACCATGATTAGAACTGGTATCCGGAACAGCGAGTGATCGTCATAACAACTCAGGAAAAGTTGAAGCAAATGGATTGGTGAAGACGATCACATCCTAGTTGAGCTTCTTGAATCCTATATCGGAAGAGTACTCACCGAAGCATCTACGGCACATGCCGAGTCCGTACTTGCGGATAAGACCGTGGTGGTTACAGCACACACGGCATGAGCGTGATCCAGGTCCGTAGTTGCGGCGGCGGGCGAATCAGATGTTAGCGAATCCCATGTTGAGAATACGAAGCTGAAACTTGGGTAATTAAACCAAAAAAATATGCAAGAAGATAGTGACTACTCATCAGTTTAGCAACATTTCTGACTATATATGATCGCAGGTTCGAATCCTATTGCCGTACTTTCCAATTTTCAAAAAGCGCCAATACATGCTATTGCAAGCATGATTCATAATTCTAGCGATCAATAAGCTGAATTAGCATAAAGTAAATATTGTGTGGCATATAGAATAACTTTTGCGTACTTTTCTTCAGTTTGTTTACGAAAATTTTAACGGGGGTCCACCTTTAAAACGATGTTTTTCCTAACTCGCATGCCATCCAACAACATGAAATTGCTTGGTTTTTTATAGTACTTCGCTGTCTCGGCGCTTCATCGAACAACAGTCACATGTTCCACAGTTTCCGTGAAATGATGGCAATGCTAATGCTGAGCAATAAGAAAGATGACTAGACACGTGTTGGTTATGTGATGTCAGAAAAAGCGCCGAAATTGAATATGAAACAAATCAGAAATGACCGTTAACGTTATTCACCTTGAATGCTTGCGATGGGCAGTCGGGAAGTCGTAGTAGGAGTCTTAATGGCTGATCAGGCGCCGGATGGCCGTGTGCACAACAGACTCGACGGACGATCGGGTGCACAGAGGAACGAGTAGACTCGACGGACGAGACAACAATATCTAAATCAATCAATTTACCATCGAGATCAACAAAGGCAGAGACGTACTAACACCATAGCCTAGAAGTCGGAGCACGCTTATCAAAGAAAAAAGGATTAAATTAGAATTACTTACGAAGTTAGTCTCCTTTCTCATTCACGTGTCCTCTCCAGGAGCATCAATCAGCTAAGTCCGCCTGTGCGCGAGATGGGTGGCACGAAGTATTCGTAGTAGTGCACCTGAATATAACAATATTAAGAACAACATTAATTAAAGTAGGCAAAAGAGTATAACAATAGCGCTCCAGAACGACTGCTCTTGCATTGTCATCATTATTAAAATAAAGACGCAGACGTTACATTTTGCACGTTTAAAGCCGTGCAAGTGTAATAGTACACAAATGATCAAAAATTCGAAATAATATTTAAATAAATTGATAAATAAACAAGTAATAAATAAACTAGCCTCGTTAGCTTGGAGACGAATTGAGAACTGGGGCCGAGAAGAATGGATAGGGGAGAGGAAGGGCGAGCAGGCTCCATCGATGAAAATAAGCGGAAAAAAAAGAAAATTCATCTCGAAAATCATTATGCAACTGCAAGTATACTGTATTCGTGCAAAATAGGCATTTCGTGCTAGGACATTTTCGAATCAGAATTTGATTTTTCAGTATACTGTACGTAAAACGACATGAGAAGTGTCTTGGAAAGTCTTGTTCCAATTTACCTTTCCTGAATTGCTCGTTTGACACTTGTCTTTCATCATAGTTTAGTATGCTTCTAATACTGTTTTTGTTCAAAATTAGCTGAAAGTCAGTTTGCAATTCGTTTATTTTTGCCCTAATATTCGCACACTATTTCGTTGTTTAGCACCTGTTTATTTGATTTAGGATGATTGCATCACAGCTCTTTTTGTTGCGTTATCCATGAATTAGTGTATTCTACCTCTTTGAAAGCTACACATCTCTGCCTTTCAGAGTTTGAAAGATTATTGATCAGTTTGCCCCCCTTTGCCTAAATTAGTGAATTACGAAACGCTTCCATATCATTTTACACGGTGTCTAGCAATAACTTGTCTTTAGGTCTTCACTGTAATCGCCCCAATCGATGATTGTTTGCAATGATGACACTGCTGCTAACAAAGTATGTAAGGCTTAAATGTATTGCGTAGTTTCCATAGTGCTGCCACAACACACCAATAAAAGTATACTGCATTTATTTGTCCTCATTTTATTTAAAGTATTGATAAATATCGATTTCGTCAGTTGATAATTATATTAGTTCATGTTTCTTCAGCAAGTCTTGTCACGATGCCCTCAAAATGCTTCCTTGATGACTGTTCAAGTTAGCGAGGTTAGTTGCTCTGCGCTTCATTTCTTACATTATCGATTGATTAATTCTCGTTGTTTTCCAATCAAACATGTTACATTGCAAGTAATATTCACTATCCTCTCATCTAATTCATTCTTAATATCGTTGTGTTTGGGTTTGCGACTTCTTTTCTACGGTCCTTGTCCCCTCCTCGTATCGCTAGTTGAAGGTACTCCAGAGGGCACGTGATGTAGGATGATTCAAGCGAGGACGTGCTGAGTAATTCTAATATAATTTGTGAATTCTTGGTAACCATGATCGTGCTTATTTAGCACACTATGGATTAGAAAAGTGAATAATTTGTTTCCGAAATTACAACAATCATTCAATTGAAGTACATGCACTACTATTACAAACATCATTGTGAAACCTCGACTATATGGTCAATTATCGATTGATTCAGCTATCTCCTCTGTCGGACAGCCATCTCATATGAACAACTATGGATCACTCACTAAGAAGTAATGTAATCATTATATTGATCGATTATCAATCGGTGCTGCTCTTTCACACGAGGTTGGTTTCAGTTTATATGCCATACATTGGACCCCACATATAATTATTGATTGCACAGTAAATAAATCTTGAATATATTTATTATAGTGGTTACAGTAACCGGATACCGTAGTTTGTGGCCGTGTATACACATCAATATTTTATTCTGTAATTGCACTAATCTCACCACGATCTCTAGTCCACCCCCCTGATGTCACCGCATTCACAACTGTAGTGTACTTACAGTTATCTCACGTTGGCTCTATAATCTACCTTATTCGAGTCGAAAAGTTCCTCGAAAGACCTTCCGAAGCCGATATCGAAGATATTGTATCGACATACGAACCAAGGATGAGTTTGTGATGGAGAGGAGGATGAGGACTACGTCACGCATGCACAGGTGAGCATATTGATTTTAAAACATTTAGTTTTTTTTTACAAAAATTGAAGTGCCCTATTGAAAAATAGCGATGAAACTAAGAGTGTTGAGAATTTGTGTATTTGAACTTTGAACACAAGTGTGAGTTGAAATGGAGTAATTCTCTATTGAGACTGACCTGCCTGGTTCATGTTTCGGCTGCATCATTAATCTCATGGAATTATGTTGTAGCCGATTATTCTGCTTGTGCTGGGAGTTTATTTGGGAATATATGTATGCATAACTTTGTGTTAGAAATATGAGTTGGTCGCAATGAATTGTGGCTTCGTTTCCGTTGTTGTATAAAAAAAATACTATTCCCTCTATGTGGTCTTGTACAGTGTTCTTAGTATCGAATTGCAGTTTGTCTGGTACCGCATCACTATGACTTCGCCGACTGACTACAAGAACAACCGATGGAGATTGAGAGCGCAGTTAGTGATGCCAAGAATGCTGTACTGTAGATTACAGCAGTTATTGATATTCATAGCTGTTTTGTTACAATGATTACGTCAGTCATTCTTGGTGTAATTGTGAAGTAATGGCCCGGTTGGATTCAACGTGAGAACCAATGCCCCTAGTACAATGTACAATCTAGGTAAACATGGCCTATTGGTTACATACATTTTCATACACTTGCAATGCGAGGATTGACACACTATGTAAGGCACACATTTTAGGCCACTTGATGCGAAAAAGAGCTAAAATGATGATTTTAAAAAAAACAAAAGGGCGAAGGTACCGAAAATGTATGATTGGTTAGAGCGTTTGAGTGGTCTGTTCTGATCGGTCCTAACGGACGAAAACGAATTTAATACGACCACCATGAACTTTTGCTGAATTTTAATTTATATGTTTTAGTGTTTTTAAAAGACATTATTGAAATGAATTGATTTAGACAGAGAAGAAGGATGAGAAGAAGGGAGACGATGCGAAGGAAGGAGAGGACAGTAAGGAGGGAATCAAGGTTGGTGGGATTATGGTTTATTATTGTTATCGATAATATATTGTATTTATGGTTAATATATTTATTAGTTTTGTTAATATATGTATTCGCTGAAAATCATCGTCTCACAAGATAAATTTGTCCTGATATCTAGGCGATGAAACATGGACACACAGGGTAGTCTTTCGAATGTCGTAAATCTTTATTCAGATTGAAAAGCTGGGTGCCATTGTTTTGAAGACGGATCAGTACGCTAAGCAGTTGGCTGCGATGAAGGTATTCATTGAATCGATCGATTAATCGATATCTAGATGTACAGTAGATCAATATCGATTGATTTGATAGATCGAGATAGAAAAGAACGAATCTGTTCAATAAATTCTTTCCAAGGACTTTCAATCGATAGTTTTTAAACTATAAACTTTAAGTTGAAAAAGGATTATTGATTAGTTATGGTAAAGTCATTGATTGATTTATTGTTGGTGATTATGATTATTGATTGATTTCAGGCAAAGGGTGCAGCGCCGGGTCGCGATTGAAATGATCAGGAGACACTTCTGCTGTTGGAGGGTATTGAGATGTTCAAGGATGATTGGAATAAGGTGAGATTGAGGATGAGTATTGATTAGTTTTTGTTTCGGTAAGACTAATGAAATCCTTATAAGAAAGGCATGATATTAGAATCTTTTTATCACGTTAAATGAGGTCAGGACTAAAAGAGAAAATGCGCAACTTGTGGTTGATTAAGTAGACCGTAAAGTTGTTCTGGACAGAATGAAAATACACTTTCAGTATTGTGTTAAGACAGCAAGTGACTGTATGCTTGTTTATAAACATTGACGAAAGAATATAGACTAATAATACAGAATGATAATATAACTAATATCTTCTAACTATATCTACTGTTTATGTCGAGTCCAACATTTATAGGCCTTGTATGTATAGAATTGTATTGTTTTATTATATACCGTGTTTTCGTTATCTCATAAATTTAATTACAGGTCTCTGATCACGTTGGTACGCGCACACAGGACGAGGGTATCATGCGTTTCCTGCAACTACCCACACAGGATCCCTACCTCGAGGAGCAGTCCTCCGACGTACTGGGTACGGTAGATTACGGTAGAAATTACTTGTGGTGTACGATAGATTACGGTAGAAATTAGTTGTTGTTTACGGTATACGGTTGCAATGAAAGCGAATGTGAGGGGAGAGTGAGTAGAGTGATTTATGCTGCGATCAAAGCGCTGAAGTAGATCAATGAAATCAGTCGAAAACCATGAATATGTAATGGTAGAAACATCAATGCTGCTGCTTTGTTTGAAGAAACTCTTTTTACAATTGACTATAATAATAATAATAAATAAATAAATAATAGTAAAGCCTTCAGTAATAATAATATGCCGTTCTATAGCTATTCCATAAACGCTCAATGCAGTTTGGACATTGACTAATCTCTTATTCTCGTTACAGGACCACTATCATATGAGCCAGTTCCATTCTCTCAGACAGGCAACCCAGTCATGTCCACCGGTGCCTTTCTCGCCTCAATTGTCGACCCAAGAGTGGCTGCTGCAGCGACCAAGGCTGCACTGGAACAGTTCTCGAAAGTCAAGGACGAGGTACGGTAGAATTTGTGCATCGTGAAATGACTGTTTATTGTTTGTTTTTTCAATTGCGGGATCTTTTTTCAATTGTTGTAGTCTTTGATTTTTACTGTCATAACTGGAGGTTGAAACATGAATGTCATGGGTGTTGATGGCTTTCCTATTGGCTTTGATTTATTCCATCATATTATGACTAACACGAAAATGAGTTAGCATGAAGCGCATATGTGCACTAAAACGCTAAAACACATTAAAAGTACGATAAAACGCTTAAAACACACTGAAAGTACACTAAAACTAGAATTATCTTTGATCTTTTATTGTTTTGGTCTTCGATATATTGTGGTTTGATCTTTGATCCTCACCTATAGTCACATCGATGTTCATTAGTAGTTTGGTGATCCTTTGGTGTCATTTGTAGTCTGTGCTTTGATCATTATAGTCTATTCTCAACAATGATTCCAGATAAGCCAGAGGACGAGAAGATGCAGATTGAGCAAGCAGACAAGGCGGAGGCGGAGTGAAAGGCTGAGATGGAAAAAGGAACGAAGAAGGGAGAAGGCGAGGGAGGAGATGTGGAGAAGGAGGTAAGAATTGATTGTATTGATTGGCTTACTGGGACTGAAGTTAGAAAGTTACGGTATACGAAAAGCTAACCGTTATGATAATTCCACAGTGAGGCACTGTCGTTTAGCCTTTTTGCCGCTGAATCTTGTTGACTTTATGTTTTGACTTTTTAATTAATTATATTATTATTAATATTTGTATATTCAGGCCAAGACTGCCGTGAGCGAGTCCGTACAGGCCTCAGCCGCAGCAGCACTCGGAGCAGCTGCCGTTAAGGCTAAGGTAAGTCGTCTTTAGTCGACTAGCTATCTTTCTGATGAGTCATCAAGCTTGTATACTTTTGACTAGAGCTGGTATTTGCTTATTGTTAGGCTTAAACTTAACTTACTTAACTGAACTAAAATGAACTTAACTTAACTTGACGTAAACTTAACACAGCTTTAAGTGAATAATAACTTTAAGTAAGCAATATTTGTCTCTAAGTAAACAATATTACAAACAATATTGCAGCGCTTTGCAACTATCGAGGAACGTCCTATCAAGTCGTTGGTCGCACAATTGGTCGAGACTCAAATGAAGAAGTTGGAGATGAAACTGAGACATTTCGATGAACTGGAACAGATTATGGACAAAGAGAGGGAATCGGTTAGAGGGTTTTAAACTCTTTTTTTTAAATTCTTTTTTTTAAAAGCCTGCTTGGTACAATTGTTTACCGACTAGTAACGTCGAATTTGGAATGATGTTGCGACTTGAATCCACCGGGTTGTGGAGTCTTGCTTTGGCAAAGTGGTCAAGGATGCTCCCACAACCCGATGAGTTCATGTCACATCATTCCTTCTAATGTAGTGCGAGGCAGCTCTGATTAATTTGTTGTTTGCCAACTGATCATAATAAAAGATAAAAGATAGAATAGATCATAATAAAGGAATGTAATCATTCATTCATTAAATATTTGGATGAGTTGCATTGTTTCCCTTATTGATACTCACTAATGGGTTACTGATCAATATCTATGTAATATAATATAATTTTTAATATTATAACATAATATAATATGATTATAATAATAATATAGTAGTAATAATATAGTAATATAGTAATATCATTGAGCAATGAAAACGGACCTTTATCATTTGCCCTATTACAGCTTGAGTATCAACGACATCAATTGATCCTGGAACGACAACAATTCCATCTCGATCAACTGAGATATCTCGAGACTCGCACCCGACAAGACGCACACTACAAGGTACGACTGTAGTTTGATCTTTGATCTCTGTAGTTTGTGTGTTCTGATCACTGACCGTTATGTTCACAGATGGTTGATGCCGGCCAGTCTGCCTCTCGGCTTCGCGGTCTTCGGTCCACCTCAGCCTACGCCTACCATTCAGGTACGTACATTGTGTAAGTAAATACAGATAGAAGCATACAGGTAGATAGACAGATAGATAGTCAGATAGATAGTCAGAGTGGTAGACTGAAAGCCTGATTGGCAGACTGATAGATAGATTGACAGGATGAGATAGCATAGCTAAACCAGACGATAAAGTTCTTCTTTTTTTTAAACTTTACAGGTACACCTCGAGCTAATTTAATCACGTACTTTTAAAAATGTTTGTAGTGTGAAATTGTTATATAGACAGGCATTATGAATTGTCATTACAGGCATACATTTTCGGTACCCTCGCCATATGTTTTAATATAGTGGGTCAATTTTCGAAATATGGTGGTTTGATTCAGAAAATTCGTTATTTAACGCTTAAAAATCGTTATTTTTAGCTTCGTTTGCATCAAGTGGCCTAAAATGGGCCATATATTGAGGGTCAATCCTAGCATTATGAGTGTACGAAAATGTATGATTACAGGTCCTCTGCTCCTCCTCCATCAGACTCGGACGAACCATCCGAAGCTGCGACCTCCGTTGAGGTGGCTCCCCAGCAACAGTCGGCGCCAGTGGCCGCCACTCTTAACACCGGTGCTCCACCCCAACAAGGCGGTCCGACCACTCCTGGTCGGCCTGGCTACTACCCTGGCGCTCAACCCGGTGCTCCTTACGGTGCCGCGCCTGGATCCTACCCACCCCAGGGATATACGGCCAGTATCCTCCGCAGCGTGCGTTTACATCGAATTCTCGTAGTTAATTAATAGTTAATTGTTTACATTCGTAGAAAAGTACATCGTCTATAGTATCTCCTCCCTCAACTGTGTCACACTATACCTATTCCAGTCCAGATTTCGCCTTTTCCCGAGTGAAGCCCCGCCCATTTCTTGTGGTGTACCTACCGTAGTCATTTGAAGTAGCATTCGTCGACCTCACTGCACCACACACCACCACGATGTGTGTGTGTGTGATATGATTCCGCGTATTCTTGTATCTCTAAGATAGAATCAATCACGTTCATTTTGATGCACCTCTGCTGTATTACCTCTAACCACAGTAAGTTTGCTAGTTACAATTCTCATTTTTTTGTTCCGATACAATTCCCCCTTTCCCGTACACTTTCAATGTTGCTAGTGTATTGTACGCTAATCTGTTTTTTTTTCCCTAATTTCTTCCCTTTTATTATTTTCTCTTTATCTAAATCGATCTATTGTTTTCTTCTCTCACTTTGATTGTTCCAAATATGCAACCAAAATGAATGTGGCAAGAGATCAAACAAAACACACACAAATAAATCGGGCTTTATCAACTTGAACACCCCTCACCCAACATTTCATTTTTAGTGTTTCTTCATCATTTTCTTGTATACTCAGCCCTCTTCCCCCCATATCCCTTCTTTATCTTATTCATCTTTGGTGGTCCGTTCAAGCTAGGAATTGTAATGATCTAACTTTACAATTGATTAATTTTTGATCGATCAAAGTATCATTGTTTGATCTACGATCGTGAATTTCGTTGAATGAAAAAAAGATAAACGAGTTCACTCTGAGATTGTCTTTTGATACATAATATTTATACAAAGTGAATCATGGAAAGTTAACAATAAAAGAAACAAATCGGAATATAGATATACCATGCAAAAACAACGAAATACCAATAGGAAAATGGAGATGAATAATGATGATGAAGATGAAAAAAGAAAGAAATGAAAACAGAGAACTAAATTTAGCAAAAGACTGCAATCAGCTCACCGGTATTAGATTCTACGAAAATGGATAATCTTGTAGTATGAATACGCAATCACTATTATCTCTCTGATCACTATCACCTCAATATCATTCTCATTCACTCTTCTTATCTTCATCTTGAGCGGTCGCCATTCCCCTCTTCTTCTCTTCTCTCCTTCATTAGAACAATGTCCAAAATCAATTCCTCGATGCTCTCTGAATACTGTATCTATCTAGCTTATCTATTATTATAGATTAATTCATGACAAAAGTAGAACAAAAACTGGAATCAAAAACGAACATATCACTGATTAAGGCATCGGAAGCTGTTATATTTCGTCTTGTAATTTTCTAAAAAATCTTAAATATCTCAAGACCTTGCCTTGTCATTGTACCTGAGAGAAGTGTAATATATGCAATAAGTCAGCGATAGACAAGTATTGCTTGATTTCGGAGGCAAAGTTGTGGGACATCAAATCGATTCGAAATATTTTCAAAAAATCGAATTAATTAAAAAAATATATTTCGAATTGATTTGTTGTCACAAAATTTTAAAAAAAATTTAAAAAAATTTCAGATATTATATCTAAATAGAATATGCAAAAGTATTAGCATTTGAACTTCGAAGACTGAACGAAATTATTCTATCCTCAAAAGGAGGAATAAGCTTTGTTACTATTAGAAATGTCGAAATAAATTTTAAAATTCGTCTTCAAGCCCTCTCATGCGATAAATCGCATTGATCTTTGAGCAGCAAGCAACAGTTTTTTAAACGTTATTTTGTTTCTTCTTCTCAAATAGCTTGTGAAAACTTCAATTCAGCGAATAGCTCGTACAAGGTTATTTTAATACTTAAAAGTGAAATATTGATTGATCAATATTTCACTGTATTACCTTTGAAGTTATGTTTATGTCTTTCTGTGATTTTGATCTTTGGTGTTCTCGCAGTTCTATATCGCATTAAGATACTGTATTTGTGCCGAAGACGAATGGAATGGATTTAATTAAATAGTTATTGTTTCAGATCGAGCTTGTCAGCAAGTACGGATTAATTTAATAATTTTCTAATTTTGAATGCTTATTGTTTAATATTTTAGAATTTTTTTGTCATGATAGAATGCCAAATCACTTTATTCGTTAGTATTCATTAAAATTTTACTATTAAATAATCGATGACTAATAAACAGTGACAATTCTGGTACTATGTTCAGTACAAATAAAATTGTACAGCTCCGCCATGTTTAACTAATCCTTGATAATAGGAGTTCCCTTCTAAGTTCTGACTATACATAATATCTGAAGAATAAACTTGAGTAATTCAAATTATAGCTCACATTATGTTGCGGTGTTAAAATTTTGAAAAACTAGATGAAAAAGTGAAAAGTAGTGTTAATTTTGTGATTGTAAAAGCAGTTGGAAAAGCAGCAAAGATGCGTTATTGACAAACTTTTAAAATAAAAACCATTTTAGCGAGTGTTTAATTACTACTTTCCCAACTACTTTTACAATAAAAAAATTGACAGTATTTTTCACTTTTCCATCTAGTTTTAAAAATTTTTGACACCACATAAAATACAGTACCCGCAGACATTCTACAGCCATATTCCTTCATTGCGACGTTGAATCCGCAAGCACCTGCTACATTCGTCGCGTAGCCCATCAGAAGACCTGTCTGAACAGAATAATTTTTTTCCTTTATCACGTTCTTACAATATCTTCATATACCCTGTTAAGGCGGCACAAGTAGGCATCACCAGATTGTGCACAGCCAAGCAACTGCATGGTACTAAACCCTTTGGGACATGCCGCTTTGGCCAAGGCAACAGTTTCAGCGGAATAGTTTATCGTCTTTCCGAGTAGTGCTGAAACGAGTCCAATCACGCTGACAATAAGAGTTAAACGAAGAATTTTATTGAAATTTTAATTCCGGGACGATATTCACAATAAACCTTTAAAAATGAATTAACGCAAAGTACTGAACGAAGGAAATACCTGATCCCGCAGGATATCCGATTCCGTTCTTCATAATCGCATCGTAGCATCCAGGATGAGAACAGAAAGCATGCAGAATGCGACCATAGTTGTAGTAGGCTCTAAAATATGCCATGTTAAAGGTAAACTCTACTCTGACCACATTCTATCATTTCTTTGCAAACGAGAGATTGTGGTCAAGGGATGACACTTTCAAATTATGAAGGAGTGAGCATTGTTTATTTAAAATTCGTGGCTCACTTCAACTCCCAGAAGACACTCGCGGGTGGATTCCTGTCGGTCTACAATAAATTATTGAGTGATATTTTTCAGATTTAATGAATACAGCTCACCACAGTGGTTGGCTTTGGTTTTGTAGTTGTAGTGGTTGTTTTAGTCGCTGTTGTCGCTTTTGTTGTAGTACTTAAGAAGGATTTTCTGTTTATTTGTATTGATTGATCGCAATAACATTTGGATAAAGAAAAAAATAGATGTAGCGGAGCAAGCCTCAATTTAACCCCTGTCTAGATACGAGGAAATGTTTGCATGTAGGATATAAATAAGTTTATCGAAACACGATATTTCCATAACGTCGGCCATATCTTGAGAACGACAGATAAATATTGATTAATTTAAAGGACCTTGTGGTAGTTGGTTTAGATGTCTTCGTTGTAGTAGTACTACTAGTTGTAGGAGTAGCAATGCGAGCAGTTGTAGTGGTATGTGTGGTAGTAGTTGTTGTTGTTGTTGCAGTAGCACTTGTAGTCCTAATACTAGTGCCACTGCTAGTAGTTAAATTTCTTGTCGTAACAGCAGTAGCAGCAGCAGTATTTGTAGAAGTTGGAATGTTGCTATAATTTTTTCGTATGATGCTAGCAACAAAACTGGATTTACACATTTGCGTTTTTGTTGATCTCATTTGGGTAAGAAAATTGCCTGAAAGTTGTTGAAAGAAACTCCAATCATAAGCAAAATTTTCAAATTATGTAAAACGTCTCGACCTTGTCGACCTTCCGCTAGTTGTCGGAATCGTAGTGGTGGCAGTATTTGGGTCACTAGTAGTTACCGTGCTATCCCTAGTAGTCGATGCTGTAAACAATATGTGTCAACAATACACTGTTGTAGTTAAAAATATCCCCTATCTTACTCTCTGAAAAATGGGAAAAATATTGTCGGAAAATACAACTTTTAAGGGTGCAATGTTGAGTTGGAACATTTTTCTTGGAACACTGTATTTCGAAACTTCTAGTTGGGCACTTTTAAAAAAGAACTCTCACTTCAAAACTATTCATTCGGACACCGCTATTTGGGGAAAGTTTTTATTGGAATGAAAGGGCTGGAATTCTCATTTCGTAATTATAATATGGGAAACCACGTTTCGGAACTTTTTTTCGGAACTATGTTTTGGGAACTTTTTTCTCGGAACTTTCGTGTTGGAAAGTGATCTCCGAAAACTGATGTTTGTTGAACTTTAGATCTTGTTGGTCATGGTAATTTCTCATATGCATACTCTTTTGCATACTCATTTTCATTCTCATTTGTTTGTTTGACGCTTATCTCCTCATTACTCTCATGTCTCTCGCTGTAGGAATCGGTGGTACAATATAATATAATATAATTTGATATAATAGTTTGATATAATATGCGTTTTGGAGAAACACGGTACAGAAATGAATGAATAAAATGTGTGAATGAGGTAAGAGGTTCCAGAACCATAGTTCCATTGAAAGAGTTCCAGAAAAAAAGTTCCGAGATGAGGTTTTTGAAAGAATAATTTCTGAAATGCATAATTCCGAGCTGGTCATTCCGAAAGAAATGATCCGAAATGAGCGGTCCAAAATGAAGGATTCCCAGAATATCATTCTGAAACAAATTGTTCCCTGAACGGTGATCCAATAAAAATGGTCCGATAAATGAAGTTCCAGGAAAAATGTTCCAACTCAACATTGCACCCTTTTAAGGCGTGTAGACAGTGCATATCCGGTTTGCATACTTTGCTCTATCACTTTCCCATTGTCCCTCACGCAAATTTCCCATGCATCCCCATTCCCCATTATTCCCGTGTTAATCGTTGCGGTAGTCAGTCATTCAAACTCTAGGACTTCCTTTTTTAACCTGTGACAAAGACGAATCAGTTCGTACAGCTGTGCATTTCTATTTCTTTCTGCTACATGTCGCATATAATTTCAATATATAATTAAAACACTGATGACTTTCATAAAGCCACGGTGAGAGTTTTCTCGATAGAAGTTCATCATAGGTTGAAATATTGAGACACTGAGGAGGGTCTAGCTTATCTATTATTCGAGATTAGTTAATTACAAATATTAAAGTGAAAAAAAAACCTGGAACCATAACGAAAATATCATTCGCTAAAGCATCTGAAGTTGTTATATCTCGTCGTGAAATTTTCTAAATTTTCTCATATCAAGATTTTTGTAATTGACCCACATACATTAAATCCTTTGTATACACTGCAAGATTTTGACTTGGGAATGTATCTGCAATAAGTTTTATACTCGCAATAAGTCTTCGAAGGACAGTGGCACATCTCTTTGTTTCCAACCACAGTAAAGGTTTTATTGGGTTGGCTAAAAAGTCTTGCTTGATTGCTGAGGCAAACTTCATTTAATATTGGAGCGCTCTATATCAAAATTAAGAATATTGGTATTTTTAGAAATTCTGATACCACGAAAATTCAAAATAATATACGGTAGAGGTTCACTGTCTAGAACCTAATGAACGAAACAGTAG
Source organism: Parapristionchus giblindavisi (assembly GCA_943737045.1). Taxonomy (NCBI): domain Eukaryota; kingdom Metazoa; phylum Nematoda; class Chromadorea; order Rhabditida; family Diplogasteridae; genus Parapristionchus; species Parapristionchus giblindavisi. The sequence goes on along the minus strand of CALSFV010000214.1, from coordinate 239,289 downwards.
ATCTCACCCTTACTGAGCATCACTTTAGATTTAATAATACATTTTTTACATTTCAGAGTACATTTGCATGTCTATTATGATCTTTTATATAGCTCGCACCTGAATGCCTTGCTAGAATTATCACAACATAAAATACTGCAATCTTTCATTGAAGTATTCATAATATTACTCTGTAAATCTATTAACTTTACATCGGAGACACGAATAAATGTCGCTTGATGAGGCTGAAATCCATACATATTGCACAATACATTTTCAGAATTGAACTCACCGAATTCGACCTCATAATGTTCAAGTTGCATTGACCTTCTTTGGATGACAATATTATTTGTACAGTAGTGAGGAGAATAGGCAAAAGTATGAACATTCTGGCTTCGAGAAGACTGAATGAATTTCTTTTCTCACAATGACGAATAAGCTTTGTTACTGGGAGAAATGACGAAAAAATTATTAAAATTCGACTTGAGACGTAGTTCCCTCTCATGCGTTAAATCGTATCAAACTTTGAGCAAGAATCAACTGTTTCGTTGATCTTTTTCAGCATTTTTCATCTCAAATATTATGCGAAATACGTTCTTCTGATCGATATAATCTGCAGGATATGTGGTGATATGTGGTGATATGGTATGTGGTGAACTTTCGCTCGAAATTTTCTCTAAATTTCTCAAATCCCGTTAATTCTCTATAACACATACAGTAAGGTACATATTTTATGAAACATAGAAATGGTGAAAACTAGAGAGAAAGTTCTCATGAAGTTCTCGTTTGAAATTGAAGTGAAGTTCAGTTCTCTAAAAAAACAAAGTGCAAGTCATTGTCGTTTTATGACTGATGACTGTTTTCGAACATTCCGATGCCATGTCCTGGCATACTTTACCGCGCTATTTATAATCAATGAAATGATTATCATTGTCAAAGGAACTCTACCATGTTTGATCAAACGTTCAAAGAATCTGCACGTTCAAAGGAACGATCAACAACGGAAACGAAAGAAAGATAAGGCATTAAAGAGCACATAATATAGTTTTATTGCTACGAATTGAATAAAAGAGTGACTTCGGGCACTTCTTCCGCATAAAGTTCGGCATTTTGAATATTCATACAAATTCTCTTATTCCCAATACATTCGCATATTTTCGTATTTTCATGATTTTTGCGACAAATTTGCCAAAATATCTTCATAGTGTTTAGTATTTTCTAAAGTTATATGATCTTGATCTTGATAGACGCAAATAGACGATGGTCTCTTCCAATCTCATCCCAAATATATCTCAAAGAGTGAGCACAATAGGCAAATATACCCTCTGACAATGCTTCATTTTTCTTGCTCCTCCAATATTATAGAAATACCAAAGTTTTTCATAAATCGCGCAAGGAAGTGGGCGGAGTCAGAGTATTGCGCAGCAAAAGCGCGATATTTGTATTGTTCGGACAGTTTTAATTCTATAATAATCAACACCCGCCCAGGTAATTACGCTCAAGAATAAATGTGGACATTCTTCATATTATCAACTTTTCTGGTTAATGTTGGATTATGTGGTGAGCATTTTTACTTATTTCTATGGCAATATTCTAGATCTCGCTGATAACAGAATGCAGAATTCTCAAGATACAGTATATCGATTACCAGCACCACATAGTTAGCTACCAAACGTTTCTATGCTTTATACTATCGTGAAAGTATTGATTGCGTAAGCGTCGAGCGTTATGAGCTACATTTACTAATTAAAATCGACTGGAATTCGTATAAATAAGGTGTTTTTTTGCAAGACAAAATTTCAGACTTTTCGGAGTGTCCGCCGTTCCCAGAACTCGCAGACTATGAATTGAAAAAGGGATTTGTCAAGCAACCATTAGTTAAAATAGAAGGACTTTATGTCTGTACAACAGTTGTAGTGTATAAGGTGTGGTTAGAAATTATTCTTATTATATTATATTTGAGATAAAACTTTCTTAGTTGATATACCAAAAAATATACTAGGTATCAGTTGGAAAAATTGATTTTTGAACGGAAAAATGCAAAACAATGCAACATTATATGTATGTATAATACATAATTTTCACTCAAATCACCCAACAAAAGGAATGATATCAGGTAACAGATTTCGACGAATACTTCATGTTTGTGGAGCATTTTAAGTGTATTAATAAGGAGTAAGTAATAATAAAAATAATAATTATTATTATTATTCCTAACATAGAACACATCGGGATTTCTCGTTCTAAAATGATCATACATTTTATTTTAAGTAATAATTAATAATATTGCATAATTAAGGTGGCACTATGAAAATATGACAAAATTGGAAAACAGAGTGAAGGTCAGCCTTTGTACATTTGCTTTTTCTTGGTGAATTTTTAATTCATCGAAGATCAAATTATTTTTTATCTTCACTTAAAGGGGACTGACACCTTTGTCAACGGTCTCTTCAACGCTCTACGCTCTCTCGTTGGCAGAGACAGAGAAATAGTGTGCGCGATGAAGAGACCATTGAGAGAGGTCATGTTCATTTTAATTACATTATTTATAGTTTGCCTGCATTCAAAATCTCGACACGTCAAAGAGTGAGAAATTTACCCTTTTTTTTTAGCAAAACTACATTCTTGAGATCAAAATGCCTCTTATTGTTATGTAGGTTTCGTATCACTAGAAAATTTTTCTAGAAGATCTTCTTTAGATAGAGGTTTTATTTACAAGACAGAAGATCAATTTCTTCTTTTATTAACTAGAAGATGAAGAGTAGAAAAATGAACTTCATTGATTTATGAATTGCCTCTGACAAAACTCATCGCACTAATGTGCGAATGGGATATATGTTATAATTATTATTAGTAGTAGATTTTAAAGGGAGCGTAACCCCTTTCAATGCTCTCGCGTTGTTAGAGAACAGAGAAATAGTGTGTACGATGTAGTGACCATTGAGAGAGGGAACGGTTCCTTTCATATTGTAGCCTGTCGATTCCACTTCATCGAGCATGGTGCGATAACACAAAAATTATACCAGTCAAACGAGGAATTCTCCTGCCAAAATGAAGATATGCAAATATTCTGTAAAAGATACGGCACAGACAAAGGGATCTACGCGAAAACAATCAAGTGCATCGATTTACACAATGTATTACTCGACGGAAACAACAAGCAAACCACTCCGAACAAAAATGCTTTTCTAGTCTCCGAAATCACTTGTCAACGTGAGTTTTTATTCTCGATATACACATGTTTATTTAGTACGAGAGTAGCACATTCACAATGCCTCTTCTATGTTTAGAGAGATAGCCCAAGAGAGTACGGTAAATGTGTGACATCTGACCTTTGCAGCTCGAACTGCAGCGTCTCAAAGCATGGTGGCCAATCCGGTAGCCCCAAAATTGCAATTACAAGGTCAGTACAAAAGTATAATATTTCAGCCATTGATTTAACACAACGAACTGCATGTTATACTAGCATGTTAATCACTCGCTTTCAGCTATTTCTGCATGCCCGCCTCTCCCAGAACTCGCGGATCACGAGCTAAAGAAAGGGCTAGCCAGAGAACCATTTGTTGAAGAGGAAGGAATGTTACTATGTCCTTCATTTATACTCTATAGAGTGAGGCTGAACTGCATACACAGAGCTAATTTGACTCTCCGCTCTCGCAACGCTCTCTCGTAGGCAAAGAAAGCGAGATAGCGTTGCCAGAGCGGAGATTTTGAAATTAGGTTAGAGTGTCACTTTAACTATCGTGGAGAAAATCGGAAAACTTCTTGTATGAGAAATTACAGAAGCATGAAGGCGTGAGCATTCAAAGCTTAAATAAAACAATGGGCATATACAGTAGCAGCCAAAAGTATTCGTACCCATATTTACAGTGGTGGCCAGAAGGATATCATATTTTGGTTTTTTGAGCATAACTTTTCTTGTAGTTATCTGATCACCTTGAAATTTTTATATAATATGCTCAAACATGTTTCACAATGTATACCGAGGCATGGGGCCGGTTTTTTCAATTTATACGGCTTTCAGGCTACAGTATCCCAAATTGACCACATGCCTCATTTTGAGTACTTGAAGTTGCGACGTATTTCCGTTGTTTTAAACAATTTTTTCGCCGTTTAAAAAGTACTTACGCATGCTACTATAGTCATTCATCGAATTATTAGATATTAATATTCATATCATAGGCATATTGAGAATTTCAAAACTACAAAGTTTTTTTCATCATTTTTGCTAGTTTCTTGTGATTTTTAAAATGTTTATTTCTTGTATTTTTGTTTTTATACTACGGTAATACCGAAAGGTGTACGATATCTCTTATCTGATATATTGCGCGTGAGGTTTGAATAGTCTGAAGCAATAAGAACCTGCTCACCAGTTTGGTGTAATACAGGGAACGATCTCCCGTGTCATCCAAAAGGTTCACAAATCTGTCAAAAACCGTTAACTCTCACTGACTGGTGTTTCACCTATGACCTAGGACCTTGATGACAGGAATATCGCGAGAGTACCCGGCGAACTCCACAATCAACTAGCAAGAAATGGCACTGTACGGTGCCACTCCTCCTTCGACTCGTACCATCCGTAGACAACACCTACATGCTGGTTTTAACTGTAGAGTTGTTAGTACGAAACCCATAATCTCTCCTAAGAACAGAGGGAATCGTCTGAACTAGGCAAAGGCTCATTTCAAAGGGACAGTCGCAGACTAGCGAAAGGTCGCCTGGTCGGACGAGTCCATGTTCAATTTCTTGGGCTCGGACGACCGAGTTGACGTCCGTAGACTAGACGGGGCTTGAGATGATGTTCAGAAGCTTGTCCCCAAGGTGAATCAGGATGGCAGAAGCGTCATGGTGCACAGGAACTCTGACTATGTCTTCTGCAGCGAATCAATGGAATCATGATTGCAGCAGCTATCGCGCGCTCCTCCTCGCCGCACGTCGTTGGATCAGTCAGAATCATGGAAACTAAGTACTACATTAATATTTGTTAAGTTAATCTGTTTAATAATCGATTTGAACCTGAATTGTTGCCCAGACATTACCCACGTGAGCTATCCACTTTGTCAGTGATTTAATCAATTATTTTGATAGTTAGCATGTTGAATATTGTTAATAAATTTGTTTAATTAATTTTTTAAAAGATATTCGTGAAAACCCCCGAAGAAAAATACATAAATACGTTTAAAAATAAGAGAAGAAGTAGCTTCCTCAAAATGGGTCATATGGTCATTTTGGGATACTGTAGCCTAGTAGCCGTTGAAATTGAAAAAAAACCGGCCCCAAGCCTCGGTATACATTGTGAAACATGCTTGAGCACACTATATAAAAATTTCAAGGTGATCGGTTAACTACAAGAAAGCTTATGCTCAATAAACCAAAATATGATATCCTTCTGGCCACCACTGTAGCAATGTAACTTTTGACTCAGATGAGCACTCAGGCTCATGTTTTGGCAGGATACTATAGTACTAGAGTGCATCATATCCTACTCTCGTTGTTAGGATTGTGTAGCTTTATTAATTTTTATCATTTTTCTAGGTACAGGAAGTACCTGCCTAGGTTAATTTATATTCTGTTTAGCCGGCAGATGTCTTCAATATATAGTAGACGACAGTTTACTATTGTTTCATGAAATGTCGAGTTCTTCGAGAGAAGTTATAGTTGGAGAAAAGAGGTAGAAAACAGTTAGAATTTTTTTCACGATATTTTCGAAATTCTTAGAATTTGTCCGATTAAGCTCAGACATTGCCACAACAATTATCATGAAGAGGAAAGAAGATTCTTATAATAGAATGGCTATCGAAGCTCTTTAGTCCCTGAAAAAAAATCAATTTAATTTATAGAAAATCGTGCCCTAACTATTTTCTACCTCTTTTCTCCAACTATAACTTCTCTCGAAGAACTCGATATTTCATGAAACAATAGTAAACTGTCGTCTACTATATATAGAAGACATATGGCTGTTAAACAGAATGGAAATTAACCAAGGCAGGTACTTCCTGTACCTCGAAAAATGAGAAAAATAAATTTTTGAAATTTCTCAAAATTCTACCGATCGGGCTCATACTCGGTCAGACCTTGTATCACTCATGGGCTATTGCCTCTGCCAAGTTTGGAGCCTCCAGCTTCACTAAACACAGAGTTATGACTTTTTTCCCAATTTTAGGGGCGTCGGAAATTTCGATTTTCTCACAGCGATGAATTAGCCCAAACTCCTCAGTAAATGTTGTTCATACACTGCTAACAACAAGTCTCAGAAAAATCCCGCTGAGGAAATAATCACTGCTGAGTAAGTACAAAGAGGCTCCAGGATCGCTACACAATAATACGACGACGAATCACAATAAGAGGAGTAGGATATGATACACACTAACACTATAGTATCCTGCCAACACATGAGCCCGATTGCTCATCTGACAAAAGAGTCAAAAGTTATGACATTTCCAAATTTGGTACGAATACTTTTGGCTGCTACTGTAGATAAATATGTATACTAATTTCAGATTACGGACAAAGATAAATACTTGTCCTTTGTTGGACCTTTCAAGTGTGTCGATAATCAGTAAGCAAGTTCTTATTTTAAATATTTCACTGATCTTCATATTTGAGGTGGCACTATGAAAATTCGACAAAGCTGCACGCTAGTGAAAGGGTGAGAGTTCTTAGATAAAAAATCATTATTTCACTTTATCATGTCTATTTTCCCAATCCGGTAGAACGTGATTTTTTTGAAATAGGACTTATAGTACTTTTCAAAAAATTCACAGTATCTCTTTCATTTATTACACCCGAGATGGTTTTTGGCTTATAAATACATAAATTAATTTTGACTAATATTGTATTTTTTCAGTTTGCCTGCATAACAGTCAAGGACGAATCGCAATGTATGTAAATTAAACTAATCAGTATATCAAACCACTAAATATAATTATAGCAAAACATATTCATTTTGCAGTCTGCACAATATTATTCGTGAACCCTGGCTGGAAAATGAAGAAATTGTATCTCGCTAATGATGAATTCGTCTGCGAGAATACCGATATGCAAGTACACTGGAAAATGTACGATACCGACAAGGAGATATATGCGAATAAATTTAAATGCATTGATATCTATACCGTGTCGCTTGAAGGAACAAAGCAGACCAATCCCAATAAGAAGGCCGTAATCTCGGAAATCGAATGCAAACGTGAGTTGAATTTGTGGCACTACTTCAGAATGTACCAGTCCAAAATAATAGTACAGTGTAGGCAACAAGTCTCCGGCCACTTTTACATTTTTTTTATAACTTTTGATCCACGAAAGCAATCAAGCTGAACTTTTCAGTCAATGTACAGAATTTATTAAGGAATACAACCATGCTGTGTTGGTGATATTACACTCCGATTTCAAGCTGAAGCCATTCCTGATTGTTTGACTGTACAGCCCTAGTGGGGTTCTACATTCTGACAATGTTTCACAAGAACAGGACTTTCGACTAAAGAAATAAATTTTTCAAAAAAGTGTAATTCGATTGCGTCATCACTACGCAATAATGAACTAATGTAATATCACCAACACAGTAGGGATCCGCAAATGTGCATTCGTGCAAAATGATTTTCAAAATGAAAATGAAAGAAAAGTCGTGCGCACGACTTCATTATTATAATTAAGTATTCATTCGTGCAAATTAATGCATTCGACTCATTCTTATCATTTTGATTCATCAAATTGGTGACTGGTCTGTCATGTCTAAAAGGCGTTGGAGTAATCTTTGGGAGAGTTTTGTTTTGAAAGAAGGTAATGATATTTTTTAAAAATATTTCGTTTTGTTTATTATGTCATTTGTCATTACTGTTAATTTTTAAATATTTCATATTGGTTTTGTAGTTCATCACATATGTGAGACATGCTTCTTGCAATTTCAGGAGATGATAGTGCAACTTGTATCCACTGTGCAAATATAATTTCAAGGCCAAAAGGATCAACGTGTAATATGTCGAGACATATGAAGAAGTTCCACTCTGATTTAAGTCCCAATGTAAGTAATCGCTTAGAATACGCATTGTTATTGCTCATTTAAGGTGGAGGCTAAGGCATTAGAGACTGCAATTGTTCACTTCATTGCTCAGAACTCACTTCCGATAAATGTCATTCGAAGTGAAACATTCAAAGAGATTATACACCACTGCTCATCTAATGATTTTGATTTGGAAGAATCTCCATTGGTGTATTGGAGTAAACATAAGTTAGCTTATCCATTGTAAGTGAAATGCTTTTTGTAGTTATCTAATAGAACTAATTCCAAAGATTGCACACGTTGGCAATTGAGTACCTATTATGCCCACCAACATCGGTTAGTGCTGAACGTTTATTTAGTTCCGCAGGTATATAAAGCATTAACAAAATACTTGATTCTCCATGTATTCTTTTGCAGGCATTTTATATAGGAATACTCTTAGAAGCAGACTTTCGGGGAATCATGCAGAGGAGCTGTTAATAATTCGAGTTAATAAGTATAGTCAGAAGGCTAGGTATTATTCATATATCAAAGAACATTTATTGAAGTATATTTTTTAGAGAAATTTCTGCAATTCCATTCAATGGTTCAAGTTTCAACAAGGAATATGTTCTTAGTGATGATGAAAAAGACGAAGAAGAAGAATCTAAGCAATTTGATGATGATCAAGATCCTGAAAACCTATCAGCTAGTCTATGATTATTATAATTATACATTGAGTTGTTGTTTTATTATCTTGTTTGTCGATGTTAATGCTGTTTTGAGTCTTATTTTTGTTAGTACAACTGCTTAATAAATGCCAAATGCACGAATGGGAACGAAAAAATGCGTCTTAATTGTGCAGAATGACTTTTCATCATTTTCATTTCGTTCATGCTCGTACCGGCTGTGCATTGCACAAATGCGGATCCCTACAACACAGCATGGTTGCATTCCTTAATAAATTCTGTAAATTGACTGAAAAGATCAGCTTGATTGCTTTCCTGGATCAAAAGTTATAAAAAAAATGTAAAAGTGGCCGGAGACTTGTTGCCTACACTGTATAAATGTTTAATATAAACGTCCTTTCCTTGCTGTTTATTTCATTTTTCATACACTTTTGGACTTGCCCGGTGTTCTGGTCCTTTCTTCTGAAGTAGTGCCGAATTTATTGGGGAACCGATCGCAATGCCGCATCTGCCACGATGAAATGAGGACAATACATTTTAGACCAATATTTCAACAACTTTTAGTGAAAATGACCGAAATATAATCGTTAAATTTATGTTCCAATGATAGGTACTGTAGTCTACCTGATTGTGAGTAGTATTGGGTATGTCATGAATGCTGGAGAGGGCCTCTCACTAGAATCTCTAACCAGGGAAGAACAGCAAAATTACTGCTTTACCATATGAGGTTCAACATGTAATGTTTGATGGTCGAGAATATTTTGAATACTCGTAGATTCAGTAGATAGAAGTTTGAATTTCAAAGGAACCATAATGAGAACAATTGCAAGAAATTGTGTGCATCCAATATATTAGAAACATAGAACCTTTGCAGCTCGACCTACGTAATGAGCGAGATTTCCGCTCTCAACGAGGATCGAATATCTACTGTACTGCTTTATTTAGCAATGGCTAATATTTAGATCATCGCGGGCGACTTTTCTATTTATTCACTGCACTTTTCTAGTTATAAATGTGCATCGAAAGTATTACACAATAAACGTTGTATCCATAACCAAATTTGTTTATATTTTTGTATTGGTTTTTGCTTTTCACATTTTTTTTCAGAACAGAGAATTGTTGTTTAAAGAAGACCAACGCGAAAACTTCATTCAGTTTATCATGCAAGACAAAAGTTTGAACGATCAATTGTGTAAGTAGAATTTCCATGAACTCTCCCACGCCATTCCTTTATAAAACGTATTCCAATTTAAATCCGTGCCGTACATAACATCTGCAAATTGTACTTGATGAAGCAACATTGTGTGGGTACCATAAATAAAAATTATACATCACCATCAATTTATGATAATCTAGGAGTGTTATTGTTATAGAATAATCAGTGATGACATTACCATCCGAGACTCTGCAGTCCCAAGGTCTCATTAACACAGTGAAACCGCACACACCGTAGTCATAACTAACATAGCCCATAACCAAGCCTTCCTGCAAGTTCTAACGTTTTTTCACCATCTTGAGCATTGGAAGTTTACCCCTTCCCAATTGTGAATATAAGCATTTCCGTCTCTCTTAAAATGGAGCAAGTGCATGCTATTCCACCCTATCGGACACAACTCCTTGGCTTTCGCGACGGTGTGGTAAGCATGGTTTACGGTCTTTCCGAGAGAACCTTAAGCTGGCACTGTAAATGTGCACTCAAAATCAGGAAAAAAAGCTCATACGTATTAAAAAATTATATATTAGTCTTTTGTTAGTTAACTGACAAGGGAATGGTCTCAATTCGGCCTGGCCTTATGAGATGTCAATAGTGTGACTAAAATTAGTTATATATGCTGATCGCAAAACCTTTTAGACAGTGCCTAATCGACCTGAGCTTCGAGAAAATCGATATTGAAATGTGACTTTCTGGGCCCATTCGAAAGTTTATGCTGTCTCATACACTAAAATACCGATGGGTGCGTTAACTCATCTATCAACTATCGAGACGACGACCTGCTTTCCTATTTTATTTTCTGGTTTTCATAATAACAAAAAATTTTTCAATCTTTCGACAAGAAAAAATCAGCAAAAGAAAATTGCTTCAAAGGGGATCGAACCCGTGGCAATCAAAAGTGAACGTGGACACCACTATCCACTACACTACGGAAGTCGATGTCTTAATGGCTGATAGATGAGCTAATGAAACCATCGGGATTGTTTAGTGTAGGAGGCCATGCGAACTTTCGAATCGACCAGCCAGCCAAGTAAGGCAAATTTCAAGATCGATTTTCTCGAAGCTCAGCTCGATTAGGCACTGTCTAAAAACGGATTTGCGATCGGCATATATTACTAATTTTAGTCACACTATTGACATCTTATAAGGTCAGGCCGAATTGAGACCATTCCCTTGTGAGAATAAAATAACTCTTGACAAGAAGTATACGTTAAAGAGTCGGTTCATTTTGGTATTTCTTACCAGTGCATATATAAATTAAATTTACTAAAGACACACAAAAGGATAATTTGAAACTCTCCGCTCTGGCAATGCTCTCTCGCTTTCTTTGTCTACGAGACAGTGTGGCCAGAACGGAGAAAATAATTAGTTTGGGATGTCCCTTTCTGTTTAGACAGGTTCCCAATAGACCTGATCCTCGTGATGGTTCATATCCGATTCCATTACGCATAATGGCATTATAGCAATCATTGGTTGAGCAGAAGGCGTGAAGGATGCGACCATAGTTGTAGTAGTACCGGAAAGGTAAAAAAAGGTGAAACTAAAGGTACATCCCGTTATTCAAGGCACATGATTTTTGGAGCCTTTTCGAAATCGTTGAACAAAAGTAAGAAATAAAAAAAAAGTGTTAATAAAAAGCATATTAGAAGTAGATAATCGAAACTCACTTCAAAACCAAGAACAAATCACTAGTCAATGGTCGATCAACCTGCAATTGTGAAAACGGATTTCTCAATTTATGTTCAATCTTCATTTTAATTAAACACTTTTCGCATTATAATTTATAAAGGTACGCCAAACTAATAGCTTAATAAAGCTTAAAAGAGCTTAATAGAGCCCATCAGGATCAATAGTCATGTTCTTTACACTCAAATTCCCACCAGCTTTCTGGTGGTTGTGGTTGGTCGAGTCGTCGTGGTAGTAGTAGTCGTAGTAGTTTTCGTTGTGGGATCTTCTGAATATACGGGTCAGGAATTCTATGACATTTAATGGGAATTTTCAGTTCCATTTGATGGAGATTCACATTGCATAACCATAAATCTTTTCGAATTTTGGATGAAGAATTTAGGAAAATAGAAAAAAATTCCTTTACGCTTGCAGATGACGGTAGGGCGTGCATAAAAATTTCGGCCTTCGACTCTCCACGATGTACTTGACGTGCAGATCACGTCTTTGCCTATTGTAAATTCATTTATGGAAAACACAAATAGTGCAAATAATTTCTAACAGTAGTAGTGTACATTTACCTAAGTTGGTTGTGAACTTTCACGATGAAATTAAATGTTCTGCTATCAATACAAATAAAGAATAATTATTTCATGTAATAAAACCAACCCCGAAGTCCGTATTATACCATGTGCTATATACTACTGTACTGTACATGGTATATACCACTATATACCATGTATTATATACTATATACGTATTATACCATGTACTACTCATTCATTGTCTGAAGAAAAGGTACGAAAATAGACAAGTGTGTCCGCCTTCCATTCTATGTATCCACCGGTACTACTCTGGTATGTCCAAACTAGCAGTCTAAATAAATTACATCACTGACTACATAGAAGTTTACTACACGTGAAGGAACATTTGACGAAATGCATTACAGTATTATAGACCACTTGCCGTAAACGTGCGTTTAACTAGAAGTCGACTTGTAATTCTACTTCTAGTGGGAATGATAAGTGAACTACTATTTTTTAAACACTAGAGGAGATCACGGACTGTGAATTAATATTGCTATTTATTGACATCGAAGGTAAACCAGCTAAGAAAGCCTGACCCCTCAGTAGAACTTACCTTCATACTTGACACCGGCCGACCTTGCTTCAACTGTATGACCGATACCACATTCGTATTTTCCCAAAACCGGAAAGAACAGCGAAATTCTTCCAGTTTCGTCGATCAGATCGATGGTGCAGTCTAAATATATTATCATTATTATTTTTATTATTTTTATTTTTATTTCGTAAATCATTTGGTGCCACTAACCATCAATGTTCATTCCTGTAACGTCGACGCATCCCATCTGAACGGTTTCATTTTGAGCGAAGGAAAAAAAAACTTTTCGCAAAATTGCACTACTTATATAAAATTTAAACCGAAAAAATTATATTAATTAAGTTGTCCTAAATAAAATCAGTTCCCGATCCCACAAGAAGTATACGGTAGCGTTTAATTTTATGCACGCCTTCGTCTAGAGACACGGCCTCTTATTGTTAGAGAAACATACGGGATCACGGCGGTTCAATGAAGAGAAATCGCTACATTTAACTTTGGCTTGAAGGCTCTTGCATTACGAAAAATCGGCAAAGTTGATTTGCACTGGGCGGGATTCGAACCTACGAGGTTCGGATCTCTAAACAAAAGCTCTACCCACTAAGCCATCTCGGCATGTCTCGCGAATCGTAAAACTCGATGATAGGTCTAGTCAGAAGCGAGCGCCCAGATATACCGTAATCAACTTTTGCGCTGCTCATCATCACTCAGTTTGCGATACTTTCTTTCTCAGGCAAGAGCTTCTTAGTTACTATCATTGAGCCGCCGTGGGGATGAATGTGTCTAGCAATTCTATAAATGTTGTTATCGAGTTATCACAAATGTTTTCGTGTTTTACTTTCTGCTTCATTTCCTGTGGCCGTATGCATGAACAGTTTTCCGGGAAAATGTGACGTCATTGACGTAGGCGGTTGCGTTTTCCAAAAATCTTCCGCCCACGCTAATGACGTCACATTTTCCCGGAAAACGGTTTTCCGTTGTTCATGCATACGGCCACTGATTGAAATATCTCTTTTTTTAACCCATCATGCGATAAATATTATTTAATTATTATAATTTAAAAAAATGAAAAACTGCAAAGAATTACTAATTCGTCTCCTCTCAAGCGAAAGTGGTCGATAGTACCAATCCACCTGAAATAATTCTTATTCTCTTTTGATTACTTCACTCATCTATTATTAAATACGTGTTCGTTTTTAAGATCCTATGACTTTCTCATATCCACTATTAGCTGACCAGATAAGGGGAAAATATTGTGAAATATACGTACTTTCCCGAAGCAGGGTCGCACGTATAATCTTGCCTATCAATGAGCCCTCCCGTTCCATCCTCATTTATCTTTAAAAAAATGCATTATGAACTGTTCTGTGAACAGATTCTTATTATTTATTCACTGTTCCATCGCAGCAAAAAGAACCGAAAACGAGACAGCAGAATATGCAAACGAATGAGTTGTTTCTCTGCTTATATATCCAGCATGTGAAAAAAATCCTCCATAAGGAATAACCCTTCGAAGTTTATGATTTAAAGTTTTTCATTTTGACGAGTATTGATTATTAGTTGCTTACTCTTAATAAAGTTCTGTTGGGACATTTGATGGCTCCATCTTCAAAACGAAGAGGTGAATACGATCTGAAGACGCTGGGAAAATGGTCCGGAGTGCGTGGAGTTGGACATTGACCGAAGACTGAACAATGATTTTTAATAATAATAATAATAATAATTTATTCACGTCAAGCGATCATCGCTAGGTGGGATGGAATGAGCAAAGTCATGATTATTCATACTCCACCATGTAGGCCCGATAGTTCTTGTCAGATCAACAATGATTTTTGATGCGTCATTTCATAATCGCTGACAATATTCATTATGGTATTTCATCATGATAAATCATTTCATCATAGTTTTTTTTCAATATTTTACTAGTATATTTCAAATGTGACGGTGTCTATATCGCCCTCTTTATTTAATCTTAATAATCATAAGTAAATTGCTCACCAATTAATGCTAGTCCACCAACAATCGGCAATATCGGGCTCAGCCACATAATTCCAGAGATTTGATTCTAAACGATTTTTAATGTAAACCCAATAGATATTAACCGAAAAATATCAGAGAATTCATCACATCTTTCTTCAAAGAATGGCCCCTGCTGGGTTGGTTCAGTTCGACTGTTCTAAGCCTTTTGGTGCCTCTAATTTTTGAAGAAACTTCCGTTGTAAACGCACTCGTGGGAAAAAGGCAGCTGGCATATGATTTTTTCCTCTAATACAGTATGATAACGAAGAAAACGAATGGTTTAAATGATAAGAAATAGATCTGGTCCTCGAATAAGAAATAAGCTCGATGACATGAGCTGTGAATAGAATTGTTGGATATCACTGTTTTATACAGTTTTCTTTATTTCTTGATCCCCCTCCTTGCAATAAAACAGAAGTTTTTGATTTTTAATGTTCCATTTATATTGCAATTGTTCACTGAAACAAGTGGCGAAAAGGCATTCAGCATCAAAAGTAGTCGCTTTCTTTCAGATGGTTTGCTTATCCTCCGTTTCCAGAACCCGTGGCTCATGAGCTAACAATAAAGCAAGGGACAGCCAAAGGACCACTCGAGTGAATGAAAGGACTGTTACGTCGTCTCTCATCGACAGTACAAAATAGTGCTGTTTGGGAAGAAAAATGATTATTGAACCATTTACCACATCTTCGAATTATACCCAGCAGGCATCCAAAAAAATTGATTCTAAATAGCTGATTATGTTGAAAAGTGATCCGAAATATATATTTAAAATTATGTAGCAACGCTCTGGTACGTTTACAATTCCATTACAGGAATTATATGATATTCTATTTTTCAGATAATATTTCCAGCAAGGATCGGTGAAACTTTGTATGGACATACTGTGTTGTCCGATCTTGAAAATATTTTTCGAAGTGCACTAATAGAGCCGGCAACAGTATTTCTAAAAAAACGTTTAGTCGACTTTTGAAGCTGAAAGCTTCTTCGCCACTTGTTTTAGTGAACAATAGCAATATAAATGGGACATCAAAAATCAAAAAATTCTGCTTTATTGCAAAGAGGGGATAAAGAAAACTGTGTACAACATCGGCTCATTTTTTCTGCTCATAGCTCATTTAATTGAGCTTTTCTTCTCTGTTCCTTTTTCTTTCTCTTTTTGAGGAGTTCTCAACGCTCGTTAGCGTGCCTGCTGGAACAACCAAGGCTGAGCTAGCGTTTTATGGCTGGATTGTTCTTCAGAGCATCAAAGGCCGATCCACATTTGGAAAGTGAGAAACTACCCTTATTTGATTCCGTCACCTTGTATGTCGATAACAAGTGAGAAAGTGGGTCATCCATGACATTTCAACAACACTTAATCATATCAGACTTTATTCAGTTATGGTAAACGATTGGGATCGTTCCGTACTCCGAAGCGACATGTTTTGTAGTCCAAGAGACATCTAATTCTTACGCCCTGCAATGTATACTTTACTTTTTATTTTATTTTATTTTATTATCAAGCTGCTCATGATTATCGAATTGCTATCACTATATTGTTTTATAATTTGCATGCTACTCTGGCATTTCAAAACGAGAAGACTAATTTTCATTCCCACTTGTAGTAGACTTGTAAGTCACTTCAAGTTAGAGGTAAGTCTACTTCAAGTGGTGTATAATACTGTAATGCTTTTCGTCAAATGTTCCTTCACTAGCAATAAACTTCAAATCAGTGACGTATTTTAAGTAGACTGCTAGTTTTGAAATACCACAGTAGATCTTATCTGCCCTACTTAGTATCTTGTGTGATGACAAAATAAACATAACCATAAGATCATACTTCTAGTGGTAGTTTTTGACATCGATGGATCGTCACCAATGCACGTTGAGAGGGTTTCTTCACCGTTTCGGCTATTCGCCTTCCTTTCCCGTCGTCTAAAGATCAAAGATCAAAGATCAAAGATCAAAGATTAAAAATATGACTGATCATACCTAAACATCGCCCGCTTAAGTGCGCCAAAGACTCCAGACTCGGGCTTGTACCTGACATTGGACTGATTACTCGAAAAGGAAAAAAAATCGAAAAGGAACAAAGCATTCAAGTGTTCACAATTTCAATTTCCCCTTTTTCCACAGTTCTAAATAGTTCGAAAATTACGGTTCAAACATTCTTGACATAGTTAAATTCGGTCCCGGCTAAAGGAAGCGTAACCGCAATAGCCTGTTCATTGCGCACACTATTTCTCTGTTCTCTAACGACGAGAGAGCATTAGCGTCGAAGAGACCATTGAGTGAGGTTACTTTCCCTTTAACCGACTTACTCCTTCTCAAGTTCACGAAATGTCGGTCGTTGAGCCACATTCACAATCCAACACAGCTCCATTATCTTCTGATCGAGAGGCGGTGTTTCTGAAGTTCAGTTATCCATTTTATTTATTTATTTATTTATTTATTTATTTATTTATTTATTTATTTATTTATTTATTTATTTATTTATTTATTTATTTATTTATTTAATTATTTATTTATTTATTTATTTATTTATTTATTTATTTATTTATTTATTTATTTGATACACCCGTGACAAGAGCGACAGCAAATACAGAAACGATAAGAAAAATAATACTAATTCCATTCATTGATGGTGATCCACATTAGAGATCCGCATTCGTGCAATTGCACGACCGGTCGACCTCGACGTTAAAATGATGAAAAGTCATACTGCGCGATTTTGACTCTTAATTTAGTGCAAAGTCGCGCATTTGGTCATCATTTTCAAGGCATTTTCAGGCTTTATATCGGTTGTTTTTAACCGCTAATTCAATGGAAATAAATGAGAATGAGACGACTGCGCGACTTTGCACGAATAATTTTTTAATTATCATATGAATACCGTGCGCGCGATTTCTCATTCATTAATTAGTGAGAAATCATTTCTGAGCGACTGCACGTTTGCGGATCTCTAATCCACATCGCTTGTTATCAGTGATGGTTCATCAATATTTCAAAAACTTTATGTGTACTTTGAGGTAATATTACATGTGGATACCCGAAAAATAATGAAATTTCAATGACAACCGATTCGTGGTTCAATATTACGTGTGGTAACTAATGGCGCACTAAAAAATAGTGGAAAACGGAAAATGGCTACTTTCCAGGGTCTAAAAAAGCACCTGGAAACTCGAAAATTTGAATTCGCGGGCGCGAAAAAAGGTGCGGGAATTCAAATTCTGGCAATCCAAACGCGGTTTTCTGCGGTTTAAAAAGGATGTTAAGTAGGAATTCAAGTTCCTACGCTTCATAAAGGTCGAAAAATGAAATTTCGGCTTTATATAAGTTTTATAACCGCAGAAAATCGCAGCTAGAAAGTCAGAATTTGAATTCCCGCGCCTTATTCGCGCCCGCGAATTCAAATTTCGAGTTTTCATTTTCGGTTTTCCAGTGTACTTTTTTAGACCCCGGAAAGTCGCCATTTTCCGTTTTCCACTATTTTTTAGTGCGCCATAACACACTGTAAATTCAAGCGTCTGGGCCTATATCAGGGGATAATCACTTGTTCTTTACTTGTT
The DNA here is from genome assembly GCA_943737045.1 of Parapristionchus giblindavisi. Taxonomy (NCBI): domain Eukaryota; kingdom Metazoa; phylum Nematoda; class Chromadorea; order Rhabditida; family Diplogasteridae; genus Parapristionchus; species Parapristionchus giblindavisi. The sequence continues at coordinate 221,082 of CALSFV010000214.1, read as the reverse complement.
TGTTTACTTGTACTTTGTTTAATTCTCTTGTTTACTGGTGAAATCTACCGAAGGATCTTTTGCATAAGACAATTCCCCCTGACTTCCCCTTTTGTCAGGATAAAGTGTGTTTCACCTCTTGGAACTGAGGGCCGTGCATTGCCCTTCACGACTGCCCTCCGAACGGCTCGTGCATCCTTAATGACAAATATGTTCAATAATATATTAAAGGGTTACCTCTGTCAATGGTCTCTTCATTGTGTACACTATTTCTCTGTTCTCTAACAACGAGAGAGAATTGCGTGGCGAAGAGACCATTGAGAGAGGTTACGCTCCCTTTAATCCATCGATAATCCCACCTCAATGTTAGCATACGGTAGTATTCCTCGACCAAACACCTCCAGCATCAGGCAGCCATAGCTCCAGACGTCGGACTTGGACGTATATGTACCATCTTTCAGGGTTTCAGGAGACATCCATCTTGAAATATAAATAAATAAATAATAATTATTATATTTAAAGATGTAGACAAAGATGAGCATTACAAATTGAAAACGAATTGTAATGTAATGTTAAAAAGAAATTTTTTTAAAGAGAGAAAATCTCATCTTACACACATCTTCTATTTTTCTTTTCATAACTTTTGACATTATTAGCAGAGAAAATGGAATAAACTGATTGTGCCAAAGGGATAGAAAAAGGAAAGATAAGAGGCTAAATCAAAATATGCGATCCGATGTTTCGGCCCTTTTGAATAGTATCATATACCATACCTGACTGGCATTCGTGACTTCTTCTCTTCTTTATGCATCTGACCAATTAGAGACAAGCCGAAATCGGATATCTTAATTATTTTATTTTCATTTTAATCATTAATGTCCACATTTTATATTACTTTGCATATGCCCTTGGCGGTGAGCAGCACGTTACGAGTGGCCAAATCGCGATGCATAATCTGAATTATCGATTAAAGATCGGCCGCGACGCGACAAGCAACGCCTGACAGCTCACTAGGGAATGGTTTTTGTGATGGTTGAAATTACGGTTAGTGACCTACATATTAATATTCAGCATGGTCGAATTAGTAAGAATCAACTTTCAAAAGCTGCGAATGATCGATTTTTAAACGAAACCCGTCGCATATCCGCCGCACGAAAGACAGCAAAAAAATTGCATTTTTAGGTTTTTTTTCACTTTTTGAACTCGAGTTCGATTCCCCCGACAGCATTTCATGTCTGCATGGTAATTCAAGCAAAAAAATGCTGTTTCAGTGGAAATCAAGTCCAAAAAATCTTTTTTGGCTGTCTTTTGAGCGGCGGATATGCGACGGGTTTCGTTTAAAAATCGATCATTCGCAGCTTTTGAAAGTTGATTCTTACTAATTCGACCATGCTGAATATTACTATGTAGGTCACTCCCCGTGATTTCAACCATCAAAGAAACCATTCCCTAGTCAGTATGTACCTGCATTTTCTCAAGATATTTCATGCCTGACAAGACTTCCAAGCAATATTTGCGCATCATCACAACCGTCACAGCGTTATTCTTGATTTGGTTTTCGAGGGAACCACCTTAATGTGAGGAGATGAGAGATCAAAGATCAAAAGGGGCCGAGCATCAGAGTACCAGAAGCGATTTCCATGACAATCATAATGGGATTCCTCTGCGCACAAACTCCATGTAATCGTATGATATGTGGATGTTTGAGCGTTCTCATTACATTGGCCTCTCGAAGGAATGCCAATCTGCAATCAATAATGTATGATAGTTGAAGAAACAAATAATAAATATAAATAAATGTATGCGTTTTACAAGAAAACACGGTAAATAGTAATAGTGATGATGGATTCTACTCATTGCTAGGTAATCACTTCGTCAATGCAATCATTCCATGCAAAATTGTGCTACATTCAAAGGCGTAAAACGTGACGGTGAATGTAAGGCAAACGACCCATAAGGAACATTTTCATGTGACACTATCTATTAGCAAGGCATGGGTCTCAAATTGAAATTTCAAAAAATGTCAATATCGCTTTTCTTTAAACTCGGTTTGATTAGGCACTTTCCGAACACGGATCATCAATTTATGGTCATGCTATTGATTTCTCACAAATCCGGGACGAGTTGAGATCCATTCCTTGTCATCGACATATAAAAAAAATTCTAATGAAGATTTAGCTGCCGAAACACCATAGATTAACATAGATTTGATTAACTTATTTAATCAAAAAAATTATATTTAAAGTGCATGCATTCTTGTACATTTATTAATAATATTAATTTAATCGTCGGACCGGTCATCGGCAGACATTATGTTCTTCAACGTTTTCACTGCCACTTCTTCCGGTTTCTTGAACACTCCTTGCGTGAAGATTCCCTGACATGGTTACTCTGGCGTTTCAAAACTTAAAGTCTGCTTAAAATACGTCACTGACTTGAAGTTTACTTTTAGTAAACTTCAAGTGAGTGACCTCACTTTCTCACTTTAAGTAGGTCTCTCTTTAAGTAGACTTACATAGTGACGTCACACTGTAAGTAGACTTACGTTTCACTTGAAGTAGACTTACAAGTATACTTAAAGTGAAAGTGTAAGTAGACTTTAAGTTTTGAAATACCAGAGTAGTGGAATATGCGTTATTAGTTTATTTTAATTTAATTTATCATACACCTAAAAGATGCGATAAAATTTGCAAATCAATGAATAAGGAAGAAATAGTGGGTTGAGGGGGAAGAGAGTAGGGCAAGTGAAGCCGACCAGTGAATCATAAATTGATCAAAGATCAAAGATAAAAGATCAAAGATCAAAAGGCGATAGGATATTTACCTTGTACACCTCTCCAAATTCACCGTCACCAAGTTTCGTTTGAAGATGCACTTGTTCATGGTACAATTCCCATTGTGGTCGATCAATACCCCGTTGTAGCAGGTACTTCCTAAATCATCTTTGATCGTTGATCTTTGATCTTTGAACTTTGAACTTTGCTCTTAAATCAATGATCTGAATCGAATTCCGCACTTTGCATTTATCGGCGTCCTCGTCTTCTGGTGATACGCGATCAATTGACTCAAACTCTGGAACAGAATATTTTACTCTGACTCCCCTTGCCTCGCATACCGGACAGCAAAATTTGTACATCCAAAAATGATGTCCTATTTTGGTGGTATTGATGCGGTAGTGACTCTTCTGGGTATCACTCACTCCGTACGATAGCACAAAGGCCTTAAAGGCACACCCCAAGCTAATTTGAAACTCTCCGCATTGGCAATACTCTCTCGTAAACAAAGAAAGCGAGAGAGTGTGACCAGAGCGGAGAGTTTCAAATTAGCTTGGGGTATCGCTTTAATTGATAAGTGTTACACGGTAACGACAGGTGCAGTCAAATGATACTGTGGGATAGTATTGATCTATAGTCTCAATGAGAAGTACGATCAATATAATCTTTTTTTGATAAATCGATTACCTCCGCTCCTTTCAACTCCGTCTTCCGCACTAGAAAGTCGCCGGCTTTCTCGAGCATCTCAAATTATGGGCATAAAACGCAGAGATTAAAAGAAGATGTCTCCTAAGATGACATACAAGCAAAAAAAAATCGATGGAAGCGCGCGAAAAAGGATTTGAATATAGTGTTCGGCATAAATTTTTCGTCGGTTCCCCTCTAATTTTGAGTTTTGCTGGGGTCTCCTGCGACATCAAAGAAAATTTACAAAATGATAGTATTAGGTTGTCGGGAAAGTCTTGACAACTTTTTCGATCGTTTATTTCTCGAAGCAAACAGAAGTACGTTATGGGTTATATGCTCCATCATGATCAACAAATGTAGTGCCAACGTTCGGTCAATGTGTGATGCCCCTCGTTGTAGAACCCAGCTGGGCGCGATATAAAGTATTGCTGGAGTGCAGACTCGACACTTCCACGGGACTTGAAGGTCCTATCTCGAAGGGCACGGGTCAGGCTAGCGAAAAGCTAGTAATCCGACGGGGTCAAGTCAGGAGAATACGGGGGGTGATGGAGAACCATCCATCCATATACGGCCAGTTCCTGCTTAACTTTATTGAAGACATGGTGACGGGGGTAATAGTGGTGATAATATACTTTTTTATTCTTCTGGCTTGAAAGATCGACTACCTTCATTATATTCCGTAGTTGTGTGACGCACTTGGACCTGGTAATTGCCATGCCCTCGGGGAGCAGCTGCCTGCTGATCACGTCATCCATTCCCCACCACCCTAATAGCATGGGTTTTTGGGGGCGCAGGTTAGGTTTGGGGGCATCCTGTGGTGTCTCTCGTTCTTCAACCCTCTCGGCTCACCTGTGGTTATTATCGCAGTAGACCCACGTTTCATCCCCCGTTATGAGCCGGTCCAGCCATCGATCCCCAGAGTGGAGAGTGGGGTGGGTAATGGAAACATCGATTCGATCAATCAAGGTTGGTTTTGGTGTGATCATAGGGTATGAATCGAACGAGAAATTTTCCCATTCCAATGGATTTCCGGTATTCCTCGACTGTGCTATGGTGGACTCCAAGTGTGAGGACCAATTTACAGACACTTTGAAAGGAGTCCGATTCCACAAGTTTCTTCGACGTGTCAAAATCCAACTCACGGGGTCTGCCGTTTAAGGGAGGGAATGTCGTTTCATTTGAAGCACAGGAACCAAATCTCGATGGTGTTGTAGTGTGGGCATGTCTGTCATAAAAATCTTCAGGAGGGTATCCGAATCCTTCATTGTGGTGTCGGATAGGAAGAGGTAAAGTGGAAGATGACGGTTGTGAAAAGTACTAATGTTATAAATCGTTGCATAACTAGAGCCTGACTGATGTGAATGGAATAGGGAGTTGTTTACTGCAAAGGCCCGTCACTGCTTGATATACACTAGTAACGAGAGAAACCCAAAGTGCAACTGCGACACACAGTGGAAAGACAAACATATATGTCAAGACTTTCCCGACAACCTAATATTACGCAAAAAACCCGGTGATCTGATAGCTCTCGTTAAATAACCCCCTTCACCTTCCCCAAGTCCTTTCTATTATTAGTATTATTTTCTTATCGTTTCTGTACTTGCTGTCACCTGTCACGGGTGTATCAAATAAATAATAAATAAATAAAAACGCGCTCACCTTCTCTGCCTCCTCTCGTGACATGTATCCTTGATAGTACTGTTCGTCCTCGATGTCCTTCACATTATGCTCCACTTTTATCTATTATTATACAATTACTTTGATCTTTGAACTCTCGTACCAAAATCAAATCATTTTTGATTACGCCCACCGCTGGTTCGGATGCGTGATCGACCGATTTCTGAAATTGATCTTTGCAGATACTACAAGGCATAATACAGTGGTTCTCAATTATGCGGTGTTAAAGTCTCGGAAAAGTAGATGGAAAAGTGAAAAGTAGTGCAAATTTTGTGATTGTAAAAGTAGTTGGAAAAGTAGCATACACACAGAAAAAAATGTTTTAAACATAAATGTATAAGGCCTCTTTTATACATTTATGTATATATCTATGATACATACATGTATGATTATGGTTATACATTTAGGAATATTAAATATTAAATAGATAAACTTATATGTATAAGAGATTGTCTGAGGGAATTATATTGTGTCCGAGGGAGGTATAGCAAAATAGATTAATTTTTCTGTTTGATGTGAAATATAATAGTGCCATACAAACCATGCGACCTCAGCCATACAAAAGAGAAAGTTTGATTATCTATCTAAAGCTCGCAATTTTAGTGGGGCCAATATTTTGATCGTTGACCCTAAAATTTTTCTACAAAACAAGATCCATTTCAAAAGTTGAGCAATTAATTTGGTGGTTTAGCCATTATTTTGGCTCGAAGTGGGGCTGTTATTTATGTCGCAATAATTCGTAGGGATAGGGGAAGCACCTGGGGATCGCATGAAAAGTTGGAGGCGGGGGAATCTGCTGTGCTGTGTATCATTTGTGAAATCATTTAAGCACGTCTGGTAAATTGTATTAAAATTTCATAGGTTGGTTTAAAAAAAAAAATTTCTTTTCACAGTTTCCAGCCGATCAGCTCGTTACGTTAAAATTCACACGAAGTATGAATATCTTAAAACGTTTTGTCCTTGAAGATTCATACTTTTATTTCTTGCGGGGATTTCTAGCTTTGCCTATTTTATTAGTTTGGTCAATGGTAAGCAATACAAATGTATCTTCGATATCGTACAATCACAATAAAAACAGTCTTGCTCAAGTGCCAAAAAAACCTAAGGGTTTCCCAGTGAATAATGAGTGCTTCTGCTTTATGGTTGCACTAAAACATGCAAGAGTTGCACGTCTTACACTTGTAAAGCCAATGAGTTCTACTCTGTGGGACAGCATGTCCGGGTAGCGCAGTGGGTAGGGGGCTTGGCTAGTATGCGGTGGGTTGGTGGTTCGGTTCCATGCTTGTACTTTCTATGTTAATCATGATGATCTGGAGAGATCATACAAACAAGTGATATCTGTTTTCATTTTTTTCATTTTTGCTGACTTTTCTGTTGTTTATGAAACTGAGTGGGTTACTTTAGTAAAACACTCCAGCAATCACGAGAGAAAAATGTTTGCTGAACTCCCAAAAGACAAGAAACTTGAAGTATACTTCGAGTTTTCAATGTGATTCTATTAGAACAATACAACAATAACTCTATCGTGATTTAGCTAAGTGTTACAGTTGCAAAAGGTTTTCGCTCCTAGAGAGAATCGAAATGACGTGGGCGAGATGCGTCTTCGCGCTTGCTCTTTACCACCCTTTATACATTGAATGTATAAAGGTTTATACATATGTAATCGGTGCGGAAATAGTGATACATTCAATGTATATATATGTATACATTTTTCTCTGTGTGTAGCTTCATAATTTACACACTTTTACAGTGAAATTACGAAGCTAAACTACTTTTCCAACTACTTTTACAGTCACAAAATTAAAAACTACTTTTCACTTTTCCATCTACTTTTCCAAGATTTTAACACCACATTACAGTACCACGTTCAATCGAGTCACAAGACCTACCGATTTCTCTACGGATGGAGTGGGCGATTTTGTGGGGTCCCATGCCAGCTTGTGGCCAGTCTCATCTGCCTCTCTCACCGAATTAGTTTTCACTGGTATCGATGTTGGCTGCAATCATAGTGGTTATTCAACGTCCCGTCTATGATATTCTTCTTGTATGGTGTTCAAAATCCCCCCCCCCCACCCCAATATAAATTTTAAAAAAAGGCCTTTTCTTTTCGCTACTTTTGAACTGAACACATAACATCTGAAAATTTCGCATAAACTGGAACATGTTCTACAGTACACGATATGTGCATTACACCCCCTTTCGAATAATCACTAATATTTAATTTCTAATTACAAATTTCAAATATATAATATTTAATAATATCAGAAAATACCTCATGAGCTTTGGCAGGCAACCGCTCGTCTTCCATAACGAGAGATGAAGTGAGAGTGAATGAAGACAATTAGAAGCATTTTGCGACGTATGTAGTAATCAATTCCATGGTATGCAAACATTATCATATTGTTTGCAGATCTGATGAAATTATGCCAATCCACTATTCACTACAATTTGCTCTTTTTGTAATTTCCTCCGCAGATCCCACTCCACACAATATAGTCACCAATTACCATTCTCCCTCACAAGGAGTCTCATTAGCCTTAAGTCGGCGAAATGCGACAGTTCATAGCTTATTAGAAAGCCCTTTCTGTGTAGATTAAGACATCTCAATGTACATCTTAACTCTACCCCATAACCCTCCCCACCCATTCTTCGCTTGTATTGAGACCTTCACTCTCAGAGATCAAATGGAAATAGACCATACAATCAATCAATCAATCACATGATTTACCCATCCAATAATGTGTCTGTATGTATGCCTTACGACTGGGAGATGCGCTCCATCTCTATTTTATATCTCTATTTTTTTCGTTATTATAATTTAATTCAATTCAATTTTATCATTTCAAGCCATAGTTGCTAGATGAGGATGGAACGAAAATCATTTGCCAATTGCTCGGTCCAGGTCATCTCTCCAGCGTGCTCTAGGCTTTCCAGGCGGCCGATTCCGATTGTAAGGCGTCCATACTGTTGAAGCGCGGCTCCACTGCTCCATATACATTATACAGGGCAGGTGAACTGTCTCTCCTCTCTCTTCCTGTCTTCTTATTGTACATATTCTCTCCCACTTAGCTTCGATAGACAGAGTCTCCATCACTTTCACTACGTCTCTAACTCTCTAAATCTGCATACACACAGACAAGCTAGCATGGCATACAGCGACAGTCCTTTCAGCGCCCACTAGAAGTTTATTTGTCATTCCCACTTGAAGTAGACTTGCAAGTTTAGTTCTAAGTAAGTTCACTTCATGTGGTGTATAGTATATTACTGTAATGCATTTCGTGTTCTTTCACTCGTAGTAAACTTGTAAAGTAATCTTCTAGTCAGTGACGTAATTTAAGTAGGCTATTAGTTTGGAAATATGCAAGAGCATTAACTTACAAGCAGAACAACAATTATACAAATGTTGAAACTTGAACAGACATTCTAAATGCATGAAATCATAAATCTTCATCTTTAATACGTTAATTTCACTTCAAGGGGTGAAGGGGATCCATGCATTGTTCAGTTGTCATAATCGGTTTTGTAGAAAATTGCACGAATCAATGAGTTTATCATTCAAGAAAATCGTTTGACTGATCATGGGTGGAGGTAGAATCTAGAGCTAATATCCCACACCTTTCCTTTATAGAACGTATTCCAATTTAAATCCGTGGCATACATAATATCTGCAAATTGCACATCATCATCAACATATTGAAATCGTGCAGTCTTAGAGAATAATCAAGGATAACATTACCCGCCGAGCGTCTGCAGCTCCAGGGCCGCATTAACACAGTGAAACCGCAAACACCAGAGTCATAACTAACGTAGCCCATAGGCATGCCATTCTGAAAATTATAAATTTATCCGAAACAACGACAGTGGACGTTTACCCCATCAAAGTTATGTCGATAAGAATTTCCATTACGTGCGAAATATAGCTGTTTCATGTTCTTCCATCCAATTGGGCATAACTGTTTGGCTTTAACGAACGTGGCAGCAGAAGGATTTACCGTCTTTCCGAGATCACCTAAAGATGGGACAGTTCATTTTTGTTCTGAACAACAACAAAAAATTATCAATTTAGGTAACAATTTAGGTTTTTGTTAGGATATGTACTTTTTGACCGTTCACCTGCCCCATTTCATGGGTGATTCGTGTGACGAATCTATATCATTCTATCCGAACAGTCTTATTACGAAAAAACTCGAGGGTCTCCAAATTTAAAACCGTATTCTTACAATTAGTGTATGTTTTGTTCTGTTAAGATAAGTTCTCAATTGACCTGCCCCTCTTGAATGTTCATATCCGATTCCGTTGCTCATTATCTCGCGATAGCAAGCATCCGTTGAGCAGAATGCGTGAAGGATGCGTCCCCAATTGTAGTAGTACCTGAAAGAGATATCACTTGTCAATTTTAACTTGTTATTGTAAAAAGTGCCTCCCCAATATGTAAAAGAACAGAGTGCCACAGATGGTCCCATCTTCTTCGCGGTAATAGTGTACACTAAATCTTCTGGTTTAAATCTCCCGGTTCCCCTTCTTCAAAAGTAGATGATCTAAACTCACTTCAAAACCAAGAACACATCCGGAGTCAACGGTCGATCAACCTGCAATTATAATACAGGATTTTAAAATTTATGCACATCTTCATTCACTTTGCGCATTACAATTTCTAAACGCACATGTAATACGATTAGCATAAAGGGGCCGTCACCTTTGTGAACGGTCTCTTCAACGGTCTACGCTCTCTCGTTGTTAGAGAACAGAGAAATAGTGTGCGCAATGAAGAGACCATTGAGTGAGCTCACTCTCCCTTTAATAGAACCCATCAAGGTGAACCATCATGACGTTTACATATAAATTCCCACCAGCTTGATTGTGGTGGTTGTGGTAGGTCTCGTCGTCGTGGTAGTAGTAGTTGTTGTAGTAGTTGAGGTAGTAGTCGTTGTCGGATCCTCTGAATATAAATGTGACGAAATCAACGAGCTTCTTACAGTTCTATTTTGTTATTTCTCAAAATTAACTTTCATTCGCATATTTTCTACTTGATAAAGCACCATTGTGGTGTACCATAAATCAATTCGCTCAGTAGATGCAAATCAATTCAAATTGTAAGAAATATCTCTTTGAATTTTGACGATGCAGAATTTGAGGAAAATACAAAAATGATTCTTTACGATTGCATCTGATGGTGGGACGTGCTTCGAAATCTCGCCCATCGACTCTCCACGATGTTGTTGACGTGCAGACGACCTCTTTGCCTATAATATTCATTTACATATTATACAATTAATATTATTTCTGAAAATATTGTACTTTTCCTCTGTGGCCGTATGCAAGAACAATTGGAAAACCGTTTTCCGGGAAAATGTGACGTCATTAGCGTAGGCGGAGGATTTTTGGAAAACGCCTCCGCCTACGCTAATGACGTCACATTTTCCCGGAAAACAGTTCTTGCATACGGCCACTGGTTAATTTTCAATTTTCACGAATAAAATTAATGTTCCGCTACCAATATAAAAAATAATAAGTATCGCATCCAATCAAACCAACGCCAAAGCCAGCATTTTTCATCACACAAGCTCCCATTTATTTGTTGTTTCAAATGTTGCATCTTACATAATTTTAAATATTATGATGTATGATAAATTAAATTAAATTACATAATGTACAGTATTTAGTAAAACGAACCTTCATACTTGACACCAGCTGATTTTGCTTCTAGTGTATAGCCCGCACCGCATCCGTATTTTTTCAAAACAGGATAGAACAGCGAAATTCTTCCGGTATGATCTTGCAGATCGATACTGCAGTCTGAGTATTCTATTATTACTATAATTACTATAATTATTATTATAATAATTATTAATTATTATTATTATGTTCGGAAATCATTTGATTTCACTCACCTTCATATTTACATCCTGTAAGGTCAACGCACCCCATCTGAACAATATCTTTTTTAATGAGAGAACTAATTTGAATTTCATACTGCTTTCTTATCTTATAGCGCGCTAAAGAATAGTGGAAAACGGATGACGAGTTTCCAGAAACTCGACATTTTCTTTTTTCCAATTTAGACAATTTACGAGTTTGTTGTTTGTATCTAATTTTTTCTTAAGGTAAATCGTTATTATTATTTAAAAAATGTAAAAAAACTGCAAAGTTATTACCAGTTCATCTCCTCTCAAACGAAAGCTGTCAATGATACCAATCCAACTGAAATAAACATCATATTTTACTCGATTTTCGTATATTTATCAATTGTAGTTCGTTTTCTTGAATGCATGTCTCATTGTCGGAGGCGCCATAATTAAAATTGCGAGCAAGATCCCGCTGCTTTTGACAGGATAACTCTGTGATAAAATTACGTACTTGCCCGTGGCAGGATCACACGTATAATCTTGGCGATCAATGAGTCCCCCGGATCCATCCTCGTTTATCTGAAAATACATTATGAACTGCTCTACAAACAAATCCACATTTATTCACTGTTCAATAGTACCAGATTGAACAAAAAAGGAGGGAGGAGAGCGTGCAAACCATGAAGAGTTCTCTCTGTTTAGATCTAACAGGAGAACACACTCAAGACTAATTGCTGTAGATATAGGTTGTCTAACCAGACTACCATAGAAAAAGGTTAGCTTACTCTCTAACCAAAAAGCATGTAAGACAGTACTCTCGGTCGTGATACTATCGTGAACGGGGACTAGCTAACAATATTTCCTTAATACTGTGGCTTAGTTGTTACAGTTTTTTCGATTCTTCTTATTTTACCATTAGTTTTGCTGTCAATGATTTTCTTTTAAGATTGTCATTAAATTGAAAAATGAGATAAATATTTATTTAAATATTTATTTATTTACCTACCCGATATGAAGTTCTATTCGGGCATTGTATTGACCCATGCACTATACGAAGAGGCGAATGTGATCTGAAGACGCTTGGAAAGTGATCGGGAGTACGAGGAGTTGGACATTGACCGAACACTGAAGAAAAACTTATGATGCACACTTTCACACAGAGAAATAGGCGTTATCCAGAGAGCGCAAGACCTGTTAAGATTGATATTTAACATTATTTGTGCAGAGAAAGTATTAAATATACAGTATTGGCCAAAAGTGAATGACATTTGGTTTTTTCGCCATAACTTTTTTTCAAACTCAGCCGATCGAGTCCAAATTTCAGGGATAATTATGAGAGTGTTTTTACGTGTCTTACACAAAAATTACCCCGGTTGACCTCTTATGCTGTGTGGATAACACCTTTTTCTCTGTGTTCATCACAACTAACAACTAAATTCACCATGAATAAGAAGTTCAGGAAAGAATTGGATAGATACCAGAAAACCATAGAACGGAAAATAATCGATAGCGAAGATAGCAATAAGTTCTTTCGGTATATGAAACGCTGCTCAAATAAAGAGAAAGGAGTTGAGGGACTTAAAGACAAAAATGGAATTCTCATCATGGATGACTTAGGTAAGGCCAACCTGCTTGCAAATGCATTCGCAGGAGTGTTCACTGTTGATAATGGTACACTACCCCAACTTTCACAACCCCCAACTTTTGGCAATTATCAAGAGCCACTGTTTCTTCGACATGAAATATGTGCTCTAATTGAAAAATGGAAGCGATCTTCCTGTCGTACTCCAGAGAACATAGATCTCTCGTTCATTAAGAAAATTGCCGTACCAATAGCTGAACCACTAGAAATAATCTTTCGTCATTCTTTTGAAACAGGGGTAGTCCCCTCCCCCTGGCGTCACTCCATCGTTACCCCTGTCAAGAAATCACCACCATTTTCGGATCCGCTAAACTATAGACCGATTTCTATAACCTCTTTCTTCTGTAGAATATTCGAGCGTTTATTGTGTAAATCTATAATAACTCATTGCGAATCGTTAGAAATATTCCCAGATGAACAATACGGTTTCAGACAGAAAAGAGATGCAGATGTTAGAGGTACTAGAGCATTGGACTTCTTCTATCAGTGAAGGAAAACCGGTTGATGTAATATATTTTGATTTTGCGAAAGCTTTTGATAGAGTATCTCATTCTAAACTACTAATGAAACTTGGTACTGTTGGATTGTCAGATAAGACAGTTAATTGGATATCCGCCTATTTAAGTAATCGATCCTTCCAGGTTAGAGTCCGTGAAAAGCTATCACAGTCACTTAGTGTTACAAGCGGTGTCCCACAGGGCTCCGTTTTGGGTCCGCTTCTTTTCCTCATATATACCTCGGAAATCCCTTCACTGGCCCAACAAAACGGAGTTGTAGCTAGAATGTACGCAGATGATATAAAAATTTATCGCTCTTTTGAAGCTGGTGATTCCCCGTTACATCTACAAACAGCAATCGATACCATTGTAAAATGGTCAGATGAATGGCAACTTCCACTCGCTGCACATAAATGTAATTCGCTGCACCTAGGTAGATCTAACCCATTGCGAAAATACATTATCGGAACAGCATCCCTAGAGCAGAGGGATTTGGTTAAGGATCTTGGCTTCTTCATTCAGAAGACCCTAACTTTCTCTACCCACAGCAGGCAAACAGCTGCAAAAGCGAAAACTGCATGCCATATAATCCTAAGAGCTCTGCGCACCAAAAATGCAATCATCCTAGTAAAAACTTATTCAATATATATAAGGCCCATACTTGAAAGTGCATCTACAGTTTTTAATCCATACCAAAAAGGTGACAAAAAGATCTTAGAACGAGTACAGAATTATTTCACTAGACGAGTATTCAAGCGCTGTTTTAATGCAGCGTGGGATTCAATGCCGAAAGTTTCCCTTAGGAATAAACAACTAAATTTAGATACTCTTGAAAAGCGTAGAGAAGAAATAGATATCAAAGCTGCAATGAAATTTATCAGAGGTAAATATAGGATCTCAAATATGAAACCTCACTATTTTCGCCCTTATATCACCCATAATGGCCTCAATTTCAACAACCCAGGCTCACGATTTCATTACAGGCATAATAGCTTCTTTCCCAGAGCGGCAAGGCTCCTAGTGCAACCGAAAAACCGGATAACTTTCAGTTTCCCTGAGTAAAATTGACTAGAATAATATTTGCCTTATCCCATCTGCACATTGCACTTTCTTCAATGTTCACGTTTCATAGATTTGTCATATGTCCATCATCAATCATTCGATATAATTTAATTTATTTTCCTGTGCCGTGTTTTCTTGTAAAACGCATAAATATTATTATTATTATGATGTTTCATCATTATGATTCATCATTTCATCATACTTTAAGATGATTTTTATTCATATTTTTTAAAGGGAGCGTATCCTCACTCAATGGTCTCTTCGACGAGCAATGCTCTCTCGTTGTTAGAGAACAACGAAGAGACAATGAAGCGGTCCACGTTAGTTCAAAATGCGAGGAGATGGGAATAGCGGGGCAAAAGAGATGCTGAGGCGACTTTTTCCTTCTGGCATCCGCCTCGCACTCTTTATATGTGGGAAAACGTGATCTGCCTTCCTCACGGCGGTTCAATGAAGAGAAATCCCTACATTTAACTTTGGCTTGAAGGCTCTTGCTTACGAAAAATCGGCAAAGTTGATTTGCACTGGGCGGGATTCGAACCTACGAGGTTCGGATCTCTAAACAAAAGCTCTATCCACTAAGCCATCTCGGCATGTCTCGCGAATCGTAAAACTCGATGATAGGTCTAGTCAGAAGCGAGCGCCCAGATATACCGTAATCAACTTTTGCGCTGCTCATCATCACTCAGTTTGCGATACTTTCTTTCTCAGGCAAGAGCTTCTTAGTTACTATCATTGAGCCGCCGTGTTCCTTCATTGTTGCCCCGCTATTACAGAGGCTGAACTAACGCGTATCATTGAGAGCGGTAACGCTCCCTTTAAAGTATATTTCACGTGTAACATTATATTTATCACGCTTTTAAAGTAATCGCAATAACTGTAAGACAAATAGTCACCCAATATCGTTAGCCCGCCAAGAATCGGCAATATCCGGCTCAGCCACATAATTCGAGATGCTTGATTCTAAACGATTTTTAAAATATATTTAACAAAATATTTATCGTCCGAAAAGAAAGGCGTATCATTTTCTGTTTCTAACAAAAGAAGTTGATTCAGACGATCTAATACAGTATGACAACGATGAAAACGAATGTAGTGAGTTTAAACGACAAGGAATGGACTTTGTTCTGAATTAAGAGATAAAATCGTCGAAACAAGCTACAAGCAGAAGTGTACGATACGACTGTTTTATACTGTTTCATTTATTCCCCCCTCCTGGCGATAAAGCTGCAGTTTTGGAACTTTTATGTTGCATTTATATTGTTATTATTCTCTATAAACTGAGAAAGAAAAGAATACACACAATCATTGTTAATCACAGAACGCAAATCAATAAAATATAAACCATCGATCCAAATCCTCTGGGCAAGAGTTTTATGAAACTCTCCAAATCCAATCTTCTCTGGCACAAAATCTGTTGTCGATGTGACGTATTTATAAAGAAAATATTTCAGGGTGCAGCAGAATTTCGGAACATGATCTTTGATCTCCCCCCATTACATGTTTTGAGCAAATCACATCTTTGATATAATTTGAACGCTGATTCTATTCAAGAACATGTGCAGATGCAGTCGTTGACGTCATATCCAGAATCATATGCATCATATTGTGCGTATAAAATGTGCTTGCATAAGAAAATGACACTGGGCTCTAAAGAACGGAAGTCGCTCAAAGGCTAGATCTCGCCCCGCCTCTCGATTGTCTCTCCGCTGCCTCTCACCTAACCCGGCTGACCTTTGCCGCGCGCTATTTGATAAATAAAAGAGAACGGCATAGTTTCTGCATCATGCAAAACAGGAAATGTTTTATTTGTAGAAGAGGCGCTCAATATACGCTCAATATGCTGAAATCGAATCCTTTTCGTCGTCGTCCTCTTGTCTATCCAACTCTGTCAGCTGATGATCGTAACTCGGATTTGATCTTCTCGAGTCACTTCAGACAGCTCCGGCGATGGAGGGTGTACATAGACTTCCGAGAGAAGGGCAACGAAGACTGAAGATGAGATAGCCATGAGGATCAATGAGAGGATAAATTCGCTAGTGATCTGCCCAGACAAAGAATGCTGAACGTTTGAAAGAAAGTAAACGAAAACTGCGACAAGGGAATGCAACCATTGGAAATCAACAGTGAACAACAACACCTTATTCACCGTGTAGCTTAGCTCAGAATTTTAAACGTAGATGGCTAAGTTCACCAACTCATCCGAATAATAAGTGTGGAAAATTGCAAACTTTCAATTTTCTCGAAACTCAGGACGATTTGGGACGTTCTGAGTCTTAAAAAGTTGATACGTAATCAGCATCGACAACTGATTCTAATATGAAAAAGTCTGAAAAGTGATTATGAGTCTCACAAGGCCAGGACGAATTGAGACACATACATACTTTTTTGATAGGTTATGCCTTCGAAACTATAATTGATACTTTTTCACCGTTTCACCAAATCGATCGATCAATAGATGAATCAGGCTCTTGCACTAACATCTTCCGTTGCTAAACAGATTTTATTGCGCCGAATTTGCGTTATAAAGTATCATTTAGAATTGATATATTGCTTTTATGAATCTGTGCTAACGCCATCTTTGTATGTCTGCATCCGAAGACTATGCAATACACACTGCTCTATTTCTCCTTTGTTATCGTTGTCTAGGTTGATCTCTCGGATTCTATGGAGGCAATTTAGAATCAGCATTTAAGCCATCTTGTGGATGAAATATTATCTGCAAATTTTGATTCTTCAATTATCTGTAGTATTTCTAAACGAATCGGGTGGTTACGTTGTCTAGAACCGCCCGGCTTAAACAGCGGGGTTAACTATTACATGTTATATTATATTAATAGAATCCATTTGCATGTTTTTCATAATATACTTCACATTTATATGAGTACTGGTTCAAGAATAATTATGTTTCAAATCTTTCAGATTTCACTATGAATCTCTGTTCGAGATTGCTGATCATTTGTGGACTCGCAACAATTGGTACGAATTTTCACATTAAAAAAAAGATTGTAAAAATAAAGACAGCAAAATAAATTCTGCAGCGATTGTGAAGCACCCAATAATAAAATATTATGATGAAAATTAGTTATGCAAAATTCTGAACTGTAATTCCTTGATCAGTATTCGGGCAGTGTCCAACTCTACGCGTCCCCGATCGTATTCCAAATGTGTTTGCATCGCATCAGCCTCTGGTCATCGTGAATGGAGCGATCAGATGTCCCAATAGAACTACATACAGAGTAAGTCGGATTTACTGACGTATTTTAAAAAAAAACTACGATAAATACTGTTACGTGAAGTAGTCTTAAATACATCAAGCGAAAAAAGAGTACAATTCCAGTTTTGAAATACCACATCGGAAATTTAAAAAAATAACATTGCTTTTCAGGTGAATGCCGATCAAAGTGGAGCGGTTATGGACCGACAAGATTATTTGTGCGATCCTGGATCGAAAAAGTGAGTTGATTATTCAACATCATCCAATATAGACAAAGATATTCAGGTGGTACGGTAGCATGGACAAATTTCGCTTAAACGGCGATGAGCAGGTCGTATTTCTTTATTATGAATTTAGAATTTTCTATCAAAAAAGTAGATATTTTCAGATGGCTTGTGTTGAAACAGGCACTATGGATCTAGATGGTTAGTTCCCCATTATCTTAGTAAAGTTATTTACGTCATTCATTTGTTATTTGAGATAAACAAACCCACCCAAAAATACCTTATTGTACAATTATAGAATAATTTGATACAGAATTTTATTTAAATCTCGCAAAAGCAAGGCGTTCACAATAGAGCTTTGATCACCTTGCTACAGTAACTGCAGATATACTGGAAATTCGTCTTATGGGAGTGGTTCGTTTATTGATAAAAACAACTGCAGCTTGTACGATCGATCTGAAGGACGATAAAGGAACCCAGTCAATCTTCTATCCGGTCATATCGTACTCTTGCGGTTATGGCTATTCACTGGAAGCGGTGTCGGGTGGTATCACATATAAAGGTAAACAAGAACTGCGATAGCGCCTTGTCATTATTGTGCGTATAAAATGTATTTGCATAAGAAAATGGCACTGTGCACTAAAGAACGGAAGTCGCTGAAAGGCTAGATCTCGCCCCGCCTCTCGATTGCCTCTCCGCTGCCTCTCACCTAACCCGGCTGACCTTCGCCGCGCGCTATTTTATATATAAAAGAGATCGGCATATCGTATATGTAAAAATAGTTGTATCATGAACGGTGTGAATGGATCTGAACGGATCAGGCCGATCAAACGGGATTGTGAGCGAGCCGGCCATTTTCGTTATTTTTCTTTCTTTTCATTGTTTTTCTTTTCATCGAATCTACTATATTGAAATACATTAGGCCAAAATATTGCTATTTAACAAAAAATCATCATTTTCCCGAGGAATAAATTGCTCCAATGAACAAAAATTAACCCATTTATTCAGCGCATAATCGGAACAATTTATTCATTTGTAAAGCAATGATTTTTGCTAAATGGCAATATTTCGGCGTGATTTCTTTCAATACAGTAGATTCGAAGGAAAGAAAAAAACAATGAAAAGAAAGAAAAATAACGAAAATGGCCTTATCGCTCACAATCCCGTTTGATCGGCCTGATCCGTTCAGATCCATTCACACCGTTCATGATACAACTATTTTAACATGTACGATAGATTCTGAACCATGCAAAACATGAAAGACTCTTCTACAAATAAAACAAGTAATTTTTATACGCTCAATAATGCTAATTTTGACCGTACAATTCTAGCTTTTACTGACATTTCCAGGGGATTCGATCACGTGTTTATCGATGAATAGATGGAAAGTTGGCTACGAAGAGTTCACGTTCCGTCCACTGGTCCGTTGTAAAGGTGAGCTCATGCGAACAATGATGACTTGCTTGTTACCCGTACGTGTACACTAAGACCAAATTCGCTAATTCATAAGCGGCCTTGCGCTGTGTTTCTTGATAGAATAATTTGTTCAAAAATTAGTTTATGGTTTGAAATCAATAACTCATAATTTTCAGCACTTTAATGCCGATATGAAACTTCTTCGGATATTCAACAATATATGTCACATATTTTACTTCTCCACCTGATTATTCTAATATGTGCATTTATTCCGTTCCGTAATGCAAAAATAAATGGTTGTAATGCAATGTCGTATTTATGCAATAAATATCTGATGAACTCGTCGTCCAAGTCGTTTTTTCATTGTAAATAGTTGTACTGTAAGAACCGGTAAATCGATGAGTGAGAACTATTTGCATATGAGAGACACGTGCTAATGAATAGAAAATGTGCAAAAACAAAATGTGCAAGTCGTTCTCATCCTGTCAGTTCTCATTCATCGGTGATCATCCGACCTACATATTTTCTTTTTTATTAATTTTATCAATCTTATCACACAATTATTGTATCTTTCTTATCTCATTCAGATTCTGAGTATGTAGCCTTATTCCGCAATCTTCTTCTCTATTTGGTTCTTCACTATGTGTTTACTAGTTTGGATTTCTTACCCCAATCTTGAGATTTTCTGTCTTGTTTGATGGTCCTTCCATGATAAGCCTAAAATTTGTCTTCTTCTCGCCAGCAATATCACAGCTTACAATTAGAGAACAGCCACTACGATGGCGGAATGAAGTGAGAAGAGTTATGGGATTGTTCTGGTGGTTTATAGATACCTATGGTTGATGATATACGGATCATTGCTCATCTGACGTAAGACTGAAATGATAAATTGAATTATATTGATTTCATTCTGCAAGGCGTTTAAGAATTTCCACCTGGAAAACGCCATGGTTAATAGGATTCGGGTCATGGCAGCCCTTCGTGCTTGAATTATAGCACGGTTAAGTGAGTGGATTACAACCACGAAAAGTGAAGTAGCAATTTTTAAATTTAGTTTAATCGTACAAAGCGATGTTTTTGGGATTTTACTATTCATATGAGATGACAATAGCATGACTGAAATCGGTCTTCGATGCTGATTATGAATCCGTTTTTAAACGTCGACCAATCGTGCTCGAACTTAAAAATGGAAAATCGACAGGATAATCGACATTTTAATTCGGCCAGTTGATTCGAAAATCCCTACACAATCAATCCCGATGAGTTCTTAATTCATCTATCAAACATCAAAACAACGAGTTCACTTTGGACTGTCAGGAGTTCGATCCTATTGCAGCTGTTTTTATCTGAATTTGTTGTGTGGAAAGATTGACATGTGTTACTCTGATTAAGAAAACCATAAATTAGAACAAACTATCATATCAGCAACTGTGAACATTAGCAACAAAATGAGTGAAACAAAAAAAGGTTTTCCCATCTGGGGCCCATAAGGAATGAACAAGAAGAACAAGGGGTCGATTGGTAGTGATGACAAGCTTAAATGTTTGATCTTGGCAAAAAGAAAATCTGCAAAAGATAACTGCTGCAAGGAAGATCGAACACTTGACAATAAAATTGAACCAAGTCGCCTTATCCACTGCACTTCTTTCGTAGATAGATGAGTTCTTGAACCTATCTGGACTGCAAAGTTGAAAATGTTTGATGAATACTTCTAATATTGCACGTGCTACATGAATTTCGCCATGCAAATTGTTCAACGTTTGATCGCAATATGTAGGAGAATTGCAAAACGGATGTAAAGTGTCATTTACAATTCAATATTGTTTCACGGATGATCCCTCAACTGTATCTCTGATGTTCTGCGTCCATCGAATATTCACTATACATCGTCCGTTTCTCGTTCTCTCTGCTGATTCGTCGATAGCTATTGTATTTATCCAGAATTGGCATATAATAGTGTGCCTGATTCGCAGAAATGTTAAATGAAATATCTAGATTCTCCAATTCTTTAATTTCCAGCTCTACCTTTACGGAATCGCTATGCTAGTCGAACGACTGTTTCACGTAGGATACCGATATTTGCAATATCGATGATAAAACCTCGCATTTGCCCAATGATCTCACTCGCTGATCTAAGTAATTTCCCCATATACAGTGAATTTGAGAAGTTTTGTAATACCTATTTGGAAGCCATAAGAAATAGTTCTATTCTTGTTTTGTTTTTGGTTTTCTGTCGTGTTGCTGATGCACTGCTGAATAGACATTGCAAAAAATTCAAATGTAGTGTCCTATATATTTTAGTTCGGCTTTGGTGTAAGCGTAGTGCACTTATTCCATATGATCTGGAACACTTCAAGATTCAGAACGTTTATGGACAATAATAGTCGTGCAGGAGCAGACCCGATCACTTTTCATAGCCAATACTAGAACGTTCTGGGACTAATGGTCGTAAATAAAAGAATATAAAACCGAGCCTTCGATTAGCTGTCTCTACATTGCCTCCTCATTTCTTCTCCGAGGAGATTTTTTTCCATCTCCCCGCCATTCCATCTCTCCTGGGTTCGATTCCCGGTCGATTCACCGCCTCCGCCAAACCAAGGCGCCCGAAAGGGGAATTGGTAGTGACTAGATCATGCGGTACAGTAGGTCCGGAGAAGAGATTAGGCCCTCCGGACTGAATTGGTCTTGAAAGATCATTGGCCTAGCATTGATCACCCGCAGGACTTCGTGTGCCTTGATTAACGGGTTGTACCTTTACCTTATACCATTGATTTTTAGCGGCTACAGTAGCTTTTAATGGCACACATCAAGCTAAGGCTACGCTCTCTCGCAGTGAGAGAGCATAACCAGAGCGGAGAGTTATAAACTAGAACGTGCTATACCTTTAACTCTCAGATCCACACTATTTCCTTAATTTGCGACCCCCCCTTACTGCACTTTTATTGCATGCATAGTGTGTAGACCGCTGAAAGGGTTGTGCTGTGAATCAATTTTGATGGTTTAGATCCTTCTCAAACTATGAAGCTGTTCACGACATTACTGCTTCTTGGAACACTCGCATCAATTGGTAGGAGTTTTCCTTTATGGATTATAACAATAAAATCGAAAAAATCTCAATGCAGGTCCTTCATCGCGTAAATTATTATAATATTATGAAATTTATTAATTGTATGATTGACCGATGAAATGCGATTTCAGTGTTTGGTCAATGCTCCACTCCACGCACTCCGGATCAAGTTCCAAGCGGATTCCTTCCGTATTCATCTCTTCGTTTTGAGAATGGTGCAATCAAATGCCCTAATAGATGGACATACAAAGTGAGCAATTGTAGTTAAAGGGAGACTGCTAATCATTATAAATATATTAAAAGTTTGGATGTTTTTGAAACTACATTAACAATAAATCGTGAGGGCACGTCAGCATCATTGCAATGTTGATTGAGCGTTTCAGGTGAACGCTGATTACACTGCAGGCATTATAGACAGACAGGATTACATATGCGATTCTGTGACTGGAAGGTGATTTAGCTAATCAAAATCACTCATTTAATGGTAATGTTATTCAGATGGATTGGAACCATCGATGGCTTCCGCTTGAGGGGAGATGAACTTGTACGTTTTCAGTAGCGTTTTGACTTCAAATTAAAGGGAGCGTTATTATAGAATTAAAACTGTCCGAACAATACAAATTCCGCTGTTTGCCGCGCAATATTCAGACTCCGCCCACTTCTTCGCGCGACATACCATTTTCTCTAGTATTATCGAATTTTATGGCGTTTCCTCATCATTTCACAGGACTTTCAATAAAAATAAAATTATATGCATTGAAAAAACGTTCGAAAAAACCTTCCGAAAATTTGGAGTGCGTTTTTCTCAACGGTGGAGAAGTTTACTATATTCGGCATTTGGCGTGGTGTGTGCAAAACTTTTGTAATTCTATAATACCTCACTCAATGGCCTCTTCATTGCGTATATTATTTCTCTGCTCTCTAACAACGAGAAAGCATTGCGCGTCGAAGAGACCATTGAGAGAGGTTACGCTCCAATCGTCAATCTCAAATTACCAAATTTAAAAAAATTTCAGATGGCTTGTGTTGATGCGTCAGGAATCGATCTAGATGGTGAATAACGTTTTCACGCATGATAACATAAACTTTGATGATGACAACTGCAGATTGCACGATCGATCTAGTCGATGACAAGAATAAAATATCGATTTTCTATCCGGTCTCGCAAAAATACTCATGCGGGCCCGGGTATACACTTTACGCGAAATCCGCCAGTAAAGATTATGAGGGTCAGTCACATTTTTTTTATAGATAATATCGACTTTTGGCGTCATTTGCTTGTAATATTTTAAATAATTTTACATTACTCGTGTGATATTAGTATTATTCGTAAATACTTTATTGGAAATCCGTTCAGTAAGGTTTGATATATCTATGATCTACGAAATTTCTGATGAATTTCGAACAGGCCATGAAGTGATCTGTACGTCGAGAACTTCGTGGAGGATCGGGAACCAAGATTTAGGGTCTCGACCAACAATAACTTGCAAACGTAAGCTTTGTAACTTTTATGCTTCGCGTACAAGAACGTAATGAATATCCGCACAGAAATACCCGTGACGATTAGTAAATTCAATCGTAAAGGATGCTTTTGTGCGTGTGCATTAAATATCTTATTGATAGGATGGATATGATAATTATTTTGTCTTATATAAATGCACAGCTCCTTAATCCCCGCTTTTTATGCGGTTAGTCTATTAGCAAGCGAAAAAAGATAGCTGATATAATTAAGTGATCCGTTTCACTGGTTCTCATCCAGTCGGTTCTAGTTCATCGGTTCTCAGTCGACCTAGTGAAAGCACACTGAACTACACGACATTTATTAAGCCAATCCGACGACAACTACGACTACGACGATAGCTACTACCACGACGACGACGACGAAGGCGCCAACGACGACCACTACACCCGTGCCGGTGAGTACTTTCAATCAATAAATCGATATTATCCATGGTGCATATCTTTTTATATACAGTGTAATCGAATTGTTGTAATCGAATTGTACCAGTATGGAACTCTTTTGAAAATCATATAGTAACTATACCAAACCCTATCACTTTTTGTTGTTTCGTTCGAAAGCTCCCGCTGTGATCAAGTAATTGCAGTGGATACACCATTTCTTCATATTTTATTTTAACGTTTTCATCTTTCTAATTGTTTGTCAGGTTAGCAATCTCTCTGTAAGAAATGATAAAATATTATTATTATTATTACAGTACAGCAGAATCCCCCAGTGAAAATGGGCGCCCCAGGTGACCCGGGGCGCCTATTTGGCCCCTCGATTTTTTACACTTTGAATAATGAATATCAGCCGTTCAAATTGTTTTCGTTCTTTTACTCCAGATATGAGGGTATTTATCAAAGAAAGTTTGCAATTTTAGAAATCATGTAGCCAGAGAAAAAATATTGAAAATTATATTTTTTATCAATTCTTGGCAAATGCCGCGCAAAAATTTTGCAAAACTCGCGCACGCTCGGCAAATTCTATCGCAAAGTGAAATCTTTCCAAAATTTCTTTTTTTTAGCACAAGTGAGTTGACAAGCTTTTAAAAAATCCAAACTTTCTTTGATAAATACCCTCATATCTGGAGTAAAACATCGCAAACAATTTGAACGGCTGATATTTATTATTCAAAGCGTAAAAAATCGAGGGGCCACATGGGCGCCCCGGGTCACCCGGGGCGCCCATTTTCACTGGGGGATTCTGCTGTACTGTATATATACGACACAGGAATTATTGTGAAGCGGGTGTAATTGCTCAGTTTTTTTTGAAAACGGTTCTTTTACTCGTTGAACTGAGTAGTGGAATCTTAAAATAAAGAGAAGTAATGTGCAGTGTTTCATTTGATAAAATCACCTTTTATTGCAACCTGTTATCAAAATATTGGATGCTTAACAGTAGTTATTTCTGTAGAATGTTTGTTGTGCATTTCTTGATGATTATCACTATCTTCCTTATCTTAGCTTGATCATTATCTTGATGATCACTTCCTCTCATTATATTTGATGGAATAAATAAATAAATAAACAACGAAATAAATAAATAAATGATTCTTTCAGAGAGATCAACTACCCTTACCTGATGACGTGTTCTTGGTCTTGAAGTGAGTTAGGAAGATTTATTTACACTTTTTTCAAAAAATATGAATGAAGTCATATCATTTTTTAAAGATTATTTTATATTTGCAACACATCCTTTGCGATACAATATTGTTTCAAGTTAGCTTGGGTTAATCACCTTTAAAGGTGGAGTACCACGAAATGTCAGACCCGTGCAGGGAAAGGCTCCCTTTTTGAAAATTGAGGAGATTTGGTAATAGGTTTTGAACTCGCTACAAACGAGTTATGAGTCCGAACGTTTGTGATATGGCATAGTCTTCTATAACTTCTCGCATATTACTTGACCTTCGCTCGGTGATATTACACGTGTGAGAAATGAGAATGGAAGTTCCACTTGAGAGACGAATTATGTGAAAGAGACATAAGTGAGAAATGAGATAAGAAACGACCGAATCGGAGAGGGCATAATGTGAGGAATGATCTGAGAAATGCATAATTGAAAATGGAAGACATGAGAAATGACATTTGAAATGAAAGCGTGGAAAGCGACATTTGGGAAAAATGTGATTAGAAAACGATGTTTAGGAAAAAAAATAATTAGAAAAAGATGTTCAGGAAAAAAACTTTTGTGAAATTACCGATGTAAATGAAATTATAGACATTTTTCATCAACAACAACAATCTCCAGTATTTTTGCTCGCGGGGCACACCGTTCAATCGCCGTGGAGTACATCGCTGGGTAGAACCTTTAGACGGGGTACCCCGCGAGCTGTGGCTTCTAGACGCGGTGCCCCGCGAGGTGGAAGACGGCGTGCCCCGTGGGGCGCGAAGCACACCGTCCCTTCCACAGCGTGGTGCTCCTCGCGGTGTACCCCGCGATATTTGGTCTCCCAACGGTGTGCCCCGCAAAAAATACCGGAGATCTTAAACAAAAAAATCAAAACTTGTTTCCCGTTGAGGTATTTTCTTGTGAATTTCAGGATTAGGTGTTTCCTCATCGGTATTTTCAAAATGGTTTTTTCTTGAAAATCAATTTCTGATTAGATTTTTCTGAAGTCACATTTCACATATTTTTGTTCCCATCATATTTTTCCCAAATGTCGCTTTCCACGAATTCATGTTTAATGTCATTTCTCACATCTTCAATGTTCAATTAAACATTTCTCATATCATTCTTCTAACTCGCCTTCTCACAATCGATCGTTTCCTTTCTCATTTCTCACACGTGTCATATCACCCTTCGCTCAAGAGACATGTGTGGGATTTACCTGAACATTCGAGAATCTCCATCTTTAAGATACTACTACAACTATGGTCGTATCCTTCACGCCTTCTGCTCCACTGATGCTTGCTATCGCGAGATTATGAGTAACGGAATCGGATATGAACCATCAAAAGGAGCAGGTCAATGAAGAACATATCTAAACTGGAAAAAAAGAAACACTAAGAACACCGTTTAAAAGTTTTTTTCTCGGGTTTATTGTCTGTAAACTAGCCAAAGGACAAGCTTATCTTTTTGAAGATGTTTGAGATTTTGGTGACTTTTGAACACAAATTTACTGTCCCATTTTTAGGTGATCTCGGAAAGACAGTAAATCCTTCTGCTGCCACGTTCGTTAAAGCCAAACAGTTATGTCCAATTGGATGGAAGAACATGATGCAACTCTACTTCGCCCGTAATGGAAATTCTTATCGACATAACTTTGATGGGGTAAACGTCCACTGTTCCAAGAGTTTGTTTCGGATAAATTTATAATTTTCAGAATGGCATGCCTATGGGCTACGTTAGTTATGACTCTGGTGTTTGCGGCTTCACTGTGTTAATGCGGCCCTGGAGCTGCAGAGTCTCGGCAGGTAAAGTTATCTTTTATTTTTCCATAAGACTACACGATTTCTATATGTTAATGATGATACATTTGCAGATATTATGTATGCCACGGATTTAAATTGGAATACGTTCTATAAAGGAAAGGTGTGGGATATTAGCTCTAGATTCTACCTCCACCCATGATCAGTCAAACGATTTTCTTGAATGATAAACTCATTATATACCCTCGTTTGCATCTACAGACTACAAAGAATATTCAAAACATAGATTCAACAGAGATGAGGTGAAGATTTATGATTTTACTCGTTGAAAATCTGTTTAAGGTAAAAGATCTGCAGAATCTTTAGAGTCAGATGTTTTCATCTGCTTTTCTGTCTATTCCATCCACAGAACCCAAATGAATCCTCCACCACTAGATGTTTTGGAAACTTGTTGTTCTAGTTCCTTCTTCATACATAAATTTCGGACCTAGCGTATAGTATGGTTGCCGGTTCGAATTCGAATTCGAAGAATTCGCACCCTTTTCCCATCTCTCACCCTCTCTCCCCTTTCCCTTCAAGGAATCGCACACACCTGCCAGACGGAACGAATAGTTCGGGACAGACCGAATTATTCGCACTATCTCACTCTCTCGATTCTCGTCCCTCCTTCCTCTCCCTCCGCCTCAGCTCATTGGGGGGGGGGGGCGAGGCACTAGAGGTGACGAAACGAAACGGATAGCGGAATTTCGGTTGAGATAATTTGATTATCTCCCCCAGCCGAAACTCGAGATATGCTAATTGCCTCCAGCCGGCTAGAGAGTGATTCTCGCCTATTCCGCTTCCGTTCCGGTTCGTTCCGGCTCGTTCCGGCTCGTTAAAATGTGATTTAGAGGGCTTTTTTTGCGGGATAAACAACCAAATCGATCACAATATATAGTTTGCGTGCTTTTCAACCGTACTGTCCATCTTCACTTATTTTTCTATCGTTTCGGAGGTTTGTATTTTGATCTACCACACTCGTGGGAGATCAAAATATTTTGTTCCGTTTGTACTATTTTTGAAAAGGATGAATCAGCATATTTATGCACTGAGGGCAAACTGTCTCATATTTCAGTCATAGGTTATCTAACATCCGACAATTAGACAAACGTTCTATCATATGTGAGATAACTTACATAGTTAGCTTACCCCAGTCCCCGTTACTATCTCGAGCGAGAGAGTATTTTTCAACGTGTCTTTTTGAGAGAGTTTGGAGTAAGCTAACCTTTCTCTATAGCTGAACAGTTAGACAACTTATATCTAAGAGAATTTGCCGTGAGTGTGTGCCGAAACAACGTAATAAATATAAACAAGACCACACAAAATCATATCGATAACTTTTAAAATATAACGTTGCTAAAAAAAGGAAAAAAATAATCCAAAACTAACAAAACTTCTAACAAATAGTATACTATATGTTACACATGAAATCAATATACAGTGTAGGCAACAAGTCTCCGGATAATTTTACATTTTTTTATAACTTTTGATCCAGGAAAGCAATCAAGCAGATCTTTTGAGTCAATGTACAGAATTTATTAAGGAATGCAACCATGATGTGTTGGTGATATTAAATAAGTTCATTATTGCGTAGTGATAGCGCAATCTAAACATATATATATATATATATATATATATATATATATATATTTGATTATTCACATTTAGCGAACAAATGGTGTGAAACAAATAAATAAACAAGTGAAGAAAATAATGAATGAAATGAAATAGTGATTATGGATTGAGCCTAGAAGGGGATATCAGTGTTCTTAAGAGACGATAGAATTGGGGGGAGGGAAGAGACCATATAATTACACCTTTTTGAAAAATTTTTATTTCTGTGGTCAAAATTACTGTTCTTCTGAAACATTGAGAGAGTGTAGAACCCCACTAGGGCTGCACAGTCAAACAATCCGGAATGGCTCCGACTCCGATTTCAAGCTGTAGCAGGGTTGCAACGTTGACCCCCAAACTTTATAACTCAGCTTCTAGATGTGCTAACGACCCGTTCTAGGTGCTGACATGATGCTAGTGGCGAGTAATGTTTATCCCATAGATTACGGTAGTCATAGGTCGTCATTTGCCCTCAGGGCATAAAATAATTTTTGTTGGGACGACCGATTTTGAGTCCCTACCGTTCAGAGGACAGGCCTTCTAACATTATGGTTCCTGCGCATGCAGCTTTGCAATGTATCATATATTTATTTCCCATATTTTGGTTCAGTTCCGATTCCTTTCAGACCCGTAGCAAAAGTTATGTTGAGGTCTACTCGGTGCGCGCTCTTGTGCTTTCTCTCTCACTGCTCTCATCGCTGGGCCTCTATTGATGAAATCTCTAATTTGCAAAGCACCTATCATGTTTGAGATGTTCACAAAAGTTTTTACACTATAACTTCGATCTTTGACCTTTGGATTTTTATTTTTACTCGCTGAAACAGAGTAGACCTCAGCATAACTTTTGCTACGGGTCTGAAAGGAATCGGAACCAAACCAAAATAAGGAAAATAAATATATGATACATTGCAAAGCTGGTTGAGCAGGAACCATAATTTTAGAAGACCTGCCGTCTGAACGGTAGGGTCTCAAAATTAGCCCACACAACAAAAAAATTTATGCCCTGAGGGCAAATGACGAGCTATGATTACCGTAATCTGGGGGTAGACATTACTCGCCACTAGCATCATGTTAGCACTTAGAACGGGTCGTTAGCACATCTAGAAGCTGAGTTATAAAGTTTGGGGGGCAAAGTTGCAACCCTGCTACAGCTTGAAATCGGAATCGAAGCCATTCCGGATTGTGTGACTGTGCAGCCCTAGTGGGGTTCTACACCTTTCACAATGTTTCAGAAGAAAAGGACTTTTGACTAAAGAAATAATTTTTTTCAAAAATGTGTAATTCGATATCACTACGCAATAATGAACTAATGTAATATGGCCAATATAACATGGTTGTATTCCTTGATAAATTTTGTACATTGATTGAAAATATCAGTTTGATTGATTTAGATTCAGCTTGATTTAGAAAATTGGAAAAAATACATAAAATAATTTTTAAAATAATATAAATATTTTTAAAATTATCTCTATTGACAACCAAAAAATTTGAGCTAATTTTCAATTTTTGTTGTTGTAAAAGCGATAGCACCGGTGGTTCCAATCGCAAGCGGAACGAACCGGAACGAGCCGGAACAGACTCTCTCACTATGTGAATTTGCATGAAGCCGAAACGAGAGTCAATGAGAGGTTGTTTCGCCCCGGTTTCGATAGGCTAATTGGCATTTGCCGAAACTAGACTCATTTCTCGCCCGTTTCGTGAGGCGTTCCGGTTTTCGACTCACCACCTCTAGTAGCTACCTTCTCTCTGTTACGTATCTCCTATTTCGTTGTTTTCTCGATCATACCATGCAGTTGAAAGGCAATTGAGACAGAACCAGATGATTATGTGGAAAGAAAATACTTTGATCTATGAAGAACCCGAAGCGAATCTCGGCTTTGATTAGTAATCTTCTCATACCCCCAGTCGTGATCGTCTTTCTGCCATTTCCTCATAAAATGGGTCTGTCAAGAGCTTAACCGAAAGCTATCGATGGGCTCTATCAAATGAGTTTGAAACTGAATCTTAGTGTGGAATGTGATCAACATCATCATGATCATCAACGCGGCATTAGGGCCCGAAAATTCAAAAAGTTGCATTTGTTATTTTAAATGAAAATGAAAAAAAACAAATTTCACCTGTCAAACACTGTTTCCATAGCTTTACTGTGACCAGTGAAAATCGCATAATAATTAATCATGTATATCACGATATAATACCAAATCTCTTTATTAATAGTGTTTGTTATTATTCTATTATACTACCCAATGACGAATAAATAGTGCTGAATTATGATCAGTACAAGTAAAATTGTACAGCTCCACCACGTCGAACCATTCCTTTATAATACGTATTCCATTCTAAGTCCTTACTATACATAATATCTGAAGAATACAAGTGATTCATTTCAAATTCTATCATGTTTACAGTCTAAAATACAGTACCCGCAGACATTCGACAGCCATATTCTTTCATGGCAATGCTGAATCCGCAAGCACCTGCCACAGTTGACGCGTAGCCCATCACAAGACCTACCTGTAAAGGATAATACGTTCGGAATCTTGTTAATTAAAGGCCGACACCTTAGTCAACGGTCTCTTCAACGCTCTACGCTCTCTCGTTGTTAGAGAGCAGAGAAATTGCGTGCGCAATGAAGAGGCCATTGAGAGAGTTAATTCTCCCTTTAAAAATGAATATCAAATACCCTGTTAAAGCAGCACAAGTAGGCATCGCCAGATCTAGAACATCTAAGCAATTTCATTTTTAGCGAATCCCAGAGGACAAGCTGCTTTAGCTATTGCTACAGTTTCAGCGGAGTGGTTTATCGTCTTTCCGAGTACTCCTGAAATGAGTCCAATTATGCGGATATTGAAGGATCACTATGCATTTGTCAGATTTAATGCCTGAACAATCGTTCTTTATAAAGAAAAAAATGCATTAAAGCCACCCCCAATCTAATTTGAAACTCTCCGCTCTGACAATACTCTCTCACTTTCTTTGTTTACGAGAGAGTATTGTCAATGCGGAGGGTAAAATTAGCATGTCTGCAAAGAGAATACCTGATCCTTTAACAGGTTCATATCCAATTCCGTTTTTCATAATCGAATCGTAGCATCCAGGATGCGAACAGAAAGCATGAAGAATACGACCATAGTTGTAGTAGTATCTGAGTTTAAAAACTATACTTAAAGTTAATAATGAAAGCGAAATATGTGGTAGAGACATTATTCGTCTCACAAACAGTCATCGTCACTCACTTCAATTCCCAGAACACGCTCTCAGGTGGGTTTTCGTACTGCAAGAAAAAAATTATATACATTTTATATATATTTTTCTAACAAAAAAATTGTAAATCTGGAAAAAAATTATTTAATATTTTCATGTTTCTTTTTTCAACGAAAATACAGGTGTGAAACACAGACGATGATGATTTTCTCATGAGGACTCACTCCTAATTTTGTAATGGTAGTTGTTGTAGGTTTTTTAGTTGTCGTAGTAAGAGTAGTAGTAGTAGCAGCAGTAGTAGTTGTTGTTGCCGTAGTAGTGGTCGTTGTTAGTGCGGCAAACCAATCCGTGAGATTCTATCAGAATTGAAATCAAAATTCATAAATATTGACCTTATAAAATGCAATTGTTCATTTGGTACGATAGTGACTATAGTGTCTATGAAAAGGAAAAGGCAATACGGTCAATAATAACTTGCGTCCCGCTTGCGTCCGCTGGACGACTGACGTTGTGGTTTTAACAATAATTCATGTTCACTGCAAAATATGATAAATATACCTTTCTCACCTTTGCAACTGATCAGTGGACGCGCAGAGAATTCTTGGTTGCCAACCATCCATGTAGAACTCGATGTGCAGATTACCTCGTCGCCTGTGTTTTTTTCTATTGATTTATTCTTCTTATAAGTGTTGTCAGTTAGGATTTGACTTACCCTGATATGTTTTACTCGCCGATTTCGCCTCAAGTATGTAGCCGGAACCGCAGCCGTATTTTCCCAGGACCGGATAGAATAGTGATTGTTTTCCCGTATCATCAGTAAGGTCGATTGAACAACCTAAAATTGGTGTAACGGGATTAAGTTTTCGTATAATGTAGGCTCTTACCCTCTAGATCGATTCCTGTAGCGTTAACGCAAACCATCTAAAAATTTATATTTATGCACAGTGATATTTTTATTTTATACTAAGATTAAATACTGCAGACTATCCTGGTGCAAGTATTTTTTCTGAAAGAACCGGAACACTAGTGAATAGTTTAAGCGACCCTTTTCAAGATAAATTGAACACTCTGATTAAAGCTTTAAACTCACCAATTCGTCGTTTCTTAAGCGAAAGTTGTCGATGACTCCCGTCCACCTGAATAATAGTGTCATTATTTGACTGATATACTTATTTACGAACTCACTTTCCACTAGATGAATCGCAAACATAATCTTGCCTATCCAGAATTCCTCCACTTTGATCAGCATTCACCTGCAATATGGTTCCCTCTAGCTACATTCGCTCCATCCTTATCTATTATAGCAATTATTGCTTGACATTATATCATTGATTGATTGATGATTGCTACATTCACCAAGACACAGTAATAGAAATAAACGCTCCTTATGATAAATGGAGAATTCGCTTAACTCATACGAAATATAGCTGAATCAATATAGGCAGTGATTGAAAGATTGAAAGAAAGATAGAAAAAAGGAAAGATGATGACATGAAATTTCTGTGAGTTCAAAGATCACTTACTGTAAAAATATGCCTATTGGGACATCTGATGGCTCCATCCACGATCTTCAGAGGCTCATGTGATGAGAATATAGAGGGAATGTGTGCAGGACTACGCGGAGTAGGACACTGCCCTAACGCTGAATAAAGAATCACATCTCAGAATTGCATCAGAAAATATTTTAATTTCTCAATTTCGTAAGGTTTAAAATATTTTAAGAATATTTTAAAGCATAAAATAGTTCGCTTTTAATTCCAGAAAAAATTCTTACCTATTGATGCAATCAGCAATATCGAGTATACCCCAAACATCGAAGCTTAACTAATACATTCCGTGAAAATCGTATATTTCGTGGTGATTCAAAGAGACAAAGATATAAGAGGAAAGGCTAGCGAATGTAAAAAAGACTGTTTTCTCTGCTTTTCCATTCTAATCTTTTAGGGCATTCCGAGCTTATTGAACAAAATAAATGTTGGTACAGCTGGTTGTTAAAGGGAGCTTAACCTCTCTCAATGGTCTCTTCGACGCGCAATACTCTCTCTCTCTCTCTCGTTGTTATAGAACAGAGAAATAGTCTGAACAATGTAGAGACCATTCCGAGAGGTAACGGAAAGGGTTGTGTAATGATAACAATGGCCGGGTTCTTTAGACTTGCGGTTAAAGAAGGGGACCCACGAGATTTGGGGTGCGCTGTTGACAAGAGGAACGTGGGACATAGGAAGCTACATTATGTTCTCTATTAGATTTGAGAGGTTGAACGCGTAGAGCGTGTGGCTCAGTGGTTAGTAGTCAGCGCTTGTAACCGCGCCACGCTGGTTCGATTCCCGTTTGCATTTTTCTATACAGTTGTGCTTCAATTTCAAAAACTCGCGCCTTTCCCTGGGCATATCAATGAACTTTAAGTCCGAATTACGGTATTCTGGGGCATCTAAAGTTTTAGAGGAAATTGTTTTTGTATACAAGGAGATGTGATCAATAGTTCTGTCTGGCCAGTTTAGTCACAAAAAAACTCGTGGGTCCCCTTCTTTAAGTACAGATACTCAAGACTACCTTAAACCTTTATCTTCAATCAACACAACGCAAACTACACGAGGGAGACGAGAGAGAGGGGCGCTGAGAGACCGATAATGGCAAAAAGCCTCTATATATATGCAATACTAATACAATTAAAAGACAAAGAGAGATGAACTGATTCTAAGACAAAGAGAGTACAACATGGTGCAAAAAATCATTCTAGTAAAAGGGAAAGGGGTTAGGGGTCGAAAAGGGGAAAAAGGGGAATAGGGGAGGCGGTTAGAGTTGGATGCCGACATTCCGCGTATCAATATAATGTCAATAGACAACAGGACGAGTCAGTATAGACTGGTTTATCAGAGATTGGGAGGGTCTTATATAGTCGTCTTTGTGCTGCAGTCACAAAGGAATCTTCATAGGCAAATGTAACTTCATTATCCACTCTTCATGCCTGTCTCTCTAGTCGCACTAGAGCGGTCGAGCCTCGTCGCCAGAGCGGTCGATCCACAACAGTTAGCCTGGGGTATATGGAGATAGGGAGTATCCCTAACAGTTGAAGGATCGAGAGAATTGTGTACAGTAGTAAGGATTACACTACAGTGTTGAAAATGAAGAAACACTTAAACAATCCTTTACGATCGCCTCTTAAAACAGTCACTATTGGGACGAAATCGCTTTTTTATTCAATTTTTAGCAATAAATCTACAATTTAGCGCGTGCTCTTCCCAATTTTTATGATGTTGATCTTTACGACATACATGAGGAAGATCAAGCAAGATTCAGTAAATACAGAAAATTTATTTTATCACGTTCAATCTTCAGAGGCGAATCTGCTTACAGCAGAAATCGGTTCTCTCTAGAAAAATATGCTAGATTTGCGTTTATCATTTTTGAGAAATGGCTCTTAAAGATGGGGACCCTCAAGTTTTTTCGTAAAAGAATGTTCGGGTAGTATAGAGATTCATCACATGAATAGAAAGACGTATTTGATATTGCTTGATGACATATTTGAAGCTTGTTATGGGCATTGAAGATACAATTTTCAAAGGAAGCGTAACCTCTCTTTTGGTCTGCTCGACTCGCACTACTATCTCGCTGTTAGTGAACAGAGAAATAGTGTGCACAATGAAGAGACCATCGAGAGAGGTCACTCTCCCTTTAAGACGTGTAAGAGAATGTCTGACCTATCTGATCTGCATACTTCATTCTCTCAATTTCCAATTGTCCCCCTATGTACATGAACACACGATATGACATCTACTTGTGAAAATGCTGAAAAGTTTGTAAAAACAATCGTGACTATCACTTTATTCGTTACTAACTCACTCTTAAACTCTGCAAACCGATCTCTGTACTATGAAACAAAATTAAAAGAACGCCGCACTTGAAGCGGGGCTTGTTCCAATCAGTAATTCGATTTTGCCCGAGACCCAAAGTTGTATAAAATTTACCAACAAATTAATACTTTATCCCATCGAAAAAGGATAAATAATTTATGGATAAGCATAACTAGGGAATGGTTTCATTTCGACCTGGTTTGTTGAGATGTCAATAGCGTCACTAAAATCAGTTATAGATGCTGATCACAAATTCGTTTTTAGGCAGTGCCTAATCGGCCTGAGGTTTGAGAAAATCGATACTGAAATTCGGCTAGTCAATTCGAATGTTCGTGCGGTCTCCTACACAAACAATACCGATGGGTTCGTTAACTCATCTGTCAACTACGAAGAAAACAGCCTGTGTGGTATAGTGGTTAAGTGTCTGCGTTTACTTTTGATTGCCACGGGTTCGAGCCCCCTTGAAGCAGTTTTTTTTGCTAATTGGTTAATGAAAAAATCAAACTTTCAAACTTATTTATCTGGGTAGCAATTGTCAGTTGGCTTTAATCTCTCATTAATCTGTACTCGCGCTATCTTGTGCCTTTGAACGGATTACGAAACGCCATCTAAAGTTGTCGCTCTTCTCACAGAAGTCTGGATCTTTCTGACGTCATAGGAGGCTAGCAGAAGTCATTATCTCCAAACTACGAGCTGCAGCGGAGCTCCTCCGAAGAGGCTATTGAGAGAGGTCACTCTCCCTTTAACGAAACCACCGTTATTGTTTGTGTAGGAGACCGCGCGAACTTTCAAATGGACTAGTCGAATTTCAGTATCGATTTTCTCAAAACTCAGGTCGATTAGGCACTGCCTAAAAACGGATTTATTTTCAGCATCTATAACTGATTTTAGTGACGCTATTGATATCTCACCAAACCAGGCCGAAATGAGACCACTGCATTGTTACACAAGAAATACAACACGAAATACTACAAATTGCACTATGTGAAGAGAAAGCCAAAGCTTGTGCTAATTACTAGACCGTATATGAGTGATTTATGTTTACAAAGCATTACAAGCTTTTTGTTAATCAGATTCAATGCTTTAGAATAATTTTTGCCGATTAGCGTCTTCCTTTCCCTTTTTGTATGTCTTTAACACACGCGTAGGATTCAACTGTTTGACTATACACAGTTGGCGGCCTGGAGACGAACCAGTGACCATAGGCACAATGTAAATTTATGCTTGTGAAATAATGATAAGTGTTCTCGTGGCTTCGGGCTATCGTGTACCTGGAATGAAAAATTTACCGGAAATTTAGTCGAAAAATTTTCCAATTTTTTTTTGTAAAAAATCACTTTTATATGATTACGGTATTCGGGAAAAAACCATACAATTGTTAATGTTGGTATAGGGTAACACTCGTTTTTTTCTATAATTTTCTTCAAAAACTGTCGTTTCTTTTATACATTACAGTTCATTGCCACTAACATTCCTCTCCTTGGCTAAGCGCTTTAATTCTTGATTTACTGTACCTGAGAACTACTTAACCTTACCACAAAATTCTCTAATTTTGATACCATGTCGTAAATCTACGTGGAATAAGGTTTCTAAAAAGTTTGGTCAAAAGATCCATATTCAACGTTCCACATGTATTTTACACAGCGAGTAAAATTTGCTCGGGGTTTGACTTTAGAGCGGGACTTCCGAGGATATATAACTACAGTACTATTTTCGCTTACATTGCATAGACTATTTATTTTATGTTAAAGCATCTTATTGATCGCTATAATTGTGAAAAAAATCTTTGCAGGCAAAGTTTTCTGTGAGTGTACTTACTGTATGTGGACATGGATATTTCTGATACCATCGCAATAATGCAAGGTCTCATTTCTTCTCCATCGATCGTTGTCGATCTCTACCTTCTCAAAGAAGGATCTTGTCTCGGAAGAAAACGTGCAGTTTTTGTACATTGAAGCTGAAACATATAAAGATATAAAGCATCCCATAATGTATAACAACTTTAAAGGGCTTTGGAATGGCGGGATAGCGCAGTGGTTGTGAGCGCTGCCTATATTCAGAGGATCATGAGGTTCGATCCCCCCATCCTGCAATATCCACCCAATACTATTGTGCGTATAAAATGTACTTGCATAATAAAATGACAAATGATGCTAACGAACGGAAGTCACAATCGAGAGGCGATCGAGATGTAGCCTTCTACATCTCGCCCCGCCTCTCGATTGTCTCTCCGCTGCCTCTCTCTAACCCGGCTGACCTTCTCCGCGCGCTATG
The DNA here is from genome assembly GCA_943737045.1 of Parapristionchus giblindavisi. Lineage (NCBI taxonomy): Eukaryota > Metazoa > Nematoda > Chromadorea > Rhabditida > Diplogasteridae > Parapristionchus > Parapristionchus giblindavisi. The sequence goes on along the minus strand of CALSFV010000214.1, from coordinate 183,140 downwards.
TTATATATTAAAGAGATCGGCATAGTTTCTGAACCATGCAAAACAAGAAAGTATCTTGTGGGAGCGGTTGGCTACTCTCGTACCAAATAAACAAGTGTATTTTATACGGTCAATAAGAAGGTTAAGAAATATCGGAAAAAGTGTCAAACCGAAGATCTAAATCCACCACTGTGGGAGCTGGCCACTGGTCCTTCTCACCAGGCTCTCTCAGTCAATAGATTGAAGGCGCTAACGCTAGGACTCAGCGGTACAGTATAACCCAAAAAAGTATTATGTATACATTGTATATCATAAATATATATTCAAGGGTATGCAGGATTAGGGACATAAGTCTTTTACAATAAGAAGAGGGCGGTAAATGACATTTAGCGAACATTGTTTTGATATAATTTCTATGGACATCTTCAAGACAGTTAGTAAGATACTTACAAGGGAAGCACCAGTTGCGATTGAAATGATTTTTTTCATGTTTTCTAAACTATATTTTCATCGTTTTATCATCATTCGCCGGATAATTCGGAACATTTCCGTATTTTGGCCGTACATTTGTTTAAACAAATATCGATTAGTAGGCCTCGGTGCAACTTTTGAAATCACTTTTACCCACCCGAAGATTTCGGTAGAATTAGAATATTAAACATATCAATTATTTTCATGCAAATGAGCTCATCTACGCGTGATATGCAATACCCTAACAGTAAAAGGAATAAGTGTACAGCTCCGGACTAACGTTAGTGAACTTACCGTGTTAACCACACTTACGTTGATATCTGATGCACTTCATAGATTGAGCTGTTACAGTGTAACCATCTTCTGTGACGTTCCAGTTGCAATGATTTTTATTGTAAGAAATGCTTGTATTTACGGAGTTTCCCATGAGTTCATGGTTTCCATGCAGTAATATTACACTGCAAATTTTTATCGATTCATTTATTGTCCGTATTAAATGTACTTGTTTATTGCCTTGCGACTAGTAGGCAAAGACAGAAATATTTTATCGATTATCTCCCACCTTTTCTTCCCTTCTCTTCTCGCTCTCTCTGATATACGTTCCCTTCTGATCTCTGACTTAACACAGAACATATTGTGGCTGTGGATGACTATCGAGTGCTACTTGTTATGCCATTATTTTCAAACCAAATGTGCATTATGCATAGCAATTTTCATATGAGCACGGAGCGTTATTTAAAAAAATATTGTTTTAATGAATAAAATTGACAAGGGGGTGCTCCCAACTTAAGGTGGCCATATGAGATGGCAAAAGCATGACTAGAATCAGTTTTCGATGCTTATTACGAATCCGTTTTCAAACGCTGCCCAATCTAGATGAGCTTCGATAAAATCGATATTGAAATTCGACTATTTGACGTTATCCACTAATCTACAGCAGCCGGAACTCATTAGGATGGTATATATAGAGGCCACACGAATTTCCGAATCAACTAGCGAATTTCAATATCGATTTTCCCGAATCTCAGTTCGATTGGGCAACGTTTGAAAACGGATTCGTAATCAGCATCGGAAACTGATTCAGGTCAGTTATTCCCATATCATATTGCCTTCTTAAGTTGGAAGCATCCCCTTGTGAGCAAGGCGCACATACTCGAGAAATGCTGTCTCATTTCCACATGGAAGAAGATTCTTTCCGACAACAGCCGTATAGTATGTAATGTTATCACTGTCGAATGGAAATTTTCTCGTATATCCATCATCACTGCTACGTTTTGTGCCTAAATAAGAGATGTATAGTAAAAAATACATATGGTAACTCCTTATTTGACATGATCCCGTTAACGATGGGGCCCGCGAATGTCCATGCAGATCCCACACATCTATTTAGTGTGAATACAAAGTGATATGCGAGAAGTTAGCGCAGCCATCTCACCTATCCCGCAGTGCAGTTAACAACGTTCGGAGTCGTTACTCCTATGACGCAATTCGAAACCTATTGCTGAATTTTCATGAACTGAGCCTTTCCCTGCACGAGCCTGATGCTTCGTTGGGATTTCTAGCGATCAATAACATGAATCAGCATAAAATGATTGGAGTACGGTAGGTAGCATCGGTAATAGGAGAACCGACGAAGGAGAACACACTAGATGAAAACTATTCGCATATGAGAGACAAGCGCTAATGAATAGACAAAGGATGCAAATAAAAAAATCCAGTCGGTTCTTATCCGACGTGCGGTAGAATAACTCTTGCTACCTTTCTGTCTTCACAGTTTCCTAATGGAAACTCCACCTTTGAGCAATGAATTAAAAAAAAATCTTAGAACAACATAATTCAGTATCTATGATTCTAGCTCAGAAAATTCTCATTTTAATTTGAAAAAAATCTATTTTAAATTAAATCAAGTTTAGTATACATTTGGTCGTCGTAGTAGTTAATGAACTAGTTGAGGTAGTTGATGGAGATACTACTGTAGTGGGTCCGGTAGATGAATATACTACTGTATTGGGTACGGTAGATGAGGAATCTACTGTAGTGGGTACGGTAGATGAAGATACTACTGTTGTAGGTACGGTAGATGGAGATGTTACTGTAATTGGTAGAGTCGATGGAGATGCTACTGAATTGGGTACGGTAGATGGAGATACTACTGTGGTTGGTACGGAAGATGAAGATACTACTGCATAGGGTAGAGTAGATGGCGATATTACTGTAGTGGGTATAGTAGATGGAGGTAGTACTGGAGTAGGTGCTGTAGCTGGAGATACTGATGTAGTGGGTACGGTAGATGGAGATACTACTGTTGTAGGTACGGCAGATGGAGATACTACTGTAGTGTGCACGGTAGATGAAGTTACTATTATAGCCTGTAGGATTGATGGAGATACTACTGTAGTTGGTACGGTAGATGGAGATACTACTGTAGTTGGTACGGTAGATGGAGATACTAATGTAATGGGTACGGTACACTGAGCTGAAAGATACTTAATAGTAAGCATACGAATTGCTACCCCAGTCGGATAAGATGGCGATATGCTTACATATAAGCATGTGCTTACCGGGTTGCTTACATGAAAGAAACAACTCGGCAAAAGATCGCAATAGAATGGGGGGACCGAACCACCAACCTACGGGTAGCTAAGGAAGGCGCTTATCACTGCGCCACCTAACCATGTTACTGTGACTACTATAACTCAAAGTCTATTCCGGGAGGCGAACGCCCGCCTCTTTCAATTTAAGCATACGCTATGCTTAAATATAAGCATCTCTCTTCTATGCTTAACTATAAGCGATCGTGTTGCTAAGCTAATGCGTAAGCAACGCATTTGCTAAGCATCTTTCAGCTCAGTGTAGGTGGATATACTATTGTAGCCTGTAGGGTTGATGGAGATGTTACTGTAGAGTGTACAGTAGATGGAGATACTATTGTAGTTGGTACGGTAGTCGGAGATACTACGGTTGTAGGTTCGGTAGATGGAGATACTACTGTAATGGGTACGGTAGGTGGAGATACTATTGTAGCCTGTAGGGTTGATGGAGATGTTACTTTAGAGGAAACACTAGATGGAGATACTACTGTAGTTGGTACGGTAGATGGAGATACTACGCTTGTAGGTTCGGTAGATGGAGATACTATTGTAATGGGTACGGTAGGTGGAGATACTATTGTAGCCTGTATGGTTGATGGAGATGTTACTGTTGATGGTACACTAGATGGAGATACTACTCTAATGGGTACGGTAGGTGGAGATACTATTGTAGCCTGTAGGGTTGATGGAGATGTTACTGTAGAGTGTACAGTAGATGGAGAGACTAATGTAATGGGTACGGTAGATGGAGATACTACGCTTGTAGATTCCGTAGATGGAGATGCTACTGTAATGGGTACGGTAGGTGGAGATACTATTGTAGCCTGTATGGTTGATGGAGATGTTACTGTTGAGGGTACACTAGATGGAGATACTAATGTAATGGGTACGGTAGGTGGAGATACTATTGTAGCCTGTAGGGTTGATGGAGATGTTACTGTAGAGTGTACAGTAGATGGAGATACTACTGTAGTTGGTACGGTAGATGGAGATACTGCGGTTGTAGGTTTGGTAGATGGAGATACTATTGTAATGGGTACGGTAGGTGGAGATACTATTGTAGCCTGTATGGTTGATGGAGATGTTACTGTTGAGGGTACACTAGATGGAGATACTAATGTAATGGGTACGGTAGGTGGAGATACTATTGTAGCCTGTATGGTTGATGGAGATGTTACTGTAGAGTGTACAGTAGATGGAGATACTACTGAAGTTGGTACGGTAGATGGAGATACTACGCTTGTAGGTTCGGTAGATGGAGATTCTACTGTAATGGGTAAGGTAGGTGGAGATACTACTGTTGATCCATTGTCAATACTGCTTGGAGAATTGAAAATTGACGGAGAAGTAGAAGAATTAGACGGGAATACTGTAGAAGTATTGTTGGTATATCCTCTATTAATGTTGGAAAGAGCGCATGTTCCATCCTTACTACCACTATATTCGTCAATATGATGGGTCGTTTCCATTTTGCAGAATCCATCGTGAGGCCTATAAGACACTTTATCGCAGTCCTTGTTCTCCTGAAAAAATTATAGTAATTTATCCTTTCTTTCTATCTGTAAAATACCTGGCACTTGTGGACGCATATTAAGAATAGTTTAATTTCATCATTAATTAATTCATCATTAAGATGACTGTATTTGATGCGAAGATAAGCCTAGAATATGTTTCGCTATTATAAATCTATTGTCCAGTTGTGGCTCGTTAAAAAATAGTGGAAAACCGAAATCGGCGACTTCCCACCCGTTAAAAAATACCCGGAAAGTCAAAAATGAAAACATGAAATTTGAAAAGAGCAGGAATTCGAATTCCCGCACATCTTTGCACGCGCGTGAATTCAAATTTCGTGTTTCCATTTTCGACCTACCGGTTATTTTTTTAATGGGTGGAAAGTCGCAGATTTCGGTTTTCCCCTATTTTTTAACGAGCTATTATTTATTAAACCGATATATCTTTATAAATATAAGACCGTTTGCGTAAGACTCGACTTAAATATGTGAAATCTCGTACAGTCAAAAAATCAAAATTTGAAGGTAGGGATTATCAGGGATGCTGATGACCATGGAAATGTTCATTTTCCACACAGAGCCATCGTTGAGGCCAGACGACGTCGTTTTGAAATCGCGTTTTTAGTCGTTTCTCGTCATCGGATCGAGATAACATTTGTACATTAGGCCCTTAAGGGTAAAATGTGATGACGATCACGTCTGTATAATTCATTTTTCACGAAAGAAATTCGTAAATTTTCAAAATTGGGATATCTCTCAAAGTCAGATGCGAGAGAGTGTGGTGGTGCGAGAGAGCAGAGAGACACAATCCCATCCACTTCCTTCATTTCCCATATTGGTCGCCTCACCTGCCTCTCTGGCCCGCATCCCGCATCCCGAATAGCTCTAGTTAACAGCACCCTTGAGAACCCCGATTCCGAAAATTCGATTTTTTGATTGTGCCGGCAGGGTTGCAGGGAGCGAAATGGAAGTTCACACAAACGGTCTCATATATTTTTTAAGAAAACCTGGCAAGTCGTCGATAACATAGCTAGAAGCAGAAGCATATTCATTTTGCGAAAGGAAACAATCAGGTTTCTTCCAGAAGACTGCCGAAATTGGTGAATTCTTCCAAAAGCCCTGTACATTTCTATAGAAACCAGAAAGCTTCCTTTTAGCATGTTGGTACATCTAAGCGAACCATATGAAATAGTCTTACTAAGACCAATAAATAAAGCACCCTTTGATATTCACTAATGGCAACATAAATCACTGTCCTACCTTCCTAAAATGAGAATAATAATTTTTGAATAAATGCGAATCCTTAAAGGAGGTAGGGACAGACAATTCCTGAGGGGCGTGTTCGAGAAACCTAGGAATGTCAAAGAGTTTTATTGGACATATCGAATTTAAAATGTCCGAATAATACAAATTCCGTTACACTGCAGTGCAATGCTTTGACTCCAATCTCTCGCGTGACATTGCATTTTCGCTTATAAGCATAAATGCGTAAACAGCTCGTCGTGATGATGCAGATAACTATATCGAGGCAATATTTACCTACCAACAGAAATAAGTACTAAAATACATCGTTCGAAACCTCTCGTCACGCCGGTTCGAACGGTGGTACTCGCCAGGGGCGCAAACGTCTCCATCAAAAGTTGCATTTTCTGAACTTTTGAAAAATTTTCAAAATAAACTGGACAGCCGTCATTGCCATCGAATTCTGCCCCAGGCGCTCAATTTTCATCCCTTTAGCTCAACCTTGAAAACGTGATTTTATCGAAATCTCGCCCAGTCGTTGCGGGATCACAGGGGCCAAAATGACCATCTTCATCAGCGTGATCGACAACCATTATATACAAGTTTTGAGGGTATCGAAATTTTTGGCCTGTGCAAAGACAGTCCCGGATTTACCCTATTCTTATGCAAAGGTCATATAAACGTTCCGAGTAGATAATATCTGTAAAAAATGTTTTATGTTTACAAAGTAATAATGATGCATTCAAGAGAACACAACGATGGTGTGTTAGCGCTTTGATCGGAATGTGTTGTAATTATTTAATAATTATAAATATTATAGTGAAAATATTTTGAGTATCTACAGTTAAATCCATAATCTTTTTCTGTGTCTGTGTCTGTCACGTTAATAATTATAATTATTATATTATAGTGAATATATTTTAGCGGCAGAGTATCTACATTTAAATCCGTAATCATTTTCTGTGTCTATCACGTAGCCCATCACAGGATCGTGCTATTAATAATAATAATAATAATAATAAAAATAATAATAAATATTTATTTCCTTATGCGATACATTATACAGATGAACGAAATTTGATAGATGGAGAATAAATAAATTAATAAAAGAATGCTTATATTGGAACAGACGGATGTGTGGAACATCGCGCCGTCTTGTTCGGTGTCAGTTTTTGCAGGATATTTGTAGCAAATACCATACTCTGAGGGTCCAGAAGCTTGATATGGAAGGTAGACAAAGGTAGCTGAGTAAATTATTGTATTATATTAATGGTTATTCTAAATGAGAATAACATCGTTTAGAATAATCATTATATTAATCTCTTCTCAAAACTATTTGAGAATATCTTTTTGTGATTTAAACGAGTTATGTTCTCCATAGTGCAACAAAAATGGATTGTAATGATTTATCACAACTACAAGCCTATAGCTTCGTAATTCAGAACAATGCATCACTTTGATGGCTTCTTTCTATCGCTCTTTCTGGCCCGTTTCGATCGAGGCTCTTCCTCTTCCTCTTGGCGAAGACAATTTGCCAGATATTCGTCCAATTCCGGAGTCACAGGACGAAGTAGAGCTTGTCTATCGCTATTCTCGACGTAATTTTGTACGCCAGGTATCAATTGACTGAGTTCTAGCAAAAGCTGCTGTTGGTCCTGAAGAGAATCAAGCATTTGCGTGTGCAATTTTCTATTTCGGATTCTCCACATAGCGAAAAAGATATCGATACATAGCTAATATCTATATCCAGGAAAGTTATTTTAGACGAAAAAAAAAACCTATTTTTTAAACATTAAAAAATACAAAGTTACCTTTACTCGGTGCTTCATGTAGTCGAATGATTTCTCATTCACTTTTTTCTCAACAATTTGCTTTGCTCGCGTTCTGTCTACTGCTTCTTTGTTCCTTTTTCTCTTGTCCTAAGATAAGATTGTTAACGGTATAACTACACTAGTTTATTTGGTACGAGAATAGCCAACCACAACCACAATGTGTGGAGCACAAGTGAGATAGTACGTAGATCTGAAAGAACGAGGAAGGAAGGAAGAGGAAAGTGGGAGGGGATAGACAGAATATTCCTCTGTTTGTTTAGCAGCTAGTACCAAGGGAATTACACAAAAACATTTTATACGGACAATATTGAGATAATCACGCCCAAACATGCCTGTGGGTACAAAGAGATACAATTTACAGTTTCCCTTATTTAATAATTCCGAACGATTACGGGAACACCTTCACCTTTAAGATACGCTCAAAAAATTCCCTAGCTAAGTTACCCCAGAAGAATCCAAGTCATATAAGAAATGTTTCCCTTATATGACTGGCAATAATTCGCTTGGGGTGCATCATGCCTAACGAATTATTATTTTAATCTTCAGTGTACACATAATGTGCTGATTCTTCTAATCACAACAGTGAAATGGTTATTTATCGTGAAAAGTCGACAACATTCACTTACTCTGTATTTGGGATCATTCTTATCCTGGACTGGCTTTTGATCACGTTTTTTTCGTTTCAATTCTCTTGATCGGAGCTCCAGTACCTGCATGAGAGATGAACGTTATTACTTACTGTATGTAAAGAATGATATGTCATTGTTAGTTATCTTGTTGGGCATGTACATTTGATCTATCGTACATTAAAAATTTTTTATCATGAACGGAATGAATCTGAAGGGTTGAAGCCGATCAAACGGGTTTGTGAGCGATTCGGCCGTTTTAGTTATTTTCTTTCTTTTCATTGTGCTTTTTTTAAAAAAACATTTGGTATTTCATTAATTTTAAACATTCTCACAGTGGCTTCAAGTTGGTTTGAACTGCTTTGCGGTTGACCATGTGCGATCTGAAAAAAAAGGTAAAATGTCACTATGCTCTCTTCATTCCGCCGAACTCTGTCGTAAAAACATTACATATTGTTGAAAAATCAATCGTAGATATCCTTTGGAATACTACATTTTCTCGGGAATATTTTCGTTAACATGCTGTAAAGACAGAAAGGTCGCAAAAGTAATTATATTATAGATACCGTGTACTAATTATTTTATGCTAATTGAGCTTATTGATCATTCGGATCATGATTAATGATTATTCACTATACCTTCTTGCATATCACTTGACACTCCTATATGCAAGATGCAAGAGATTTGCATAAATATTTGGCACCTTAACCAATATTTAACTGACCAGTACCTGGACATAATTTGGAGAACACGCCTGACTTGACGAAGGTGATGCTGTACAGCCGCGCATCTCCACCGAACTCTAAGATTGTGTAAATTAAATATGATTTCGTCTTCAACATGTATTGATCACAATTCAATTATCCAATCATGATAGACCAGAGTATTCTGATTCAAACCATTTTTTCTTAGAAAGCGTGACCAGGAAGATACTATTGTATTGAGCGTATACGAATCACTTGTTTTATTTGTACGGAGCGTCCGCAATGACTATTTCCTCTTTTGCATAGTTCAGAAAAAAACATGTCGATCTCTTTTAAATATCAAATAAGCGCGACGAAGGTAAGACGGGTTAGGTGAAAGGAAGAGGAGGGGTAATCGAGAGTTAGGCGAGAGGGCGCAACTGCATGTAAATGTCCGTTGTCTCGGTATTTACATTCAGTTTACAATTTCTTATGCAAGTACATTTTATACGGACAATAATTAAGAGCGTTTCCATGTTCAGCGGTCGTCTCAGATTTCAAAGTCAGTAGAACACGTACTAGCTGTAGTTCTAACTGTTAGAGCTTAAAAACTCTAACATTTGAGTATCGCCTGTCTGGTATGGAAAATACGTCGATTGAATACGAAATTTTACCAAAATGTTCTACCTGAGTTGAGTAAGAATATTGATCGAAGGTACTCTCCGAGGTTCGCGACGAATGTGCTCGCTCCATGCGCGTCAGTTGAGGAGAGCTCTATTAAAGGAAAATTTAAACTATATATCTGTCTCATATAGATTTAACACAGTGGTTCATTTCCCCATGAAACAATTATAATCGCATCAACTCCTGCTGGTACAACAAAAATCCATACTATATTTATTATTTTTTACACTTATTGTCATAAAAAGGTATGCAACAAACATGAGTAATTTGAGGTTGAAGAATCAACCGCATAGCTGATAACGATATCATATCGATAGCGTATTTACCTGCGATTGCATAGCATGGTATTGCATCGTCGAGGTGCTAGGGGTGAGATAAGAATCCAATGACTGAAATCATTCAATATTATCGATCCATAAAATATCTAATGCGTTGTTGAAAAATGTCGAAATGATATTAAAAAAGTGAGAGATTGCGCATAAAAGCGACAGTTTTCTCTCCTTTCTTTTCGGAATTTTTGAGTTGAGCTTATTTGAACATGGATTTGTGACCTGAGCTAGTTTTGTACTGATCTTAAAGGAAAAGTACTAGAGATGAGACACTCTCGTTGTTTTTTGTCTACGAGAGAGTATTGCCAATGTGGCGAGTAAAGTTAGCTTGTGGTGTGCCTTTTAATACCTGTGAATGACTCAAGGTTGTAATCGGTGGTAGCGTTGCGGTGTAGGATGGATCGATCAGTGGACGAGGACTGGTATTAGTCTAAAAGAAACGAGATCATGTAGTTATTTATGCAGAGAACCTTTTTTTTATTTAGGTTTGGAAATGAGCAAACGAACCTAGCAAGGATAGGCAAATTTATGCCAGATAATCGAAAAATGAAAAACGGACCTTCGGACGAGTATGTGAAAATATCCTACCTGAAGGTGTTGTGCTCGATATTGTTCGGCCAGATCATGATCCTGGTGATACGGTATGATTTGGGGTTGTTGGTCATACTGTTGTGGTTGGTAGTCTCTATGATAGTGTGGTTGGCTCAGATCAGTATTGAACGCTCGCGGATCTTGTGGGTGCTGTTGATCGTTGGTTCGATAATCATGGGGAGCCATCGAGCCTTGTCCGGCCTTAAAAGCAGAGATCATTTCAAATCCGCTATCGTCGCACTGTCCCAGAAGCAATCAATCTCCATACACCATAACACTCACCACACCTTCCGGATAGTGACCGATTTGACTACCGTTTTCCATTATAGTATTTGAGGACCAAGATTTTTATTTTATTCAATTATGAATGAAAGAAGAATTCATGAAATTCAAATAATCAAGCGCTAAAAAAAGTTTGGAATGAACCTGGTCTAATCGAAATTGAGAGCCTTGTTGATCGTACTGATAAGGCGGGTATGAGTAGGATCCACCGAAACCTTCTTGCTGATTCCATCGGTCAGCCTCAAAAATATAGTAAAGTTAGTAGTGCTAGAAAAGTAAATACACACGTTTCGTATCCTATTCTTCACTATGTATATGTTAGATCATACTGTAGACTTACATCATCTTCCATGGTATGTACGGGACAGGGCTGATGGACAACGACGACACTGAGAAGAAGACAGGTCAACATGTGAAGGAAAGGATGATGAAATCGGTTGAAATATGATGGGGGGAACAACACTGATTGAGTTGATTGATCATGCTTAAGTACCGGCCAAATTTCGAAATTGAGGTGATCACCTAAGGTATATTTCGCTATATTTCAAAACTTTGATGAACACCTTGTGGTACGAGGAAGGCATGGGAATAGTGTGGTCTACTCGGTCAGAGTGTCAATGAAACGAAAATGGCAGTTGTAATCGGAATTGGTTATCAGTTCAATGACTAATCGACCATGATATCGATTTAAATGTTATCATAAAGACTGAAAACACTTGCCGATCAGCGTAATTGTACCAAAGATGACTGTCTTCTTCATCGATTCTTCACCTTGCAATGGGAGAATCTTTCGGTACTATGCAATACACTCAGATTCGTGGGCAAATATATGTGCATCATTTAATAATTACTGATGATTCTACCGAATTGAGCTTAACTCCAAAGCTGAACTGGACTTTGTATATTCGTTGTTTCGATGAAAAATATTTGCCCGCTTGATCTAGTCGCATATTTTTATAGAATTTCATGCAATTATATGAGTTCCACATTCGGCACTTGCTACTCAGTTTATCTTTAGATTAGTATAAATATGCATTACCAACTTCCTTTTCGATTCTTAGGATCTCTTGAAGCCTGTTCTTCTACTTTTTAAAAATTATTTTGTATAAGCGAAGATATTCCTAGTTCGTGTTTTGACTTTCATCTTCAATAGTGAGACGTTGATTCCATACAAACCAAGCACTATCAACTATCACTATCACTATCAAGTTGATCGAAGACAGATTTCGAAATATTTCACTACATTATTGGTTGACAGTTGTTGCGGAGTTGATCAATTGATACCACGAGCCATTTGGAGTGCAATCAATATCAACATTGATGAATCACATAATAAATATGAGTTATGGAGTGTCCAAAATCTTAAACCTTCAATTATTAATTTCATTTTAATAAATAACAAAACAATTAGTGAAGCTGGAATGGTAAATCGTCGACGTTTCTCCTTAACAATTATCCAGATTTTACATCGAATGAAAATCGAGACTTCAAACAGTGTATTACATTGCATCAGGAAGGTAACAATTAGTAAGAATGTGATTGTGTCATACTAAACCGATTTATATTAGACATTAGTTCGTTCTTTCGAAATTGCTGATAAATTTCAGCAATTTCGAAATGCTCCATTCGCTAGGGTATATTATTTCGCAAAGATTTCTTCCATTGATAGCCTTATCTCAAGTCTATAAATGCTTGTTGTCTATTACCTCGACACAAAAGAGTTGTTGGTCTACGTTTCTCCTTCTTTCAACACTATTACCAATCATAATCATGTCGGACAACGGAGAACCCGCTGGTGACAATGTTGTGAGTGATACATTTTATCTGAGAACAGCACAGATAAAGGGTAAGCCGGTAAGCCTAAACTACCCGAAAAAATAATATTTGAGTTAACAACACTACTACGTGGTGATTTAAACATGTTATTTGTTGTTACAATCATTGTAAGGGTTACTCATTTCCACTGATATTGCATTCCTTACAATTAAACACTTTTTTTATAATGTATCTCTGGGAGGTGAGATGTGCTAATGTATGTTGTAAACCAATCAACATAAACATGTGAATGAACTTTATCCAACTTGAGAACTTTTTATAACAACAAGCGTGAAATACTAATATAATATCAATTTCAGGTCATATTTTTCAGGATAATTCCAATTAATGCGATCACTTCAAATACGAATAGGATGCCAAGAGCACATATCAATCCACCGTAACCTCCCAGTATTGTGAAGAATTTGATAAGCTGCAATTTATTTATTTATTTATTTATTTATCCTGCACGCGAGTGTGCTTTACCAAGTAAAAATGTTCGAGTGCAAATAAATTCTGTTGAATAACAAAACATCAAAATTAGTAAAAGTGGGAGTGGATCCGAAGGGTGGCAATGATCTGCTAACTTACGGGCATTTTATATTCTTCGATGAATGCTTGATCTACAACTTGGGGAAATTCAATAGTGATCACCTGAAATATTATGAATTTCTTGATTTATAATATTTCAAAAGCTCTTTTTTTAAGTCTATTCATTTTACACATTGCGTATTTCTATGTTCTTTGCGAATTGTAAGAAATGGGTGAGGATACGTGCTGTAAGGCACACCCAAAGATAATTTTACTATCCGCATTGGCAATACTCTCTCGTAGACAAGGATAGCGAGAGAGTATTGCCAGAGCGGAGAGTTTCAAATTAGTTCGGAGTGTGCCTTTGAACGAAAGAAAACGTACACTTTCATCTTGTTGATAGGCATTGCTGCAGTTGTTCACGATATTACTAAGACCACACTGAAAAGTCTCTCTCGACGGTGTGCCCCACGGGGTGGAAGGGACGACATGTCCCTCGAGTTTTGATTTCCACCCCTTGGCGCACACCGTCTTTTCGCACTGCGGTGGTGTGCGCCGCGAGGTAGGTTTTCGCATGAAAACCGATGAATGATGATATCTATTTGCCTATGAGAGACAAGCGGTAATGTATAGGCAAAGTATTCAAATATTATAGTTGTCATCCGGTCGGTTATTATTCATCAGTTCTCATCCGACTCATCTTTCTGATCAGGTTACTAAGATATTTCCGACTAGTACCGACGATTCAGATGACTTACGAATGGTTTAAGACGAAATCTTGACTGAACAACACTATATTTACTTTCATCACAAGGAGGAAGACAAGTGCAATCTTTCCATTGAGAGGGATCTCCATACTTCATTGTTGTTGATTCAACACATTCAACTAAAAGTTATCGTTTAAATCAATTTCAAAAAATCAACTGAAGAGATTTCAGTAAACTGACATTCGTTTAAAGTACAAAGTTTCTCATCCTCTGAATATGAATATCGCGGGTCCATACATTCGCATATTGATTTTATTCTATCTTGGTAGCATTTCCGGAAGCATGCCTGGATTCGTAGAAATGTTTCGCAATTATCACTGATTGGTTTGTACCTCAATTGTGTAAGGACCAAGTCCATAGTATGCTTTTGATTGATCCGAGTCCGTTTTGTAACAAGCAGTGCTAAAGAACGCTCCTCGTTCTAGTCGATGGTAGTTTTCCTGAAAACAAAATTGTATTATGCATACCGCAAAAAACCCATTCCACTAGTAGAACTAATAATATAAACGATATTGTCCGTATATAATGTACGTGTGTAATTGCTTTACTACTAGTAGGGGACGCAACGTGGATAACTGATTTTCGCTGATAAAGTGGAAATTATGTAGATTCGATTAGCCATGACCCCAATAAGACGATACTTTTTGCCTACTCTACTGCAGTCTACTAGCTTCTAAAAACAGAAATATTCTATGAGTCCCCCTTTCCAACCCTTCCCATATCGCTCTTTCTCTGATCTACTATACTATTTCTGCTCTTTTTCTAAACACAGAAAAGGTATTGTGGTTGTAGCCGTACCAAATAAACAAGTGTAATTTATATGTTCAATACAAAATGTACCTTGAACACTTGGAAGTGTGTGATCTCTCCTGGTCTGGGCATAACATGGTCTGACTCTGTATTGAAAGCTAATTCAGTATCATAAATGAATAAAGCAGTTGCACTCTTTTCATCCCAAGGGATTGATTGATTTGATGTTCCTCCCATTCGAACTGTCAAACCTGCCATGAAATGATATCATACCGCAAAAAAATATTTTCGCTTACAAATTTTAAAATTGTTCTATTGTAAAAGTGAGAAAAAAACGTTAGCAGGCATTAATCTTGAGAAAAATACAAAACAGAGAAGCAAATGAGAACTTTGAAATATATTTTTTAGAATATATTAGAAATACCGCTATCGGATCCAACATATCTTCTTCTATATGTGAAGTTGGCCTTGTAGGAATTAAATGTAAAGCAATTCCCAAGAACATAATTCATATCAAAAGCAAAGGTAGCACTACAATGATATTATTGTTGTTTATGAGCTATTTTGGGATATTTTATGCTTGTACCTAAACGAAGAATAAAGGAAGAGCAAAGTAAATGGAATTGGTTGCTAACCTTCGATCCAGGGTGAGCCCTTCATACCTTGCATGAATAATGAACTCATCCAATTGCCACGATAGATCCTTACGGGTCTCACACAATATTTTAAGTTAAGTTAAATTGAGAAGATAAATGAATTCAAAACGAAGAAAAAAAGTGCAACCCACAGCACATAAGAAATGTTATATTTAACAATTTTGTGCGTTTTTTAATTCAAATAGTGTTAAATATAACATGTCACACGTTTTATGTGCTGTAGAGTACACTTTTTCTCTGTGTACCCCACCATTCAACCATGGTGATATCGCTGAAATGGCACATATGAAATCGGAAATATCTCAGTAGGGAATGGTTTCTTTGATGCATGAAATTACGGTTAGTGACATACATAGCGATAATCAGCATGGTCGACGTAGTAAGAATCAACTTTCAAAAGCTGCGGTTGATCGATTTTTTGAACGAAACCCGTCGCATATCCGCCGTACGAAAGACAGCCAAAAGTTGCATTTTTTGTGTTCTTTCACTTTTTGAACATGAGTTCGATTCCCCCGACAGCATTTTATGTCTGCATGGTAGTTCGAGCAAAAAAAATTGCAGTTTCAATGGAAATCAAGTCCAAAAAATCTTTTTTGGCTGACTTTCGTGCGGCGGATATGCGACGGGTTTCGTTCAAAAAATCGATCAACCGCAGCTTTTGAAAGTTGATTCTTACTAAGTAGACCATGCTGATTATCGCTATGTATGTCACTAACCATAATTTCATGCATCAAAGAAACCATTCCCTAGTCAGTGACCTGATCAGAAAGATGAGTCAGCGCGAATGGAAGCGCAGCTATGAATCGTGCATTGTTTCGAGTCCTTTGGTCTGTCAACTAAAATAACATTGTATGTATCAGGTAACCGATATTATGTATTTACGTTAAGAATTTCCAAGTAACTGCACTTTCCGTAGACTTCAATGAGGATTTGATCCGGAGTCTTTGATGATTGAGAATCATCACACGTTATCCCCTGCACATTCACAATTTCATTGATCAAGCAATTGCAGTGTATACGCCATTTCTTCGTATTTCATTTCATGTTTTAATCTTTCTATGTATTTGTTACATACATATTTTATACTCTGTAAGAAATGATAAAATACTATTATATTGTATTTTTCTAAGCTAGAACTCAATTACATTTGAAGTTCAAACATCTCACCCAATGTCCCTCATCGCATTCACACTGAAGTATCACTTGACTTAGAGTAGTTATCTGAGTGCATGTTCCTCTTCCATTGCAATCGGTGCATTGGCATAAATCGTAAACTAGAAATATTTAGTCAATACTAATGATAGTAATAATGATGTAATAATTATAATAATAAGTTTTACTAATTATAAGATAAGACTTGTGTGAGTGACCTTCGCATTGGTCCCCGCTATACAGTGATAGACATCTGCATATGTATGTGAAATCAGGCAAATCCTGACAGTATCCTCCATTCTTGCAATAGTCTGGGTTATTATAACAGAAACTTTCCACTGAAATGGAAGGCGATTAATTGTCTATCAGAAAGCATCTATGTAATTTGAAGGCAATAGGTCGTATGAGAACCGATGAATGAGAACCGATTGGATGAGAACCATTTCGATATGAGAGCCAAGCACTAATGAGTAGACGAAGTATGGTTCTCATCCGACCTTGTACCAATTTGAATACCACTTGCTGTTGCAATTGTTACAATGAATGATAAATTAAAACAAATAAACGAAGTGACCATCACAGTCTTTTCCAAGCCATCCATCATCACAATCACACCCAGTCCAATCGTATCCTGGCTTTGATGTGCATGTTCCATGTCCACTGCACACTGGATCAGGCACGTTTAGACATGGATCATTGTAGATTGCTGTCAAAGTCATGCGTATTTGGGTACTCACATAGAAAATTAATTTAAAGCGACACCCCAAGCTAATTTGAAACGCTCTGGCAACATTCTCTCGCTTTCTTTTTCTACAATAGAGCATTGTCAATGCGGAGAGTAAAATTTGCTTGTGGTGTTTAAACTTTTAATTTCTTACTGTTTCATTTTCTAAATTCTGAGAAATATATTCAAAAAATCCCGTTGGAAAGTAAGAAATTCAATTTCTGATCTACTGTTCTAAGCAGTCAATTTCGTAGAACAGAGCATCGCTGAGGAGAATTTTCTCTGTGAGTAACTGCCTGTACTTGAATAACATACGTGTCTGGCAGTCAGGACCAGTCCATCCTCCTCGACAATTCAAGCTACAATCAAGTTGCGGATCCATGCTCTCAATACAATATGATTTCGTCCTATCACAGGTATCTGCCGGTGTTCCACAACGGAGAACGAGACCATTTGATACCAAGAGATCACAGTTAATACCTAAGAATAGATCATACATCAATGACTAATCATTTTGCTGGCAAAGGTATTATAGTCTCTCGTAGCAGAGTTGGCTATTCGGGGGTTGCGGGCCCACAGTAGCTCGTAAAATCATTGTGCGCCCGCAACCTCAGAGGGAGGGGAGAGGTGGAATGATTGCGGGCCCGCAATCCCTTCGGACCAGTAATCGCTCCCACTCCCCTCACTCCGAGGAAAAAACCCTTGATCGCCCGCATCCCAACTCGATAGTCTTATAAGTTTTAAGTACCGTAAGCATCTTCTCCTCCAATCTGGGGACAACTACATTTCACGGCGTATCGATTCACATTAAGGCACATTCCAGGTCCGCATTTACCCTGGCAAGGATTTGTCGCCGGGGGCACTGTAATAAACAGGAGAACAGAATCTTCATGACATTCAAAATGCGTAAACCGCAAAATTAAATATATTTTACTAACATTCACAGTTAAATCCCCAACTGACAATATTACTGCACAAGCATCTGTAGCTAGTCTGAAATCGTCGTTCGTTAATACATACTACTTAGTGTTACTGTTCCGTACAATATCACTTCAAAGTAACCCTATCAAATACACACCGTAATTTGAATTAAATGTGTAACGAAGATAATAATTTGTCGTACCTCGCCTTCCACATAACAAATTCCGGGTGGATTAACAAGTGAATTACAAAACCCTGGAGGTAATGAAGAACACGAGTCTGTAATTTGTGAAGTAATAATAATATTCAAAATAATTTATACAGAACTTTGAAAAACGTATTGCTCATTATTGTTTAACCTATGAAATCTTCAAAGGGAGTTGGGTGTTTTAAATGTAACTAATCCATCTCTCATCTTCCCCTGCCAGTATTATGCTCATGGACATATATTTGATGGAATAAATAAATAAATAAATGTAACTAGACCGTACTGGCATCGCAGTTTGGTCCGTACTTATTTGTAGGGCATACACATTTGTATTGTCCACTGCTTATCTGTACGCAGTTGGAAAATGTTCCGGAACATGGAGAACTCGCACAGATGTTTTGTTGATCGTCTGAAATTTAGAATTGCTACCGTCCCCAGTAACCATTTGTTTGCATGTACATTTTTACATTTAATCACAATCACTTTAGCGAGATCAATTATGTGCTGTGCCATCGGATCTGTAGCGACATGAGCTCCACTGATCCTAATTTTAAACGAAGTAGCCAATAATAATAAAATATCAATATTTAAAAAAAGATAGCTAAAATGGGTTTAAAATAAATTGTACCATATTGACATCGATCTCCAGTATAGCCGAAATTACACAAACATTGATCACATTCATATTTCGGCGCGACAGTCAATCCTGACTGACATAGACCATAATTATGACATCCCACTGGAGGAAGAAGTGTGTTGAGTAGATCAGCAGTCGCTTTCGTAGATGATATAAGAGATAATAACCAAAGAAGGATTGGCATCTTCGAATGAAGGAAGGAGAAGTGGGTATGGGTAAATGAGTACTCAAAAGGAATAGTAGAGATGATTTGAAGGCCCTCTATTGTTGTTGTGTGTACCAAGGAGACGTATCTTATGTTTCATTGTTGTTGAAGTCGAGCAGAGTAGAGATCCTTCCTTCTTTTCCACTAACGAATTCATATTATATGCTGATGAGGGAAATATCACATAGTCCTCTCTACACAAGTAAGTATCAGAGGACTAAATTCATTCTCAACCAAAATGCTGTTCTTTTTTTCGCCCCTTGTTCTATTTTTTGCCCCACAGCTTGATCCCATGCAAAAGTATTCATTCGTCCGTAATCGATATATAATAAATAGGTAATTGTTATTTCTTTACTATCTACCAAGTAAGTTGTGGCATCGTAATTCACCACGGCATCAATTGTTCAATATTTCTAAATTTTCCTTGTAACGCATAAACTTATTATTATAATTATTCGGAGAATAAAGTGTGCGAAACTATATTTGGACGTAAAGTAAAATCATTCTTTCAAAAATAATTATCTATCCATATTTTTAAAAAGTGACAATAATATTCATATCACGGGTCTCCTGTAAAAGTGTAGCAAAAACAGCCGGGCCTGCCACAATGAAAATTTTTTGTCTTTGATTTCGATGAAAGATGGTCAGTGGGTGGGGTTGGGGTTGGGTTGGACACCTGTCAGTTCGCTGTACGATGAAAATGAACCGAGTTATGCTCATTTCCAGGGTAGATCACAAAAAATCGATAATTTGTAATTTTGGCCAAATGAAGTGGCTCGGCCTTCTCATGACCCCCAACCACACCCACTGACCAACTTTCATCGAAATCAAAGACAAATAATTTTCATAGTGGCAGACGTTTCTACACTTTTACCGGAGACCCGTGATATTCTATATTATAGTAACATAATGCATCGTTACATTTGCCTGACGCGCCTACGCCGTCACGTAAAAAAACGTTACATTTGGCGACGCGCGTCGACGTCAATTGTGGAGTGTGTTGGGTCCTAAGTGGAAAACCCTGAATGTCATCAGGGATACGGTAAAAGGTTACTTTAGCCAACCAATATTGATCGATGGTTACGGTAATTTCCTACCGTACCCCTGATGACAATCAGGGTTTTCCCCTTGGGACCCAACACACTCCAAAATTGACGTCGACGCGCGTCGCCAAATGTAACGTTTTTTTACGTGACGGCGTAGGCGCGTCAGGCAAATGTAACGATGCATAAACGAAAATTATTACTTAAACTGATAAGCTTATAGATCAAAGAACCAGTGTATGGTGCTTCTGATATAAACGAGTATGAGTATGCTTTTCCTTTTTGAGTGCGTATGCTATAAAAGAGTATCAATATGCTTTTACTTTGCGAGATACTGTAGATTGATTATTAAAGAAACTCCGACTTTTACTATACATAAGTATGTTCTTGCGAGAAATTTCACAAGGGAATGGTCTCAATTCGGCCTGACCTTATGAGATGTCAATAGTGTGACTAAAATTAGTTATATATGCTGATCGCAAAACCGTTTTTAGACAGTGCCTAATCGACCTGAACTTTGAGAAAATCGATATTAAAATTTGGCTTTCTTGGCTGATTCGAAAGTTCATGCTGTCTCCTAGACTAAAATATCCTGATGGGTTCGTTAACTCAATCAACTATCGAGACAACGACCTGCTTTCCTATTTTCTTTTCTGGTTCTCATAATAACAGAAAAATATTTCAATCTTTCGACAAGAAAAAATTAGCAAAAGAAAATTGCTTCAAAGGGGATCGAACCCGTGGCAATCAAAAGTGAACGTGGACACCTTATCCACTACACTACGGAAGTAGATGTATTGATGGCTGATAGATGAGCTAATGAACCCATCGGGATAGTTTAGTGTAGGAGACCATGCGAACTTTCGAATCGACCAGCCAGCCAAGAAAGGGAAATTTCAAGATCGATTTTTTCGAAGCTCAGCTCGATTAGGCACTGTCTAAAAACGGATTTGCGATCGGCATATATAACTAATTTTAGTCACACTAATGACATCTCATAAGGTCAGGCCGAATTGAGGCCATTCCCTTGTCAGCAATTTCGAAATTCTCCATTCGGCAGGGTATATTATTTCGCAAAGATTTCTTCCATTGATAGCCTTATCTCAACTCTATAAATGCTTGCTGTCGATTATTTCGACATGAAAGAGTTGCTGGTCTGCGTTTCTCCATCTTTCTACTCGATTACCAACCATTATCAATGTCGGACAAAGGAGAACCTGAAGGCGACAATGTTGTGAGTGATAGATCTAGATCAAAGCTCAAGAAAGATAATTACTGAGTTGCAAAGTCGAGACTCCCTGCTCTGGCGCATCTCTCACGTTTTCATAAATGAATTATACGTCTTTATCAGAGAACAACACAGATAAAGGTGAAATTGCCCAGCTTAAACTCTCCGCTCTCTCGCTTTTAAATGCTCTCCTCAAACTAAGTTTAGTCGCCGCATTGGCAATACTCTCGTAGACAAAGAAAACGACCCCAGATCGGAGAGTTTCAAATTAGCACGTTGTTTCTCGCTGTAAACAGAAAAACAAAGCGGAGAGAAAAAATCTATGTTATTCGCTATTTTAGAAAATTCAACGTAAAGGACTTTCGAGTTTTAAGACAACAATATTTTTAAGGTACCGCCTAATGCCACCTCGCAAGAGATAGACGACGTACTTGATGAGACAACACAACAAACAAATGTTAGTTCAGAGACCGTATTCATGAACATTGGCAAAGGGTTTGCAAACGTGACGTCACAAGCTTAAGGGAAGGATCTGTGGCAAAGAACTTCGCCTACGCTTGCGACGTCACTTTTGTCGGCAACCCATAGCCGGCGTTCATGAATACCTATGCAGTTCTCGAAAAGTTAAAGTTATTGGAAATGTTTTCATACTTACATATTTTATTATGCAGCTTATTGGAAAAAATCATTATAATTGTATTCTTGCTCTCATAATATTTAAAACAATAATATCATAGCAATGACTGGTGAAAAAAGAACGAAGGAACATTATTTCCCACATTTTTGGTGGTAGTTAAATTTCACTAATGGTGGAGAAATATCCTCGTTTGCTCTGACAATGAGGCATAAAGTACTCACCCATCTGGCCTCACAGAGTTCATTAAATTGATTAACATCATAGCGCCTTGGGTAATTAAAATTTTTGTATTTAGGAGCAAGCAAATGTACTCAGAGATCTTAAAGATCAAGTGAACGACTTAGCTCATAATCCAGTGGTACAGAACATTGTAGAATCACTCGAAAAGAAAGATGATTGATCTTCGTTGTTTGAATTTTTTCATTCAATTTTTGTTTTAAAAGGTTTGTATAAAGATTGATTTGTTACAAAATATCTTTTATTACAGGATACTGGAGCCTATATTTCGTTTAAACAGAGATTATTGCTAACGATATTTAATATGTTCTAGGTTTCTTAAAGAGAGGGTGTACATTTGGTGTACATTTAAAAATTGCACGATATCAAAGTTTTCGGTTGTTGTTGAAATTGAATGAAGAATTTCGAAAATTTCGTTATTCTTCATTCAATGCAGTATATCATTTCGCAAACAGTTATTGCATTGACATAAGTATTTACCAAAGTTATAAAAAACTCAAGTACACCGATTTACTGCAAAATGCACACGATGTGACCACGTAACGAATGAAAGTGGTTTCGAGAGCCGATTCGGAGACAGATTTTTGTGTCCCAGGTTCGGCTGATATATTTGTTTAAGGCATTTATTATTCTTGGATTCTTGAGAATAGGCCAATATCAACTCCCTGCTAATATTTTTTCTCTAAAATTCCTATTAAACCCTGTTTTACATTGAAAATATCAATGTTGCAGTCACATGACAATGTCAGACTGTAAACGAGCAAAAAGATGGTTAAACGTCAATTGACAACAAAGTTATTTCGAAATTGTGAAGAGCGATCATTTGTAGTGGTATTACGCTGAACGACACAATTTTGAAATTTAGTAATGAGGAATTAGCCTACGTCATTCGCATTAAGGCTTTTATTAAAACCTTTTTTTTATTTCGTCAGAAGTAATAATAATAATATCGAGTAGTAATACAATCTTTGTTTGTGCATACTGTAGAACAAGACGATTAAAATTAAATACACGGGTTCTCATCAATTCAGGTATAAACCTTGATAATATTTTCGAACATTAGATTTCCTGATTGTGATTGTATATGAGAGGAATCGCGAGAAAATCGACCGTTTCGGAGGGTCCGCGGCGGTAGAAATTTCGACCCCCTGAAAAATTCAGATTAAGTACTTTGAACGATGCTCTATCGAACTGCGTTTTCCGAATTTGCATATCTGCTCTCATTTTCGAGTTACGGTAGGTCAAAGTTGGCAGGTACGGTATTTTTGACTCGAGTGTGTGTCAGAAAAATGATCATAACTCCGTTCAAAATAATGATCGACATTTTTTCAAAAAAAGGATCGAAAGAGGAGATCTTGGGCAACATTTCCCAGTTGATGACGTCATTTGTCGACCATGCGCCGGTGCGGGGCGGTCGGTTTTATGAAAAAGTGACGTAACTTTCCTAATCGGAAAAAGTTCACTTTTCTTCTATGCGCGTTTTGTTGCGTCCATATGTGTCTAAAAATGACCCAAGTTTCAGAGGATTTGAGAAATGCAAAAAAAAGCGTTGATTTTAGTGACGCGACCTTGGACCTGTCATAGGAAAGAACGGCTTATTCCTTTATCAAGAAACAGCAAAGGAGCTTAAATGACTCAAAAACATCCGAAAAAGCATTACGATCTCAAAATACCCATATATGACAGTTATTTGAAACACAAAATCACCGAGTTCCGAAAAATTTGAAAAAAACCCATATTTTGCTTTTCCACGTGGAAAATACGTCTCAGTAATGTTAATTAATCTTTATAATATTTCTTATAATGTTTTTGAACATTTATGTTTTTGGAAGTGAAGGCCTACCTGCTCTTAGAGCCGAGATATCCGCCATCGAGATTACACGCGCGCCCCCCAACTCACCCTTTGAGAAGAGATGTGTTGCCATAAAATGAACGTTTTCCAGCTCAGAATGACTCAAAACAACTTGTTTCATCATTCTTATCACGAAAAAAATACCTTGGAACACGTTTTCTGTGTCTGTAAAAATCAGCAAAAGATTTGGATCGAACCGGGGTTCGAACCCGCCCGTACTTCCTCGCTCTCGCTCTCTCTCTCTCTTCAAGGAATGATGAAGTACGGGCGGGTTCGAACCCCGGTTCGATCCAAATCTTTTGCTGATTTTTACAGACACAGAAAACGTGTTCCAAGGTATTTTTTTTTTGTATTTTGAGATCGTAATGCTTTTTCGGATGTTTTTGAGTCATTTAAGCTCCTTTGCTGTTTCTTGATAAAGGAATAAGCCGTTCTTTCCTATGACAGGTCCGAGGTCGCGTCACTAAAATCAACGCTTTTTTTTGCATTTCTCAAATCCTCTGAAACTTGGGTCATTTTTAGACACATATGGACGCAACAAAACGCGCATAGAAGAAAAGTGCACTTTTTCCGATTAGGAAAGTTACGTCACTTTTTCATAAAACCGACCGCCCCGCACCGGCGCATGGTCGACAAATGACGTCATCAACTGGGAAATGTTGCCCAAGATCTCCTCTTTCGATCCTTATTTTGAAAAAAATGTCTATCATTATTTTGAACGGAGTTATGATCATTTTTCTGACACACACTCGAGTCAAAAATACCGTACCTGCCAACTTTGACCTACCGTAACTCGAAAATGAGAGCAGATATGCAAATTCGGAAAACGCAGTTCGATAGAGCATCGTTCAAAGTACTTAATCTGAATTTTTCAGGGGGTCGAAATTTCTACCGCCGGGGGGTGGTCGAACCTCTGGCGATTCCTCTCATATAATCATGCAAACTGCTCAGGTTGGATGTCTGATCCCAAAAGGTAAATCGTTGTTCCATCTTTAACCTTATCCCATATACGTGTTCATGATGCATATGGTCATTGACAGACTTACCTTAACTCTAGTAACGGCCTGGTCTAGCTACTTTTACCATAGCTAGAGATTGAGTGAGAGGATCCATGTGATATCTGGACATAGTGTGACGTTACACTAGCATCTATCTATGAAAAAATACTACACTCGAGGCCATTCTTCAATGGCTCCGAAACGAGACACCTATCAATCATCGACGTGAATTTTTTTTCTTTCAAACGATAAACTCGAGCGCAAAATTCTCGGAATCACCGTACCAGATTGCACTTCCAATGAGTTAAAGAATGTTGTTGGGGAGGCGGAGAATCATAAATGGATGTTGGATGTTAAACTATCGTAGTTTTGCACAGAAAGGAAAGATAATACGAGGAGGATACCCAACGAGGTGGAGACTTTTCTTTTTGTTCTTTCAAGTCGTTCGCCCCAAGAAAAAAATGTCATCGAAACCCAGCTGACAAGGGGATGCTCCCAAGCTGTGCTGGCCATATAACTTGCAATAGAATGTCTGTAATCAGTTTTCGATGCTTATTACGAATCCTTATTCAGAAAGTGCCTAATCGACCTCTGTTTCGAGAAAATCGATATTGAAATTTGGCTTGTTAATTCGAAAATTCGTGTAGTTTCCCTCACAAACTATCTGGATTGCATGGGAAAGATCCGGTGATGAAAGGCTACTGTAAGAGTATATAGATGAGTTCACCAGCCCACCCGGATGGTTTGCGCAGGAAACCACACAAATTTCCTAATCAAAATATCGATTTCCTCGAAACTCAGGTCGATTAGGCGCTTTCTGAAAACGGATTCGTAATCACCATCGAAAACTGATCCTAGCAATGCTATTGCCATCTCATAGGACGAGTTGCGATCATCCCCTTGTGAGATAACACCACTAAACCAGCCGATAGAGTTGTTATTAGTATTTTCGAAATTTTGCGATGACATCAAAAATATACACATACCTACAAATTATATTTATCCAAGGGATGATACAAGGGATGATTATTTCAAACGAAACTTATTCCAATTATTTATCCGATTTATCTAGAGGATCCTCTATTGATTCCATATACTTCGATTACGCAAAGGCGTTTGATAGTATTGATCATCGATTATTGTTATATAAACTTTCCAAAATAGGTTTTTCTGATCATGTTGTTGCTTGGTTTAGATCCTACTTGTTCGGTCGTACACAGTCCATTTACATTGATAATGTATTCTCTCCTCCTGCCCCTGTTATCTCAGGAGTTCCTCAAGGTTCTAGTATTGGTCCTGTGCTATTTATATTGTATCTGAATGACATTCAATCAATTATCCCTTCTAATATCCGTCATGGTATCTTCGCTGATGATATTAAGATATATGCCCCTGTCCCCTCCTCCTCTGCAGACATTCAATATACTATTGACCAAATTTCTGAATGGAGCAAATTATGGAACATGACCCTTTCACCTACCAAATTTACTGTAATGCACTTTGGGCCTCTTAAGAATAGAACCACTTATTTTCTCGACGGTTATGCTTTATCCCCTTCTCCTATTGTTAAAGATTTAGGTATTCACATGACCCCAAATCTTAAGTTTAATGATCACATCTCCATTATTGCTAATAGAGCCAGACAAAGGGCAAATATTCTATTCAAGACAATATATTCTAATTCAAAAGAAATCTTTCTTAAAGCTTATTGTGTTTATAAATTGAAATTGTCCCCTGAAACTCTTTCCCCTTCGTACAGAAAAATAACCCACAGCACACATGACGTGTAAAGTGTTATATTTAACACTTTTTTGTTACTCTGTACATAAAAAGTGTTAAACATAACAGTTCACAGGTCTTGTGTGCTGGGTGGAACAATTATTTTTCTATGTGTAGTCGAGCTAATAAGATATACGATACAAGATGTACCTTGAATACTTGAAAGTGTGTGACCTCTCCAGGCCTGGGCATAACATGATCTGACTCTGTATTGAAACCTAATTCGGTATCATAAATGAATAAAGCAGTGGCGCTCTTCTCATCCCAAGGGATTGATTCATTTGATGTTCCACCCATTCGAACTGTTAGACCTACAATTAAACAATTTCAAACAGTAACTCAGATATTTGAGTGATATTTTTGTGAACATAATCCAAATACCGCTATCAGATCCAACAAATCTTCTTCTGTAGGTGAAGTTGGCCTTGTAAGAATTAAATGTGAAGCAATTTCCAAGAACATAGTTCATGTCAAAAGCAAAGGTAGCACTACAATGATGCTATTGATGCTTATGAGCTATTTTGGGAGATTTTATGCTTGTACCCAACCGGAAAAGAATAAAGGAAGAGCCAAGTAAATGGAATTGGTTGCTAACCTTCGATCCAGAGTCAGCCCTTCATACCTTGCATGTATAATGAACTCATCCAATTGCCACGATAGATCCTTACGGGTCTGAATAATACAATATTTTAAGTGCGTCTTTAAATTAAAGTGAGAAGATAAATGAATTCAAAACGATTTTTCAGTATCAATTTGCACGGAGAAAAACGTGCAATCCACAGCGCATAAAAAGTGTTATATTTAACAATTTTTGATTTATTTTTAACTCAATTAGTGTTAAATATAACATGTTACACGTTTTATGTGCTGTAGAGTACACTTTTTCTCTGCGTACCACACCATTCAACCATGGTGATATCGCTGAAATGGGATATATGAAATCGGAAATATCTTAGTGACCTGATTAGAAAGAACTTTGTTACCTGATCAGAAAGATGAGTCAGCGCGAATGGAAGCGCAGCTATGAATCGTGCATTGTTTCGAGTCCTTTGGTCTGTTAGCTAAAATCAAAAGTGTATCAAGTAACCGATACTACGTATTTACGTTAAGAATTTCGAGGTAACTGCACTTTCCGTAGACTTCAATGAGGATTTGATCCGGAGTCTTTGATGATTGAGAATCATCACACGTTATACCCTGCACATTCACATTGACATTAATCAAGTAATTGCTGTGTATACGCCATTTCGATCGTATTCGATTTCACGTTTTAATCTTTCTATGTATTTGTTACATACATATTTTATACTCTGTAAGAAATGATAAAATACTATTATATTGTATTTTTCTAAGCTAGAACTCAATTACATTTGAAGTTCAAACATCTCACCCAATGTCCCTCATCGCATTCACACTGAAGTATCACTTGACTTAGAGTTGTTATCTGAGTGCATGTTCCTCTACCATTGCAATCGGTGCCTTGGCATAAATCGTAAACTAGAAATATTTAGTCATTGTAGTAATACTAATGATAATAAAAATAATGTAATAATAATAATAATAATAATTATAAGATAAGACTTGTGTGAGTGACCTTCGCATTGGTCCCCGCTATACAGTGACAGGCATCTGCATATGTATGTGAAATCAGGCAAATCCTGACAGTATCCTCCATTCTTGCAATAGTCTGGGTTATTGTAACAGAAACTTTCCACTGCAATGGAAGGCGATTAATTGGCGATCAGAAGGTGACAAGCATCTATGTAATTTGAAGGCACTAGGTCGGATGAGAACCGATGAATGAGAACCGATTGGATGAAAACTATTTGCATGTGAGAGACAAGCGCTAATCACAATGTTCTATAGACTGTGAAAGCCAAAACGACCGCTCAACATAGAAACTCTCTCAAATGCAATCGTCTTTCGCTTGTCTGGCTATGGAAACAAAATGGCTTGAACCAGAATACTGTGTAATGAATAGACAAAATATGCAAATAGTTACAATTCCACGGTTCTCATCCGTGCCGTTCATGGATGAAAACCAGTCGGTTCTCATTCACTGGTTCTCATCCAGCCGGTTCTTTTTCATCGGTTCTCATCAATTGGAATAGCACTTGCTGTTGCAAGTGTTACAACGAATGATATATTTTTTAATATAACAAAAAGTGACCATCACAGTCCTTTCCAAGCCATCCATCATCACAATCACATCCAGTCCAATCGTATCCTGGCTTTGATGTGCATGTACCATGTCCACTACACACTGGATCAGGCAGGTTGAGACATGGATCATTGTAGATTGCTGTCAAAGTCAAGCGTATTTGGGTACTCGCATAGAAAATTTACTTAAAGCGACACCCCAAGCTAATTTGAAACGCTCTGGCAACGCTCTCTTGCTTTCTTTGTCTACGGGGAGCATTGTCAAGGCGGAGAGTAAAATTAGCTTGCGGTGTGCCTTTAAACTTTTAATTTCTTACTGTTTCCTTTTTTCATTATAAGAAATATATGCGAAAATTCCCCTTGAAAAGTAAACAATTCAATTTCTGATCTTCTGCTCTAAGCAGTCAATTTCTTAGAACAGAGCATCGCTGAGGAGAATTTTCTCTGTGAGTAACTGCCTGTACTTGAATAACATACGTGTCTGGCAATCAGGACCAGTCCATCCTCCTCGACAATTCAAACTACAATCAAGTTGCGGGTCCATGCTCTCTATACAATATGATTTCGTTCTGTCACAAGTATCTGCCGGTGTTCCGCAACGGAGAACAAGACCATTTGATACCAGAAGATTACAGTTAATGCCTGCGAATAATAATAATAATAATAAATATTTACCGCATCTTTCAAATTAATGACAAAGTTTAAAAAATCATTCTTAGCAATAAAAGTTGAATCATTGTTATCAGTAGCGGGATAGCGTAGTGGTTGTGAGCGCTGCCTATAATCAGAGGATCACGAGTTCGATCCCCCGCCCTGAAAGATCCACCCAATACCGAGGGGGTTAAGAAATTTCGGAAGTGGTGTCAAAAACCACGATCTAAATCCTCCACTGTGAGCTCCAAGCACAGTTTGATCGTAGGCCATGGCCACTGGTCCTTCAGACCAGGATAGGCCCTCTCAGCCAATAGATTGGAGGCGCTAACACCAACTTTTATCTTTCTGGATACCGTAACCCGAACTACCGTAATCGAACCGGGATTTGCCGTGAATTTCGCCATAATATTGTAGTGCACGGTTGCTAGATTACGGTAGTTCGGGTTACGGACTCATTTTCAACCATGAACCCCGGGTCATGGGTCGACTAAAAAAATCAGTTCGCGATTCCTGACGATTACGGTAGCACCATACCGTACACCACTACTGATAACAATGGTACAACTTTTGTTTCCATAAACCATATCCCAACTGTTTTATGATCCGTTGCCGAAACGGGCGTTGCCGAAACGGGCTCCCCCCATCATTATGATGGCATCATTATAATGGCTATTCTCTGTAGCAGAGTTGGCTATTCGGGGCTTGCGGGCCCGTAATGGTTCGTAAAATCATTGTGGGCCCGCAACCTCGGAGGGCCGAGTGATTGCGGGCCATCCCTTTCGGAACCGCAATCGCTCCCACTCCCCTCCCTCCGAGGATAAAATCCTTGCAGCCTCGCATCCCAACTCTACTCGATAGTCTTAAAAGTTGAAAGTGCAATGAAATACCGTAAGCATTTTCGCCTCCAATCTTGGGACAACTACATCTCACTGCATATCGATTCACATGAAAGCACGTTCCAGGACCACATTTGCCGGTGCAAGGCTTTGTCGCCGGGGGTTCTGTAACAAACATATCATATCTTTCATAAAAACAATGTGAAGCCCAAAATTGAACATATTTTACTCACGTTCACAGTTAAATCCCCACTCTTCGTCATTGCACAAACATCTGTAGCTGGTCTGAAATCGTCGTTCGTTAAAGGGACCGTTACCTCTCTCAATGGTCTCTTCATTGCGCGCACTATTTCTCTGTTCTCAAACAACGAGAGAGCATTGCGCTTCGTAGAGACCATTGATAGAGAGAGAGTTGATAGTATGCTCCCTTTAATTCATACTACTTACTGTTCCGCATAATATCACTTCAAAGTAACCCTATCAAATATACACTATAATTTGAGTTAAAGAAGGAGACCCTTGAGTTGGCATGACTCACTCCCGCCACGATAAACATGGCGAATATGGTTTATAGTATATATTACTGATAATTGGCGTATATTTGGCGGATATACATATGGTAGACATCGGGAATCAATATTAGATAAGCCTTTCGGTTCGTGTGATGAATGTCTATCATTCTATCTTATTACGAAAAAAAAAACTCGAGAGTCTCCATCTTTAAATGTGCAACGAAGATAATAATTTATCTTACCTCGCCCTCAACATAACAAATTCCGGGTGGAATAATATTTGAATTACAAAACCCTGGTGGTAAAGATGAACAAGGATCTGTAATTTGTGAAGTAATACTAATATTCCAAATTATTTACACAGGACTGTAAAAAAATGTCTTGTTCATTATCATTCACTGCTATGAAAACTTCAAATCGAATGGAGGTGTTTTAAATGTAACTAATCCACCTCTCCTCTTATCCTCTGCCAGCTCATGAATACATATTTGATGGAATAAATAAAAATAAACTAGACCGTACTGGCATCGCAGTTTGGTCCGTACTTATTTGTAGGGCATACACATTTGTATTGTCCACTGCTTATCTGTACGCATTTGGAGAATGTTCCAGAACATGGGGAACTCGCACAGATGTTTTGTTGATCGTCTGACATTGAGAATATTGAACTATCTACTACCATCACCGTTTGTTGGCTTTTAAATTTTTACAATTAATCACTTTAGCGAGATCAATTATACGCTGTGCCATCGGATTTGTGAGCTCCACTGAACCTAATCACTACACCACTGATCACTACAGATTCGGTGGCACACCGCTTCGTTGAACCTTTGATTAATGTTGTTTTAAACGAAATAGCCAATAACAATAAAATATCAATATCTAAATAAAATGATAGCTAAAATGGGTTTAGAATAAATTGTACCATATTGACATCGATCTCCAGTATAGCCAAAATTGCACAAACACTGATCACATTCATATTTCGGCGCGACAGTCAATCCTGACTGACATAGACCATAATTATGACATCCCACTGGAGGAAGAAGTGCGTTCAGTAGATCAACAGTTGCTGTTGTAGATGATACAAGGTATAATAACCACATTAGGGAAGCCATCTTTGGAAGGAGGAAGGAGAAGTAGGTATGGGTAAGTGAGTACTCAAAAGACATAATATAGACGATGTGAAAGGCCTCCTTTTGTTGTTGTTATTGGAGTACCTAGGAGACGTCTCTTATGTTTCATCGTTGTTGTAGTCGAGCAGAGTAGAGATCATCTTTTCCGCTAACGAATTCATATTATACTTCATGCTCATGAGGGAAATATCACATAGTCCTATCTAGACAAGTAAGTTTCAGAGGACTAAATTCATTCTCAACCAAAATGCGGTTCTATTTTTTGCCCCTTGTTCTATTATTTGCCCCACAGCTTAATCTCATGCAAAAGTATTCATTCGTCCGTACTCGATATAGCTATAGATATAGATATATCGATATAGATATATCGATATAGGTAATTGTTATTTCTTCACTATCTAAGTTGCGGCATCGTATTTTATGTAATTCAAAATGACATCAATTGTTCACTTTTTTTTCAAATTTGGTAAACTGATAAGGCTAAAGATCAAAGAACCAGGTTATAGTGCATTTGATATAAACGAGTATGAATATGCTATTACTTTATGAGATAATGTAGACTGATTATTAGAGAAGCTTCGATTTATACTAGCTACTCCGATTTATATTAGATACGATTTATACTACTAGCGAGAAATTTCAGCAATTTCGAAATTCTCCATAAGAAATTTCGAAATTCTCCATTCGGTAAGGTATATTATTTCGCAAAGGTTTATTCCAATGATAGCCTTATCTCAACTCTATAAATGCGTGTTGTCCATTATTTCGACATGAAAGAGTTGTTGGTCTGCGTTTCTCCATTTTTCTACTCGATTACCAACCATAATCATGTCGGACAAAGGAGAATCTGAAGGACACAATTTTGTGAGTGATACATCTTGATCAAAGCTCAATAAAGATAATTACTGAGTTGCTAAATATGTCGAAACTCCCTGTTATTCGCTATTTTAGAAAATTCAACGTAAAGGACTTTCGAGTTTTAAGACAACAATATTTTTAAGGCACCGTCATCTAATGACACCTTGCAAGAGATAGACGACGCACTTGATGAGACAACACAACAAACAAATGTTAGTTCAGAAGCAGTATCCATGAACGTTGGCAAACGGACGTGACGTCAGCTTAGGGGACGGATATGTGGTAAAGACGCTTGTGACGTCACGTAAAGTACTTACTATCTGACCTCACACAGTCCATTAAATTGAATAACATCATAGCGCCTTGGGTAATTTTTTTTGTTTTAGGAGCAAGCAAATGTACTCAGAGATCTTAAAGATCAAGTGAACGACTTAGCTTATAATCCAGTGATACTGAACATTATAGAATCACTCGAGAATAAAGAGGATTGATCTTAGTTGTTTACTTTTTTTCATTCAATTTTTGTTTTGAAAGGTTTGAATAAACAGTGATTTGTTACAAAAATATCTTTTATTACGAATACCGGATTTCGTTCAAACAGTGATTTCTAACGAAATTTTTTTCTAATAAGTTCTAGGTTTTTTTTCTTAAAGGTACACTCCACCCTCTCGTAGATAAAGAAAGCGAAAGCACTGGCTCAGCGGAGAGTTTCAAAAATTTTGCTAGGATGTACTACATTTAAAAATTGAACGATTTCAAAGTTTTCGGTTGTTGTTGAAATTGAATGAAGAATTTCGAAAATTTTGAAATTCTTCATTCAATACAGTATATCATTTCGCAAACAGTTATTGCATTGATATTTATATATTTATAAGTATTTACCAATGTTATCAAAAAACTCAAGCACACCGATTTACTGCAAAATGCACAAGATGTACATGACCACGTAATGAATGAAAGTGGTGTTGAGAGCCGATTCGGAGATTTTTGTGCCCTTGTTTCGGCTGATATTTTTGTTTGCAGCATTTATTACTCTTGGATTCTTGAGAATAGGCCAATATCAGTCATATTTTTTCTCAAAAATTCCTATTGAACCCTGTTTTACGCTGAATTGAAAATATCAATGTTGAAGTCACATGACAATGTCAGACTGTAAACGAGCAAAAAGATGGTTAAACGTCAATTGACAACAATGTTATTTCGAAATTGTGAAGCGCGATCATTTATAATGGTATTACGCTGAGCTACACAATTTTGAAATTTAGTAATGAGGAATTAACCTGCGTCATTCGCATTAATGCTTTTAAAAACATTTTTATTTCATCAGAAGCAAAAATAATCTCGAGTAGTATTACAATCTTTGTTTGTGCATACAGTAGAACAAGACGATTAAAATTAAATACACTTGTTCTCGCCAATTCCGGTATAAAACTTTGATAATATTTTCAAAAATTAGATTGCCTGATTGTGATTGTATATAATCGGTATTATAAGGGGTGAGGTATTATCGTTGATCCATCTTTTACCTTTTCCCACATACGCTTACGTGCACGATATGTTCAGGATATAAAATAATGAATATGGTCGTTGATCAAGAACATAATGCCATCGAAACCCATCTGAGATAACACCACTAAACCAGCCGATAGAGTTGTTATTAGAATTTTCGAAATTTTGCGATGATATGAAAAATATACACATACCTACAAAACAAAGTTATCCATGATGAGAAACTTTAAAAAAAAAAACTTTCGTTTGCTGTATTTCATACTTTCGATATGTTATCACGTGCTGAAAAATTGGAAACAATCGATTACGGAGAACAAATTGGCTAATTTGTTCTCTTTGTGTCGTCATTTCAAATCCGCATTTCGTATTGTCCGTATAAAATGTACTTGCATAATTGCATTGCTACTGGCTGCTAACATGGAAAGAACTATCGATCAACCCACAATTTCATCCCTTTCTTCCTCGTTCTCTCTGATCTACCTACTCTCTCACCGGTGCTCTCTCTCTATAAAAACATAGAAATTCATTGTGCCAGTGGTTGGCTACTCTCGTACCAAATAAACAAGTGTATTTTGTACGGTCAATATTTATCGCGATCGGAATGTACTGTAAAAAGGTATTTTCATTGTTATTCATAGGAATTGATAATCTAAAATTGGCTCTCAATCCACATGAAAACACTTTCAATTTTGAAATTTCTAACGCCCGTCATCTACAATGATGCAATCTTATCAGATTCCGATTCAATAGTGCATAATTTTTTCATCTCCCTAAATCACATAATGAATTCACATTCAAAGAACGACTGCATGAAAATTTAAAAGCATAGGAATGTATGAACTTTAAATATAAATTTTGAGAAGTAAATTTGAATGATGAATGTAAATATTGATGTAATTGTTTAATGAACAGTAAATGAAGCATGCTCCGTATCATAAAACAACTTTCCTCTTTAAAAGAATACCAAAGTTATAATAGTAATAATTATAGTCAGTGTAACGAGCGAAGGAAGCTCATTACTGTTTCAAATTAACTTGAAAGTACTTTTGAACAGCTTTCGTGCGCAAACCTCTTTGAAGGCTTCTCAACACGTTGTAACTTATTTTGTACAGTATTTGGAAGTTACGACATTCAAACAGCTGTAAATAGCCTTTCAAAGCCCTTGGTTCGTTGTATCAAATAGTGTTAATTTTCACGGCTATCAGGCGTTTTTTTTTGTTAATTTTCACGGCGTTAAAGGTGGACTCCCGCGAATATTTTCGTGAACAAACTGTAAAGACAGAAAGGTAGCAAAAGTTATTCTACATACTGTACACCATTTATTTAACGCTAATTCTACTTATTGATTGCTAGAAACATGAATGAATCATGCTTGCAATCGCAGGCAAAGGCGCGCTTTTTGAAAATAGGAAAGTTCGGCAATAGGATTCGAACCCACGGCAATGCGCTATCTAGACAGAAGTGTTACCACTGCGCTAAGGGATTGACGAGAGGTGACTCACTCTTCTTGCATATCACTTTACACTTGCATAAGCGAGATACAAGAGATTTGAATGAGCATTCGCGGGTCTCCACCTTTAAAAGGGAAACGGGAAGGAACAAGATATAGAAGATTATTCGAATGACTCTTTATTTAATCATCTTTCGTAACTTTTTGACAAATTGTTATATTCGAAGCACTTAATCTAATAAAATTAGTCGTGAATTTGGACAATGTACAGTTTAAACAACTTAAAATCATTCACTTGGTTATTAAAGTTATGTTGGAACATAAACCTGTAATACTTTAAAGATGGAGATCCTCGAGTTTTTTCGTAAAAAAACTGTTAGGATAGAGTGATATTAATCGCACGAATCGAAAGACATATCTGATATTGATTCCCGATATGTTTAAAGCTCACTATGCGTATAACTTTCAATGTGTGTAGAGAGTGCCCATCCGATTTGCATTCTTTGCTCTCTCATTTTCTCATTGTCCCTTACTCCAATTACCATATAATATAAACAATATTCGACATGCTTCTTGTGGCGGAAGTCAGTCATTCCAACTCGTGGGTCCCCTTCTTTAACCACGCGCTCTTATTCTCAACGAGAGAGTGTTTCGTGAGGGGGGGGGCAAAGTATTTTATAAATATTTTGTGATGTTGTTATGAATTTTCCTTTCGCACTTTTAACAAAGCCTTTGAATACTTCAAAGAAATTTATGAATTCTCTCTTAGATAAGAATAAGAAAAAAAAGAGAATTTAGAAATACGCATGATTCTAGTTGAGGTATTTCGAAATCTCTCCGTTTATAAGACACTGCTTCAACAAGCACTATGCAAAGAATTTTATTTATAACTCTCTCGCGTGTTCTTGTAGAACAAATATTTATAACACACTGTTCTTTCTTCTTTTTGAAAACCAAAACAATTGCTCAATATAGAAACTCTTTCAAATATAATGCTTGTTTGGCTTTAAAAGAAAAATACCTCTCAACAATAGGATTGTAAATAGACATGAGGCAAAAAGAATCAGTCAATGACTTTTTTGTTTTGCTCCTTTTAATTACTAAACCATTGTATTTTACAGTGACGCCCAATTCAATTTTGAAACAATAATTATCTGTTCCTAAATATATTTGATAATTGCTACCGTTCCATCAGCAGAGCTCATTGAGAAAGGAACAAAAAATCATAAACCGCATGGCTCTCTTTTTCACATTTTTCTCTATTTGAAAATGCTGAATGGATGCGCAAGTATCTAGTACGAAGCATGAAGCATACGTTTTGAAAAAAAACTTTTTTCTAAAAATAATCTTGCTCTGTTTGATATTTTTTTACATTTCAAGACCTTCACTCCTTCATATTAAACAAGGCGATGTCAACTGATTCTTCGCTGGCATCAGCTGTATTTCGAGAACACCGCAAAGCCATCGCTAACTCAATGAGAGCTGTAGCTGCTCCAAAGGTACTGGAATTTAACAAAAAAAACTTTCAATGCTTTGTATATTTTTTCAGGTAATACACGTACGGTCAGAAGAGCCAAAAATAGGAGCCAATACTAATAATCTTTCAAAGATGTATAGGATGGACGGTAAATATATTTTATAACGATTTGAATCACATTCAGGATCGCAGTTTTGACAAATGGCGAGTGAAAATGAGCACAGTTGAATTTAACACATGTGACATCATTATCAACGACGGCACACTCAGTAATTCATTCAGTTATTCCAGGTAATTCTAAAAGACGATCAATAATTGTGAATTATACCTCGCCTCGGCCATTCAAACCAAAACGAAGGCACATGAAAAAAGTTCTTCGATGGCAGTTGAAACAAATTAATAAATTAACCAGAATACTCAAAGTAAGCATGATTCGAGAGAAACTTCATCTCGCTTTTTTTCTAGTTCAGAAAAATGAACCGATCTCCTTTAAATATTAAGGTCAGACGGGTTAGGTGAGAGGAAGATGAGGGGTAATCGAGAGTTAGGAGAGGGATTGCAACTATATGTAAATGCCCGTTGCCTCGGTATTTAGATGCAGTTTGTCACTTTCTTATGCGCGTACATTTTATACGGACAATATCTCATATGTACTAAATTAATTCGCAATACTATATCTTCGTGTCAGGACAAATGTTTGCATGGTCGATCTTTTCAGGGGAACGGGATATGGGAAGGGGATGTCTATCCAAAAAAATATTAGATATGTGAAAGTAGAGATGAAACCATTTTGAAATATTTTTACCTCGCATATGCCATTTTTGTTCGGTTCTTGCAAAAACTGTGTTCCATATTAACGATCAAAGAATCACTAGCCATAATATGAAAGATAAATATAGTGAGAGTGAGTCTAGAGCAATGAATGTCAAGACAATACATCTATGCTTGCAGAAGTGCCATCATGAACATCAAACAATTTTGGTTAAATTTGCAATGGTTGTGGAAGCAAAATTGAGACCAAATAGAGGTAAATCGCTACAATGGATAAATAGAATACTAAAATGCTCGAATTGTAGATACTAATCTGAAAGATATTGACGCAAACTGCGGATCTGAACAGAAAAACGATAGTTTGGTAAATCAAAAAAAGTGATTGAATATTATTTTTATTTTTTTTAGATGAGGAATTTCATCGGAAAGGTGAGAGAGGTCAAGAGTGGATATGAAACCATTCTTCCCAAATGTCGAGATCTACTTCACGAAATCGCCGCTAAGCTGCGTCGAGAAGGTATAAGCTAATAATTAAATTTTTGCTTTCGCCAATTCCTCTCACATTCTCTGTCTGCGAAAGAATGCTGACAGAGTGAGTTTTCAAATTGGTTTTGGAAATGCTTTTAGATGAATTCTTACAGAGAACGTTACCAGGATCCGAGCGTTGAAGGTTAGGCGATGTCGGACAAAACCTGTTTTCAATGTAGGAAATCTCAGAAGAAGAATTGCAATTGCAAGTCAGTCACAAGACATTCAAAGACTAGCTCGAGAAGCTAAGGTATCGTAAAGTTGGATACTAAAAATAATACAAGGGGATGGTCGCAACTGGTGCCTTACAAGGGGATGGTCGCAACTGGTGCCTGGCCATATGAGATGGCAATAACATGACTAGAATCAGTTTTCGATGCTGATTACGAATCCGTTTTCAGACAGTGCTTAATCGACCTGATTTTCGAGGAAATCGATATTTTAATTCGGAAATTCGTGTGGTTTCCTGCGCAAACCGTCCGATTGGGCTGGTGAACTCATCTATAAACTCTCGCAATAGTTTACCCTACATTGCCGGATCTTTCCGATGCAATCCAGATAGTATGTGAAGGAAACTACACGACTTTTCGAACTAACAAGCCAAATTTCAATACCGATTTTCTCGGAACAGAGGTCGATTAGGCATTTTCTGAATACGGATTCGTAACCAGCATCGAAAACTGATCCTAGTCATGTTATTGCCATCTCATATGGCCAGGACCAGTTGCGACCATCCCCTTGTTAGACATTGGATATTTCGAAACTTAACATTTGTATTTGAAATATTTTTACATTCCTTTGACGAAGGAGTGGTTCTTATCATTTTTGTCTTCTGACAATTTTATTTGTTTCATTTTCAATGCATTATTTCATTATTAGGCCATGAAGGAGGACCACAAAGTACTCATCACAAATTTCGTTCATATGATCAGAAACGTCAGGAATTCAACGAATGATATGAAAATTGTATAATTTATCCTTCATTCCTGCATTTCTCAATTATATATAATATGCATAATTAACTTAGAATCACTCTTGGTTAATTTTTGTTCATTTCTTTCCGTAGTACCAGTGGTACTATTCCCTCTCTCTCTGATAAAGTCTACAGACTACGACGAGTTGCGCGTAAATACACAGCAATGCAACAGTGTGATTTTAAAGCGATCACAACATAAGAGACACTTTCTGGCTCAAGTGACATTCTCTTGGCACTTGGCCAAAAAGTGATATGAACCGATCGGGCCCAAACCGTGCACAGTTGTAGTATGGGCTGACATGAGCTCACAGACGGAGTTTGGGTTCGTCATATCTGCACCCTCGCTAAATATCGTAAGTTCGATGAAGTGTCATCAAAATTTCAAAGTTTACGGATTCATTCGATATGTGTATATGACGAAGGACAATAGTAAGCAGGTAAATTCCACCAAGTATCATCCCGATCCAAAACCGTGAGACCCAGAAAAAAATTTAAAAAGACATAAAAAATATTTTTTCAATTTTTTAAAATTTTTCCTACAATTGCCTATCGGTGAGGGTCATTTTTTATTCCTTCAATTTGACGAGTATTCATTAGTGTAACTATTGTATGAAAATGAATTAAAAAAAATTGGGAAAAAGTTGCCTTATTCCCGAAAAACCACGATTAATTTGCCTTTTTATCGCCAACTGAGCGAATAAGCATTTACCGGTTACGGTTATGCAAATTCAAAATTTCAAAATTGATATTTTTTTCCGAAAAATAGTGTGATATTACTATTCAAATATT
Organism: Parapristionchus giblindavisi; assembly: GCA_943737045.1. Taxonomy (NCBI): domain Eukaryota; kingdom Metazoa; phylum Nematoda; class Chromadorea; order Rhabditida; family Diplogasteridae; genus Parapristionchus; species Parapristionchus giblindavisi. Next base: position 142,523 of record CALSFV010000214.1, on the reverse strand, counting down.
CAGATAACTAACAAATGATATAAGAAAACAATAATATATTACCGAAATCGAATGAAAACAAACAGTTATTGCCGAATATTGAATTTCCGCATTTGCATTACCGTATCCGGCACACGCTTAATCGGCTCAGTTTGCTATAAAAAGGCGAATTAATCGTGGTTTTTCGGGAATAAGGCAACTTTTTCCCAATTTGTTTTAATTCATTTTCATACTGTAGTTACACTAATGAATACTCGTCAAATTGAAGGAATAAAAAATGACCCTCACCGATAGGCAATTGTAGGAAAAATAAAATAAAATTGAAAAATATTTTTTATGTCTTTTTAAATTTTTTTCTGGGTCTCACGGTTTTGGATCGGGATAATACTTGGTGGAATTTACCTGCTTACTATTGCCCTTCGTCATATACACATATCGAACGAATCCGTAAACTTTGAAATTTTGATGACACTTCATCGAACTTACGATATTTAGCGAGGGTGCAGATATGACGAACCCAAACTCCGTCTGTGAGCTTATGCCAGCCCATACTACAACTGTGCACGATTTGGGCCCGATCGGTTCGTATCACTTTTTGGCCAAGTGCCAAGCCATAAGCAAAATATGTTCACTGAGTCAGATAGTCTCTCATAAAACGTCTCAAAGAAAGAAATTTACAACTGAAAAAACGTAAAATAAATTTTGGAAAATGATCTGTGTACATGGAGCTAAAGAGGAAAAGTTGGAAATAATAATAATTTTCCCTCAAACCTAAGAAGATCATCGTCAATGTTGTTGGAGTGTCAGAAGTAAGACGAGCTTTTCCCCCATGCACATCAGAGATTACTCTTGATAAATGTGCTTAAATCTTTAAAAAAATCTCAAACCTTGTTTTTGTTATACAGTGTTTACAGTGTTTACAGTGTTAAACAGTTAGTAAACAGATCTAATTCCCATATTCACTTACTCAAATTTTTATGTAAGAGAGTGCGTATCGGGGAGGTAAATCAATGGAACAGTTTTGAGCGAAAAAAATTGTGTGAGAAGTTTCGCGACATCTTCCTGATAAAGTACCACGATACCGAAGGATACTCGAGGCATGGGTGTGCAACTGAGTTGTCGATTGCCGAAATTGCCGAAATTAATTCAAACAAAAATAATTTTAAAAAGTCAGAAAAGCCGAAGTTTTGTGTAAATATCTTCTAAATTTGATGTACGATATTTCTAAACGAATAATCGCGTTGCTTTCGAGAATGTTGAGAATGAGAATTCATGTTCAGTCTTTGCGTACTCCAGGAAGTCGAACGTTTTCTGGCCACTGCACCGGACAATGAGATTGATCCATTCTTTCATTAGAGCTGTAAGGTCACGAAGGCATCATACCCGCGTAGCCACGAACTATTTGATTTGTCCATCCAGTATTGGCATCCATGAACGTTGGCAAACCCGTTTGCCGGCAAACGTGACGTCACAAGCAAATGCAGAAAGAGTCTTTCCAAAGACCACCGTTCAACTCTAAGAATACTTTACTGATGGGTGCATAAGAAACGAGAATTATTGATATTTCATTAGTTCTTGCAATTAATTCTTGTTATTGTTTTCGTTTGGTAACGATTTTTTAAGTACTTCATAAACAATTTCATTAGCACATTTCAAATGGTAAAGTTCCAAATCGCCGAAGTTGTCGAAATTTCCGGCAATTGCCGATTTAAAAAAAAAAATTATTCTCTGGTTACCAGAATTTTCCGTCTGCCGAAAAAGTCGTTGCCGCACTCTTCTGACCCGAGGGACCAATATCAAATGTAAACAGGGTGGCGGTTGGCAATAACAATAGTGCAAGATAGAGGCGTCTGAACAGGAGACCAAAAAACGAGTGTTATTTATGTCGTCACCTCTTTCTTAAAGATGTTTTTTCCATGCAAACGCGTAGCATATCGGTTATGCTAGAGATAAGTGATATACAAGATATTAGCAAATCGATTTATCTCTTTGTGTAGTGGTAAAAAATAAGCAGAATTAGCATAAAATAATTGATGTATGGTATGGAGAATAACTGTTGCTATCTTTCTATCTTTACAGTTTGTTCACGAAAATATTCGTGGGACTCCTTTAAAGGTCGAGTGCCTCGAATATTTTACGAGCAAACTGAACCCAGAGAAGAAGCAACAATTATTTTACCGAACGTACACCATTTATTTTATTCTGAATTGGCTTATTGATAGCTTGTCGCATCAATGAACTAGGCTCGTACAGGGATAATCAAGTCAGGAGAACAGTATTGCGTGTATCGATTTCAAAATTTTGCGCCGCTTATCTTATCAGTAAATGTACGTCTATATAATCGATTAAAATACTCTTATCTTCACTAGTGTGTGGAAAACATTTCGCTGTCATATTGTCTTTCATTTCGATACATTCAATTTAATCTTTCATTCAATAGATTTCAAAATATGTCTGCGCCCACTACCGATGAAAATTCACTACCTCCCGCAGAAGGCGAAAATAATCAAAGTTCAGAAATGGGTAAGTCGCATAATTTAAAAAAAAAATCATTCGCGGTCTCAGTGACACGCGTTATTACCATCGATCATTTGGGCAAAGTTTGCGAGCTATGATCAGAAGTGTAAAAAATAATATTTTTTTTTATCCTTCTATCGAAAAGATAATAAAAAGAGTAGGAGAAGGGAATCTTCCTATCCACAAGTTCTTTCCCTTCGCCTTTGAGAGAATTCATCTACATTCAAGAAAAAGTCCGCATATGAAACTGGATTATAATAGCCAAATAACCCACTAAAACGATAAGATGCGCACGAAGAAAAAGCACCCTTAGAATTAAAGAGATATTATCAACCAACTCAGAGAATCAATTGCGCAATATTTTCACGATTAAGAAATATTGCGCAATACTTATAACTTTTGAGGAAATAATTCCGTAAGGAGAAGATGATTGCCATACAAGACTTCACTGATTTTAACGATTTTTCGTTCTTTTGTGCAATAATAAGGAATATTGAGTTGAGATGTTGAACATTTGTGATGGTTATTCATATGAATCGTTATGTCAACATTTGTTGTAGATGTGGCACAACAGACTGCACCAGTGAATCACACTTCCGGCACTGAGCAAGTGAGTTATCCAGAACCGTATGATTAACACCATTTTTCTTCTTTTATGCACGTCATTAGCTGAAACATAGAGATCGTAAGCTTGTTTTCGAAATTCAGGAATATTTCAACATTAGTTACACAAAGACTACAGCATGATTCACACTGGCATCTCTAATTGTGGCATTGTTGCAGATCGAACGATTTTTGACGACCTCAGACAGAGCGGAGCAGGGATTCGACCCAATAATAACAAATTGCAAGGAAATCAGGAGAAAATTTTTGCGAGTCAGGAGAGGTCAATTTTCGCCGTTTTATCTATAATTATAAGTCACACATGTGGCTCATTCTATTCGAAAAAGTGCGCAAATATTGTGAGTTTCACAATGAATAAGTTAGTATGGATAGGTGGCATAATCTGCCTCAGTGCTGATATCGACATCGATATGTCACTCTCGTACAAAATAATTATACGTTTTCATTGACATTGCTGTCGCAATTAGGCCGAAAATAACAGTGTCGATCAGTATCTTAATTTTCGCAAGCTGTGTTCTAGCGCCTACTTCCGAAAAACCCGTCCATGGTTCGCACATTTAGCCTCAACCCCCCATGCCGCGCACCCAATTCTTTTAAAAAAACAAACCTGGGTTTGCAATCTCATAATACTACAGTTTGCATATAAGATGCGAAATAAGATATCGAAGAATTCAAATATTGGAAGGATTCGTTGAAACTAAAAAAGTAAAATATTCTGATAGACTTGGTTAAAATTTTAAGTAAGCAATTTCTGCGTGGGGTATTGGTTCATGCTTTACGTAAGAATGAATAAATTAGCTCATGCGACAATTGTTAGACTTGAAAGACACCGTATTTCTTCGTTTGGCGCATATGTGCTAATATGACAATATGGGTGAAATTTATTATTTATCTACTCTGGTATTTTCAAACTAGTAGTTTACTTATATTTGCCACTAGCCGTAGACTTGCAAGTCTACGGCTAGTTAAATGTAAGTTTACTAGAAGTGGTGTATAATACGGTAATGCATTTCGTCAAATGTGTTTTCACTAGTAAACTGCTAGTATGTGACGTCACGTAAGTAAGCTACTAGGTTGGAAATACCAGAGTATTTCCCGTATTGTCAATACATTGAATTGTAACTCAAGCGAATCACTCAGGTACGATATCAAAAAGAAACATGCTCGATTTGAAACTGCGGAGAAAGTACGCAAAACAAATTCAGAGACTACAAAAGGAAGTTGAGGTAAATAACGAATATTCCGAAATACCAAAAAATAACAAAAAGACAACAAATTTAGAAACAGTCAGAAAAACATTCAATCGTAAAAATAGACAAAATAATTAATTATAGGCAATGAAGGAGGAACATAATGCAGTTATTGGATCGTTCAAGAAGATGATTAGAAACGTGTTAAATAAGACGACTTGAGAAAGTGTATTCAAAAACACTTATTAATATCAATATATTAATAATATTATCATTCATTTGCCGATTTTACGATGAATTTATTGAAATAAACAGATTATTCAACAATTTACATTTGTTTAAAAAAATGAAGAAAAACACAATAACAGTGTGAAAAACGCATGACAATAGTGGTCCTGCTCCCAACCGAAAAACCTGAAAAGGATCTCCATACTTGATCAGTGGTCACACAGATTATCTACAGAATTCATGAGCACTTTTGGCTCTTTTCCACTTGCAACAGTAAATCAAAAGAACTCCGAAAAACTGCTCAATATCTATCAATCAATGTATATATATATTGTGTATTCCACGAGTTTGCAATTAGCCCAGTTTATTGAAAAATGATTTTTTAAGTGGATTTATCTGGCTGGCTGTCATGCACTACGAGTTCATTTGTTTCTTTTCTAATTTGTTTACAACAGAGGATTGTCAATGCTGTGATAAAAAATAGCTTGGGGTGTGCATTTAATGGCGGAGTCACGCGAATATTTTCATGAGTAAACTATGTATTAGTAGAGATAGAAAACGATGGTCTTCTTACCGTAGACTATTTCTCTTTTTCGAATACACTGCGTATTCAATTCAGTTCAATTTTCATATCCGACATTACATGTGGAATTGTAAATGTAAATGTGGAATTCCTCGAAAGATCAGGATCGTGCTGGGAAAGACGCTATTTTGTCTATTAAAGAAATTTGGCAATAGTGCGACAATGGGGTAATGACTCCGAATGTTTATCACTGCTCCACGGGATAGATGAACGGTCGCGCTAACTGCTCACATATCACTTGGCATTCGCAAGAGAGAGATGTTAGAGATCTACGTGAACATTGATGGGTCTCCATAATTATGCTCAGACGGGAAAAGTCGCCAGTATTCATTCCACCAGCTAACGCCAATGACTCGCTACAAATCAGTGTGTGTATTCTGTGTACGTTGATCGCTAGAAGCGTGATTGAATCACAGAGTTCAGATAACGCGCTCTTTTTGAATATTGAAATGTTCGAAAACTGGAGCAGAGCTCGCAATCATGCGTTATACAGACCACACGTTTACCGCAGTGACATGGATGGTGGTTCTCCGCAATATATTGTTCATTAGTCCTTCGCACATGAGAAAATGAGGTTTTCCAAAACATTCGCGGGTCTAAGATTGACCTTTGTTAACGTTCTTATTTCGTATAATTACAAATTCAATTCATATGCAAAATATTTAAAGGGACCGGGAAACGAAAAACAAGTTGATCTCATAAAAAAGAGCTTGAAATTCTGTTTCGAAATATATAAATCTTATTTCATACGAACTCTCTGGTAAGAAGAACAACGCAGTCAAAAAACTACAGTCTGCTCCACAGAGCGGGAGCATTTTCCTAATTGCTACACCATCTCTTTGGGGATGACTTGAAATTGAATGTTTTGATGATAATTCTATCCGCAGTGGGGAATTATGGATAATAAAAGTCAGTAATGGGCATTTTTGAGCCTTTCGATGGAGTTAGCATACTGTAGTTCGGAAACCTCGCCCGTGGTGTGGAGCAAGCTACAGTGATCCAACTTCTTACCAGAGCGTCGTTTCAAACTTTAAAATACATATTTCTGATCAGTTTTTTGAGCTTATCAACATGAGATCAACCATTTTAACCATTTCGAATAATAATTTTTGGATGCCAGCTGCCTTTAATCAATTTCCACTAAAAAAAGAATGTAATGCAATATATTGTTATCTATAGTTCGATCTGTGATGGGAGCAGCCCCAAGAAGAAAAGCGAAGGACAAATTCGAAATTGTCATTTAGGTGCACGTTTTGCGCAATATCTCTGTTTATTGCAAATAAGCCAACGTCGTTCTTGGATTTCCGTTCTCTGACTGTCTGAGCTCTCTCGTTTTTCCATTATCTCTTATGGTTATTTTTGTATAAAAGGTGGCTACAGTTGCACAGAATCATTCAAATCACAATGAATATTCTACTTTTTATTCTCGCTCTTCTTGCTTCTTCAACTACCAGCGGTTAGTTATTTTACCCTTTTATTTTCTTTGTTTAGTAATCGTCGACTCAGACGCATTGCGTCGTTTACATGCAATATCAAAACGCGACTAAAGATAAGTTAATTTCAGTTAATGGTGCTTGCCCTGCACCACTACCACAACCATATGCCGGTTCCGTTCCTCCAAACCTCGTGCTATTGAGTGATGTGACGATCGAGGAAGATAGCGGTGAAATTTACCTCAGCTGCCCGAGTACTGGCCAGTGGTATCTAGTACGTTTCCCTCCATTTTGACCCTATTATGTGCATTAAACGAATGTCCGATGAGTATTTTGACTAGCTGCTTGAGGTAATTTGGTCTGCGAGAGTGTGTTGTCAGAGCGTATTAGTTACCATATCTTGATACAAAAAGTGCAATGTTCCCCCTGTAATTCTTCCATACTTGATAAGGCAATCATTAATCTATTGGTGTTTTAACTTTTTTGAGATACTTACCTTAAAAACGGAATAATTCATTAATGGATAAGAGATTTATGTCATGAACTTTGCATTTCAGAAGCGAGATGCCACTGGAAGTGAGATATTTTCTACAGAAATGATTAAGTGCGATGAAGACAAGTCAGTTTTTCTTATCCAGATCATAAATCATTTATTAATAAACATCTCGATTCAATATGTAATAATAAACCATCTTATTGTTCAAACGATTATGATCATAATATTAATTGATATAACTTGAAACTATGTAGAAAGTTAACATTTATTCTTACTTTTGGGACTGTCAAGTTTAATTTTAATATTACATATATTTTAAGATGGGTAACGGAAAACGGAGTTACATTCGAGCCGACTGATAAGGTAAAAGTTGTATTTACTATTCCGTCGATTTCTTTAATAAGACACACTCGTCTCTGGTTATATTTAGCCCTCCCGATAACTACAATTGAAGGTTTTTGTTGCACAAGCTGCATGAGCAATATGGCAGTGTACCAATTCTGGGATACATATTGCTCACTAGCAGACCTCTTTATAAAATCTCAAAGGATCATTCTGATTACATGCCGACCCCAAGTCAAAAAAAAATTCGCAATGCAATATAATTCCATTCTCTTCAGTTCTCCTGTGTCGACGGTAGTATCGATGCGGACAAGTGTAAGTTCCTTATTAGACATTTTTTAAGTCAGTGATTGACGGACATGGCAAGCTTTTCTGAATGTAGATCCAAACAAATGTTCACTAAGCTATGTAAGTGTTGTATATTAGGAACAAACAACACATAGTAGAAAAATAATATTAATTAAGGATTGGTTAAAAGGGTAGACTCTGGTATTTTGCCACTTAAAGTCTACTTAAACTTTCCCACTTTAAGTAGACTTTAAGTAAACTTAAAGTGAGACGTAAGTCTACTTAAAGTGGTGTGGTATACTGTAATGCATTTCGTCAAATGTTCTTTCACTTAAAGTTTACTTAAAGTCTACTTAAAGTCTGTGACGTAGTTTAAGTAGACTTTAAGTGGCAAAATACCAGAGGAACAAGATAATCGTTAATACCGAAACTGCTCTAGGTTATTAATTGGGTCATTATTAGGATGAGGTTTAAAATCATGGATATCAATAATTCGTACGCATTCAGTGTGCAAAATCAAATTCAATGGACACTTCCAAGATCTTATCGCTGACCAACCTTTGAAATGTCAGCCAGGACAGAACACAAGCATAATTGTCAATGGTATCACTCATATTGGATCAACGCTGACAATGAAGTGTGTGCAATCCGGAAAAGTTTCGATTAATAATGGTCCAGTGATTGATTATGATAAGAATGCCGCTTCAAGACAAGTGGAAATGGAGTGTATAGGTTCGTTAGAACTACTTTTTCGAAAAAATTCCACCTCTCTTTTTTTTCATTTTCAGACCCCACAACCACGACTTCGACTACTAGTACTAGGTATGTACCATGGTTTCATAACTTCAAAAAATAATATGATCATTGTGCAATGATAGTTAACGTTTAATAGTCCCTTTTCAGCACCACGACCACAACGACTAAACCAACAACCACTACGACTAAACCAACTACCACTACGACTAAACCAACTACCACTACGACTAAACCAAGTACCACTACAACTAAGGCGACTACAACAACTACAAAAGCGACCACTACGACCACTGTGGTGATTCTCCTATAATTTTGATTGAAACATAGAGTCAATCAAATATTTGTAGGCGGACAGAGATCCACCCGCGAGTGTCTTCTGGGATTTGAAGTGAGTCTCATATTACTATGTCCGATCAATATTCAATATACATTCTGGGATCTTTTTGAAACAATAATATCAGCTTGTGTCCGAAATCGTTGACAAATGAGGATAACGAGATCGTGTGGCCATAACGCAGCGCATATTCATATACTCATTATAGGTACTATTACAACTATGGCCGTATTCTTCATGCTTTCTGTTCTCATTCTGGATGCTACGATAAGATTATGAACAATGGAATCGGATATGATAAAACTAATTACTTAGGTTAGAATTTTGACAGTGTTGCCCGATTTTTTTTCATTCACATCTTTCATTAACTGGAGAAAGCATGATACTTGAGGGAATTTTTATCGTGGGCTTAGCTCAAAAGAGAAAAAATTCTTGAATATATAAAATTATGATCTGTATAGGTTCACTCGGAAAGACCATAAATTATTCCGCTGAAACTGTTGCCTTGGCCAAAGCGGCATGTCCCAAAGGATATGGTACCATGAAATCGCTTGGATTCTCGAGATCCGGTGATGCCTATGTGCACAACTTGGAAGGGGTAAGTGATAATTACTTAAGTACATGATTTCGAACAATTGTTTATAGAAAGGTCTTGTTATGGGCTGGGTGACAAACACAAATGGTGCATGCGGGTTTAAGAAGCCCATGAAGGCGTGGGGATGCAGATATTCCGCAGGTATGATGTATCACGTTACAAAGCGACTTTAATTCATAGTTTTCAGATGTCATGTACGGTCAGAACTTGGAAACAAATACGTTTTACAAAGGACTGGTTCGACATGGTGGAGCTGTGCAATTTTATTTGTACTGATGATAGTAACAGAATCGATTATGTAAAAAGAAACTGGTAAATAAAAAAATGAAGTTATTGACCATGACATCGTTACATCGCATTCATTTTACATAAATATTATTGGGTCTAAATGAAAATTAGAAATTCATCAAAACTGTGTCCGTATGCATGTTTTCCTTGAAAATGTGACGTCATTAGCGTATGCGGAGGATTTTTGGAAAACGCCTCCGCCTACGCTAATGACGTCACATTTTTCGGAAAACGGTTTTCCCGTTGTTCATGCATACGTGCAATGTATAAAATGATCGTGGAAGTTAAAAACAGAAATTTCTGAAGTTCTCCGGTATCAGGGTCACGTTGGTGATCTTCAAAGTATCCCGCATCCTACCCAATTGGTGACACATAGGGTTTGTTAAACTGGTAACTTTCAATACTTTATTGAATATGTTAGTTCAGAAACTGAAACGCTCTCTTTTATATATGAAATCAGCGCGGCGAAGGTCAGGCGGGTTAGGTGTGAGGAAGTGTAGAGGTAATCGAGCGTTAGGCGAGAGAGTGCAGGCTCCTGTTGTCTCCTGCACGTACATTATATACGGACATTATGCACTTTATAGATCGTATAAAATCACTTGTTTTATTTGTAGAAGGCACTTTCTTATTTTGCATGGTTCAGAAACTATGCCGATCTCTTTTATATCAAATAGCGCGCGGCGAAGATCAGCCGGGTTAGGTGAGAGGCAGCGGAGAGACAATCGAGAGTTGGGCGAGATCTAGCATTTGAGCGACTTCCGCTCTTTAGAGCACAGTGTCATTTTCTTATGCAAGTACATTTTATACGCACAATAGTGCATGCCAATGTGTATTATTTTACAGCGGTCATAATGTACAAAAGTAACTTTCATCCTGATTAGATCAAACAATTCAACACATGTCAGGTTTTTAACGAAACCGATCGTGTCGTATGTCATGTGAAAGAGCAATAAAATCTGAATAAAACGCACTTTTCCCATGTTGAACAACGGCCACTCCGGCCGAAGAGGAAAATTATCTGATAGATCGATTCCAGACTGTGTTACAATACCATGCAATGACATTTATCAAGCATAGAACGATTGGGGGAATGGCGTGATTCGCGCTTGTTGGCGCCATTAAAATATGATAAATCAATTGCATGAAGTAGATTCGAGAGAGTAGTAATTAAATTAACCTCTGAAGTACCAACACTTACGGCCTTTTGGCGCCGGCGCTAAGTGGCGCCAAAGTGAAAGCAAATGGAAAATACGAATTTCCGATAGTTGATTAACTATTACATATACAGGTAAGTTTCGGAACGTAGACGTCATTTTTGGGTTTAGAGAAAATAGAGTCTGCGCTCTGAAACTGTTAAACATGTTTGTAAAGAAAGTGCACACAATCAAATCAACCAATTAGTTTATAAAAAGGACAATTTTCCAATGATTTTATTATTGCCCTTTGAATGTCCTCACTCTTCCTCTCTATCTGTCTCACTCTCTACCTCTCTACCTCCTCTAACTATACCTTTTAGTCTCTCTACCTCTCCCCTTTCCTCTCTACATCTCGAAATTTACAAAAATGTCGATGATCCATCAACCTCTGATTAATCGGTCTATACGGACTTGTCCTTTAGTATATTTGAATTATAATGATAATAACATTCTATGATAACGTGGAATAACGGTACCAATTGTGATCTTCGGACATTGATAAAATTACTGATCAATCTTCGAAATGAGGAAAAATGAAGTTTGGAAATCCTCCTCAGGCTGTACAATGCAATTATCGATATTTGGAATTAAGTACTTCTTCTCCGCAATTTTAGGGAGGCCAATAATTTGGTCGAAGTGGGGCCAATAAATTGGTGGACCGTAAAAGTTGACCCTAAAATTTGGCTAAAAGACAAGCCCCACTTTTAAAGTTGAGTCAATAATTTGGTCGTTGAGTCAATAATTTGGTTCGAAGTGGGGCTGTTATTTTAGTCCAAAATTTTAGCAAAACCAAATTATTTTCAACTTTAAAAGTGGGGCATGTCTGGTTGCAAATTTTAGGCACCCAAAAATGTTCGACCAAATTATTCCCCCCCCCCTCCTAAAATTGCGGAGTTCAAGTCGAACGTCAGTCTGATGAGCTTCCGCAAAATATGATGTCAAAGCAAACACCAACTCAACAATTTAACTTAATTTAAAATGATCATCTATACAAATATTTACAAGCTTACATAGACAATAATAATCAAGAATCCGCGGAATGAGACATTTACCAGTGGATTCTATATGAAAAAAAAGTATAATGGAAAGTATGATGGTATGATGGAAGCATAATTATCCTCTAAACTCTAACGCTTTGTCTACGAGGCCTTTGCGGATTTTTTTGACAGTTTTGCTTTCTCGTAAGGGGCGAACGGTATTTTTACCAGCCTTCTCATTCTTTTTATCATTATTCTTCCTCTTTTCACGAATCAATATTCTGTCCATTGGGTCCGATTTAGGGCTACGTATGACAGATCCAACAATTATTGGTTGATTTAACGTTTCGATCTGGTGGGCCTTAATTAAAATAATATCAAAATAGCAAACAATATTATCGAGATACCGGGAATGTAGATACTACATACAGTAGAACGAAGAATGCAACAGAAGTTCGAAGAAAAGTCATATTGCTATGAAAATAAGAATAATACTTGATTCTATGTATATAGCAGATGAACAAACAAAAAGGAATTCTTATCAGCTAAACTAATAATATTAGTAATGTATTGTAGTGGATGAATCATCAAATATTCTATATACAATCTCGTATACTCAACAACTAATCAATATTAAAGGTGGACTCCCGCGAATGTTTTCATGAACAAACTGTGAAGACAGAATGATAGCAAAAGTTATTCTATATACCGTACACTATTTATTTTATGCTAATTCAGCTTATTGATCGCTAGAATCATGAATGCATCAAGCTAGCAAACTCAGGCAAAGGCGCGCTTTTTGAAAATTGGAAAGTTCGGCAACAGGATTCGAACCTGCGACCATGCGCTTTCCAGTCAGAAGTTTTACCACTACGCTAAGGGAACGATAACGATGACTAGTCTCCCTATCTTCTTGCATATCACTAGTCACTTGCATAAGCTAGATGTAAGAGATTTGCATGATCATTCGCTGGTCTCCATCTTTAAAGCTCACATGAGACGTGCTCACATGAGACGTCCCCACCCCTTTGCCCAACCATTATTTTATCTTATCTATCGTTTCTTGAGAGTTTATTGATCACTTATTATTTCGCAATTATTTCAATTGTTTCGTTCATGCGTGAGCATGTGATAAATATATAACATATATTAAGAATAAATCAACTTAATCTTCACTGTATGAACTTTTAGAGCAAATGTGCTCAATATTGCAACTGAACTAATCTTTTCTATCTTATGACATTTCATAAGCTTATGAGTTTAAACAAAATCTCTCCTTTCTATCCCATTTCTCACTGATACTGATACCCTCACTCACTGATATTTCCCATCGAGAGTAACTTTTAGATGCGCTCTCTCTAAAACGTTACGCTTGTTAGCAAAGAGAAGACAGAATTATAGTCAATCCTCTGGCGCAGAACACACGTTGACAAAGAGAAAACAATAATTCGTCAAGGAAAAATTGCAAAAAGTGTTGAGAAGATTTTATGAGTTTATCTTTCGCTGATCCCTGTCTGGGATTCGAACTTTCTTGCCGACCAACCGCTCGGATTGGCCGTCCGACCTGTTATCCACTAGACCATGGGTCCCCAATAGTAACCATTTCAAATGATCTAGATATACTTTCCCGGTCCATTTGAGTGTGCCCCTTATATATAGTGATTTTGACCCCGCCCTTTTAACTTCGCGGGCTTGGACACCTCAAGTAAATTCGAACACACCCAAATATCTTTATTCTGTCTGAAAAGGTATCAGCAGCCTTCATGTCAAGCAAAAGACGAAATCATCAGTGCGCATTCTACTTCTTCAGCAGCTCCCCAGAGAAGTCAGCCACGACGATTTCGACGATCTTCCGATGAAAATCATCGATGATGACGGTGAAATGCAGATCATACCTGTAGAATAAGATATTCCCAAACATTAAACGATTGAAAATTAACAAGATCCTTATCCCGGTATTTGCTCATTCTTCAATCTCAAATCTTCATGTTTTATACGTTTTCACTTGGGTCGCCTAGCAGTGATCACCCGCAGGACTTCATGCGCCTTGAATAACGTTTTGTACCTTTACCTTCATCTCTACAGTATACTATCAGTTGAGGAATCGACTTTATCCTAGTCCGAGGCAGGCTGGCAGGCAGAAACATAGAGGAGGAGGAGAGAAGACCGACGTCAGCATATGAAAGAAATAAGAATAGGACAACAAAGCAAAGATCAAAGATCAAAGATCAGCTTTAAAAGGGGACAAACCGATGAATAGAGGAGACGACGACAAACGACCGAGAACTGTGCATGAAAGGAACGAAAATGAGACTATACGATTATCATATTCAAAATGAAGAGGACTAGACAATGATAGCGGGACAGTGCGCAAATCAATCAATCAATGTCATCATTTCAAGCAATGATCGCTAGATGTGGATGGGACGAAACATGTCATAGGGTGTATTCTACCAGTTGCTAATTGCTCGGTCCAAATCATCTCTCCAGCGCAAATATACTATACAAAGATAATAAATTGTTTGATTTTAATTTATTTTAAATATCATTTGAATCGAGTGTATTCGTAGATCAAATGGTTTAGAAATAGCAATCACTACGGTTTAATATGACAGATGACAGAAGTTTTTTTTTAAATTTAAATATTTTGCAAGAGCAAATTAAAATACCGACTATGGGCTTTGTGCTCTGACTGCCGAATGATTTCATTCATCTTTCATTCTTGATTTCGGTTGTCATCACGAGTGGCCGTAGTCATCCTCGCGCCAAAGTTCTGTCCTAGTTGAATTACCGTACTCTGTCCTCCAACATGAAGAAGGTCAAAACGCTCAAAACCCAGCCGACGTCGAGCACAACAACGAGCATGGTAAAATCGATAATCAATCAGTGATCAATCAATAATCAATCGATAATCTTTCAGACATGTCTCTTCACCGATGACAGTGATGACATTGCCCTGCCCAATACACTCACGGCGGATGATAATGTATGGTATATTGATCTTTGATCTTTGGGAGTGATCTTTGATCTTTACAGTTGATGCTGGATACAGCTTCGTTGATTGAGGACGAGGTTGGCAAGTTCTCGAATTTTACATTTGATCTCTCGTCTTCCAGATACTCAAGGTCGTCGCTGACGCTGAAATCATCAAAGAGGACAAAACACAATCGGTTTGGATTACTGTAGCGTGATCTTAGATCTTTGATCTTTGGTTTCCAGGAATCTCTTGCTCTCACTGTTCCTGAGACAGCGAAAAATTCTACTCCTCTCGCACCCACCGCTCCGTCAGTGAAAACGCCTCAGAAATCGACTCCGAAGAGGTAATCGATTTTGAGCTTTCTAGTTTGCTCTTCGCTTTTGTAGTCTGATCATTGAGCTTTCTAGTTTGCGCTTCCCTTTTGTAGTCTGATCTTTGCTCTTTTTTTTTCAGAAAAGAGAAGATCCAGGCAAAGCCTCGAAAGGACACCAAGCGTACGGAATCTACTCGATCGTCAGCATCTTTGATCTTTCATCTTTGATCTTTGGCCTTTGATCTTTGACCTCTAATCTTGGCACTAGATCGGATGAGAACCGAGTGGGTGATAGCTATTTGCATACACTCTATTCATTAGCGCTTGTCTCTACTATGCATATAGCTCTCATCCAGTGTTCTCATGCATCGGCTATTTATCATCCGACCTAGTGCCCTAATCTTTGATCGCTCTTAAAGACTCGCCCCGAGATAATTTGAAACTATCCACTTTGGCCACACTCTCTCACTTTCTTTGTCTGCGAGAGAGCGTGGCCAGAGGGGTGAGTGAAGTTAGCTCGAGGTATCTTTAAGATTGATTCCTCCTCAACTGACTGGCCGGCACATGGCTCAGCGACGCACCATTCGCATTCGGAATATTAGTATCAGCGAGGTACCGTAGCCCTTCTTCGATACCGTATCCCGGGCTGAGGATACCGTAACTACAAATCGATAGTACCGTACCCGTTTCAGAAGCGAAAGAAGGTTCCATCGAGAAGCAGCACAACAGGCAGCAACTCTAAGAGCAAAGAATCGGTCAAAGAATCGGCCAAGACAAAGACAAAGACTAAATCGAAATCGAAAACATCGAACACATCATCAATGAAGAAGATGCTTGCCAGAAGTGAATGTTCGCGTTCAAAGCTCAAAGATCAAGCTCAAAATTCAATTTTAGCTAAGAAAAGCGATGCGGAATCATCGAGAGTGAAGTCTCGAATATCTGTGCCCTCCACCACCAAACGTGACGATGATCGCTTCTTCAGACTAGTTGAGAAGTATAAGTAAGTGGGTGGAGCCTGAAAATGGGCGGTGTCTGAAAAGGGGCGGATCTAGAAAATGGGCGGAGCTAACGAATTGGAAACAAATTCAGGTCGCGCAAGGTGGAGATGATTTGTTCATGTCCGGATACTGGATGCGACTGCTGTGAGATACGCATGCGGCACGCACGGATGTGCGCTCGCGTGAGTAGGGTCACGGTAACCAAGATACCGTAACCCAAGATAATCTGTTCGGGACCAAAGCAATTCAATCGATTTTTTCCAGTCATTGGGACGACTCTGTTGTGTAGTGTGTCCACCAATTCCCAGCTGCGTTCTCAACAAGGTATCTTTGATCTCAAATACTTTCTGATCTGTGATCTCAGATGATCTTTGATCTTTAAGGCTGCCTTCTGGCCACCACTGCGCGAGTACTACTTCTTTAGTGAATCAGAGGATACGAAGCGAGTCATTCTAAGAAAGGCCAATAAGTAATTAAATGAATAAATAAAGCCATATCGTCATTCATTTTTAGGGATTCAATGAGAAAGGAGTGGTCGTTCGGTCTGGAGCATGCCTGCTACCCGCCTAAAAGAAATATTGAGTGTTTCATAGTTCAGACGAAAAAGAAGCATGTGAGTAACCTGACATAAGTCACTTAATTAACTTATTAGAGCCTTAGTGTCTTAAAGGGACGGTATCCCTTGGAGAATTATACGTTCAAATTGGCGGGAGTCGAATACGGAAAAGTCGAACTAGAGCATTTCAAAGAAATCAGCAAAAATCACGACCCAATCTGGTATTCGAACCCTTCAGGCACGGCGAAAGAGAGCGCCCTAGACCACTCGGCCAATTAGAGATGTGAGCGCTTTGTTGGAAAGTGATATGTCTGTCCAAGATGTGACACATTTGCATAGACGGGTTATAATAAGAAACAGCACAGATATTCCTTATGTAAATCAAATTTCGATTAGCATACACTGCATCAATATGTGATTTGCATCGAATATCGATGCTCCAGCCAAGCTCCAGCATGGAAATCAATCGCGCATTTGTTAAACTACAGTATGATAGTTCGTCAATTCGTGGTGGGACAAAATTTCACTTTCGAACATTTTCGAAATTTCAATCAATATATTTATGGGAAACTCTCCCTTTAAATACCCAGGTATTCTTTATCCATTAATTATGGTGTCTACAGTATCTGGCATGCGTGTGCGCTCGGGCGCCATCTCGCAAACCTCGCTACACGATAATCTATTCGCATCCGAATGGCAGTGACATCTCTGACCATCTCAATGGAGTGCCGTCCATAGTCGACATGACAAGGTATACGGTAGTTAACACTCGAATACTATCGTGAACTGACTTTATCTATTCCAGTTTCCTCGACTGTGATGTTATAATGTACGATTACTCGGGATACGGTATCAGCAGTGGTGGATCCTCCGAGAAGAGTCTGTTCGCCGATATCGAAGCCGTATACAATGTACAGTATCTTAGCCACCGTACCCATTCCTATACAGTAATCTCACTGCAATCCTCGCGAGTACAGTGCCCTACCGTATTTTTCAGAATATAGTACCGCACCCTTTATACCCTCGCGTGCGGTACCCTATCCTAACCCTCGGGAGTACAGTTCCCTAAACCGCTAGTTTTATGAGTACAGTACACAACCGTATCCCTTATAATAAGTTATCACATTCGCACATTGGTGCGGTGGGTCAGGCAGGGGATCCTTAATAGATCAATGGGTTTTTCATGCATCTATACATCGATTAATCTTGCAATATCTCATCTCTCTTGATGGTCCTTCACTATCTGCTCTTTCGACGAAATAGAATCGAGAAAATAACCCTTACAGTGTGTCCAAACGCAATCCTATTTCCAGCACACAACCGATATTCTCCGCGTCGATCCTGCCCGCATCATCATATACGGCTACTCGATCGGTACGGCCGCATCCATCATGCTGCTGTCGGAGCTGCAGCCGAACGTCGCAGGTGAGAGAACGCATTCACCTAACGTACCCCCCCCCCAGATAAAAGGGAATAGGGTCGAATTCCCTTATAATTCCCCGTACCCCACACAGAAAAAATTATCTAGCAACGCTTATCTATGGAATTCTTCTCTTATGGGTACTAGAAACATTCCCTTATAGGTAAGGGAATAGGATCGAATTCCGTTATCTATGAGGGAAAATACCGCATAGACACTTTTCCAGGGAATCATTCCCTTATCGATAAGGCATATTTTCTGTAAGTGCCCTATCATCATACGAGATACTGTACTTTCCTGTCATATTGTTGTGTAATTATGTCAATTATCTACCTTAATCGCGCTGAAAACTACCGTATATAAGTTAAGATTTTCCAAATACCATATCACGAAGATTTTCAAAATACCGTAACCCTAAGATGATTTATCTCAGGACTCATTCTGCTAGCTCCCATCACTTCGATGGTACGAGTGCTCATTTGGCGTCGACTGTGCTTCAATCGTCCCTTTGAGAGAACGCGACCCTATCTGGACAAGTTCCGCTCCAAAGAAAGAGTAAATTTATATCACCTGTGGCATAGTGGTTGTGTGATAGTTTGGCACACCGAAGGTTGTTGGTTCGACTCCCGGTCGAGGACATGTCTATTGCAGATCACCCAGGTCACCGTGCCCATTCTGATCTGTCACGGTCTCGACGATAACATCGTTCCGGTCGACCATGGATATGCGCTCTACGAATGCGCTCCGAACAAGGTTATTGATTGAAAACGTTACCGTATACCGTATTCCTACCGTACTTCCAAGATACAGTATTCTTAGGTGGAACCACTTTGGGTCAAGGACACAAACCACAATAACCTTGAGAACAATCAAGAGACGTGGAAGCGAATACAGCATTTCCTATACAAGTATAGTAGTTGATTCGATTATAAAAATTCGTCATGATTTATTTTTTAAAATTCGTCCAAATTCAATCGATATTTTCAGCGAGTGCCGTACGCCCGAAGAGCAGAGTGTCCCGCCCTCTTCGGTATACCACGGGTCTCCTGTAAAAGTGTATCAAAATCCCCTGTTGCCACTAGGAAAATTTTTTCTCTCGGATTTGGATGAAAGTCGATTGGTGGATGTGGTTGGGGGTCATGAGAAGGCTTATCGACTTGATTTGGCCAAAATCGCAGATTATCGATTTTTATGATCTACCACGAAAATTGCAATAACTCGGTTCATTTTCATCGTACAGAGACCGGACAGGAGTCAACAGCATCCTATTAGTATGCTCTACAAAAAAGGTTTTCGGCACACAATGGCGGAAAACCCGTCTTCAATGTGTTTCACCCAAAAAACTGATTTTTTGACTATAAAAGTCAGTGCTTCTCGAAAATTTATCAGAAAGATGATGAATTTTATTGCACCAGTGGACTCGCCGCACCAGATATAGGGTACGTATGTAATTCATTTGACTCATCTCTGGCTTCGGGACATCGAAATATAAAGTACTCCCGGACTTAGTCATTTTTTTTTCAAAAAAATGGTTTTTTGACCATAAATCGCTTCAAATTGGTCGTAGACACTATTTCAAAAAAGGAAAATGAAGCTCTCAATAAGCACAACAAAATATACTTATATGATTATCACGCTAGAGATCATCATTCCCGAGCTATAATACGATTCCCTCAATTTGAAGGAAGAATCCGAATTTCTGTTGTCTTTGTTTACATTCGAGATTTTATTATTAGTAGCATAATTTTATCAAAAATAGCATGAGTTAGATTACTTTTACACAACTTAAAAAGTTTACATAGAATAGAAATTGAGAATACAGAGAGAGAATAAATTAAATTGAGAATATTTGAGAATAAATTGAAAATACATTGAGAATAGAAGGATAATTGAGAATAAAAGAAGAAGGCAGTGACGGGGGCAGAACCAAAAGAGATGTGGCGCTCGTCAAGTACTTCATCAATGAGTGGGAGAAGGAGGTAGATGAGGATGGAGCATTCATCGAGGATGAAGTGGCAGCGCACGAGGATGATCGGATTATCTCCCTGACGAGATCTACGATTGGATTCACAATGAGAAGAACAATCTGTTCACGGATGATGACCCTGACCTATCTAGTGAATGATCAGTAAATGAATTCGCCGTTCTATTCTCAATTTCTATTCTATGTAAACTTTTTAAGTTGCGTAAAAGTAATCTAATTCATGCTATTTTTGATAAAATTATGCTACTAATAATAAAATCTCGAATGTAAACAAAGACAACAGAAATTCGGATTCTTCCTTCAAATTGAGGAAATCGTATTATAGCTCGGGAATGATGATCTCTAGCGTGATAATCATATAAATATGTTTTGTCGTGCTTATTGAGAGCTTCATTTGCCTTTTTTGAAATAGTGTCTACGACCAATTTGCAGCGATTTATGGTCCAAAAACCATTTTTTTGAAAAAAATGACTAAGTCCGGGAGTACTCTATATTTCGATGTCCCGAAGCCAGAGATGAGTCAAATAAATTACATACGTACCCTATATCTGGTGCGGCGAGTCCACTGGTGCAATAAAATTCATCATCTTTCTGAGAAATTTTCGAGAAGCACTCACTTTTATAGTAAAAAAAATCAGTTTTTTAGGTGAAACACATTTAAGACGGGTTTTCCGCCATTGTGTGCCGAACAACTTTTTTGTAGAGCATACTAATAGGATTCGAATGACTCCTGTCCGGTCTCTGTACGATGAAAATGAACCGAGTTATGGCAATTTCCGTGGTAGATCATAAAAAATCGATAATCTGCGATTTTGGCCAAATCAAGTCGATAAGCCTTCTCATGACCCCCAACCACATCCACCAATAGACTTTCATCCAAATCCGAGAGAAAAAAATTTCCTAGTGGCTTGCGCTCATACACTTTTACCGGAGACCCGTGATACTATTGCTAAAATAATGTAATTATTGATTAATTTGCAGTGCTAATCGAGTCAATCGATATTCGTGAGCTACAGTAGGAGGATATCTTCTTCAACTAGCAATCACGATCGACTAGAAACTTTGAAAGACAACAAAGTTATGACAAAATAAATGTGTTGTATTGTTCATACATTTTGATTGATTGATTTTTACATAAAAACAACATACAAAACACAGAACAGTTGGGACATTTAAAGGCATAGATAATTTTACTCTCTCTACCTTTCTACCTTCTTCACCTACATATCCTCTTCGTCTCTTTATTCCCTTTACCTCTCTACCTCTCCTAATTTACATCCCTCTTCTTCTCATAGAATAGAAGAGGCGCACAGTAGTGATTTGCATATGCACTTTAATGCGAGGGGGAGGCGCAAACGAGACGCTTATCGGGCCAATTTGCATATATCTCATTGTCAATAGGAAATTTGCATGCAACTTACAACAGGTGTCTAATCATTTCATCAATGTCGAAAACATAGTTGTCTCTCCTCTCCTCCTCTTCTCTTCTTCAAGCAATTGTAAGTTTATTTGATCTTTGATCTTTTTTTTTAGTTCAAAAGCATTACTTTAGAGCACCGGACCAGTATAAAAGACTAGTATAAATGGTCATTTCATTCATGTTTATTTTATTTTTCGCCCCATTTTGGACTGGTCCGGTGTTCTGAAGTATTGTCAGTTGTAGATTGATGAGAGAATAAAGAGCGCGTGAGAGCATGAATTCATGAAAGAGTGCACATCAAAATCAATCAGGGGTCTTTATGTTACTGTGAGTAGAGTGCGTCGGACGATTGTCTCTTCTAAATATCTTTGCCAGGTACGGGGCACTGCATAGGTCGGAATTCCGAAGGCACATGGCAGATCACTCTTACAATTCCACTGAGGGATTGTGGGAGCAGGTCTCATCATACATGCTGGATCATGATGATGTTTCCCCGTATCCTATCGATTTATCGGTAGTCAAAATGGTATATGTATAGGGCATGGAGTGCTGACTGGCAGAGTGCTAGGGCAGTAAGAGTGGTCCCCCCTTTCTTATCTTCGCTGAAGAACTCCGGGTAGTGTGTAACCATGCAAGAGTGAAGAGTACTGTAGTCACACGATATATCTATCATAGTCAATATTATTGAGAATTGTTGTAATAAAACCTTTTTCACCATGCACCCACTGGACTGGATACAATCGAAGGAAGACGATACAAAGGCGCATCGTCTATCACAATAGACATCTACTGTAATCGACATTGCCGCAGTCGACATCGCTACCGACATCTACAACAATCTCATAATGTAAGCTATTTATTTCGATGTCCACTTTCGTTCATCAATCATCGCATCGAAGTTGCAGTAGTTATTTACTGTAATGAATTGAATCATTGTTTCATGTTCGAATCAATTATTATGTATGTCAAAATATTTTAGAAAATCGATCGGAAGCAAGACGAGATTGGAGTCATTATCACTTCATCGATTAAAGAAGGTAGTGGATTAATTTGGATATTCCTTAGCTAATCGATAATTCTTCTAGGTTACAGTACCATGTAGGATGGCGTCGTGACGAGGAATGCAGCAAAGTATTGATCGCGATCTACATTCAATCAAGGTATTATTGATCGAATTGATATTTCTGATCTAATCGATATTTCGTTTATCGATCGGAGACAATAAGGTCAACAGCGTTAACCATTACCGATTTCAGTGATGGACGTCGCTACGAAAATTTCTATTGAAGTGGGGGTTCGTCACGAATCAACTATACCCGCTCATTGAGTCTAAGGTACCGTACACACCTACCGTATACCTCACTTTCCTTTCAGGGCCTACCGTAATATGTTGATATTCGATTTGGAAAGTTCGAGGAAGCGTTTAGTTTTTGCCTGTTTGGTTGCATGCTAATTGTCCGGTTATCATACAAGGTATTATCGTGTCGAGACTAGCGACGTTTCCTAATCTTCACACCACACTTCAGACACCATGTGGGAGACGGAGTTGTGCGATTTGGCTGATTATGGACGGAGCGGAGGAGACTTTCTCGATCGGACACAATATAACTAACCATTATGAAGGCGGCGTTTCCAAATTTGGTTATCGGAGTTAAAAAAACGGTTGGTCTTTGATCTGTGTTGCCTTTAATCAGAATACTTATATCATAAGTCCGTTCCAGGTTATGTTTCACTCAACTTCTTCTCTTATCTTCCATTCTGTTCGATTCTCAACCAATCAATTGAATCTTCCTATTTATTCACATGTTCGATACGGTAGCTTTATAATTTTGACATTAATCTTTGAAACAATCCTTCTTATTAATCCTACGTGTTTGAAAGAGTTATATTACTTCATACTGAAGACGTCATATCATAGCATACTCTTAACCACGTTGTGGGACAAGGAATTTTTTATTATGTCAAGTCTTCCGGTAACTGATCGTTGATCAAAAAAAATCTAAGTTACTGTCTCCAATGATTACTGTAAGACTAATCGCGTCATATGAAAGAGCATGACAATGAAAATAAATCACTGTACACTTTCCATGCAATGGCGGGGCCCAGTCATTGCGTGAAAAGTGTACTGTGAAAGCGCGAAAAATGGCCCGGGCCCGAAAATGAAAATGCGAAAATTCACACACAGCATCACGAATTGAAAAAAAGCGAAAATATGGTAGCGGGGGGATACCTACGGTACGGATGGTGTGTTGCATAACATAAGGGGTAAGGGTTGAATGGAGGTAAAAGAATCAACAGAATACAGGTACATATTTACATTTGATATTTTGTTTTGTCTGATTTGAGCGTTAGGTATTCATGGCGACACTGCAGTTCCATGAAGGATGATGTCACGGTCACTTCAACGACGACTCTACAACGAGGGACGTGAGGATCACAGGAAATGAATGATCTACTATAATCGAGGTATAATATTATTGATTGATTGACGTGTTTCTGGTGTAATCGATATTCTTTTAGGATGACGAGGACGACGGTGCGACGACTACAACTAGGACGCAGGACGAGACGATCTACAGTACAGCCCGATCTCCTTTTTTACACTAGTAACACTGCGGCGCGCAGAGGCGCTCATTTGCGCTCATCATTTATTTCTGCGGGTACTGAATACTTTTCGATTCTCAAAGTCTTAATCATGAGTTTCCGTGATAAAAAGTTCTTTTAATGACTAACAAAACAGAAAGAAAATTTGTATTAATGAGAAAAAGCAATTAAAAGACAAATCACACTGGTCCGAAAACGATGGGTAATTATTTACTGGAAAGGTATACTGTAATATCACGAATCGATCGCACGATCGCCGTAAGACATTTTTCGAAATTTACAGTACCCATCATTTTAGGACTAGTGTGATTTGCCTTTTAATTGTTATTTCTCATTAATAGAAATTTTGTTTCTGTTTTTTTAGTCATTAAAACAACTTTTCATGACGGAAACTCATGATTAAGACTTTGAGAATCGAAAAGTATTCAGTACCCACAGAAATAAATGATGAGCGCAAATGAGCGCCTCTGCGCGCCGCAGTGTTACTCGTGTACAAAAGGAGATCGGGCTGTACTGTATAACCACCAGTGATCTACCACAATCGAGGTATAATATTATTGATTGATTGACGTGTTTCTGGTGTAATCGGTATTCTTTTAGGATGACGAGGACGACGCTGCGACGACTGGAACAACGACGGAGGACGAGACGATCTACAAGCACCAGTGATCTACTACAATCGAGGTATAATATTATTGATTGATTGACGTGTTTCTGGTGTAATCGGTATTCTTTTAGGATGACGAGGACGACGCTGCGACGACTGGAACAACGACGGAGGACGAGACGATCTACAAGCACCAGTGATCTACTACAATCGAGGTGTAATATTATTGATTGATTGACGTGTTTCTGGTGTAATCGGTATTCTTTTAGGATGACGAGGACGACGCTGCGACTACTGGAACAACGACGGATGACGAGACGATCTACAAACACCAAACACGTGACCTTTCTTCAACGTAGGTATATTATTATTGATCAATTGGCATATTTCTCCTGTATTCGACATTCTTCTTACTGAACGTCGTAAAGGCTCCTCTACATCCGGGCAACGCGAGGGCCATAACAAGAATGAGGAGCATTCCACCTACGACGATGGGATTTCGCAAGGAGAATTAACAATTCAGGGCGTTTTCTTTAATTCCTTTCATATTTTTAATTAAATACTTAATTCTAATCATTTTCTCTATTTTTAAGCTAGAGGAGTGGAGATGCGTGAAGAAGAGGGATGGGGATAACTGCTTGGACTTGGCGGGTATGGGCTGGACTGGGGATTACTTATGTGGTACGGTAGACTTGGTTAGTGAATGGAGCTCCATTTAATTAGATCGATCGATTAACTGCTGATTACGAATAGATTATCGGGTGGGAGGGGTGGCGGGATGGTATATGGACTGGGTGTGCGCGCTACGTGGACTGAAAATTTGCCGCTGGACTGAAAATTAGCAACTGGACTGAAAATTGGTTCATGTGGCGCGGTATGCAAATCGGTGACTGGCCTGGTTAATGCGCGGTGTGTATGCAAATTGAACTAAAGCGGAGAGCAGACAGCCCGGGCTGTCATATACAAATGCGACGCATGAAAGAGTACACGTGATGCTGTGTGTGAATGTAAACAAAATCCTTCGTGTAGAAAACAATTAATCAATAATTTACAGGGTCAAAAGAATTGCCGATTGATAATGAATATCGATTGGTAATTCATTTGATCCCAATTTACAGCAATTTCATCAGTTCCTGTGATCTATTATCTTTTTAAAAGATCAAAGATCACAATATAAGATAATATTTTTCTTACCTATTGGAAATAGAGGATGCCACCATACCAGGTGTTCAATCTAACTACAGTATCCATCATGAAAACAATCGATATTCAGGAAATCGTCGGTATCGTCAAATTGATTATAATCTTTTCAATACAATTCCATACGGTGAGCCGACCTTTACAATTGTATTAATTTACTAATATCTTCATTTGTAGGAGAGTTGCACAATTGATTGATCTACAGAGGATTATCTACATCATACATATCTATTCCGATCCGTCCTCCATGCTCAATGTCTACTATATATTTCCGGAGACAAGCAAGAAGTCAGAAGTGGACCGACATGCACATCGGTGCCTACTCTTGATAAATGTGTCCAAACTGCAACTGTAATAAACATTTAAGTACTCATATATTGTTTATTGTGCATTGAAAGTACGGTTAAATCGTGAATTTTCGAAATCTTAAAAAATGTCAAAATTCAACCGATCGTGCTCATACGCGAACAGGCTTTGTATCACACATGAGATATTATCTCTACAAAGTTTGGAACCTACAGCTTCACTGAACACATTATGGCATTATGACATTTTAGCGGCGCAACATGTTTCATTAACACATTAACATGTGGTCAGTATTCCTGAAGATAAAATCAGTAAATAGCAATTTAGGAAAACCGGCTAGAAAAAAGTTCGGTACTTCTTCTCTTTTCCCATACTCTCTCTCTCATTCTAATCCAATTTCATTTCCATGTCACCCATAAAGCATGCGATTCGTTCTCTCCGAATCAGTCCTGAGCTCTCCCATCTTGAGGAGAGCTGTAATGTAGCAATGACAAGGTTATTACTTATTGTTATGGTAAACGAAAAAAACTTGATATAAAATACCCAACGTTATCGCCAACTCTCTCCACGAAAGTACAAAAAAAACAATGAAGGATGCATTGGAGGATAATAGTAAGCTCACGACAACTGACAGCTTAGTATAGGGATACTATATCAGAAACGTCGATTAGAGGTGAGCTAATAATGACGACACTCCAATATTTATAATCTATACTAAATAAATTACAATAAAAACGAGAGACAAAGATATCACTCAATCCCAATTACCCAAATCATCTAAACAAATTATTAAACAAAGAAAGTGCAAAGGGAATTTTAAAAAAATAAAGGGAAAAGAGTAAGATAGGGAAAAGAGTAAGAGAAAGAGAAGAGTAAAATAAAGGGAAAAGAAAAGAATGGAGTGAAAATTTAACTAATGATTAGTGTGTTGTCATATTCCTAACATGCCACCTCATTTGTCGTGGTCGTTTTTGTAGTCGACATAGTTGTGGTGCTGAAAAAGGGACTATTGAACATTAACTTTCAGGGTTTCATATTGTACGTATGTACTTGTGTAAACCTAGATACTATGTGCGTGCTAAACACAGCAGTGCTCTCTGCTAAGTACAGAAAATATAATAAATATCTGCTAAATATTTTTCACTGGTTACCAAACAGGTCTATACTGATTTTATATTTCGCAATAACTTGGTATTTCTTTAGAAATACGAAAACATAGAAAAGACATTGTACATAGCAACTCTAGCACCAAATAAACAAGTATATTTTATACGGTCAATATAATTTTTTCCAGTTACGAAACTACAGTATAACACGATCTCCTTTTGTACACGAGTGCCTCATAAGGGAAGGGTACTTGGTCGTGTGTCGGAAAATCTAACAAAATGTATATGGTCAGTTATCAGTGACACTCATGTACAAAAGGAGATCGGGCTGTAATGCATAGTACCTAGTAGGGTTGGCAATAATGCACACGCATTGCGGGCCCGCAATGCTCTGTAAAATCATTGCGGGCCCGCAACCTCGAAGGGAGAGGAGGGGGAGTGATTGCGGGCCCGCAATAGCATAGCGGGCCCGCAACGACTTCTTTATTCCTACCCTCTGCTTTTTGTGATCGGTCGTTCTTCTATGTTCTCTTCACTTTCCTTCGTTCTCTCGTTGCGGGCCCGCAATGCTATTACGGGCCCGCAATCGCTCCCCCTCCCCTCTCTCCAAGTTTGCGGGCCCGCAATGATTTTACACCGCACTGCGGGCCCGCAATCATTAGCAATAAAAAGTCAAATCTATTGCGGGCCCGCAACCTCCGAATAGCCAACTCTAATAAACACGATGGCCTTCAGCAGTTTTTTATCCATTCTTTCATGATTCATCAATTAATTATTTGAAAGTGTTGTTCAAAACTTTCGTAAATAGTATAAAAATGCGAGAGAGTGTGTAAAACGAGGAGAATTTTGTATTCTTTTCTTTTCTTTTCTAAATTTTTGAACAGGTGATTGGTGGGGCATTTATACTGTTCCTTACAGATATCTCCACTCCTCGTCATCTTATTCGTAGTTATGCCAATCGAAGACTCACCGAAGATGAATTTGTACGTTTCTTCTATTCTGTAAACTCACTCAAAATTAATTTTCGCATTTCAGAAACATCAGTTAGCATGTCCTCTATGTGGCGATCCAAACTCACGCGAGTTCAAAAAGTATGCACTTTTCTTTAAAAAAAATAAAGGCACACCCGATCTAATTTGAACCTTTCCGCTCTGGCTATACTCTCTCGATTTCTTTCTCTGCGAGAGTGCTACCATATTGGATAGTATAATTAACTCGGCTGTTCCTTTAACTATGAACACTACACGTGTTGCCAGAATGGATTGAAATAAGTTTGAGAAAATGTCTTCAAACCTCAAATATCAAATCGAATCAATTATTAGACCAATATAATTCACGATTCCTTTAGTTGGTGTGACCTTTGTGGATACGGATTGGATATAAAATGCGGAGATCTTTCTATGACTATCGCCCAATTCGTCGAATGTCTTAAATACAGAGGAAAAATGATGAATGGAGAATTTAGAAAGATTATTGGGTAAGAGAAGCATCCATTGAAATTATATTATCGATTGATTTCAGTGATCTACGACAAACAGATAAATATCATGCTGAATTGCTCTATAAGTGGATCGAACAGGTATAGTGATTGAGTAGGACATGTCTTTTAAAAAATATAGTACATTCATTTCTATTATCAATGGCCTAGCAGTGATTTCATGCAGGATTTCGTGTGTCTGGAACTACGAGATTTTCCTTTAAATTTTTACCTGTATGACGTGTGAAAAAAAAATAAAATACCATACTTTTGAATATGCGATAGCTTTCCAGGTCGTATACATCTACGAAGTGATTACTGTTCGAAAGTTTGTTGGAAGGGAGGGTGTTTCCAGGAAGATAACGAAGGAGTGTCGAGGAAGATTGAATAGGGTATGAATGTGTTATCGTTAAAGACAAATATATTATTATTATTATTAAAAAATGTGTGAGAATATAGGTTTATGGATTGCTCGATGGCACAATCCGAGCTCATTTGAAATTTTCCACTCTGGCAACGCTCTTGATTTCTTTGTCTACGAGATCTCATAAAACAAAATTCTTAAATAAAAATGCAAATGACACTGTTCGAATCTTTCACTTTTAAATCAAATGTGCATGCAAGCTTATAATTGAATATTATAACCTATTCATGTTCTCTTTGTAGTCTGAGGAGGCTCTAATCTACCATCTCGGTGTCGCCTTGGGCCCTGGTGGGGAGGTCAAAACGAAGATAGACATATTGGTACAGTCATTCAACATACTCCGTGAAGAATATGAAACGTATTTGTAATTATTGCCTACATTGTTTGCTTATGCGGTGTTTAATTTGCGAAGCGTGCGCACGTCCACGTGCGTTTCACTAACTGAAAAACGCACGTGGACGTGCGCACGTTTTGCAAATGTAACACCGCATTATTGTGTATATCAGAATTTGGTCATTCATAAATAAATATTAATATTAATTATTTATATTTATAAATATTAATAAACATTGTATTGTGATAAGATAAATACGGTCGAGGTTAGGACGAATGGATAAAATATATAATTTAACGAATGCTAATGATAACAAGGCAAAACAGTACCAATAATAACAAGATTGAATCGTTCTAACTAGGGTTGGCAATAACGCACACGCATTGCGGGCCCGCAATGCTCTGTGAAATCATTTCGGGCCCGCAACCTCGAAGGGAGGGGAGGGGGAATGATTGCGGGCCCGCAACGACTACTTTATTCCTACCCTCTACTTTTTGTGATCGGTCGTTCTTCTATGCTCTCTTCACTTTCCTTCGTTCTCTCGTTGCGGAACCGCAATGCTATTGCGGGCCCGCAATCGCTCCCCCTCCCCTCCATCCAAGTTTGCGGGCCCGCAATGATTTTACACCGCATTGCGGGCCCGCAATCATTAGCAATAAAAAGTCAAGGCTATTGCGGGCCCACAACCCCCGAATAGCCAACTCTAGTACCTAGCATCAGTAGTAGTCGAAGTCGTGGTTTCGGGGTCTGAACAATGAAAACGGTGACTTTTTTTCGAAAACGTAGTTCCAACGAACCTGTGCACTCCATAACCACTGGTATTGAAGCGGCAGTCGTATTATATCGAACGTTTTCATACATTACCATGTCACCATAAACCGTAAGTTTTCCGGACTCTTCGCATTTAAGCATTATTGGAAAAGGGAAAGAGATAGGATCGACGAAAATGCTTATCTTCTGTCCTGGCTGTCATTTCAAAGTTTGGCCAGCGATAATATTTTGAACGTATCCATTGAATTTGATTTTGCACGCTGAATACGTATGAATTATTGATTTCCATGATATAAACCTGATCCTAATGATAACTCAATTAGTATCCTAGAGCAGTTTAGCTGAATTAACGATAATCTAGTTCTACCTTTTTAACCTATCCATGGTAAAAGGTAAAGGTACAACGATTTATTCAAGGCACACGAGGTCCTGCGGGTGATCACTGCTAGGCCAGTTATACTCTCTGATATCTAGTCAAAATAATATGTCATCGGGCATTCGTTTAGTGTTCACAATAGGGTAAAAAATGGAAGGAAACATACCAGATACCACTGGCCTGTACTCGGGCAGATGAGGTAAATGTCATCTCCATGTTGTTTGGTCGTCATATCATTCAGTAGCGCGAGGTTTGTTGGAAGGGTATCGGTATAAGGTAGTGGTGCAAGGCAAGCACCACTCACTGAAATTAAATTATCTTTACAATTAGTCGCGTTTTAATATTTTTTTAAAAACTATCTACAAGACACAAGAGGTGTGAGTCGCACGACTAAAAAACAAAAAAAAGGATAAAACAACTAACCTCTGGTAATTGAAAGCGCAAGAAGAGTGAGAATGAAAAGTAGAATATTCATTGTGATTTGAATGATTCTGTACAACTGCTGCTCCTTTTATACAAAAAGGATTCTAAGAGATAATGGAAAAATGAGAGAGCTAAGAAGGTCAGAGAACGAAAATCCACTAAATACGTTGGCTTCTTTGCAATAAGCAGAGTTATTGCGCAAAACGTGGAGCCTATTTTGAGTGCCTCCTTCGCTTTTTTTGCCTATCTCTGGATACGTCTTCACGTCGTTAATAATCATTCACAAAACACCACATTTTAAAATAATAATAGTAATATATTTATCTCTAAACGGATCAAACAAGAAGATATCGCATAATATCTGGACTTATTGATTTCATTGCTGCCTTCAACAGATTCGTTGATAACGCGACGGACCTGCATCAATCTATAGATAGTAATTACGTACATACATATATGTTCTATCTCATGTGTTGTGAACATTTATTGATTTAAATAATTGATTATTTTCCTTCAAATATGGTGGGCATATAGGGGCAGAAAGGGGTAGATGACTTGGCACTATGAAGGATACTATTGGGACTCTGGTATTTCGAAACTTAAAGTCTACTTAAATTACGTCACATACTTGAAGTAGACATTTGACGAAATGGATTACAGTACGCCACACTTCTTTAAGTAGACTTACGTTTAAGAGAGACTTTCTGGCTCAAGTGACATTCTCTTGGCACTTGGCCAAAAAGTGATATGAACCGATCGGGCCCAAACCGTGCACAGTTGTAGTATGGGCTGACATGAGCTCACAGACGGAGTTTGGGTTCGTCATATCTGCACCCTCTCTAAATATCGTAAGTTCGATGAAGTGTCATCAAAATTTCAAAGTTTACGGATTCGTTCGATATGTGTATATGACGAAGGGCAATAGTAAGCAGGTAAATTCCACCAAGTATCATCCCGATCCAAAACCGTGAGACCCAGAAAAAATTTTAAAAAGACATAAAAAATATTTTTCAATTTTATTTTATTTTTCCTACAATTGCCTATCGGTGAGGGTCATTTTTTATTCCTTCAATTTGACGAGTATTCATTAGTGTAACTATTGTATGAAAATGAATTAAAACAAATTGGGAAAAAGTTGCCTTATTCCCGATTAATTTGCCTTTTTATCGCCAACTGAGCGAATAAGCATTTACCGGTTACGGTTATGCAAATTCAAAACTTCAAAATTTATATTTTTTCCGAAAATAGTGTGATATTACTATTCAAATATTCATATAACTAACAAATGATAAAAGAAAACAATAATATAATACCGAAATCGAATGAAAACAAACAGTTATTGCAGAATTTTGAATTTCCGCATTTGCATTACCGTATCCGGCACACGCTTAATCGGCTCAGTTTGCAATAAAAAGGCGAATTAATCGTGGTTTTTCGGGAATAAGGCAACTTTTTCCCAATTTGTTTTAAGTCATTTTCATACAGTAGTTACACTAATGAATACTTGTCAAATTGAAGGAATAAAAAATGACCCTCACCGATAGGCAATTGTAGAAAAAATAAAATAAAATTGAGAAATATTTTTTATGTCTTTTTAAATTTTTTTCTGGGTACCGGGATGATACTTGGTGGAATTTACCTGCTTACTATTGCCCTTCGTCATATACACATATCGAACGAATCCGTAAACTTTGAAATTTTGATGACACTTCATCGAACTTACGATATTTAGCGAGGATGCAGATATGACGAACCCAAACTCCGTCTGTGAGCTCATGTCAGCACTTACTACAACTGTGCACGATTTGGGCCCGATCGGTTCGTATCACTTTTTGGCCAAGTGCCAAGCCATAAGCAAAATATGTTCACTGAGTCAGATAGTCTCTCTTAAGACACCGGCTCAGTAAGATTCGAGGGTTGAGCCACTGACCCCGGACATCGACCTCACCGATTTGGCTCAAAATTTTTTTGTGGATACCCCCATGGCCCCCTATCACAAAATGGGTATTCATTTGGACTGTATCCTTGAAACACAGATGTGGCGGGTTCTCGAAATTTGAAAACTCGATTTTCGCCAAATAAAGTGGAGCGACCTATGACCAATATTAGTGTGGAATAATTACATATATGCGTATGCAACAAAAACCCGCTATTGGACGGTCCGGATATCCGATCGCAAACTGATTTTTTTACCTCCTCAAAACATTCTAAATTTAATTAAAATTTTAAAACAAAAAAACGGCAGCCCAATTTTAGCCTCTTGTTATAGAGCAAAAAATTCCGCATCGAATAAGGCAAAAAAATCAAAAATCGATAGACCCGTGTTTTGAGATAAATGAACCTGAAGATGACCCGAAAATATTTTTGTTTTCAAACCCCCTCATGTTTGTACTCAAATTGAAGAGCTCGTCGAGTTGAACATCTTTCATTTTGAACGTTTTGTCTGAAACTCATGTACAAGAGAAATACATGAATTAAGATTTATTGGATCCAAATATTTTGTATCGCATGTATCTTGAGAACAAACGACTTTCATAGAATACGACCAACATAAAAATGATGTGCTCGACGAGTTCTTTAAAATGAGTATAAACATGGCAAGGTTTCGACAACTTTTTTTCATGACCACTATAGAGGCCATGTTTTTCAGCATAGAGGTCAACAATTTTTTTTCGTGAAACAACTAATTAAGTATGGATTTTTGAGTTCTACAATATAGGCGTAATCACTTTGTGCACAAACAATATTTTACTTTCGATTTACTCTAAATTGACTGAAAAACTGAGAGAATAGATAAAAGAATGTATAAAGATGTATTTCTCTTGTACATGAGTTTCAGACAAAACGTTCAACATGAAAGATGTTCAACTCGACGAGCTCATCAATATGAGTACAAACATGAGGGGGTTTGAAAACAAAAATATTTTCGGGTCATCTTCAGGTTCATTTATCTCAAAACACGGGTCTATCGATTTTTGATTTTTTGCCTTATTCGATGCGGAATTTTTTGCTCTATAAAATGAGGCTAAAATTGGGCTGCCGTTTTTTGTTTTAAAATTTTTAATTAAATTTAGAATGTTTTGAGGAGGTGAAAAAATCAGTTTGCGATCGGATATCCGGACCGTCCAATAGCGAGTTTTTGTTGCATAGACATATATGTAATTATTCCACACTAATATTGGACCTAGGTCGCTCCACTTTTTTTAGGGGGGCCATGGGGGTGTCCACAAAAAAATTTTGAGCGAAATCGGTGAGGTCGATGTCCGGCACTACCTCGAATCTTACTGAGCCGGTGTCTTAACTTTAAGTAGACTTACAAGTCTACTTCAAGTGAAAAATTTAAAAACGTTTCGAAATACCAGAGGATGCAGATTAATCAACCCAGCACGGAGGGTTTTGAACGAGAATTAATCCATACATGTGGTCATTATTCCTGAAGAGGACATCAATAAATCGCAATTTAGGAAAACCAGCTAGGAAAAACTTCGGTGCTGCTCCTCTTTTCCCATACTCTCTCATTCTAATCCAATACTGATATGGACAGGAGGAGATTCGTCCGTTTATTATTCCTTTGTAATATCGCATTCCGTTACATTTTGACAAGGCAGTTTACAAGGCACCCAATGTGCATTCGCTATGCCTGCGTACAAGAATTGTCCCATTTAACTGTTCATGCATTGTCTTTATGAAATGTACTTGTAATTTTAATCTTTTTTGTTGTTTACAAAAAAATCTATTTTCTCCTTTCTCCAAGAAACGATATTATTATTATTATTATTATTATTATTATTATTATTATTATTATTATTATTATTATTATTATTATTATTATTATTATTAGTATTATTATTATTATTATTATTATTATTATTATTATTATTATTATTATTATTATTATTATTATTATTATTATTATTATTATTATTATTATTATTATTATTATTATTATTATTATTATTATTATTATTATTATTATTATTATTATTATTATTATTATTATTATTATTATTATTATTATTATTATTATTATTATTATTATTATTATTATTATTATTATTATTATTATTATTATTATTATTATTATTATTATTATTATTATTATTATTATTATTATTATTATTATTATTATTATTATTATTATTATTATTATTATTATTATTATTATTATTATTATTATTATTATTATTATTATTATTATTATTATTATTATTATTATTATTATTATTATTATTATTATTATTATTATTATTATTATTATTATTATTATTATTATTATTATTATTATTATTATTATTATTATTATTATTATTATTATTATTATTATTATTATTATTATTATTATTATTATTATTATTATTATTATTATTATTATTATTATTATTATTATTATTATTATTATTATTATTATTATTATTATTATTATTATTATTATTATTATTATTATTACTTGACATATTAATGGTTGGTACTCATATGTCTCGATTTTAATGAAAGTTGCTGGCTTTAGTAAATAGTCTGCGCTAAATAAAAATCAGTTTTAAATGTTATTTTTTCTGACAGCGAGTAAAATCGTGATGATGTTATGTTGAACGGAATGGCGGAATCACATAGAAAGGAAATATTCACATTAGTTACATATTTGCAAATTCACTTCCCTTCCTGATCACTACGATTTACAGAATCTCGCTCTCGTTTTCTGCCCACAACATACTTGTCCTATAGCTCAGCGCTAAACGCGTCTTATTATCGTATAATGCTGTAATTGACAGCAAGTTTTCCAATTATGAAGAAGACGAAAACAAACGGGGTAGGAAACATCACGAGTGATATTTTCCTGCTCTCGCGATAGGAAATAAAGAGGCATTTATTTTGTACTACGAAATGTTGAACCGAGCATTATGAATTGAGAAAATACTAAATGTTGTGATATTATGAAAATGTGTTCCAAAACTCGAAGAAAAAGAAACAGCAAGAGGCAAATTTTAAGGTAAATTGACCCCAGTGAGGTGGGATGCGAGATATTTTGAAGCTCTTCAACGTAAATCTGATACCGAATAAACTTCAGCATTTTCCTTTTTTTTAACATCCGCGTGCATTTTAAATATTTTTGATGAATTTCTACCCATCTGGACCCAATGTTATGTGTGTGTAAAATGAATGCGATGTAACGATGTCATGGTCAATAACTTCAATTTTTATTATTTCAATTACCAGTTTATTATTACATAATCGATATCGGATCTGTTACTATCATCAGTACAAATAAAATTGCACAGCTCCACCATGTCGAACCAGTCCCTTATAAAACGTATTTGTTTCCAAGTTCTGACCGTACATGACATCTGAAAACTATGAATTAAAGTCGCTTTGTAACGTGATACATCATACCTGCGGAATATCTGCATCCCCACGCCTTCATTGGCTTCTTGAACCCGCATGCACCGTTTGTGTTTGTCACCCAGCCCATAACAAGACCTTTCTATAAACAATTGTTCGAAATCATGTACTTAAGTAATTATCACTTACCCCTTCCAAGTTGTGCACATAGGCATCACCGGATCTCGAGAATCCAAGCGATTTCATGGTACCATATCCTTTGGGACATGCCGCTTTGGCCAAGGCAACAGTTTCAGCGGAATAGTTAATCGTCTTTCCGAGTGAACCTGTAAAGATCACAATTTTACATATTCAATATTTTTTCTCTTTTGAGCTAAGCCCACTATAAAAAATCCCTCAACTATCCTGCTTTTCCAGTCAATGAAAACTGTAAAAAAATATCGGTCAACACTGTCAAAATTCTAACCTAAGTAATTATTTTTATCATATCCGATTCCATTGTTCATAATCTTATCGTAGCATCCAGAATGAGAACAGAAAGCATGAAGAATACGGCCATAGTTGTAATAGTACCTGTAATAAGTATACGAATTTGCGCTGCTTTCTGGCCACACGATCTCGTTATCCTCATTTGTCAATGCGGATATTATTATTTCAAAAAGATCCCAGGGTGTATATTAAAATTTGAAATAGTAATTTGTGACTCACTTCAAATCCCAGAAAACACTCGCTGGTGGATCTCTGTCCGCCTTAAGACACCGGCTCGGTAAGATTCGAGGGTTGAGCCAGTGACCCCGGACATCGACCTCACCGATTTGGCTCAAATTGTTTTTGTGGATACTCCCATGGCCCCCCATCACAAAATGTGTATTCATTTGGGCTGGGTCCTTGAAACATAAATGTGGCGGGTTCTCGAAATTTGAAAACTCGACTTTCGCCAAACAAAAGTGGAACGCCCTAGGTTCAATGTTAGTGTCGATTAATTACAAGTATGCCTAGACAACAAAAACTCGCTATAGGACGGTTCGGATATCCGATCGCAAACTGATTTTTTTACCTCCTCAAAACACATTAAAATTAATTAAAATTTTAAATTACAAAATCGCACAATTATTTTTGCCTTATCTTATAGAGCAAAAAATTCCGCGTCGAATGAGGGTAAAAATTGAAAAATCGATAGACCCCTATTTTGAGAAAAATGGGCCTGACCATGACTCGAAAATATTTTTGTTTTTAAAACCCCTCATGTTTGTACTCGTATTGAAGAGCTCGTCGAGTAGAACAACTTTCATGTTGAACGTTTAATCTGAAACTCATGTACAAGAGAGTTTCACACGTTTTCCTGCAATTTTGAGTAAAATGAAAATAAAACATTTTTAAAACAAAAAAGCGCAGTCCATTCTTTGACTCATCTTATAGAGCAAAAAATTCCGCGTCAAATGAGGGTAAAAATTAAAAAATCGATAGACCCCTATTTTGAGAAAAATGGGCCTGACCATGACTCGAAAATATTTTTGTTTTCAAACCCCCTCATGTTTGTACTCATATTGAAGATCTTTTTGAGTAGAACAACTTTCATGTTGAACGTTTTGTCTGAAACTCATGTACAAGAGAGATACACACGATTTTGCAAAAAAATATTTTTATTTCGCTTAACTCAAAATTGGTCACAAAATCGTGTGTATCTCTCTTGTACATGAGTTTCAGACAAAATGTCCAACGCGAAAGTTATTCTACTCAAAAAGATCTTCAATATGAGTACAAACATGAGGGGTTTTAAAAACAAAAATATTTTCGAGTCATGGTCAGGCCCATTTTTCTCAAAATAGGGGTCTATCGATTTTTTAATTTTTACCCTCATTCGACGGGGAATGTTTTGCTCTATAAGATGAGTCAAAGATTGGACTGCGCTTTTTTTGTTTTAAAAATGTTTTATTTTCATTTTACTCAAAATTGCAGGAAAACGTGTGAAACTCTCTTGTACATGAGTTTCAGATTAAACGTTCAACATGAAAGTTGTTCTACTCGACGAGCTCTTCAATATTAGTACAAACATGAGGGTTTTTAAAAACAAAAATATTTTCGAGTCATGGTTAGGCCCATTTTTCTCAAAATAGGGGTCTATCGATTTTTTAATTTTTACCCTCATTCGACGGGGAATGTTTTGCTCTATAAGATGAGTCAAAGATTGGACTGCGCTTTTTTTGTTTTAAAAATGTTTTATTTTCATTTTACTCAAAATTGCAGGAAAACGTGTGAAACTCTCTGGTACATGAGTTTCAGATTAAACGTTCAACATGAAAGTTGTTCTACTCGACGAGCTCTTCAATATTAGTACAAACATGAGGGGTTTTAAAAACAAAAATATTTTCGAGTCATGGTCAGGCCCATTTTTCTCAAAATAGGGGTCTATCGATTTTTCAATTTTTACCCTCATTCGACGCGGAATGTTTTGCTCTATAAGATAAGGCAAAAATAATTGTGCGATTTTGCAATTTAAAATTTTAATTAATTTTAATGTGTTTTGAGGAGGTAAAAAAATCAGTTTGCGATCGGACATCCGAACCGTCCTATAACGAGTTTTTGTTGTCTAGGCATACTTGTAATTAATCGACACTAACATTGAACCTAGGGCGCTCCACTTTTTTTTAGCGAAAATCGAGTTTTCAAATTTCGAAAACCCGCCACATTTATGTTTCAAGGACCCAGCCCAAATGAATACCCATTTTGTGATGGGGGGCCATGGGGGTATCCACAAAAAAATTTTGAGCCAAATCGATGAGGTCTATGTCCGGCACTACCGGGAGTCTTACTGAGCCGGTGTCTTAAAGTATTTGATTTATTCTATGTTTCAATCAAAATTAAAGGAGACTCACCACAGTGGTTGTAGTGGTCGCTTTTGTAGTCGTTGTAGTCGCCTTAGTTGTAGTGGTAGTTGGTTTAGTCGTAGTGGTAGTTGGTTTAGTCGTAGTGGTAGTTGGTTTAGTCGAAGTGGTTGTTGGTTTAGTCGTTGTGGTCGTGGTGCTGAAAAGGGACTATTAAACGTTAACTATCATTGCACAATGATCATATTATTTTTTGAAGTTATGAAACCATGGTACATACCTAGTACTAGTAGTCGAAGTCGTGGTTGTGGGGTCTGAAAATGAAAACAAAATATAGGTGGAAATTTTTCGAAAAAGTAGTTCTAACGAACCTATACACTCCATTTCCACTTGTCTTGAAGGGGCATTCTTATCATAATCAATCACTGGACCATTATTAATCGAAACTTTTCCGGATTGCACACACTTCATTGTCAGCGTTGATCCAATATGAGTGATACCATTGACAATTATGCTTGTGTCCTGTCCTGGCTGACATTTCAAAGGTTGGTCAGCGATAAGATCTTGGAAGTGTCCATTGAATTTGATTTTGCACACTGAATGCGTACGAATTATTGATATCCATGATTTTAAACCTCATCCTAATAATGACCCAATTAATAACCTAGAGCAGTTTCGGTATTAACGATTATCTTGTTCCTCTGGTATTTTGCCACTTAAAGTCTACTTAAACTACGTCACAGACTTTAAGTAGACTTTAAGTAAACTTTAAGTGAAAGAACATTTGACGAAATGCATTACAGTATACCACACCACTTTAAGTAGACTTACGTCTCACTTTAAGTTTACTTAAAGTCTACTTAAAGTGGAAAGTTTAAGTAGACTTTAAGTGGCAAAATACCAGAGTCTACCCTTTTAACCAATCCTTAATTAATATTATTTTTCTACTATTTGTTGTTTATTTTTCTACTATGTGTTCATACAGCCATTTCGGACGGAGCATCTACTGCTACGTGGGTTGTTAACTTCAATTTCTAATGCATTCTTTTTCTGGATTTTACTTCGAGCACAGATGTTGAAAGAACATCAAGATATACACGATGAACCGATGATTAGAAGAAAGAATTGAACGTCATTGATCTATGAAGGACCCCCTGTCATGACTCACCGCACCAATGTGCGAATGTGATAAAGATTATTGGAGGATTATGTGTTGTTTGTTCCTAATATACAACACTTACATAGCTTAGTGAACATTTGTTTGGATCTACATTTAGAAAAGCTTTCCATGTCCGTCAATCACTGACTTTAAAAAAGTCTAATAAGGCACTTACACTTGTCCGCATCAATACTACCGTCGACACAGGAGAACTGAAGAGAATGGAATTATATTGCATTGCGAATTTTTTTTTGACTTGGGGTCGGCATGTAATCAGAATGATCCTTTGAGATTTGATAAAGAGGTCTGCTAGTGAGCAATATGTATCCCAGAATTGGTACACTGCCATATTGCTCATGCAGCTTGTGCAACAAAAACCTTCAATTGTAGTTATCGGGAGGGCTAAATATAACCAGAGACGAGTGTGTCTTATTAAAGAAATCGACGGAATAGCAAATACAACTTTTACCGTATCAGTCGGCTCGAATGTAACTCCGTTTTCCGTTACCCATCTTAAAATATATGTAATATTAAAATTAAACTTGACAGTCCCAAAAGTAAGAATAAATGTTAACTTTCTAC
The DNA here is from genome assembly GCA_943737045.1 of Parapristionchus giblindavisi. Classification (NCBI taxonomy): domain Eukaryota; kingdom Metazoa; phylum Nematoda; class Chromadorea; order Rhabditida; family Diplogasteridae; genus Parapristionchus; species Parapristionchus giblindavisi. Next base: position 101,498 of record CALSFV010000214.1, on the reverse strand, counting down.
ATAGTTTCAAGTTATATCTATTAATATTATGATCATAATCGTTTGAACAATAAGATTTTTATTACATATTATTATGGTTTATTATTACATATTGAATCGAGATGTTTATTAATAAATGATTTATGATCTGGATAAGAAAAACTGACTTGTCTTCATCGCACTTAATCATTTCTGTAGAAAATATCTCACTTCCAGTGGCATCTCGCTTCTGAAATGCAAAGTTCATGACATAAAATCTCTTATCCATTAATGAATTATTCCGTTTTTAAGGTAAGTATCTCAAAAAAGTTAAAACACCAATAGATTAATGATTGCCTTATCTACTATGGAAGAATTACAGGGGGAACATTGCACTTTTTGTATCAAGATATGGTAACTAATACGCTCTGACAACACACTCTCGCAGACCAAATTACCTCAAGCAGCTAGTCAAAATACTAATCGGACATTCGTTTAATGCACATAATAGGGTCAAAATGGAGGGAAACGTACCAGATACCACTGGCCAGTACTCGGGCAGCTGAGGTAAATTTCACCGCTATCTTCCTCGATCGTCACATCACTCAATAGCACGAGGTTTGGAGGAACGGAACCGGCATATGGTTGTGGTAGTGGTGCAGGGCAAGCACCATTAACTGAAATTAACTTATCTTTAGTCGCGTTTTGATATTGCATGTAAACGACGCAATGCGTCTGAGTCGACGATTACTAAACAAAGAAAATAAAAGGGTAAAATAACTAACCGCTGGTAGTTGAAGAAGCAAGAAGAGTGAGAATAAAAAGTAGAATATTCATTGTGATTTGAATGATTCTGTGCAACTGTAGCCACCTTTTTATACAAAAATAACCATAAGAGATAATGGAAAAACGAGAGAGCTCAGACAGTCAGAGAACGGAAATCCAAGAACGACGTTGGCCTATTTGCAATAAACAGAGATATTGCGCAAAATGTGGAACTAAATGACAATTTTGTCTCCTTTGCTTTTCTTTTTGCATGATCATGCTACAGATACTTCTATCGTTGCGTTCTATCGGAGGAAAGTGGAGGAGAATTTTGCATCTAAAATGAAAGTGAAAAAGACTTATCCAGTAGCTAATCGCCAGATCAAAAATTCAATTTATGTTAACTGATGACTATGACACATAATCAAATAAGTTTACACGGCAAAAATGTATGGTAAAATCTTTATACAAACATGTTGAAATCATTAAAATAGATAAAACTGGACAGCGCCACCGTGCCGCACCTTTCCTCTGTAGTACGAATTGCCTTCCAGGTTCTCAGAGTACATTATGTCTGTAAATGAATTCATAGTTTGAATTTCATACATTCATCTAGTATGCGATAAGTACATAATCGATAATTCCCAGGATTTTTTGGATTTCAACAAATCGTTTCCTGCCTGTCTGCCTTTTTGTGAGTTTTCCGCCGTATTGTACAAGTATGTTTCGGGATGTAATGAACCTAACCTCCAGACACTCTACTGTTCCATGCTTTCATCGGTTTATTAGCACCGCAGGCTCCTTTCACCGTAGAGACATAGCCCATCTGGAGGCCATCCTGTAATGTAAAATTTTCTCAAATCATATTAGATTATGAAGCTTTAAATATGGAGTCCCAATATTTTCGTGAACAAACTGTGAACAAAAGCAAAAGTTATTCTGCATGCCATACATAAAATATTGTATGCTTTTTCAGCTCACTGATCGCAAGAATCATGAATGAATAATCCTTGCTTGTACAGGCAATGGCAAGAAATTTTGAAAATAGAAAGTTCTGTAATAGGTTTCGAACCCGCGATGTTGCTAGTGAGAACGTTTACCACTGCGCTACGGGATTGATGAATGGTCGTGCTTATTTCTTACATATCACTTGTCCCTTGCATAATAGATGTGTTATGCTTTTGCATAGACATTCGAGAGCCTCCATATTTAAGGCGATACCCCGAGCTAACTATACTCCGCGCTCTGGCAGCGATCTCTAGTAGACAAAGAAAGCAAAAGAGTAATGCCAGAGCGGAGAGTTTCAAATTTTGCTTAACGAAATTTCCCCCCTCGTTTTACATTTCTTATGTAGTTTTCCGGTACTTACTCCGTCAAAGGTATGCACATATCCCTTTCCTTGTTTAACAAAACCAAGTAGTTTCATTTTGCTCCATCCATTTGGGCAGTATTCTTTGGCCTTGGCGACAGTCTCCCATGAATAGTTGATCGTTCTGCCTAGCGAGCCTATAATGATTTTATATTTCAGTTTGTCCTTTATCTATTTATTACGACTTTTGATTCATTGCAGTTATTTCTATGAAAGCATTTTAATAATTATTTTTATCTGTTTCTAATTTTTATCTACTATCGCTGTTGAAGAGTAAATCACTAAAATCAATGTAGGAAAACAAGCTAGAAAAAAAAGTTCTTCTTTCGAAAGAAATAATGCATTTTTTTTACGTATTTTTAACTTTTATAACTACTTGAAAGTAATAAATACACACCCGATCCCCGCTTTGGATCATATCCGATTCCATTTTTCATGATCGAATTGTAGCATCCGGGATGCGAACAGAACGCATGAAGCGCACGTCCGGCGTTGTAGTAGAATCTGAGATTAAGGACATAAATCCATTTTCGGTTTAATTTGTCGACTTCGTTATGTTATCTGGGTTGTACTACCGAGATAGCTTCATATTTGATACCATTGATACCATTTTAGTGTCCTAAAATGTAATGTTCATTGAATAGTGCACATGTGATAAAAATATTATTTTTTTATTATGTATTACAAAAATCGCCACTTACTTCAGATCCCAGAAGACGTCGTTTGGTAGGGGGCGATCAACCTGAACAGAGCTAGATCCATCTGATGTTATTCTTCGCGTATCGAAGAAGTCATATTAAAAGTAACTTTTCTATCGCACTCTACCACCAGAATGATTCAGAATGATTCTGGCGATTCATGATCCAGTGATTTTTCTATCCATACGCGGTTAGGTTAGATATATACCAGTCTACGTACACGGTCTAATCTTAGTCTAATCTGAGATATGTGATATAAAGTAATAAGCAAAACTTGAAAAACAGTAATAAGCAAACCTTAGGCGCAGCCTTGGTCGTAGTGGTCGGCTTCATCGTTGTTGTTGTTGTAGTTGTTGTGGTTGATGCAGTGATGGTCGTAGATGTTGTGGTAACTTTAGTGGTGGTAGTATCCTTAGGAGTAACTGGAGGTTCGGTCCTCGTCTTAGGTTCTCTTGGAGGTTTCGGCGTTGTTTCCTCAGGAATAACCGGGGGTTCGGTTCTCGTCTTCGGTCCTCTTGGAGGTTTCGACGTGGTTTCCTCAGGAGTAACTGGAGGTTCGGTTCTCGTTTTAGGTTCTCTTGGAGGTTTCGACGTGGTTTCCTCAGGAATAACCGGGGGTTCGGTTCTCGTCTTAGGTTCTCTTGGAGGTTTCGACGTGGTTTCCTCAGGAGTAACTGGAGGTTCGGTTCTCGTTTTAGGTTCTCTTGGAGGTTTCGACGTGGTTTCCTCAGGAGTAACTGGAGGTTCGGTCCTCGTCTTAGGTTCTCTTGGAGGTTTCGACGTGGTTCCCTCAGGAATAACCGGGGGTTCGGTTCTCGTCTTCGGTCCTCTTGGAGGTTTCGACGTGGTTATCTCAGGAGTAACTGGAGGTTCGGTTCTCGTTTTAGGTTCTCTTGGAGGTTTCGACGTAGTTTCCTCAGGAATAACCGGGGGTTCGGTTCTCGTCTTCGGTCCTCTTGGAGGTTTCGACGTGGTTGCTTCAGAAGTTACGTCCGATTCTTGTGTGGTTGTGGTCGTTGCTGTCTTTCCGTCATCTGAAACAAAGATTGGTGCACTTTTAAATACCTTTTTCATTAATTATATATTTTATCAGATAAATGAACCGGCAACGTCAAGTGATGATACGTTTAAAAAATATTGTGCTATGTAGTATTCACAATTTGAGAACGAGAATAAAAGAAAAGGAGACAATATAGTATGCGAAAACCAGTGCTCGTATGCACGAACAACGGAAAATCATTTTCCGTTCATACATACGGCCATAGAAGATTTTTATCGCTATTTCTTCGAACGGATCATAAACTGCTTTACCTTGACAGCTTAGAAACATCCTCTTCGTGTACTTCTTCTTCCCAATAGTTATCGATGTCCTATCACCGCAAGTCACGGTTCTACTTCCGCTCAAAAAGACACCATCGTCAATGGCAATCCCGATTTCCTGACCAACAGGGCAAGAAAATTCCTGGTTCGGTACGTAATTAAACGCAGAGGGCACTCCAAACTCGTCGGTTACCATCAGTTCGCACTCTTTAATTTTTTATTAGATTAAATTTTTAAAAAAAAGTGCAAACAAGATAATACAGTAGAACGCCAATTAGGTTTTTTAAATGGCGTATTTTTTCGCATAATTGAAAAATCAAAAGGCAAAACTCCACTAAACAGAATAATAGAAAGAAAAAAAAACACTTAACCAATAAAAGTGAAAACAAACCGAGAAAGTCTCGCCCAGAAATATGCACACATGAGATCTACAATGTGAGCGTTTCAAACTCTGCTTGAATAGTTCTTTAAAACGGTATGAAAGAAATCACCATTTCGTCGTTCCGTAGTGCGAAGTCATCTTGTTCTCCTTTCCACCTGAGAAAAGAATATTGCATTAACTTTTTTTCAATAAATATTTCCGATATCGGATAATATGAAAAGGTACCTCTTCGCGGTAGTGTCACACCGGAACGATTGGAGATCAATCAAGCCGCCGCTACCGTCTGCGTAGACCTTCAAAGGCGCAAAACCATACTACTGACTGCATGATGCTACCTTATACACACACACATGTAGCGTATGTATGTATCATACTCGAACACTACAAAGCAACAACTTTTGATAAGTCAGCCTTATTTCTGCCTTATACGTTATTTCAGTGATCAACAGTGCAAGTGTGCTACTCACCCTAAATGATTTACCGCTACTACAACTCAGAGTTGAGCCAAATATGATGACGGGAGAACTATTCGAGAAATAGCGAGGTATCCGTTCTGGCGGGACTGATTTCGGGGTAGGACATTGGCCATTTACTGCAAAGAAACTCATTTGAAAGTGTTTTGTATCAACTCTACCTAAACTATCGCTCGAGTTATGATAACATTAAAAATTTTATAAAACAAATAGATGATTGGTACTCTTTCTCGCAAAAAAAAGCATTTCCTAAAGCATTACCTGGGAGGATTTTTTTTTAAAGTGCATATTCTTAAAACGGAACAAACCCAGTGATAGGCACAGTGCTATTGAAACGACCAGTGAGTGTGTCCGCATTCCGCGCTTAGTTGAAAATGGCTTAGAGAAAATAAGAGCAGTGACAACGATAGCAGTTCATACGAACAAGTTTGTGGCGTTCGCCGAGAACTCAAATCTCTCCTGATCGATTGGAGTTTTTAAGTGCGCTAAGATAACACTGATTAGACGAATGGCGAGATGAAAAGGTCGAGGGTATAACAAGTTACTTTTTGTGTACTCAAAACCAGTACAGATAACGGTTTCACCGATTATACAATTTCAAGTTTGCAGTCTGAAAATTTTGACAGCAATTCCTGATCGTAAAACTTGTAACAAATTACCTGACGAAAATAAACATGTGAAGATTTACGCTTTTCGATAATGCGTTTTTGCGTGCAAGTTGACTAATAATTTAGTAGAAATAAATACCACAGATAAATGCTCCAAAAGCCTTACATGGCAATAGACATTTGAGAGCTTTGATCCCTTTTTTTTCGCGCGTTGGAAAGTTTAAATTTTTTGAACTGTTTTATTCATGAAATTTTGTATTCATCATTTTGTTTCAGGGTCTACAAGGTTTGTTCAATCTGCACATCAGAGCTCATTTTAATCAGAGCAAAAAATTGTTGAAAGAAATAACGAATGAAAGAGTTACACATTCATATGAGCTTACATATATAACCTCCCAATACGTGTTATATTTAACACAGCTTATGTACTTTGTACTACAACTGCGGTCGATTTTTATAACTTAAATACATAGTTTTTTTTTTGTTTCGTCGTTGAAACATTTTTGATCTGCGCTCTCACCCTCAATCTTTCTCACGTTTAGATCTCCTTTCTATGTCTTTTGCAGAGTATTTAATGTAGTGCTGCTATAGAAAAAAAGGGAAAGGTAAATCCAGTTGTTCAAGGCACACGAGGCACTGCAGGAGTTCGCTGCTGCCCAGTGATATTTCAAAATTCTTGTATCTTCCCATACTTATCTTCCTGATTACCTACCTTAGCAATGGTTTCTGGTTGCATTCATATAGAATTTTTTCTATTGAAAACCCCCGAGCCACAAATTTGTACATAATATTACACAATTTGCCTATTTTTTTTAAATTCATAATACTTTATTTCACACATTTTACACATGACTATAAAATGGACATAGAAACGTAATCTATTATTGTATGATCGTGCATACATGTGAAATGTGATAAATTCAATACTAAATTTATTATTTGTTATAATGAAGGCTTGAATACTACTTGTCTGCCTTCGCCAAGCTCGTTCCCGTGATCTCCGTGATCCTGCCGCCATTAGAGACAAATAGTGACGAAACTGAATACATTAACTGAATACAGTCAATCAGAATTTCGTAATTTCACAATAGATATTTTTTGTTTACTTTTTGTAGGAAAAAAACATACCCGTATTGAAGCACTGCCTACGGAAGTTTTGATTCATCAGGAGGATCGTATAGGTCATTGCGAAATGTCTGTGAAACAACGTCAAATTAAAATTAAAGTTAATTATCTGTTATATCTCACTTTAAGTCCATGATCCAAGGAAGAAACTCGAATAGCATATAGACTGTCGGAAGAGACAATTCATAACGGCAAAACTCTCGGCATGCGAACGCAAACTGCAATATGCATAACTCCAAGTTAATTGAACATTCTCTGCTATGATCGCACAAATTGCCCACAATAAAGTATGACAAAGTGGAGAATTTCGCAGCAGCTTTTCGGCAAATCAATTGTCAGATTTGTGTAGTTTATTTAGTATCACATCTTGTTTTCACACACATTTAAGATTGTATTATTACTTATATAAAGATATTAATCTTTTCACCTGATGAGCTGTCAAAGGCAGATTGAACACGAAGCTGAATATAGCCAAGTACAGGAATTTGTAGTCCATACTGTTCTTAGTTCTCTAAATGATAAAGATCTCTCATTTTGACTGAAACATTGATTAGATGAACGACAAATTAAATTTTTTTTATTATATTTCAATTTTCGTTACGTACCATCAAGAAATGTTATTGTTATTATTGTGCATCATACATGATAATGTTAACTATGATATTGTAATAACATTGAAATAAAAATCACGTTTGCTCCTAACTTATTTTGAAAGTAAGATTAGGATTAAGCGTGATCAATAGTATAACAGACTTGAAAATGGTAGTAGACTTATAACAAGAATGATCTATGACGTAGGAATTGACTACGCTAAAATCACACTAACACACTAAAGTTTAGAAATGCTGCACCCAGCTAATTCAAAACTCGGTGCTCAATATCTTTTCTGTCTAGGAGAGCTTATTTCTGATGGAGAGGGCAAAAAATGCATTAGAAATTTCTTTCATATGTTTGTGGAGCGAATTTAAATATGCATCACAAGCTAATTTTACTCTCGGCGCTGAAAATAATCTCGCGCAGATAAAGAAAACGAGAGAGCATGACCAGAGAGGAGAGTTTCCTTGGCGTGCCAATTTATAGGGCACTCACATGTTTCTCCACCGACGTCTCCAGATGCAATAGGCGATGATGTAAGAAGCACATGACACAATTGTATTTGTCAGAATGACTAGCAAGAAGTTGAATGCCAGATCCATCTGCAGCACTTATATTGATTTAAAAATTAGCGAACATGAAGTCGAATTTACAATACAATAATATTTATCATTTCTTATAGAGAGATTGCTAATGTGACAAAACAATTAGAAAGATGAAAAACATGAAAATAAAATATGAAGAAATGGTGTATCCACTGCACTAACTTGATCACAGCGAGAGCTTTCGAACGAAACAAAAAAAAGTGGTAGGGTTTTTTTGTATAGTTACTATATGATTTAAATTTTTTTTATTTGGATGCTAAACTCAGTCCTTAAATACCACGCTTATTAAATATTAGATTGTCGGGAAAATCTTGATAACTTTTTCAATCGTTATTTTCTCGATACAAACAAAAGTACATTATGGGCTAAATTCCGTCAATTTGTGGATTCCCCCTGTGGTTAAAACTAGATGGGCGCGAAACAAAGTATTGAAGTATTGGGTGAGGGAGAACCATCCATCCTTGTACGCAAACTTCCTGCTTGACTTTATTCGAGACATGGTTAAGGTGCGTTATTGCTGATAATGTTTTTTTTGTCGTTCTAGCTTGGATGTTGTAGTGTGGACATGTGCGTCATAAAAATTATTCATAAGAGACTCCGAATCGTTCATCGTGGAGTCGGATAGGAGGAGGTAAAATAGAACATGACTGTTGTGGAAAGCACTTGGGACATACATCGTTGCTCTAGCAGAGTCTGACTGAAAGGAGGGGAATGGGGAGTTGTTCACTGCAAACGCCCCTCACTGCTTGGTATCCACTTGTGACGAGATAAATCCAAAGTGCAACTGTGACACGCAGTGGAGAAACAAACAAAGACTTTGTCGACAACATAGTGAACGTGGACGAATATTTTATTACCTCAGGGCCGGATGTCATGTCGCCGATGTAGATCATTCTGTTGTTTCCAATATCCTTTCTGCAATTTAATTTCGTTTATTTTTTAAACTAATTATTGCACATGTATAATATATTATATTATTGCATTATATTATTATTATCATTATTATATTATTATTATATTATTGCATATGTATAATTGTATCATGAACGATCTGAATCAGTCAGATCAAACGGGAATGTGACGGTGCTATTTTTGTTATAGTTTCTTTCTTTTCATTGCTTTCTTTCCTTAGAATGCAATATCAATAAAAAATAGGTGGTCGATCAATTTGTGCATGAAAAACCGTTTTCATTTAAAAAGTGACGTCATTAGCGTAAACGGAGGTGTTTTCCAAAAATCCTCCGCCTACGCTAATGGCGTCAAATTTTCCCGGGAAAAAATGTTTTCCGTTGTTCATGCAACTGCGTATAATCGGGATTGATTTTTGTTAAATGGCAATATTTTGGCCTTATTTCTTTCAGCATACAGTGAGGGACATAATGATATGACACCCCTAAAATTTTGGGATTCTTGCCGAATGGTGAATGGGAATCAGAAGAGGTATATACCATTTGCTTCCACTCCTCGGATAACTAAGGTAGCCCACGTATAAGGGAATTCAATTTCCCAGTCAACGAGAAAACAATGATTTTCCGAAAATTTACCGGGACATAATGATATGACACCTTGATTTTTTTCGTGATTTATTATTTTTTTCAAACTTCTGCATAGCAGCAACGGATCAACAACAGGTTACTAATCAATGTTATGGCCCTTCCTCGAGATTGAACCGAAGATCCGATTGGGCATGCTACCATAGAGGGCAGAAATCACTTCAGACTCGATGCCGTCCCACTCATTTTTGTTGGAAGCCTTCAACTCAGCAACGGATGCATACTGTTTGGTGTTCTTGTACACACGACTAACCAGGATGCCCCATATGTTCTACATGTGATTTGCATCGGGGGAGCGTGCAGGGCATGGAAGAACCAGGATGTTCTTTAATGTGAACTATGGTTTTGAGGGGTTATGGCAAGGATGGAGGCGCTGTCTTTCTGGGAGATCAGGTGGCAGGCACTCTTCATCCTCATGAATGGAAAGAGGGTAGTCTGGAGCATCGTTTGATACTCCGTATAGTCCATCCTGATGAAGCGGAAGGAGATGGGCAGCTTTCCGAATTTTAAGAACGCGCTCCTGAATTGTACATGACATTTTTCAAAAAAAATATTCAAATGATCGGTTTGTGATTGTGTTCAACGATGAGAATAAATTCAACCCCGATAGTCCGGACAGCTATAACTGCTTTTGACATAATTTCATCAAAGAACCGCGCTATATCAACAGTAGAAACTTTGTTCATGTTCTGGGATGCGTTCTTAAAATTCGGAAAGCTGCCCATCTCCTTCCGCTTCATCAGGATGGACTATACGGAGTATCAAACGATGCTCCAGACTACCCTCTTTCCGTTCATGAGGATGAAGAGTGCCTGCCACCTGATCTCCCAGAAAGACAGCGCTTCCATCCTTGCCATAACCCCTCAAAACCATAGTTCACATTAAAGAACATCCTGGTTCTTCCATGCCCTGCACGCTCCCCCGATGCAAATCACATGTAGAACATATGGGGCATCCTGGTTAGTCGTGTGTACAAGAACACCAAACAGTATGCATCCGTTGCTGAGTTGAAGGCTTCCAACAAAAATGAGTGGGACGGCATCGAGTCTGAAGTGATTTCTGCCCTCTATGGTAGCATGCCCAATCGGATCTTCGGTTCAATCTCGAGGAAGGGCCATAACATTGATTAGTAACCTGTTGTTGATCCGTTGCTGCTATGCAGAAGTTTGAAAAAAATAATAAATCACGAAAAAAATCAGGGTGTCATATCATTATGTCCCGGTAAATTTTCAGAAAATCATTGTTTTCTCGTTGACTGGGAAATTGAATTCCCTTATACGTGGGCTACCTTAGTTATCCGAGGAGTGGAAGCAAATGGTATATACCTCTTCTGATTCCCATTCACCATTCGGCAAGAATCCCAAAATTTTAGGGGTGTCATATCATTATGTCCCTCACTGTAGTAGACGGAGGAGAGAAAACAATGAAAAGAAATGAAAATAACAAAATGACCGGACCACTCTCAATCCCGTTTGATGGGATTGATCCATTCACGTCCATTCACATTGTTCATGATACAATTATTTTTACATTTACTTTATATCACTTTTTCTTGCTCACGGGTCAAATTTATATCCTTTAAAGAATGATTGCCATGTCGCGGAGAGTGAGGCGAAGAGCAGAAAAACAGTTGAAAAGAACGCAAAGTGACGCCAGTACTGAAATTTAAAAGAAGCAGCATGCTATATAATACGACACTTATCGTTAGTTATTTTTTCTCTTCGGTACAAATGGTAGTGATTTTGGAGGAGTTCCATGGTGGTACAAACCTTTCTAAATGGTGTTGACAAGTGCTGAAAAGAAACGGAAAATAGAAGAGCGATTGTGTGAATCGAATTTTACCTACTTTTCTAGTCAGAGCGAAATTTTTGAACAGAATATCAATTTAAAATTTACCTTTGAATGTAGATCTTCGGCCACGACTGCGATTAGTCTGTCTATGGCCGAAAAGGTCAGAATAAATTCATGAACGACGATAAGAAAGATGATTGGACTAAAACGAAAGAATTTCTGATTTAAATTCAATACTTGATGCATTTTTTGAAGGTGAGAAAAGTTTTTTAAAGAAAAAAACTAAATAAAACCACAAAAAAATGAATATGATAGTCCGAGTTGAATCGTGAAAAATTAAATTGTAAATTGTCAACCAAAAACAAATATTCTAACTACGCACGCATTAATTAAAGTGCCGACGTCCTCGGGGATGTCAGAATAGAACTCGTTGTAGCCTGGATAAAGGGTGATACGGAATTGAAGATTGTAAAACATGTAGTCGCAAATTCCCTAAATTCAATTAAGGAGAGGATCTCTTCTCTATAATAGTTGCAAAGGTTATGTGGTGTAAAAATGTTGGAAAAGTAGATGGAAAAGGGAAAAGTAGCGTTATTTTTGTAATTGTAAAAGTAGTTGGAGTAGCATAGCTTGGTAATTTTATTGTAAGAGTTTGTCAATTATGACGCTATGTTACTTTTCCAACTACTTTTACAATCACAAAAATAACGTTACTTTTCACTTTTCCATCTACTTTTCCAAGATTTTGACATCGCATTAGAAATTTTTCATAGTTTTACAATTTGTTGGGTGATCACATAAACATTTCGATTGCTTGATTTACTTTTGGAAAGGCATAGAAATGTCTCAAAATTAGCTCACAACAAGTCCCTGTAGAACAAAGTAGTAGAAGAAGCTGGACTCTCGCATTCTGTTGTATTTGTAGATTGCAAGCACCTCACATATTGTTGGAAATACAAAGAAAACCGGAGACAGAACGAAATAGAGCACCAGCACAATCGACATATTCTAGAAAAGTTGATATTTTAAGGACACATTATAATTATTACCATTATTGCATTTTCATGTTTTGGTACCACATATCAAGGAAATTCTCTGAGAGCACTATAACGATAATTTACCGGTCTAAAATCCAGTAAAATGCGCTAAAACGGTGAAAACTGTAAAATTCTTAAAAACCCTTTAAACTGCGAAAAAAGTGCAAAATGTTCCTGGAAAGTTTGTCTCTACGTTTATTCATTTCATCAGAACTGCGATATCGTGTCTGACACTATATGTGAATGACAAATGGCTAACTTGTACTTACTTTGACCGTAATTTTAATAAAGATATTTTGATTTCTTTACTTGTATTTGATAAGTTTTATTTATAGAAACTATTTATTGAGTTTATTTAGTGACTGAATTTTGAGACGCAAAATCATGTTCGGGTACGGACAATTTCTTGAGAGATCGAACATAATATTACCAAAAAAATCGCAAAATATAAAAAAAACCAGAGACCGGCACAGAAAAATTTTCCGTCTAACCCTGCATGGCAAAGACATTTAAATTTGTACTCCGCCTATTAATGAATTTAGTCTGTCTTAAAGAAAATGTGACATTTAAATGAAATTTCAACATATTTCAAGTTCGTTCAAAAACACAACTCGAAGTACCGTTATTTTGCTTTAAGAAATACATTCGTTTTTTAACATATATAAAAATTGGATATGATTTCTGCGTAAAGTGATATCACCTAGATGTTCACTGCATACGTTCAGATCGTTTGAACACTTCATCTGAGGCATCTTCATCGAATAACGATCATTGAAGGTTCGAAGGCGGAAGCAATCAGACATGAAGCCGTGATACATGTTATACAAGGAAATAGTGCAAGTCTTCAAAAAAAAGTGTAATAATCAGACAGAAAGATCACAAGATCAAAATTAGTGTCAATGTAATGTTTGATGAGCAAGGATGAATATTTTTTTGACACCATGCAAAAAAGATGAGACTATTAAGAGCTCGGATCTGTAAGACTCGAGCATTTCGGCCAGATTCCGGACATTTCGCCAAGAATTTTGATTCAGGCCACTGTACTTTATTGGTGTAGGGTACCTTGGGCCCACATTACAAAATGGTACCCAAAGTGGCCCTAGCAGTGGAACGCGGCGTGCCAGGTGGGCGCCAAGTTTGAAAACTCGATTTTCATATTTTTTCAACCGAACAAGCTAGAGTCCAAATTTCTTCGGCATTGTGTTAGGCATGCCCAATGTGCACAGAAACACTATTGAGATTAATTTTAAGCAATTCCTAGACTTATTTTTTACCCGTATTTTCGGTTTTCTTCGATTTTTCGGCATCTCAATTTCAATTCCGCAAAAGTTCTCTAGTATATCCATGTAGCCCAACTACTAGTGCATGTAACCCTGCTAGGCGGAAATCGATCTTGGATTGCGCGTGTCGGAAAAAATCGGTCTGATCGTCTCCAACTTGACTCAGACTCGTTGTTTCATAATTTTTTTGCTATATTTTCAAAACGATTAGTGCGGAATTGTGGTCTACTCAAAGTTTTGAGGTGAGACTAGTAAAATGACACAAGAAGCTCATCACTTGGATCAATTTGAAAATTTCGATTTTCATGACCCGGGGGTCATGGTCGAAAAGTCCAAAATTTCTCAAGTTTGAAATGTTTTAATTTATGTGGCTTCTTGTGAAGTACTAATGATGTGAAGAATATTCAGCCAATGCTCAATGGCTGATCTCTCCTTTCATCCATTTTTCGATAAGTTTCATGTTGAATGCGTGCGAAAAAGTCAGAATTGTGCTTGAATCAGTTTCCAACTTTCTTTCTGTAACATTCTATCTAAGTACTTTGCAATGTACATAATCAATATGAAAATCGTTAATTTTGGAAAATTCAAAAAAATCAATTTGAGTGCCTACTTTCACGGAAAATTTCTGAAATATTGCATTTTTTCGACTCGAATGCCGCGACAATTAACAAATGACAATGACAATGTGAAGTTTCATGATGAGTAAACATAGTAGAACTGAAATCCTGGCATTCGGCTCACTTTTGAAAAAATCGATTTCCATGACCCCGGGGTCATGGTAAAAAAATATGAATTTTTCGAAATTAACGATTTTCATATTGATTATGTGCATTGCAAAGCACTTAGATAGAATGTTACAGAAAGTAAGTTGGAAACTGATTCAAGCACAATTCTGACTTTTTCGCACGCATTCAACATGAAACTTATCGAAAAATGGTTGAAAGGAGAGATCAGCCATTGAGCATTGGCTGAATATTATACACATCATTAGTACTTCACAATACGCAGCATATATGAAAACATTTCAAACTTGAGAAATTTTGAAATTATCGACCATGACCCCCGGGTCATGAAAATCTAAATTTTCAAATTGATCCAAGTGATGAGTTTCTTGTGTCATTTTACTAGTCTCACCTCTATTCTTTGAGTAGACCACAATTCCGCTCTAATCGTTTTGAAAATACAGCAAAAAATTATGAAACAACGAGTCTGAGTCAAGTTGGAGACGATCAGACCGATTTTTTCCGACACGCGCAATCCAAGATCGATTTCCGCCTAGCAGGGTTACATGCACTAGTAGTTGGGCTACATGGATATACTAGAGAACTTTTGCGGAATTGAAATTGAGATGCCGAGAAATCGAAGAAAACCGAAAATACGGGTAAAAAAATCAGTCTAGGAATTGCTTAAAATTAATCTCAATAGTGTTTCTGTGTACATTGGGCATGCCTAACACAATGCCGAAGAAATTTGGACTCTAGCTTGTTCGGTTGAAAAAATATGAAAATCGAGTTTTCAAACTTGGCGCCCACCTGGCACGCCGCGTTCCACTGCTAGGGCCACTTTGGGTACCATTTTGTAATGTGGGCCCAAGGTACCCTACACCAATAAAGTACAGTGGCCTGAATCAAAATTCTTGGCGAAATGTCCGGACAATGCTCGAGTCTTACAGATCCGAGCTCTTAAAATACTATGAAAAAAGCATGCAGATGTATCCTATAAATAAAATATACCATGCAATATTATACAATTTTAATAAATTATTGATGAGAACTAAGCGATTGATTACATACTGGATCAATTTTATGTCTCTACAACAGGGCTGGGATTTTTTGAAAATAATTTCAAAAAAATTTTTGATCAAAAAATTCAAAAAAATGGCTCAAAAATTTTTTGAATTCAAAAATATTTTGAAAAAATTCTCTACGTTGTTTAAAAGGATAATAAGCAATTCAGACACATCATTTTGAAAAGTGTCAATTACGTAATTAACCGAAGTCTGAAACATGATACAATATATTTTTCACTTTTTAAACATTCTATGTCAGTGCATTGGGCAAACTAATCCACACTAAAACCTTTAGAATCCTCTTCATCAAGACAGTGAAAAGGATAAAAATGGGAATCTTGTTAAGTTTTCTCAAAATTTTGTCATAAATTTCCATAAATGTTTCACTTTTTCTCGTTTTAACGGTACTTTTTTTACATTAATTTATTTTTGATTTTTTGAGAAAAATTCAAAAAACTTTTTTGATTTTGAATTTTTTGAAATGGTCAAAAAATTCAAAAAATTCAAAAAATCAAAATCAAAAAATCCCAGCCCTGCTCTACAGTAGCGCCGGAAAGTCAGTGCCAACTTTTTGTTCTTGTAATATTTAGTGAACCAAGCGTGCTATGAGGCCGCTCTCGCGAGTTCTTATGGGAAATTTATCGACGAATCCAGCCCTGATATTGTGGGCTCATGAAAATTTCTCTACCGTTCTTCTATAAGTTTGAGATCTACGCGTCGGCTACTCCGAAAAATTTTCTTAGGTTGCTGCGATTTTTTTCAACCGCGGCGGCCACGCTGCAAAATGGCGGCTGCAAACTCATATCTCAGCTCCCAGGCAAGCTAGAGACTCGTACTTGGGATCAAAATGATCCTTATGATGTCCCAAATACACCGAGAAAGTTTGGTATTGATCGGACCACAATTGCCCTCAGTGCACCAAAAAGTAACTTTTTCAGATGACCTCACTTTGAGGGCCTACAATTATGAGAGTGATTTTTCTAAAAATATCGTACTTGTGCTAAAACATACCAAATCCATCCCAGAAGTCATCCTCACACTTTGGTGAAAGCAGCTTGCTTCCCATCTTCACGGCAAACGTCAAGCGGGCATGCACTCGTTTCGGAGGCGCACGTCCAGGGGAGGGGAGGGAGGGGAGGGGCGCGCGCACGCATAGTGAGTGCGTGCTTGAAAGACTGATGTGGCACCGAGGGGTAGCAAGATGGGTTCTCCCAAGCTTGTAGACGTATTCTATGATAGTTTTGGCACATTTTAGCACAAGAACCGAAATTTTAGATAAATCACTGTCATAATTGTATGCCCTCAAAGTGAGGTCATCTGAAAAAGTTATTTTTTTGGTGTTCTTTTTAGTGTCCTAGTGATCTTTTTTTAAATTGAAAAAAATACATTTTAGAACAAGAACCATAATTTTAGAAAATATCACTTGGATATAAAAAAGTACTCCATAGTCAAGTCACTTTTTCAGATGACCTCACTTTGAGGGCATACAATTATGACAGTGATTTATCTAAAATTTCGGTTCTTGTGCTAAAATGTGCCACAACTATCATAGAATACGTCTACAAGCTTGGGAGAACCCATCTTGCAACCCCTCGGTGCCACATCAGTCTTTCCCGCACGCACTCACTATGCGTGCGCGCGCCCCTCCCCTCCCTCCCCTCCCCTGGACGTGCGCCTCCGAAACGAGTGCATGCCCGCTTGACGTTTGCCGTGAAGATGGGAAGCAAGCTGCTTTCACCAAAGTGTGAGGATGACTTCTGGGATGGATTTGGCATGTTTTAGCATAAGTACGATATTTTTAGAAAAATCACTCTCATAATTGTAGGCCCTCAAAGTGAGGTCATCTGAAAAAGTTTCTTTTTGGTGCACTGAAGGCAATTGTGGTCCGATCAATACCAAACTTTCACGTTGTATTTGGGACATCATAAGGATCATTTTGATCCCAATTACGAGTCTCTAGCTTTCCTGGGAGCTGAGATATGAGTTTGCAGCCGCCATTTTGCAGCGTGGCCGCCGCGGTTGAAAAAAATCGCAGCAACCTAAAAAAATTTTTCGGAGTAGCCGACGCGTAGATCTCAAACTTATAGAAAAACGGTAGGCTGGAAAAATTTTTTCCTCGGAGTTATGATTTTTCAAAAAAGTGGACTTCGATTGCGTCATCATTACGCAATAACGAGAAATTTTCCACAATATCAGGGCTGGATTCCTCGATAAATTTCCCATAAAAACTCGCGAGAGCGGCCTCATAGCACGCTTGGTTCACTAAATATAACAAGAACAAAAAGTTGGCACTGACTTTCCGGCGCTACTGTATAAGCTTTAATCGAATCATTCAAGATCAAATATTGTCCGGATCTCTAGCGGTTGAACTGATCTTCGTTCCTTCTTACAATTAAAACATGGTCCGTCTTACTTCACTTGAATTTGAATTTCAGTATCGTTCTCCCATGTCGACGTTTATTTTTCTATCATATCTTGACAGACATTTAAATTTGTGCTTCTCACAACTTCGGCGAGTGCACATGAAGTCGAAAAAAGGAACATTCGACAACACTCAATAAAATATTTATAATTTTTTGCTTCTTCCATTGCATGCCGATGCCTAAGTTGTTTAATTCACAGTTTGTGAGCTTACAAGGGAAGTCTTTTATGTCTCAGTGAGACTTTTGAAAAAGATTATTTTTCCTCGATAGGTATATGTATATATGATGGGAGCCAAAAAAATAGCTGCTGCCATGCACTTTCAGATTTTTATAATTTATTTTAATTTTGTAAAAATGCAATTTTCAAGTGCGCATGCATTATTTTTGACGCCGCTAAATTTTCACGGCTCTTTCAGGGGCTCCTTATTTCATATATTACCTGTCGCCTACGTTTTGTGATTTTTTCATTTTTTAAAAAAAATTACAAAATTAAAATTAATTATATAAAATCTGAAAGTGCATGGCAGCAGCTAATTTTTGGCTCCTATCATATTTTTTCCTATACCTATCCAGGAAAAATACTCTTATTCAAAAGTCTCACTGAGACTAATAAGACTTCCCTTGTTAGTCTGGTCTTGTTGATTAATACTATCGGCGTGACGACGCATTTGCAATTCAATCAAACGATATTCATCCTCGCTCATCATAGATTATCTTGCTTTAATTGTGATCTTATCATTTTTTAGTACAATTAATTTTTTTAAAGGAGCACTTTTTCCTTGTATAACGTCTATTTCCTTGTATAACGTCACCGATCTAAACGCATCGGATGTAGTGTAGGAGTCTGCCAAGCAAGTCAAGTTGAGGTCATATACAAACTTATCTGATGCCTCCGACACAAACATAAGTGAAAAAAATTATTAAAAAATTCTGGACAAATTATACAGTGATCTAAAGCGCGTGATCTGGAAACTTCCTATTTTTATCGGCTTCGGCCGTTCATGATCTGTACATATCGAAACGATTTATTTCAACCATTGTTTAAAAAATCTTCTAAGCGTTTCAATCACTCTTTGCTTCTAAAAGAATTATGCTCAAGGAGACAACTGCAACGAGTGTGACGAATGAAGACAAGTAATACTATCTTACACTGGAAGAAATTTTAATGAAAAACCGCTTATTAAACGTATCTATGTTGTTCATCACTGTTGATAATGCAATAAAAGATCACATTATTGACCGTATAAAATACACTTGTTTATTTGGTACGAGAGTAACTTGCCACAGCCACAATGGATTTCTATGTTTAGAGAGAGAGAGTAAAAGCGAGATAGTAAAGAGAGGGATCATGGTGTCATGCCTTTAATAATATAATAATAATATATTTATCGCATCTTGGAGAAAAGAGACGAGGGATTTTTTCATAAACAATTAAAATACATATTAAAACAAGAAGTAGCGACGATATAGGTGCAATTACTGGATTGCAACCTTTATAGAATTACTAAACACTTGAGGAGAGATTGATGTGACAATAGTTCGATCTAAATTATTCCATTTTCGGACAACACGATTTGAGAAAAATGATAGATAGCGTGTACTAGATGAAGGGTTCATACAAATTCTAAGTTGATGACCTCGAGTAAAATTCAAAGTGTTGGAAAATATAAAGATGCTACGGGGGTCAATATCAATAAAATTATGAATGATCTTGAACGTTACAGTAATGGCTCGTTAAAAAATAGGAGAAAACCGAAATCGGCGACTTTCCACCCGTTAAAAAAGTACCCGGAAAGTCGAAAATGGAAACCCGAAATTTGAATTCGCGCGCGCGCGCAAAGAGGAGCGGGAATTCAAATTCCGACTTAACGCATCGATTTTTATCAGTTATAATTCAAATTCAACTTCCTGAAAATGCAATCCGCGGAAATTCGCTGTCGGAAAGTCGGAATTTGAATTCCCGCACCTCTTTGCGCGCGCGCGAATTCAAATTTCGGGTTTCCATTTTCGACTTTCCGGGTACTTTTTTAACGGGTGGAAAGTCGCCGATTTCGGTTTTCTCCTATTTTTTAACGAGCCATAAGATCAATAATTGTTCTACGGGTTTCTAAAGTAGGGAGGTCCAAGGCTCGTAGACGATCCTCATACGAGGTGTACGGTAGACGACAGCGTTTACATACCAATCTGGAGTATCTGATAAATACTGATTCAATTAGGGCATTCAAAGACGACGACATGGGGTTCCACACTTCAGAACAGTATTCGAGCAGTGGACGGACATAAGTGCAAAATAGACGGGTATAGACAACTGGGCTTTTTGAAGTGAAAGAACGAAGGATGTAGCAGGAGCGAGCTTTAGCTTTTTTCACTATGTTGCTAATATGTTCAGTGAAATCCAAAGTATTTGAATATGTGACACCGAGATCTTTGATCTCAGTGACGCAGGGTAGAAAGGTATTGTTGATCGAAAAATTGAATGGGGGGTGATTCGGGCCCATGCACATTATGACTGTTTTCGTGCGTGACATTGTGAGTCCCCACTGGGTACTCCATGCATGAATTGAATCTAATGCAGTTTGCAAGGCGATAGGGTTATTGACAGAGAAGACTTTGAGATCATCTGCATAAATATAACATTGAACATTTTGGGGCAACACAGATGCAACGTCCGAAATATACAATGAGAAAAGGAGGGGGCCAAGACATGATCCTTGAGGGACTCCACTAATAACATTGAAAGGGTTAGACATTGTATCACCTACTATAACTGATTGGGTGCGATTATGAAGGAAGGAGCTAATCCATTTGAGAAGACATCCAGTGATACCGATAGATTCACATTTATGAACAAGCAAATTAAGGGGCAATGTATCAAAAGCCTTACTGAAGTCGATAAATGCTACAGATATAAAGTTTTTCTTATCTAGGTTCTTGTGCCACGAGGAGAAGCTTGAGAGAAGGCACGAACTGCATAATCGTCTACCTCTGAACCCATGCTGTTCAGTAGGCAAGAGATCATTGGTGGTTAGATACGCAGTGATATCTTTACAAATCAGTCTTTCCATAACCTTGCAACATGCACTCGTAATAGATATGGGGCGATAATTACGAACATCATGCTTGGCGCCTTTCCGTTTGTAAATGGGGCAAACAATAGCGGTAAGCCAGGCAGACGGGGAACAAGAGTGAAGCATGAACCAGTTGAAGAGAATGGACAATGGAATAGAGATTTGAGATGCAGTTTTTTTCAAGAAAGCATAGGTAATACCATCAGGAGATCGAGAAATCTTATTAGGCAATTTGTTTATGACGTTGGTTATTCTGGCTGGGGAAAAATCAATATAGTCGATGCGCTGTGATCTTGGTTGGAAAGACGAGACAGGTGTAGGATAGGTAGAATGATTAAAGGATTCACTGAAGTGATCAGCAAGTAATTGGGCTTTAGCAAAGTCAGATGTTTTTATATTGCCAGTATTATCCATGAGAGATTCTATGGTATGATGCACATCTTTTATACGATCGCCTGCGAACTTATAAAACTTCTTAAGATTGGGATTATTGAAAAGAGAGCGCTCGCGTTGCCTGCGAGTTTTATTGATTGAGAGGCGGAGTCTACGACTAGTCGCAAGAAATGGTTCAATACCAATTGAGAAGCGGTTACGATATTGAGATCTGCACCTACGCAAGAGGTTAAGAGACTTACTCGAAAAACCGTTTTAGGATTTGGAAGGATTAACCTTGCGAATTGGAATGAGAATATCAATAATTGATTGAATAATGCTTAAAAAGGTGGAATAAAGAGTGTCAGCGTCCTGATTACAAATGGAAAGTTCACTATACCAATCAACAGAGGCAATAGCAGTTTGAACAGCAGTCCAATTAGTTCTCCTATAGTCCTTAATTAGGCGAGGTTTGGCCTTAGGCAGTGATGCCAGAATAGAGAATGATACAAGAGAGTGATCTAACTTAGGCAAAGGAGGAAGAACTCTACAGTCAGACAAGATATGAATATGAGAGGCGAGAACAATATCAAGCAGACTGTCACCCCTAGTTGGGGAGGGAACACATTGTGTCAGAGAATGAGACTGCGCAAAGTCAAGTAGAACTGGAGAGTGATGTGTAGGCGGTAGCGATACGGATAATGACAAGGAAGACCAATCGATTTCGCGACAGTTTAGGTCGCCCATTACAAAGTAAGGGTAGTTATTGGATGAGACAATATCACTGATATGCGAAAGGCAAGTGGAGAATTGGTGAGGCTCACAAGACGGACTACGGTAGATCAGATAGAGATCAAAGATCAAGTTGTTTTCGAAGATTAGTCTAACTCCAACGGTTTGACAGTAAATTGAGAATGATGAGGAAAAGATTAAGGTAGATGAAATAGAAGGATCGATAAGTAATACTACACCACCGCCATGTTTATCCCTGTCGCATCTATAGACTGAAAATTTACCCATTGAAAGCATAGAATCGGAAATTGTATCTATTTGCGCCCATGTTTCGGTAATTGCTATGAGTTTATAATTGAAGGTGGTTATGAAGTCGTCTAAGAGAGGAATCTTGTACCCTATGCTACGTGCATTGATCAGTAGAGAAGAGATAGTATTGATTCGCGGCGTATCCCTAGAGGATGATAAATAAAGAGAAGATGGAGAGGGAGGAGGAGAGGGTGCAGAGACAGCCGAATGATGAAAGACCTACATATGTGAATGAGTTGGGGAAGGAGCATTACTAGCAACTACAGGAGATAAGACAGATTGAGTATTGGCCTTCTTGGGACCATTAGGAGCAGCAGTAGGAGATGTATTAAGGGGCGATGAAGACAGATGAGGCCTCTTGCTATTTGAGCGAAGCGTGCTAAGTGAGTTAGATCTGATACCACCTCTGCCCTTGCTTTTTGGCCGACCACGTTTTGGAACGGTACCCAAACCATAAGCAGATGCGGCGACAGATCCGGGATTTGATAGAGGTGGATAAGAGACAAGGGATTCCCAGTTGGGAACAAGATTGTGAGATAAATCATGAACACCAAGGTCAGATGACCAAGGGTTTCCATTACCACGACCACTGTCACCCTTCTTTTGAATGGCTTCGAGTGACCGAGGAGGAAGTGCTCTTGGAGTCGATAGTCTGACTATTTTTAGATCACGAACTACATACTCCAATTGCCCCGCTGTGGCATTCATGATTCCAGCTTCTTTCCTCAAGGACCGATCAACCCGATACAATTTCCATTTTTACCTAGATCTGGTAGATCGCGAGGAAGGTAGGGAGGGAAAGTCGGCTGATCGATATAATACTGCGTTTTACCAGCCAATAGCAAGGCAACGCAAGTACATTTTATCAGGCATATTTCCTAAGAATTGACTAAAATCCACTGATTTACTACACACTTTTGAGTTGACTCCCTCTTTTCTCCACTGTTTTCGATGCCCCTTGGGTAGGACATCCCAGATCCAGAGTAGCAAGGATGGTAGATCAAACATCTCTCCAGGAGCTCACGTCAAAGTCGTCGTTGAGGCTCCTTCCGATGCGATTATCACGGCTCACAGTAGAGCTATGAAAAAGTTTCCAACAGATGAAATGTGTATTTTCTCGAGTACTTTCAGATAAAAATGTAAAAATGCAACTTTTTTATTTTTTGTTCCCTAAGGAATTGATCGCGTTCCATAGTCCCGAGAAAGATTTTTTCAAAAGCTCAATCGATAGAGCTCGTTCACAGCTTTCATTTAAGCTCTTGAGAGACGATTTTCATGGGGATTTGACTGAACTACGTCCAAAAAACTGCATTTGAATGCTGGTAGATCACTAATGAAAGCTTTGATCTACTCGAAATTGTCGGTTCCTTGACAGGATTGTCCTGTAACATACCGGAAAAAGGGCTGAGGATCATTCTGACGTTGATTCGCTCACTTATGTTCGTGTAGCTCTCGCTGCAGCCAAACCAGCGAAAGGAGCCCATTCTGATGGTTCCTGTTATTGATTGACCGATGAATACCGAAGATATGTTCAAGTTAAGAGGGATGGCCGTTAAGACTCGACCACCCCCCGGACACGTGCGCTAGCAATGAGAACTGGAAGTCCATACTTGGGTGTTAGGAGTGTCATCGGCCCTTATTACACAAAACAGCTGAAATTTCCTGTTTGTACCCTCAGGTTATTAGAAAAATTAATTTCAAAAATAAACTTTTAAAAATCAAAATTTCTCAAATTGTTGAGATGAAGTCTAAATACCATTTGCGATGCGTTTAGGGTGTACAGTGCATGCTAATTCACTATTAGCATCGAATGTGGGTTGATTCCTAAACCACTTTTTTGACTCAAAATTGTGGTTTTTCCGGACAAATCATCAATTGTTGTAGCCGCTGACAAACATTTCCGACCAGGTATTGTAGCCTAAGCAATTCTGCATCTATTTCACTTAAAACTAGGTTCTTCCCGTTAGACCATTTTGGCGAATTTTTCGCTCGAAGTTCCGTCATCGATGGTTTTTCCGAACAAATGCTGTATTTTCCAAACGATTGGTGCGGAATTGTGGTCTACTCAAAGTTTACAGGTGGGACGAGTAAAATGACACAAGAAGCCCATCACATGGATCAATTTGAAATTTTCGATTTTCATGACCCGGGAGTCATGGTCCGAAAATTTCGAAATTTCTCAAGTTTGAAATGTTTTCATTTATGTGACTTCTTGTGAAGTAATAATCATGTGAATAATAATCAGCCAATGCTCAATGGCTGATCTCTCCTTTCAACCATTTTTTCGAAAAAATTTTTTCTGATTGCGTGCGAAAAATCAGAATTGTGTTTGAATCAGTTTCCAACTTGCTTTCTGTAACATTCTGTCATAGTACTTTGCAATGTTCATAATCAATATGAAAATCGTTTATTTTCGAAAATTTAAAAAATTCAATTTGAGTGCCTACTTTCACGGAAAATTTCTAAAATATTGCAGTTTTTCGACTCAAATGCTGTGACAATGAGCAAATGACAATGACAATGTGAAGTTTCATAATGAGTAAACATAGTAGAACTAAATTCCCGGCATTCGGCTCACTTTTGAAAAATCGATTTCCATGACCCCGGGGTCATGGTAAAAAAATATGAATTTTCGAAAATCAACGATTTTCATATTGATTGTGTACATTGTAAAGTAAAGACAGAATGTTACAGAAAGCAAGTTGGAAACTGATTCAAACACAATTCTGATTTTTCGCACGCAATCAGAAAAATTTTTTTCGAAAAAATGGTTGAAAGGAGAGATCAGCCATTGAGCATTGGCTGAATATTATTCACATCGTTAGTACTTCACAACAAGCCGCATAAATGAAAACATTTCAAACTTGAGAAATTTTGAAATTTTCGGACCATGACTCCATGAAAATCTCCATGAAAAATGGTCATGAAAATCGAAAATTTAAAATTGATCCAAGTGATGGGCTTCTTGTGTCATATTACTCGTCTCACCTGGACACTTTGAGTAGGCCACAATTCCGCACCAATCGTTTGGAAAATACAGCATTTTCTCGGGAAAACCATCTATGACGGAAGTTCGAGCGAAAAATTCGCAAAAATGGTCTAACGGGAAGAACCTAGTTTTAAGTGAAATCGATGCAGAATTTCTTAGGCTACAATACCTGATCGGAAATGTTTGTCAGCGGCTACAACAATCGATGATTTGTCCGGAAAAAAACACAATTTTGAGTCAAAAAAGTGGTTTAGGAATCAACGCACATCCGATGCTAATAGTGAATTAGCAAGCACTAAGCACCCTAAACGCATCGCGAATGGTATTTAGACTTCATCTCAACAATTTGAGAAATTATGATTTTTAAAATTTTATTTTTGAAATTAATTTTTCTAATAGCCTAAGGGCACAAACAGGAAATTTCAGCTGTTTTGTGTAATAAGGGCCGATGACACTCCTAACACCCAAGTGTGGACTCCCAGTTCTCATTGCTAGCTCACATGTCCGGGGTGGTCGAACATGATCGAGTCTTAGGGAACAGGCCTCTTAAAGCTATCCGGCTCACTGGCCAAGTGATCGATGTTCCTCGAAGAATTCCAGAGCGAATTTTCGTTGGTCTGAATCTATCCCATTCGACGTAGCCATCTTGGATGCTCATTTACTGGTTCGAACTGGGATATTCTCTCATATCTGCAGTACTCATCGGTCAATCAATACCAGGAACCATCAGAATGGGCTCCTTTCGCTGGTTTGGCTGCAGCGAGAGCAACACGAACATAAATGAGCGAATCAACATCAGAATGATCCTCAGCCGTTTCTCCGGTATGTTACAGGACAATCCTGTCAAGGAACCGACAATTTCGAGTAGATCAAAGCTTTCATTAGTGATCTACCAGCATTCAAATGCAGTTTTTTGGATGTAGTTCAGTCAAATCCCCATGAAAATCGTCTCTCAAGAGCTTAAATGAAAGCTGTGAACGAGCTCTATCGATTGAGCTTTTGAAAAAATCTTTCCCGGGACTATGGAACGCGATCAATTCCTTAGGGAACAAAAAATTAAAAAGTTGCATTTTTACATTTTTATCTGAAAGTACTCGAGAAAATACACATTTCATCTGTTGGAAACTTTTTCATAGCTCTACTGTGAGCCGTGATAATCGCATCGGAAGGAGCCTCAACGACGAACTTTGACGTGGGCTCCTGGAGAGATGTTTGATCTACCATCCTTGCTTATCTGGATCTGGGATGTCCTACCCAAGGGGCAAATGCACTTCAAATGCACTTCTTCTGCTTTCTTGTGCCTGAGATAAAAAACTACTATTCTTCAAAATACCAAATATTATAATAAAGATTTACCTTGATTCCTTTTTTACGAGCTTTAACAATAGCTTGCTGCACCTTTTCCCTCTTGTATAAAGTTCGAAATGATGGTTTTTTGCACTAAAATAGCGTAGGTATTGTAACAAATATTGAATAAAAAATATTGCGACTTTTTCTCTCTGACTGTTGTATAAATCAAAAATCAAAATAATACTTTATTTGATTTGATATGATTTAAGCAGGGTTCGACACAACCGAACGTTTGTCCACACTCACAAACAAGTCTTCCATCTAACTGCAACATGCTTAATTAATAATAAAAGTTATAAATGCCAGGCAAAATGTTCACCAACTTTTTTAATAGTCGTTTCATGAACTTTTATCAAATGTGTTTTCAGCGTTAAGAGATTTCTATATCTGTTCTGAAAGTATTGACGATTAGGCTATGCAATAATTAAAGAAGAATTTTTTTAAACAAACCTTGCAAATTGGACAGTCAAGATTGCTTTCAATAAGATTCTCGTCAATTTCCTGTAAACAATCAATTATACCGTATTATTCCATTGAAATTGCGCAGTTTACTTCATTATCAAAACAAAAAACTCTATGGTTCTTTAGTTTGCAACGGGTTTTCAAAAGGTTGACCCCATTGAACGAAACTAGGAGTCGCCCGCTTACTCAGAAACCGCGACGTTTTTGCGCGACGCATTGGCAATTTAATCAATAGCATATATCGACCTTACCTGGAGCGCATACAACACCTCAAGCTCCCTTCCCTTCACTCCCGTCGAGATCAGAATAACCTCATATTCACGTACAATGTAATCCACTCACATCTTGACCTTGATGCCCGTAAACTTTTTCTATTCCCTAATCTTACCAACACTTCACGTAGACATAATTTATATTTAAGAACCCACAGATCTCACTCAAAAAAGTTCTTATCTTTTTTGACTAATCGTATTGTGCAAAAATGGAATAATCTTGACAATAGTGTTGTTTGTACCCAAAGTGCCAATGTATTTAAGTCTTATATTCGTAACTCATAAGTATTGTATGCTACGATCTAGTAATCGTAGCCTTCGTTCTTACCTCCTGACTTTATCATATTGTTTAAACATTTAATTATGAATCTTAAAATACCCCCGAGGTCAGATAAATTTATTATTAATAGCTCTAACTTATGCTTTCGTTACAGTGTGTCATCCATCACGTCAAACGAAAAAATAAAAATGATTTTTTGCATATTTTTGTTGGTAGTCTTTACTCTAAATGAACATGAAGAAAAGAATAATGAAAACGTACCAGTGGTTCGATGAATTGTATATCATCATCATCAGATTCTTCCATACTATCATTCATTTCATTTTCGATCGAATCATCTAACGATAATCTATTCTCTTCAACTGTGTCATGATCCGAAATGGTATCGACAGAAATTTCCTGAATATTAGAAGTCAAAGAAATCGATTGTTTTAAACTTACCATTAAATTATTTTGATCGCTAATGAATTGAGCGGAGACATTCTCTGATTCACATTACTTTCTCTTACAATTAGAATGAGAAGAGCTGTTGGAAGAACTTTCAGTAGAATGAAGAATGTTCTCACATTTAATACTCTTTGGAGTTGATTCAATTGCTCCCAAATATCCATCAATATACGGAATAGGAGGAGGAACGGATATGGATTGATTTGGTGATACATTTTCCTCAGGGACTACAGTAGGCAGGGCGGATACGGTACTTGCCGGGGATACTGTAGTAGGTACGATTCCAAACGTTGTTACTGTATGCGGATCAGGTGTGGTACTCAATGGTGCTTCCGTTTTCACAGAACCAAAGTTCGAGGGCAATGGTGAAATAGGATTCATCGAATGAGATACGGTAGTCAGGTCAGAAATGGTTGAATAAACTTCTATGAAACATTGAGAGAGACCATAGAAATAGTCATGAAATTCATCGTATCTGAATAAAAACTAATTATTGATTTTCTCAAAAACTTCATTTAAAGGTGGAGTCCGGCGAATATTTTCGTGAACAAACTGTGAAGACAGAAATATAGTCATTCTGCATTCCATTCATAGATTATTTTATGCTAATTCAGCTTATTGATCGCTAGAATCATGAACGAATCATGCTTGATGTACAGGCAAAGGCGCGAAATTTTGAAAATAAGAAAGTTCGGCAATAGGTTTCGAACCCGCGACGTTACGCTAACTAGACAGCGCATTTACCACTACACCAAGGGATAGATGCCTGGTCACGCTAATTTCTTGCATATTACTAATCTCTTGCACAAATGATGTTACGTATTTGCATAGACATTCGAGGGCCTCCATCTTTAAACCAGTCTTCGAAATGGTGCAATCTTGGTAAATTTTTCGCGCAAATGCATATAAAGTATACCTGTCTACATCACGAATGTATGATTTCGCTTGTTCAAATTCTAGTTCACGAAGCGCGGTATGAAGTGCCTATAAAAGGGAATATTATACCAGCAATATCCTCATTTTCGTTCTTTGTCTAATTATAGTGAGAGTCAACGATCGTTTATGATATTTGTTCCTACAATTGGATTTAAACGAGAAAATCAAAATGAACGATCCAAAAAAAGATGAAGAAACGGAATAATTCATAACATAAAAACATACATCTATATTTGCCATTTGATCCTTGATTACTCTTAGTAGATCAATCATACGATAGATCATTGGAATCAATTCATTTGAACTTGAGATAGCGAGATGGTGAGCCTTAAAGGAAAATTCTAGTTATACCTTTTTCTAATTTACATTTTATTTAGCTAAAACATCAAAGATGTGATCTATAGTTATGCAAGGCCAGTTAAAGCGAGAGTGACCTCACTCAATGGCCTCTTCATTACGCACACTATTTCTCTGTTCTCTAACAACGAGAGAGCATAGACCTTTGAAGAGGCCGTTGACAAAGGTTTCGGTCCCTTTAAGTATTTTTTTAAGCCGCGACAAACTAGTGGGTCTTCATCTTTAAATTAGTGACATTACAGTTTAAAAAGAGGCAGTGAAATATTATAACTACCATTGAAATAGTAATTTACCCGACCAAAACAATAAATGTATGACCTTTTGATACCATTCTTCCATTGGCCTTATCGAAATATTAATACGAGAGCTCATTTCTGGAAAGAAAAATCAAATAATGAATAAAAACGACATGGAAAGGTTGAAAGGGACGCGAGTAGTGGTGTGTCCATGGCTTGGTTGATTTGATGGGATGGAAGGGGATAGGGAAGAGGTCAATGAGAATGAAGAGAGAGAGATGGAATAAGTGAATAGAGATAGCGAAGACTATCCAGAGGGTACATATATTGAGAACAATATTAACACTACTAAATGGAATGACATGTATTAGGCGCATACTTAATTAACATACAATACTTTTTCATTGCAATAATCAGTGGTTATTCTACTGATTGTCAAAATTGCTAACGCTACTGCGTGGTCTTCTACAATAAATCCCTTGACCGAAGCAACTGGACCTTAATTATTTTATTTTCATTTTGTATTGTATCATTCAGTATCAGTAAGGTATATTTGCATGCTTTATCATGATATCCTTCACATTTTTTGCTCATTTTTTGCTCAGTCAAGAACTTGATTTTTAAAGAACTGTGCTGAAAAATCATTAACATTTGTAGAATATGGGCAATTTAATAACTCATCTTTTTAACCTAACAAGGGAAGCACCAAAATAAACGGAAGAGATTCTGAAATCGACCCATAAGCAGATGTACAGCAAGCTGAAGGACGCCCAAAAGTAGTTTCATCTTATCTCCTATGCTTGATTATTGATTTTTGTTTCTTCTTCTTTCATCGCACGTTTCATTGTTTATTCATGAATACGTATAAATATAATTATATATAATGCTTGATTATGAATGTATAATTCCTAAAATGTTGATAAAACATGACATTGAATGAAGGGTGCGGGGGTCGAAACAGGAGGTCATGGTCCGACGAATTATTGATTTCCCGTCCCTGGAAGTGCACACTATCAACTTATGAAACTACTTTTGGGCATCCCTCACCTAGCTCTACATGCGCGTTTGGGTCGATTTTAGAACCTCTTCCGTTTAGTTTGGTGCTTCCCTTGTAAGACCTCATTGATTCATTTGAACCATTGTGATGCCGCAATTTCTCACAAATGTTTCACTTTTTTCAATCATAGACATGATTGTCGTCCGATACCGTTGTTTCAGCCAAGTGTTCTAGACAGTGTAACTCTTCTTAGAAATTTAAGCTTTCTTTAGTAGAATCACCACTGAGTATTGTTAGTAAAATATTGTATTATAGTTAAAGTATGCAAATATTACATATTCATTGCAGTTATTAGTGGTAAGTTTGTTCTCAATATATGTACCCTCTGGCTAGTCTTCACTATCTCTACTCACTCATTCCATCTCTCCCTCTTCAATCGCATCGACCTCTTCTCACCCCATCAAATCAACCAAGCTATATAGCCATATATGCACACACCACTTCTCACGCCCCTTTCAACATATCACTGTCATTTTTCTCATTATTTGAGTTTTATTCTTTTGAGAAACGAGCTCTCGTATTAATTTTGCAATAAGGCCAATGGACGAATGGTATCCAAAGGTATGTCATAAAGTTATTTTCTTGGACTTTTACTAAAGGCCGGGTAAATTACTATTTCTATGGTAGTAATAATATTTTACTGTCTTTTTTATCTGTAATTCTAAAGTAAAATCACTATTTTAAAGACGAAGCCCCACTAGTTTGTCGCGACTTAACTTGCAGAACTATAGATCACATCATTGAACTTTTAGCTGAATAAAATAAATTGGAAAAAAGGTATAACTACAATTTTCCTTTAAGGCTCATCATCTCGCTATCTCCAGTTCAAATGAATTGAGTACCACACCTAATCCGCATACAGTAACAACGTTTGGTATCATACCTTCTCAACCTACAGTATCCCCGGCAAGCGTCGCATCTGCCCTGCCTGCAGTAGTCCATGAACCTAATGTTAATGTACCTACATATCTATCTCCGTATCAATCTGAGTTTCTTCCTCTTCCTTTTCCGTATATTGATATCATACCTTCTCAACCTACAGTATCCCCGGCAAGCGTCGCATCTGCCCTGCCTGCAGTAGTCCATGAACCTAATGTTAATGTACCTACATATCTATCTCCGTATCAATCTGAGTTTCTTCCTCTTCCTTTTCCGTATATTGATATCGTACCTTCTCAACCTACATTATCCCCGGCAAGCGTCGCATCTGCCCTGCCTGCAGTAGTCTATGAACCTAATGTTAATGTACCTACATATCTATCTCCGTATCAATCTGAGTTTCTTCCTCTTCCTTTACCGTATATTGATTACATACCTTCTCAACCTACAGTATCCCCGGCAAGCGTCGCATCTGCCCTGCCTGCAGTAGTCCATGAACCTAATGTTAATGTAACTACGTATCAATCTGTTTTTATTGTTTTCGCAATAATTATTTATCACTTGCTGTTTCATTTATTCATTTTATGATAAATTTAATTAAATTTAATTAAACTATTTTGCTATTTCGAACAGTGACAAACACTCTAAGTTCTCTAACAATAAGTTGTCTATATTTAGGTTTACAGAAGAAATGAAAAATAATTTTCGAGTCTTTCGTGTGTTTACATAGTTCACGAAAAATTTCAAGACAACTATTTGTTTGATAGAAACTTGTTTTTCCTAAATGTGCTAGATGAATATTCTACTGGATATGAAGGGGTACTGTAGTTTAATAGAATTGATCCGGGAATTCTCTGATCCGTCTTTTAGGGTCGCAAGCACGTTAATGATGATGGAACACAAATGACCACGGATATGGAGGTTGGTGTATGGTGTAATTGTGAAACGTCGTCCTTGAACACTACGAAGAACACCATGGACCACGCTACGGATCTCATTACTTACCTCACTGTGGTCCTCATGATGGTCATCTCTGAATTGATCGATCGAATTTAATTCATTTTTTTATTGCTAAACACATTCCCTTTGTATTATATTTAATGGAAATGACAAGTTAACTGCATTGACCAATTAACAATAAACTTTGTGAGCTCATTACTATATCACATTTCACGAAAATCGATAATTACAATATTTTATTGATCTGAGTGAGATCCAATAATTCATATTTCTCGATCAATTCACGAATTCGCTCTTCGATTGCTTCAATTCGTTGACGAAAAGCTGGAATCATATCGAGCTCTTCTTCGACAACTTCATTATTCTCTTCATTATCCTTATTCTTCAATCGTTGTTCTCGCTTTTCGAGGTTCCTCTTGTTAGACAGGGTCTCGATTTGGATATTTTAGATTTCTCCTCGGATTCTCGAAGCAAATGCCAAAAGGGGATCCATTGAGACTGAAACATTTAGAAAATTAAACTTATGTAAAGTGAGCGAAGCAAGAACAGGCACGTGGATGACCAATTAATTAGCACTAGTTTACAGTGAATCAGCTATAATCTCAATATTTATGCAAATATGATTAAACAATCGAGTCGGCATGTATGAATAAGATATTGAGCGTACAAAAATCACTTGTTTTATTTGTAGAAGAGACTTTCTTGTTTTGCATGGTTCAGAAACTATGCCGATCTCTTTTATATATCAAAAAAAAGGTCAGCCGGGTTAGGTGAGAGGCAGCGGAGAGACAATCGAGAGGTGGGGCGAGATCTAGCCTTTGAGCGACTTCCGTTCTTTACAGCCCAGTGTCATTTTCTTATGCAAGTACATTTTATACGCACAATAATCATAAATTATCTTTTATTAGAGATGCGAGAACCAATGCTGAAAAAAAAAACATTTAAATATAATGATTGCTTTGAATACTGAATAGTGGATCAAATGAATCAAGGAAAATGAATCAATGTTTAGAATAAAAAGATTGGTTCCTATACGGACATCCTACTCACGGGCTAGAATAATGTCTGTTGTTTAGCACATTCACTCTCTTACATCAACTGATCTACCTTCCTAATCATCCCTCAATCAATCGATATCACTTACTCATGTACTAATGCTCCCTTCTCTAATGACTTTATTATTGACTTTTTTCATGCTTAAAAATCCAAAAAAAATTGCAGAGCGCGCTTGTAGCGCAATTGAAGAGTGAATGAGTGGTAAGTATTTAGTCTCTGTTATTTATTTATTTATTTATTTTAGTCTCTGTTATTTATTTATTTATTTATTAAATGTTCATAATCACATTAATAACAGATGGAAGAGGGGAGATTCCTTTCTTTCCATAACATAATCAACAACATTTATCGATATTTTTGATCTATTATAATACAACAAGGAGCTTAAAAAATGATGAGAATTCAAAATTATGAACAAGAAAACTAAATTAAATGAAATTTAAAATAAACAGTTAATAATAAGGTGTGAAATTTAGAGCTCTTCCGATTTAATCGATTCATTATCATATTGCCATAAAATAATTTCATCAGGACGATGACACTGTAATGACTCTGTGTTGAAACATCAAATATGTAAAAGCAGTGCAATCACAAGAAATTATAACTGGAAATTCGTCGAGTCTACTGAAAGAAGACTTTCGCTGTCATACTGTATTCCAGTATATTTACGTCAGGAAATGGTAATATTCTTGCAAAATATTTGGTATGATAAAAGCACATACCTTTTTGAAATGTTTTATAAGAGAACTGGTAGAGGTTATTGATCGACGACACTTTTCACATTCATACCATAGATGTTCCTGAATGAAGAAAATGAGTAAAATGTGATATTTTGTGGCATGAATATTTCGCTCTTTCTCTTAAGTTTGGAAAAAATAAGAAATTTTTTTTATCGTGAGGTACATTATTCGAAAACGATTGAAAGACTAGTTTGCTCGAAACAAAAAAAAACACATTTCCGAAAATGTTCCAAAATGAATCAGTGTTCCAGTTCAATTTGAAGCTGAGGTGGGGCCCTCGTTTACAAATGAAAATCTCTAATTTAAACAAATTGCATAATTATTCAGAGATGTATAATTAATGATCTCGAGTAAGATGCTATGTTTGTGAAAATCGAATGAGTCAGCATTATTGAGCGTATAAAAATCACTTGTTTTATTTGTAGAAGAGAACTTTCTTGTTTTGCATGGTTCAGAAACTATGTCGATCTCTTTTATATATCATATAGCGCGCGGCGAAGGTCAGCCGGGTCAGAGAGAGGCAGCGGAGAGACAATCGAGAGGCGGGGCGAGATGTAGAAGGCTGCATCTCGCCGCGCCTCTCGATTGTGACTTCCGTTCGTTAGCACCGTTTGTCGTTTTCTTATGCAAGTACATTTTATACGCACAATACCTATGCTATGAAAATCATATACACTGAGAACAAGTTTGTCACACATTTACACGTCCTTATATAGGAAGACGTACCGGTAAATCGTTTACCCACATTACAGGGTGCGCCAAAATTACCCGAACTGGTGTCACCATATGGTTCTCCCCTTTATAATGTGATTTAAGCGATATGGTTCATAGCAAAGTTTATCAACAATATAGGCAACAGAAACATACTAGCGAATTTCGATATGGCGTCCTTTAGCTCTGACACAAGCCTTGAGTATCTTCTCATATGCGACTGCCGATTCCCGCAAGCAGTTGTCATCGAGTTCGTCCCATGCCTTGAGAAGGGGAGCACTGAGGGAGTCGAGTGTCTGGTGCTTGGTAGAGGACATCTTGGCCTACAACACCTCCAAGCACTGCAGTCGAGGAGGTTGAGATTGGGGGAGTTCTCAGTAATTCAGTGTGATGGATTTTGCCGAGTGCATGGGTGAAAAATCACGACTGGGTCAACTTTGTCATGTGATTGACGACAGAATCTTGCCGAAAGGTCTAGTGGTCCTGACCGAAGTGGGTATGGTATCGGAGTAGAAGCGCCTCTTCGAGGGTGTGCTTGGTATAATATGCCTTATTGATTTAGACGCATGGAGTGGCAAAACAAGAGTGGATTTTCCGTTTGGGCAAACAGCAGCCAAAACCTTGGGGTATTGTGGATGACTGGTATGAACCATGACCCCAGCCGTCTTGTAGGATTCTTTAAGATCAGAGGCAATGATTCTGTTGTTCTCGATATTCAGGCTCTCTTTGACGGTTAGATATTCTCTTCGCTGAACATCGTGCTGAAGTGCGCGGACCTAGCACAACGCATAAAAAGTTGAGGGCACCGTTCTCAGCGGAGCTTGATCTGTCGCTCATTCGGTTCTAACAGTTTACTGTACTTGTAAGGGAGAAGATTCAGCTGAGACCTGAGGAGACGATGAATGGAAGAGTTCGAGATATCGAGTCTCCAGATCGTAAACTTGTGGTTTCGAAACACCATCTTTCAGATGGGATCTCGGTTCGTAGCGGTGGAAACTGAAATCGGTCTACCTCTGCCCGGACGTTCCTTGTCAGTACCAAGATATTGGTACACGATACCGGTATCGGATACAGCCGACTCGTGAAAGCCGAGCTGATGAACTATGACAATCTACCTTGTACACTTGAGAATGAGGGGTCGCAGTCGACTTGACTTCCCCATTACTAGAAGACTTGACTAACTGACTTGAAACCTTGAATAGGGAGTGGCCAATGATCACTCTTCATGATGCTGCAATAGGGGTTGCGCATTTGCTTTGGGGGCCTGCGAATCATAATGGTGAAATCAGTTCGGGTAATTTTGGCGCACCCTGTAGGGTAAAAAACCTATTTTTGGTCAAATATATATGTGCAAATACATCTCAGCGGTTGAATATTGAGCGTATAAAAATCAATTGTTTTATTTGTAGAAGATTTGTAGATTTGTATTTCTTGTTTTGCATGGTTCAGAAACTATGATGATATCTTTTATGAGAGGAATCGCCAGAGGTTCGACCACCCCCCGGCGGTAGAAATTTCGACCCCCTGAAAAATTCAGATTAAGTACTTTGAACGATGCTCTATCAAACTGCGTTGACCGAATTTGCATATCTGCTCTCATTTTCGAGTAGCGGTAGGTCAAAGTTGGCAGGTACGGTATTTTTGGCTCGAGTGTGTGTCAGAAAAATGATCAGAACTCCGTTCAAAATAATGATAGAAAGTTTTTCAAAAAAAGCATCGAAAGAGGAGATCCTGGGCAACATTTCCCAGTTGATGACGTCGTTTTTCAACCATGCGCCGGTGCGGGGCGGTCGGTTTTATGAAAAAGTGACGTAACTTTCCTAATCGGAAAAAGTGGAATTTTCTTCTATGCGCGTTTTGTTGCACCCATATGTGTCTAAAAATGACCCAAGTTTCAGAGGATTTGAGAAATGGAAAAAAAATGGCGTTGATTTTAGTAACGCGACCTCGGACCTGTCAAAGGAAAGAACGGCTTATTCATTTATCAAGAAACAGCAAAGGAGTTTAAATGACTCAAAAACATCCGAAAAAACATTACGAGCTCAAAATACCCATATATGACAGTTATTTGAAACACAAAATCACCGAGTTCCGAAAAATTTGGAAAAAAAAAACATATTTTGCTTTTCCACGTGGAAAAAAAGTTTCAGTAATGTTAATTAATCTTTATAATATTTCTTGTAATGTTTTTGAACATTTATGTATTTGGAAGTGAAGGCCTACCTGCTCTTAGAGCCGAGATATCCGCCATCGTGATTACACGCGCGCGCCCCAACTCCGCGCGACTCATCATCCGCTCTCTCACTCCCACACGCTCTTTCGTGAACAGACAGGGAGAGAAAAAAGGAGAAGAGAGACTAACATCTGGCAACTACACAAAATGGAGATGTTAGAAAACTGAGCGAACAGAGTTCCATTTGAACAACAAAGAACGAGTGTTACCCCCCCCCCCCCCCAAACCTTCCTCGCTCTCTCTCGCTCTTCAAGGAATGATGAAGTACAATGTCAAAACAAATGTTAGATAAGATACATTTATTAGAGAAATCAGTCATAATTGAAAACAATTAACATTGAGATAACATATAGGGTGATGTAAACAATAAATTGTGGCAAACTTGTGCTTTTTGCAGGTGCGTGACAAGGATTGACAACTTTATCGCACCCAATTGCAGTCAGACATCAAATTTAATACAGATTGTTGTCAATGTGTCTAATAAATATTTGTGGTTGCAATTAATGAATGAACAGTTGACAGACAAGAAAAATGAGGATGATACAAGTCAGAAGGATAGGAGCAATGGAATGACCAGAGAAATGTGCTTCTTTCTAGTCAGACAACAAAAAATCTTCTTTTTGATGTCAATCGATTCTTGCCTTCTCATTGACATCAAAACGAATATTTTTTGTTGTCTGAATAGAAAGAAGCACATTTCTCTAGTCATTCCATTTTTTTGGTGCATTTTCACATCCTCATAATAATGAGACGATAGTTCATTAGTCAAAGCGGCGCACCTCAGACAGGTTTGGTGACACGGCGGAGAGTGTGACAGAGAGAATCAGTTGATGCCATCTCGCACGCACACCCTCTCTAATGCAGCCCACCAAACCCGCCTGGCATCCGCCTCGGCCTCTTTATAAGTTGGAAAACGATGATTAGCCTATCATTGTTGCCTCGCTATTACAGAGGCTGAACTAACTTGTTCTGACATGTATTATCCTCAGTTTTCTTGTCTGTCTACAAAATAGTCACTATCTGTTACCACATTTATTTATTTCATACATTGACTACAATCGTTTTACTTTTTGAAGTCTGACAACAAAGTTCTCCGATAAAGTTGTCAATCGTTTGCCGTTGTCAAGCACCTGCAAAAAGCACAAGTTTGCCAAAATTTATTGTTTACATCACCCTATATTACAAATACACTATAAATAAAACAGAATAGTCATCTGTTTGACCAGACCACGCCCCCTTTCGTCTCTCTCTCTCTCTCTTTTAATGTAGTGCTCGGCGTACACCAGACGGGTTTGGTGCGCGATGGAACTCATCAGCGGTGGGCGGGGCTTAGTCGGCTTCCAACTCTCTCTCTGCTCTCTCTCTCTCTCTCTTCTCTCTCTCTCTCTTCTCTCTCTCTCTTCTCTCTCCCCTTCTCTCTCTCTATTTCTCTCTCTCCTCTCTCTCTCGCTCTCTCTCCTCTCTCTCTCTTCTCTCTCGCTCTCTCTCCTCTCTCTCTTCTCTCTCACAATCAGCTGGCGGAGCCCACGGCTGGTTACAAATACATCCGTTGTATCATGTTATTATGTTACTATTATTATTACTATGTTTAGTAACTCAATTGATCTCTCACCTTCCCCCCATCCCCATCCACCTCTCTTTTAATAATTTTTATTCATTCACATATTTTTTGCACTCGAACACTTTGTACTTGTTGAAACACTATTGCGGTGTACGATAAATAAATAAATAAAATAAGCAAAATCATTCGAGGCGTCGAGGTAATGAGGTACCGCTCTAAAAACACCGAGCGGGTTCGAACCCCGGTTCGATCCAAATCTTTTGCTGATTTTTACAGACACAGAAAACGTGTTCCAAGGTATTTTTTAGTGCTAAGAAAGATGAAACAAGTTGTTTTGAGTCATTCTGAACTGGAAAACGTTCATTTTATGCAACACATCTCTTCTCAAAGGGAGGCGGATGGACGCGCAGCGACCTTCCGCGCTAGCGAAATGCTCTTCCCGCGCTAAAAGTATAAAACGCTCGCAAATAAAACAATTTATGGATCCCCTTGCACTGCTAGTAATCTACTACAAATTATTGTTAATCCATCACACATATAATTTGTCTATGTCTGATTCGATCACTAAACTAAAAACATCTTTAAAACATCCGTTTGTCATTGATTTCTCTTTGTAATATGTTATCTCAATGTTAATTGTTTTCAATTATGACTGATTTCTCTAATAAATGTATCTTATCTAACATTTGTTTTGACATTGTACTTCATCATTCCTTGAAGAGCGAGAGAGAGCGAGGAAGGTTTGGGGGGGGGTCACACTCGTTCTTTGTTGTTCAAATGGAACTCTGTTCGCTCAGTTTTCTAACATCTCCATTTTGTGTAGTTGCCAGATGTTAGTCTCTCTTCTCCTTTTTTCTCTCCCTGTCTGTTCACGAAAGAGCGTGTGGGAGTGAGAGAGCGGATGATGAGTCGCGCGGAGTTGGGGCGCGCGCGTGTAATCTCGATGGCGGATATCTCGGCTCTAAGAGCAGGTAGGCCTTCACTTCCAAATACATAAATGTTCAAAAACATTACAAGAAATATTATAAAGATTAATTAACATTACTGAAACTTTTTTTCCACGTGGAAAAGCAAAATATGTTTTTTTTTCCAAATTTTTCGGAACTCGGTGATTTTGTGTTTCAAATAACTGTCATATATGGGTATTTTGAGCTCGTAATGTTTTTTCGGATGTTTTTGAGTCATTTAAACTCCTTTGCTGTTTCTTGATAAATGAATAAGCCGTTCTTTCCTTTGACAGGTCCGAGGTCGCGTTACTAAAATCAACGCCATTTTTTTCCATTTCTCAAATCCTCTGAAACTTGGGTCATTTTTAGACACATATGGGTGCAACAAAACGCGCATAGAAGAAAATTCCACTTTTTCCGATTAGGAAAGTTACGTCACTTTTTCATAAAACCGACCGCCCCGCACCGGCGCATGGTTGACAAACGACGTCATCAACTGGGAAATGTTGCCCAGGATCTCCTCTTTCGATGCTTTTTTTGAAAAACTTTCTATCATTATTTTGAACGGAGTTCTGATCATTTTTCTGACACACACTCGAGCCAAAAATACCGTACCTGCCAACTTTGACCTACCGCTACTCGAAAATGAGAGCAGATATGCAAATTCGGTCAACGCAGTTTGATAGAGCATCGTTCAAAGTACTTAATCTGAATTTTTCAGGGGGTCGAAATTTCTACCGCCGGGGGGTGGTCGAACCTCTGGCGATTCCTCTCATAAAAGATATCATCATAGTTTCTGAACCATGCAAAACAAGAAATACAAATCTACAAATCTTCTACAAATAAAACAATTGATTTTTATACGCTCAATATTCAACCGCTGAGATGTATTTGCACATATATATTTGACCAAAAATAGGTTTTTTACCCTACAGGGTGCGCCAAAATTACCCGAACTGATTTCACCATTATGATTCGCAGGCCCCCAAAGCAAATGCGCAACCCCTATTGCAGCATCATGAAGAGTGATCATTGGCCACTCCCTATTCAAGGTTTCAAGTCAGTTAGTCAAGTCTTCTAGTAATGGGGAAGTCAAGTCGACTGCGACCCCTCATTCTCAAGTGTACAAGGTAGATTATCATAGTTCATCAGCTCGGCTTTCACGAGTCGGCTGTATCCGATACCGGTATCGTGTACCAATATCTTGGTACTGACAAGGAACGTCCGGGCAGAGGTAGACCGATTTCAGTTTCCACCGCTACGAACCGAGATCCCATCTGAAAGATGGTGTTTCGAAACCACAAGTTTACGATCTGGAGACTCGATATCTCGAACTCTTCCATTCATCGTCTCCTCAGGTCTCAGCTGAATCTTCTCCCTTACAAGTACAGTAAACTGTTAGAACCGAATGAGCGACAGATCAAGCTCCGCTGAGAACGGTGCCCTCAACTTTTTATGCGTTGTGCTAGGTCCGCGCACTTCAGCACGATGTTCAGCGAAGAGAATATCTAACCGTCAAAGAGAGCCTGAATATCGAGAACAACAGAATCATTGCCTCTGATCTTAAAGAATCCTACAAGATGGCTGGGGTCATGGTTCATACCAGTCATCCACAATACCCCAAGGTTTTGGCTGCTGTTTGCCCAAACGGAAAATCCACTCTTGTTTTGCCACTCCATGCGTCTAAATCAATAAATCTAAATCAATGACCTACCGCTACTCGAAAATGAGAGCAGATATGCAAATTCGGCCAACGCAGTTTGATAGAGCATCGTTCAAAGTACTTAATCTGAATTTTTCAGGGGGTCGAAATTTCTACCGCCGCGGACCCTCCGAAACGGTCGGTTTTCTCGCGATTCCTCTCTTATATCAAATATCGCGCGGCGAAGGTCAGCCGGGTTAGGGAGAGGCAGCTGAGAGACAATCAAGAGGCGTTGCGAGATCTAGCCTATGAGCGACTTCCGTTCTTTAGAGCACAGTGTCATTTTCTTATGCAAGTACATTTTATACGCACAATAAGAGTAATTTGATAAACCAACCTTTGCTATTGTAGTCCTGTGTTCATTCCATATATGATTGTTGAATATAAATCTTCCCTTAGTTAGTGATGCCTGTTAAACGAATATTAATATTTTTAAAGAATTTACAGAAAAGTAGAAAATGTACATAAAAAATCATACAAATTAAAGTAATATTTGAATTGAATATACGAGCTTACCTTACAGAGGAAGCATTTTGACATATCAACCCGTTTCTTTTTTCGCCTATTATCAACTTCAAATGCACTTCTTCTCCCGCGTTTACGCTCCTGGGATAAGATAATACAATTATAAAAAAAACAATTATTGAAATAAAAATTCACCTTGATTCCTTTTTTACGAGCTTCAACAATCGCTAGCTGCACCTTTGTCCTGTTGTATAAAGTTCGAATTGACGATTTATTGCACTAAAATAGCGTTGTTTGCGCAACAAATATTGAATAAAAAATATAGGGGTCATTCTAACTGTAGTGTAAATAAAAAATCAAAGCCAACTTTATTTGATTTAATATGATTTCCGCAGTAGATGGGATTACAGAATGTTTGACCACACTTGCAAACAAGACTTCCTTCCAACTGAAATATACATAATCAATAATCAAAATTATAA
Organism: Parapristionchus giblindavisi; assembly: GCA_943737045.1. Lineage (NCBI taxonomy): Eukaryota > Metazoa > Nematoda > Chromadorea > Rhabditida > Diplogasteridae > Parapristionchus > Parapristionchus giblindavisi. The sequence goes on along the minus strand of CALSFV010000214.1, from coordinate 59,125 downwards.
ATTGTCAAGCAAAACTGTTCACAAACTTTTTTAATAGTCGTTTCATGAACTTTTCTCAAATGTCTACTTAACGATAAGAGACCTCTATATTCTCTCTGAAAGTTTTGACGATTATGGTAACGCAATAATTGAAGCAGAATATATTAACAAACCTTGCAAATTGGACAGTCGAGATTACTTTCAATAACTTCATCATCGTCAATTTCCTGTAAACGCACAACTACAGTCCCGATCGCCCTCCCTAAAGGCGACACTCCGCCACCTTCGTTTTGAATAAGCAAATAGAAAATGCGCTAATAGTTACGATCACTAACTCATACGATAACCATACGGTTTCCACAGAAACACAAATTATTGATTGACTTTTTTTCCAAAACACTGAACAAAATCACACGAGTTTTTATTTGTAAATTCGCGCGCTCACTTTTTGCGGATCAGGAATTCAATGAAACACGGGAATTTAGAAATCGGACGAGTTTAATTTTGTAACATTTAAAAACTATCCAGAGTCAACCAATATTTTTTGTTGCTGTGGCGATCGTAAGATTATCGGAAATGTCAACGATTGTGACCATAGGCATAATTATTTGATTATTCAGTTCATAAAACGAAATGTGGTGTAGGCGTTAGGGAGGACGACCGTGTGGGACTGTATTCCGCATCAATCCTTTGAAATAACCCAGTATACTTTTCTTTGTACATATTACATACATATTTTCAAGCACTCGCACATTTTGTAGTTAATGAAAAACCCTTGTGGTGCACGATAAATAAAATAATTAAACAAAATATAAAAGATTGTTTTGCAGAAGATCGTGTAACGAGCCCATCAAAAATTAAATTTTGCAAATTTTTGTGGACAGTTTTCATTACTCCCCATGAACACAAGTGTTGACATAAAGAAAAGGATAATTAAAACGAACTAGAGGTTCAATAACACGTATATCATTATCCAATTCTTCCATAGTATCATTAATTTCATTCTCGATCGAATCATCTAACGATAATATATTATCTTCAACTGTGTCATGATCCGAAATTGTATCGATAGAAATTTCCTGAATGCTAGAATTTTAAAAAAAAATCGATTGTTTTACAATTACCAGTAATTTGTTTTGATCGTTAGAGAATTGATTGGAGAAGTTCTCTGATCGATTAGAATGAGGAGATTTGTCGGAACAACTTTCAGTAGAATTAAAGGTGGTGTCCGGCGAATATTTTCGTGAACAAACTGTGAAGACAGAAATATAGCCAAAGTGATTCTGCATACCGTTCATAGATTATATTATGCTAATTCAGCTTATTGATCGCTAGAATCATGAACGAATCATGCTTGATGTACAGGCAAAGGCGCGAAATTTTGAAAATAAGAAAGTTCGGCAATAGGTTTCGAACCCGCGACGTTACGCTAACTAGACAGCGCATTTACCACTACACCAAGGGATAGATGCCTGGCCAAGCTAATTTCTTGCATATCACTAATCTCTTGCACAAATGATATTACGTATTTGCATAGACATTCGAGGGCCTCCATCTTTAAGGATGTTTTCGCATTTAATACTATTTTGAGTTGATTCAATTGCTCCCAAATTTCCATCAATATACGGAAAAGGAAGAGGAAGAAACTCGGATTGATACGGAGATATATACGTAGATACATTAACATTAGGTTCATTGACTACTGCAGGCAGGGTGGATGCGGTGCTTGCCGGGGATACTGTAAGCTGATTATCTATTATATCAATATAGGGAAAAGGAAGAGGAAGAAACACAGATTGATACGGAGATATATACGTAGATACATTAACATTAGGTTCATTGACTACTGCTGGCAGGGTGGATGCGGTGATTGCCGGGGAAAGAGTAGGATGAGTAGGTATGATACCAAACATTGTTACCTCCATTGTCCTTATCGCACAATTAATGCAAGAGCTCAGTTCTGGAAAAAGTGAAATAATGAATAAAAAACGGATGAGATGTTTGGATGAGAATAATTTGCATATGACCGACATGCGCTAATAAATAGAAAACATTGATAAACGCATGTTGAACAGACGTGATGACATGTTGATGTGACGATATGACAAATGTGGGGGGGGGGGAATGTACCTAATCATGTTTTATTACATAATAATCAAGTTTTATATCAATATAGAGGAACAATCGAGAAATATCTACCAAAAAAACGATTAAGAAATGAAGTTAATGGAGAGAATATGAAAGAAGAGATTCAGAAATGGTTTGATTCTATTGAAGAAAAGATTCGAGAATTGATTGAAGAATATGAATCATTGGATTTCACACAAATCAATAGAATATTGCAATTATTTTATGATTCCTGAATTGTGATCGATAAAGCTTTCATAAAGTTGATAACGAAATTGGACCACGCAACGATACAACAATTACAGGCGATATTCTTTAGAGAAAACGAAGTAGATGTGTGTGATTTAAAAACGATTGGATAAGTTACAACTTTTACTTCAACAACAAGATCAAGCAAATAATCGATATGAGAGAAACATAGAGAATAAGAGAAAGTGTGCCTTCGTCTACACCGTTTCTCATAGAGACATCGAAGTAATAATGAATTGGGAAAGAAAGAGGGCATGAGTCGGCGGAGTCTAAAGTGTAAATGAGATGTTATCCAAGGTATGGGGAAAGAATAGATATCGATTACATTAAAGATATTCTATCATTATCAACAAAAGCATATTAACATCGATTTCATTGCATATGACGCACTTATGTACATCAACTTTTGAAAAATAGCAGAACAATTCTTATCTGGAATTTTCTTACTACGGATATTGCCACATCTTAACTAAATCGATATTAATTTTTCTTGATATCTGACAAGATCGATCGTCCTTTGCCCCCCTCCAATCTTCTTCGTCATTTATAACCATCCACTCCATACTTCCCAACCAATTTCTCTCCTGCCTTCAACCGATTCGCTGAAAAATCGATGAACTCCATCAACTTATACAAACTAGGTATCTGTTTTCTCATTTGTTATGACGGAAATAAAGAATAAACAATAAACAAATAGTTTTAGGGAGTCGGACATCCACCAAATATTTTTCTGTTCCCAGAATCGTCTCTAATACTTTCTCAATTCAAGAATTCCTTCTTTTTCATAACATCTTTATCGATATATTTTAATACAACAATGAGCACAAAATGAAAGATCTTCATCCTTAGGTATTTTAGTGATTCTCCAATTGAGTCCTGAAATTTTGATTAATAAAAATTAAATTGAATGAAACATAAAATAATTAATAATAAAAATAGTCTTACCTTCATAAAATTTCCGATTTAATCGATTGATTATCATATTGCCATAAAATAATTTCATCAGGACGATGACACTGTAATGAATTTATGCTGAAAATTAAATATGTAAAAACAGTGCAACAATTTTTATTTCGTAGAGGACATTTTAGGTTCTTAAATTCGCAATTACAATAGACTTTAAATTCATAACGTATTTCACTCCATTCGTATTCAACAGGACTGAAGATTCTAGCGAGCAATACGCAGTATCAGCACAAAATAAATCGATCACTAAGAAAGGAATGGTATCAAATTCGAATAGATTCAATTCAATTTATCATATGAGGCAAGAGTACTCAGATGGGAATGAGCCGATACTCATCGCGGGTTGAATTCCATCAGTCTGCGCCAATGGCTCGATTCAAATTGTCCCTCCATCGTACTCGTGGGAAAGCCTCTACTTCAGAGCACCGAACCAGTCCGAAAGAGGGCAAAGAATAAAATAAACACGAAGGAAAGGGCCCTTTATAGTAGACTACTGTTGTAGGTCATATATAGTGTTTTCGTTCGACTCCAATGTTCCGTGTCTGTGTTGTCTCGCGCCATGAGCGCCTAGAGAGCCCGCGTTTGAATCTCTTTTGGACCCAATAGTGTAAGTTAGTGATCTCGCGTCAAATTGTGCTCTTAAATTTCCCTGGTCAGTGTTATGGTCATTGCTATAAATCACGATAAATTCTGACTGGAAATCCGTCAAGTCTACTTGCCACGAATATAACATGAAGACTTTTGCCGTCATATTGTATTCCAGTATATTTACGTCAGAAAATGATTAAATGCTTGTGAAATATTTGTTATGAAAAAAGCACATACCTTTTTGAAATGTGCTATAAGGCAAGTGGGAGAATGAATTGTTCGACGACACTTTTCACATTCATACCATAAATGTTCCTGAATGACAAAATGTGTAAAATGGACTATCAGAGATAATCGGTCATTATTTCGCTGTAACACTCTGGCAAACACTTAATGGTGGAGGCCCTCGAATGGTTCGAAAGCTATTGCCGAACTTTCTTATTTTCAAAATTTCGCGCCTTTTTGTTGCCTGTACATCAAGCATGATTCATTCATGGTTCTAGCGATCAATAAGCTAAATTATCATAAAATAATTTATGTAATGTATGCAGAATGACTTTTGATATTTTTCTGTCTTCACAGTATGTTCACGAAAATATTCGCGGGTTCCCTTTAAAGAACCTTTAAAGGGGACCCACGAGATTTGGGCTGCGTTATTGACATGAAGAACGTGGGACATAGGAAGTGACATTCTGTTCTCTGTTAGATTTGACTGCTCGAACGCGTAGATCGTGTGGTTCAGTGGTTAGTAGTCAGCGCTTGTAACCGCGCCACGCGGGTTCGATTCCCGTTTGCAATTTTCCATACATTTGTGCTTCAATTTCAAAAACTCGCGCCTTTCCCTGGGCATATCAATGAACTTTAAGTTCGAATTACGGTATTCTCGGGCATCTAAAGTTTTAGAGAAAATTGTTTTTGTATACAAGGAGATGTGATCAATAGTTCTGTCTGGCCAGTTTAGTCACGAAAAAAACTCGTGGGTCCCCTTCTTTAAGTTTTGAGAAAAATGGAGAAAAAATTTTTATCGCGAATTACGTGGTTCAAGAATAATTTCAAGAAAGTTTCTCGTCGCCACGTATAAACAGAAAAAAAGGTTAATATGAAAAACAGCCTAAATTCTGGAGACTATCGAAGTCCGTTGCCGTTCATAGAAACTTTCCTTGTAAGGGTATGGGAGATTTTGATCGATGGGCTGAATAATAGGAATTTGATAAACCTACCTTAGCTATTGTAGTCCAGTGTTTGCTATGTAGATGTCTTTCGAGCGCAAATCTTCCCTTATTTACTGCTGCCTGTCAAACGAATATTAATTATTTTCAAAAATTTTACAGAGGCGTAAAAAAACGTCCAAAAAATTCATACAAATTAAACTAATATTTTTTAGGGAAAATTGGAGCTTACCTGACATAAGAAGCATTTTGACATATCAACACGTTTCTTATTTCGTGTATGATCAACGTCAAATTCCCTTCTCCCGCTTTTTTGCATCTGTTATAAAACAATTATATTCTTTAAAATACAAATTATAATTTAAATATTCACCTTGATTCCTTTTCTACGAGCTTCAATAATCGCTTGCTGTACCTTACTCCTGTTGTATAAAGTTCGAAATAACGATTTATTGCACTAAAATAGCGTTGTTTGCGCAAAAAGTATATATAAATCAAAAATCAAAATATTACTTTATTTGATTTGATATGATTCAAGCAGGATTCGACACAACCGAATTTTTGTCCGCAAGTACACACAAGTTTTCCATCTAACTGAAATATACTTAATTAATTTTCAAAATTATAAATTGCAAGGCAAAACTTTTCACCAACTTTTTTAATTGTCGTTTTATGTACTTTTCTCAAATGACTGGCCAACGAAAAGAGATCACTATATTCTCTCTGAAAGTTTTGACAATTAGGTATTTCGATATTTGAAGCAGAATGTATTAACGAACCTTGCAAATTGGACAGTCGAGATTGCTTTCAATAATTTCATTCTCGTCAATTTCCTGTGAGCAATCAATTATACCTTATTATACCATTGAAATTGCGCAGTTTACATTCAGCAGTTGCAGTTTACAAACGCAAAAGAATCTTTTTAATGATTTCGTGGCCGTACGTCATTTTACGCGTGTAATTCACAAATCAAAAATACTGTTTTTTTCTTCATTTTTTTGCTGCCAGTCCATGGTTTGTTTTAATTACTTTAACTAGGAAAGCATCAGTTGCGACGGAAAAGATTCTGAAAGCGACCCATATGGGTGACTAGGGTTGAGGGATAATGCTAAAAAGTGGTTTCAAAAGTTAACGAGCCGTGCAATCGATATTTTAAGAGGCATGCTCCCTAAGACTCGATCATATTCGACCACCCCCGGACACGTGCGCTAGCAATGGGAACTGGGGGTCCATACTTGGGTGTTAGGAGTGTCACCGGCCCTGATTACACAAAACAGCAGAAATTTCCTGTTTGTGCCCTCAGGCTATTAGAAAAATTAATTTAAGTGCAAAAACGTTTAAAAATCATAATTTCTCAAATTGTTGAGATAAATTCCAAATATCATTTGCGATGCGTCTAGGGTGCACAGAGCTTGCTAATTCACTATTAGCATCGAATGTGCGTTGATTCCTAAACCACTTTTTTTACTTAAAATTTTTGTTTTTTCGGACAAATTATTGCTTGTTGTAGATTGCTGCAAAGATTTCCGACCAGGTATTGTAGCCTAAGCAATTCTGCATTGATTTCACTTAAAACCGGGTTCTTCCCGTTAGACCATCTTGCCGAAATTTTCGCTCGAATTTCCGTCATCGATGGTTTTCCCGAACAAATGTATTTTCCAAACGTATTTTCCAAACGATTGGTGCGGAATTGTGGTCTACACAAGGTTTCGAAGTGAGGCCAGTCAAATGACACAAGAAGCCCATCACTTGGATCAATTTGAAAATTTCGATTTTCATGACCCGGGGGTCATGGTCTGAAAATTTTCAAAATTTCTCAAGTTTGAAATGTTTTCATTTCTGCGGCTTATTGTGAAGTATTGATGCTGTGAATAATATTTATCCAATGCTCAATGGCTGATCTATCCTTTCAACCATTTTTTTGAAAATTTTCATTCTGATTGCGTGCGAAAAATCAGAATTGTGTTTGAATCAGTTTCCAACTTGCTTTCTGTAACATTCTGTCATAGTACTATACAATATACATAATCAATATGAGAATTGTTCATTTTCGAAAATTCAGAAAATTAAATTTGAGTGCCTACTTTCACGGTAAATTTTTGAAATATTGCAGTTTGTCGACTCGAATGCTGCGACAATGAGCAAATGACAATGACAATGTGAAGTTTCACGATGAGTAAACATAGTAGAACTGAAATCCCGGCATTTGGCTCACTTTTGAAAAATCGATTTCCATGACCCCGGGTTCATGGCAAAAAAATTGAATTTTCGAAAATGAACGATTTTCAAATTGATTATGTATATTGTAAAGTACTATGACAGAATGTTACAGAAATCAAGTTGGAAACTGATTCAAACACAATTCTGATTTTTCGCACGCAATCAGAATGAAAATTTTCAAAAAATTGGTTGAAAGGATAGATCAGCCATTGAGCATTGGATGAATATTATTCACATCATTGGTACTTCACAATAAGCCGCATAAATGAAAACATTTCAAACTTGAGAAATTTCGAAATTTTCGGACCATGACCCCCGGGTCATGAAAATCGAAATTTTCAAATTGATCCAAGTGATGGGCTTCTTGTGTCATTTGACTGGCCTCACCTCGAAACTTTGTGTAGACCACAATTCCGCACCAATCGTTTGGAAAATACGTTTGGAAAATACATTTGTTCGGGAAAACCATCGATGACGGAAATTCGAGCGAAAATTTCGGCAAGATGGTCTAACGGGAAGAACCCGGTTTTAAGTGAAATCAATGCAGAATTGCTTAGGCTACAATACCTGGTCGGAAATCTTTGCAGCAATCTACAACAAGCAATAATTTGTCCGAAAAAACAAAAATTTTAAGTAAAAAAAGTGGTTTAGGAATCAACGCACATTCGATGCTAATAGTGAATTAGCAAGCTCTGTGCACCCTAGACGCATCGCAAATGATATTTGGAATTTATCTCAACAATTTGAGAAATTATGATTTTTAAACGTTTTTGCACTTAAATTAATTTTTCTAATAGCCTGAGGGCACAAACAGGAAATTTCTGCTGTTTTGTGTAATAAGGGCCGGTGACACTCCTAACACCCAAGTATGGACCCCCAGTTCCCATTGCTAGCGCACGTGTCCGGGGGTGGTCGAGTCTTAATGACCATCTCTCTTAAATCGATGGCAAAATTGACTAACACTTCAACCCCCCCCCCCCCCCGTAGTTAGATTCCCGCCCTCCGTCAAAATGTTTTTGTAATTTTTACAAACTTCATCAACTTTATTTTCATTGTTTTATCGTAATTTTTTAATATTTTCTGTATTTTTGTAAAAATTTTTGTTTAAAAAATATCGACCGCATTGATAGCTTTTGAAAACACTTTTTAAGACGAAACCACCTTTGTGATAAAAGGTCTGTGGCAAATTCCGGAAAGTGTAGGTATTGATCGTATAAAATACACTTGTTCATTTGGTAGGAGAGTAGCCACAATGAATTTCTATGTTTAGAGAGAGAGCACGGGTGAGAGAGTAGGTAGATCAGAGAGAGCGAGGAAGGAAAGGAGGAAAGAGTGGGGAGTTAATCGATAGTTCTTCCTCTGTTTAGCAGCAGTAGCAATGCAATTATGCAAGTACATTTTATACGGACAATAGACTCTCCCTCAACCCTAGTCGCCCATATGCGCCGCTTCAAGAATCGTTTCCATCACAGCTGGTGCTTCCCTTGTAAATTAACATGAACAAAAGAATAGTTATTACAACATACCAATTGTTCAATAACATGTATATCATCATCATCAGATTCTTCCATGGTATCATTCATTTCATTTTCGATCGAATCATCTAACGATAATCTATTCACTTCAACTGTGTCATGATCCGAAATGGTATCGACAGAAATTTCCTGAATATTAGAAGTCAAAGAAATCGATTGTTTTACACTTACCATTAAATTATTTTGATCGCTAATGAATTGATTGGAGACATTCTCTGATTCACATTTCTTTCTCTTACAATTAGAATGAGAAGAGTTGTTGGAAGAACTTTCAGTAGAATGAAATATGTCCTCACATTTAATACTCTTTGGAGTCGATTCAATTGCTCCCGGATATCCATCAATATATGGAATAGGAGGAGGAACGGATTTCGATTGATTCGGTGATACATTAGGTTCATGAACTACTTCAGGAAGGACGGATGCGGTACTTGCCGGGGATACTGTAGATTGAGTAGGTACGATACCAAACGTTGTTACTGTATGCGGATCAGGTGTGCTACTCAATGGTTCTTCCGTTTTTACTGAACCAAAATTCGATGGTAATGGTGAAATAGGATTCATCGAATGAGATACGGTAGACAGGTCAGAAATGGTTGAATAAACTTCTATGAAACATTGTGAGAGACCATAGAACAAGTCATTTAATTCATCGAATCTGAATAAAAAACTAATTATTGAATTTCTTTAAATTTTCAGTTTATTCAGTCTTCGAAATAGTGTAAACTTTGTAAATGATCTCTCAAAACATGCATAAAAGATAAACAATACATACCTGTCTACATCACGAATGTATGATTTCGATTGTTCATATTCTAATTCACGAAGCGCGGTATGAAGTGTCTATAAAAAGGAATATGCCCTATATTAGCAATATCCTCATTTTCGTTCTTTGTCTAAATATAATGGGGGCTTAATGCTCGGTTATCATATTTGCTCATACAATTGAATTTAAACGAGAAAATCAAAATAATAGATCGAAAAAAGGTGAGGAAAAGGTATAATTCATAACATATACATACATCTTTATTTGCCTGTGGATTCTTAATTACTCTTAAAAGATCAATCATACGATAGATCATTGGAATCAATTCATTTGAACTTGAGATAGCGAGATGATGAGCCTTAAAGGAAAATTGTAATTATACCTTTTTCCAATTTATTTTATTTAGATAAAAGTTCAAAGATGTGATCTATAGTTCTGCAAGGCTAGCTAAGTCGCGACAAACTAGTGGGTCTTCGTCTTTAAATTACTGATTTCGAGTTAGAATTACAGTTTTTAAAAAAGCACTGAAATATTATAACTACCATAGAAATAGTAATTTACACGGGGGTTAATAAAAACCCTACAAGTCGAAGTACCCAATATTTAGTTATCTATTCCGGTGTTTCCATTCTGATCCAACCAGTTATATGGATCTGAACGGCCCCCTTCCCGTTCTGAGGCCTCGTCCACCTCACTCCTACTGGAACACCGGCAATCTGATAGCTATCGATATATAACCCCTGTTACCTTCCCCAAGTCCTTTCTATCATTCTTATTATTTCTCTTAACGTTTTTGTATTTGCTGTCGCACCTGTCACGGGTGTATCAAATAAATAAATAAATAATAAAGGGCCAAGACAATAAATGTATGACATACCTTTTCATACCATTCTTCCATTGGCCTTATCGATATATTAATACGAGAGCTCATTTCTGCAAGGAATAAAAGTCAAATAATAAAGAAAGAACGACAGGGAAAGGTTGAAAGGGACGCGAGTAGTGGTGTCCATGGCTTGGTTGATTTGTTGGGATGGATGGATAGGGAAGGGGTCGATGAAAATGAAGAGAGAGATGGAATGAGTGAATAGATATGGTGAAGACTATCCAGAGGGCACATATATTGAGAACAATCTTAGACCTAATACTGAGAATTACCATGTATTATTTACATACCTTAACTGTAATACAATATTTTTGGTAGCAATACTACTACTGAAGATATCTTAAATTACTAACAATTAGGTAAGATTGTTCTCAATATATGTACCCTCTGGATAGTCTTCACTATCTCTATTCACTCATTCCATCTCTCTCTTCATTCTCTTCGACCCCTTCCCTATCTCCATCCATCCCATCAAATCATCCAAGCTATGGACACCACTACTCGCGTCCCTTTCAACCTTTCCCTGTCGTTCTTTCTTTATTATTTGACTTTTATTCCTTGCAGAAATGAGCTCTCGTATTAATATATCGATAAGGCCAATGGAAGAATGGTATGAAAAGGTATGTCATACATTACCACTCTTCTCTCTTCTTTCACCACTCTTCTCTCTTCTTTCTTAGAGATAGGTGACCTGTCTATTCTCTCTCGTTAATCAATATTTGACCCTTTGTTCTTTTAATGTCTCGTAATCGTCGTCGTGCTCCTACTGATTCCCCTTCTATGACCTCTCCTTCCTCTTCTCCTCCATCCAAGAAGGGTCGTCAGGCCATCCAGGATGCGGTAGTGAAAGCTATCGAGTTTTCTGTGATGGACTGTCCTCCTTCTGTCCCTCCTCCTCTATGGTCTTCTGTAACCAGTCTTATATCCATTCTTGCCTCCTTTGTTGAGGAACTTCAAGCCTCTCGTGAATTGTATGAATCACATTATCCTCCTCCATCTGTTTCATCAATTCCTCCTAATACTCAATCATCTGTGCCTATTCATTCATCGTCTGTTTCTCAGCCCAATGTTGTATCCTCTCAGTCTTTGGAAGAGCATCTACGTCAACGCTCTTTAGTAGTATATGGCTTGGCTGAGGCTGACACTAACCTCTCGCCATCAGAGAAGGTTGAGAGTGATGGTCGGGAAATATGTTCCCTTCTAGATGCGCTCTCCGTTGAAGCCACTCCCACAGCTGTGTATAGAATGGGTAGACCATCTACTGATGGTCGACCCAGACTAATCAAGGTGCTCTTCCCGGCCCGATCTTTCTTGCTCACAGCACTAAGGAATGGAAGTGTTCTAAGAACACTCGACCGATTTCAGAAGGTCTTCATTCGTCCTAGTCTGAGTGCTGAAGAAAGGGCCAAACAGGCTGAGCTTAGGCAAGTGGTTAGGGAGTTCAGAAGAAGTGATCCCTCCTCGCCATTCGTCGTCTACAAGGGCGAAATATGGCACAAAGAGGAAATCAAAACTCGTAAGAGGATCACTCTTCCTCCCTCTCTATCTATCTCTTCTCCTTCCTCATCAAACTAGGTAACCGAGGTTCCCTCCATCGTTCATTGCCTCATTTAGAATTATCTCATTTATCATCATCTCCCTCTCCCTCTCCCTCTCCCTCTCCCTCTCCCTCTCCCTCTCCCTCTCCCTCTCCCTCTCCCTCTCCCTCTCCCTCTCCCTCTCCCTCTCCCTCTCCCTCTCCCTCTCCATCTGATACCACCTCTCTGTCTTGCATTCTGTTCAATTCACGCTCACTCGTCAATAAGATTCCTGACCTTCACTGTATCTTATCTATTTCCAAGCCTGATATTGTATTTGTGACTGAATCTTGGCTATCTAGTAGAATTTCTGATTTTGAACTTGTTCTGGATTACCCATATAGAGTCTTTCGTTGTGATAGAGCCAGAAGAGGTGGTGGAGTGTGTATCATCATACGAGACCACATCTTCTCTACTGTTGTTCCACCAAATAACAACTCATCATCTGATATCCTTGCTATAGATATTGTCTCTCCTCTTTCCCTTACCACAGTTCGTATAGTACTTGTCTATCGCCCCCCTAATACCACTTCCCAATCCAATTCTGACCTCTTCGAGTCTCTCTCATCCCTTCTATCGATTGATAATCCTATTGTTTTGTTAGGAGATTTCAACTTTCATATTGATTGGTCCATTCCGTCGCCTACTGGCTCTGGCCAGTCTTCTATTCTTATCGATCTCTGTGATGCACTTGGTCTTTCACAACATGTTCCTGCTCCTACCCTTGCCCATAATTATTTAGACCTAATCTTATCTACAAATGATATTATCACTAGCTGTTCTTTGTCATCTCCATTCGCTTCTTCCGACCATTCCAGTGTTCTTTTCTCTCTTTCCTTCCCTTCATTACCTCCAATCAATATTCCCACTTTCGACTACCGCAAGACAAACTTTGATTTCCTTGATCATGCCTTCTTCTGTTCTGATTGGGACTCCATTCTCAATGATTTTTCGTCTATAGATGATATGTATTCCAAATTTACGTCTCATGTTTTGTCACTTCTGCCTAAGTATACTCCAATTCGTAAAGTCTCTTTACCATTCGACCAATATCCATCCCACATCCGGTCTTTGATCTCTCATAAGCGTGCTCTTTTTGAAAAGATTCATCTTCGCCCTGTTATACCTCTATATAAATCAGTATGTGCCCGTCTTCAGCGAGAGATAAGGAAGTTTGTAAAAAATCGTGAAAACAAAATACTCTCTAATTTGCATGGCAAACGATTTTACAACTACCTCAGCTCTCGACTTAAAAGTAAGAATAAAATAGGTTGTTTATGTGATACCTCTGGAAATCCTCTATTCTCTGAATCATCTAAGGTTAATGCATTGGCTGACTACTTTCAAACCATGTATACCACTGATGATATGACCCGCCCTCATGTATTTGCCTCTGTTCCTCAATCTTTATCCATACCTATAATCATGCCTCAAGATGTTTGTTATCTTCTCAAGCGAGACAGTTCCTCATGTTCATTACCTTCTGATAACATTCCTTCTATCATCTATAAAAATTGTCCCTCAACCTTATCGTACCCTCTTTCTCTAATCTTTAATTACTCTATTACATTGGGAGAGATTCCTTCCATATGGAAAATCTCCACAATAATTCCTATCCCCAAGATTTCCTCGCCATCTATTGTTTCCCATTTTCGTCCAATCTCGCTCACTCCCATTGCATGTAAAGTTCTAGAACGTTTCCTCAAACCGCGCATTATGAAATGGTGTAATATCCACAATATAATCCCTCAGGAACAATTCGGTTTTATGTCCGGTAGATCTACTGTATCCCAACTCCTGCATTGTACCCAGGCATGGCGTAACTCTATTGACCGCGATCTCTGTACCGATGTAATATATATTGATCTTGCTAAGGCATTCGACTCTGTTTCTCACTCTAAACTTTTACATAAGTTGGAGTCTATTGGAATCAGAAGTAACATTCTTGCGTGGTTTAATTCATTTTTAGATAATCGATCTTTTAGAGTACGTCTTGGTGATTCCCTCTCTTCTGAGAGGCATGTCACATCAGGAGTACCTCAAGGTACAGTTTTGGGCCCATTACTGTTTTTGATCTATCTTTCGGAACTACCCAGGGTTATAGATCCTCTCCCTTTAATAGATATAAAAATTTTTGCTGATGACATCAAACTATACTCTACATTTAGTCCATTACAACCATTAGCTTCTCATACTCAACTTTCTCAGGGTATTTCACTTATAGTAGAATACTGTCAAAAATGGCAGTTGACAGTTGCACAAAACAAATGCACTGTACTTTATATAGGCAAAAACAACCCCTCTCTTCCATACTGTATCCACTCTCATCCACTACCTTCATCTATATCTACCCGTGACCTAGGAGTCTTTCTTGACCCTCTTCTCAATTTTTCCTCTCACATTTCCATTATCACAAAGAAAGCCATCTCGTTAGTGTATCTTCTATTTCGTTCGATCTCCTGTACTAGACCCAATGTTTATATTCATGCCTTTAAATGTTATATCCTTCCCATTATTGAATATGCATCCCCAGTATGGTCCCCTTCCTCTAAGGGTCTTGTTCGTAAATTAGAGAACGTGTCCCATTTATTTACCCGTCTCTTGTATTATCGGTGTTTCCACACAGGTATCTTCCCCCATTATCTTGATAGATTAACCTTGTTCAATCTCTCTACCCTCTATCATAGACGAACAGTGATCGATATTATTTATGCTTTAAAGATTCTTCGTTGTGAAGTAGATCTTCCATCTAGCCATTTCTTTGTTTTTAAACCTACATTTGGTCGATTATCTTGTTTTGCATTTCATATTCCTGTAACTAGACGTGAAAACCTCCGTTCATCTTTTTCTGTTAGGTGTGCCCGTTTATTGACCAAATTACATTGTGCTACTGGTTCACCCATCCTATTACATAGCACCCCAATCATTAAAGCTAAATTAATTTCTTGCCCTGACCTTATTGCTAAATTAGGAATTACCATCACACCACTTTAGTGCACTTCTTCATAGTAGACTCGATTCAATCCGATATATATTGAATCAATGCGGACTCCTCCCCCGCCAGGTCTTGCCAACCTACCTTAGATCATGTTGATCTTTGATCTTATTAAGTCTACATATGAAGAAAATCATATAGTAACTATACCATACCCTATCACTTTTTGTTGTTTCGTTAGAAAGCTCCCGCTGTGATCAAGTAATTGCAGTGTATACACCATTTCTTCATATTTTATTTTAACGTTTTCATCTTTCTAATTGTTTGTCAGGTTAGCAATCTCTCTGTAAGAAATGATAAAATATTATTATTAAAAAAAAAAAGACCCGCACTCCCCTCCCACTTCTCCCTCCACAATTCCTACCACCCACTTTCCCGATTCTCCTATTCACTTATTTATTATTCGTTTCAAATGTTGTCACATCTTTATTGGATGTATGATAAATAAATAAATAAAATAAACATTTATTATCTTGGCTCTTTACTAACGGCCCGGGTAAATTAGTTTCAATGGTAGCTATAATATTTCACTGCCTTTTAAAAAAACTGTAATTCTAACGTAAAATCACTAATTTAAAAACGAAGACCCACTAATTTGTCGCGACTTAACCGGCCTTGCAGAACCATAGATCACATGTTTGAACTTTTAGCAGAATAAAATAAATCGGAAAAAGGGGCTCGAACCAGCGTCGCGTGGTTACAAGCGCTGGATACTGATAGGATCTAAGAAAGAGCAGTCTGGGGATATCCAAAGTGCCTAAAGACGACCCGGATGAAGTATAACTACAATTTTCCTTTAAGGCACTTCATCTCGCTATCTCAAGTTCAAATGAATTGATTCCAATCATCTACCGTATGATTGATCTATTAAGAGAAATTAAGGATCCACAGGCAAATAAAGATGTATGTTTATGTTATGAATTAATCCGTTTATTCATTTTTTTGGACCTTTCATTTTGATTTTCTCGTTTAAATGCAATTGTTGGAGCAAATATCACAACCGAGCGTTGACTCTCACTATAATTAGACAAAGAACAAAAATGAGGATATTGCCAGCATAGTTTATATTCCTTTTATTAGGCACTTCATATCGCGCTTCGTGAACTAGAATATGAACAGGCGAAATCATACAATCGTGATGTAGACAGGTACGAATTATTACATTTCATGCTTGTTTTGAGAGATCATTTACAAAGTTTACACTATTTCGAACTCTGAATTAATCGAAATCAATAATTAGCTTTTATTCAGATACGATGAATTTCATGACTTGTTCTATGGTCTCTCACAATGTTTCATAGAAGTTTATTCAACCATTCCTGACCTGACTACCGTATCTCATTCGATGAATCCTATTTCACCATTGCCCTCGAACTTTGGTTCAGTAAAAACGGAAGAACCATTGAGTACCACACCTGATCCGCATACAGTAACAACGTTTGGTATCATACCTACTCAACCTACAGTATCCCCGGAAAGTACCGTATCCACCCTGCCTACTGTAGTCCCTGAGGCTAATGTATCACCGAATCAATCCATATCCGTTCCTCCTCCTATTCCTTATATTGATGGATATTTGGGAGGAATTGAATCAACTCAAAAGGGTATTAAATGTGAGGACATATTTCATTCTACTGAAAGTTCTTCCAACAACTCTTCTCATTCTAATCGTAAGAGAAAGAAATGTGAATCAGAGAATGCCTCTGATCAATTCATAAGCGATCAGAACAATTCAATGGTAAGTATAAAACAATCGATTTCTTTGACTTCTGGCATTCAGGAAATTTCTGACGATACCATTTCGGATCATGACACTGTTGAAGACAATACATTATCGTTAGACGATTCGATCAAAAATGAAATGAATGATACAATGGAAGAATCGGATGATGATGATTTGCAATTCATCGCACCATTGGTAGGTCCAATTATTTATTATTTATTTCCTTTGCGTATGAATACTTTTCGATGCACATTTCGTGATCAATGAGAAAACAAAAGAGTGAATAGTTGTTTACAAAAGATTCTCTTTTTTTACAAAGACATGTAAACTGTGTAATTTCAAAGGGTTATAATATTGATTTCTCTCAGGAAATTGACGATAATGAAGTTATTGAAAGCAATCTCGACTGCCCAATTTGCAAGGTTCGTTAATACATTCTGCTTAAAATATCGAATTACCTAATCGTCAAAAATTTCAGAGCAAATATAGTGATCTCTATTCGATGTGCAGACATTTGACGAAAGCCCATGAAACGTCAATTAAAAAAGTTGGTGAAAAGTTTTGCTTAGCAATTTATAATTTTGAATATTAATTGTATATATCAGTTGGAAGGAAGACTTGTTTGTAATTGTGGAAAAGCATTCGGTAATGCCATCTCCTGCGGAAATCATATTAAATCTAATAAAGTAGGATTTCATTTTTAGTTTACACTACAGTCAGATTGGTCAAGCCCAATATTTTTTATTCAATATTTGTTGCGCAAACAACGCTATTTTAGTGCAATAAATCGTCATTTCGAACTTTATACAACAGGACCAAGGTGCAGCTAGCGATTGTTGAAGCTCGTAAAAAAGGAATCAAGGTGAATTTTTATTTCAATAATTGGTTTTTAATAATTGTATTATCTTATCTCAGGCGCGTAAACGCGGGAGAACAAATGCATTTGAAGTTGATAATAGGCGAAAAAAGAAACGTGTTGATATGTCAAAATGCTTCCTCTGTAAGGTAAGCTTCTATGTTCAATACAAATATTATATTAATTTGTATGAGTTTTTTCGTACATTTTCTTCTCTGTAAAATCTTTGAGAACAATCAATATTCGTTTGACAGGCAGCAGTAAATAAGGGAAGATTTATATTCGAGAATCATCTATGGAATGAACACAGGACTACAATAGCAAAGGTTGGTTTATCAAATTACTCTTATTGTGCGTATAAAATGTATTTGCATAAGAAAATGATACTGTGCTCTAAAGAACGGAAGTCGCTCATAGCAGGGGTGTGCGAAAAAAGATTTTTGAAAAAAATTCGAAAACGAAAAATTTTCGAATTTATATTTCGAAAAATTCGAAAAAATCGAAAAAATTAGAAAAAATTGAAGGAAGTAGGAAACGAGCTGAAGAATATTTGTGTTTTTGTTCTTTTTTATTGTTTTCCATTTATATTGACTCAACTGACCTATTGACCCGTCTTGAGAAAATATGAAAGTAAATAAAGAATTCTAAATAATTTATTATTTAATTCAAAAGTCAAAATCATTCCGAAATGCGGCTAACAAGCGGAAATCCGCCGGGGGAGTCACTCTGGTATTTTCAAACTAGTAGTTTACTTATCGTTCAAACTAGCCGTAGACTTGCAAGTCTACGGCTAGTTAAACGTTTACTGAAAGTTTACTGAAAGTGGTGTATATACTGTAATGCATTTTGTCAAATATTCTTTCACTTCTAGTAAACTAGCCGTAAACTTCTAGTCTGTGACGTCACGTAAGTAAACTACTAGTTTTTAAATACCAGAGCATGCGGTATTGGGAATTGATTGGCTTACAGCGCACTTTTTGCGAAAAAAATCTTGGCATGGGCTACATTCTTGCGGTTATAATTGTTTTGCTTCTTTTTCTTTGTTTTTTTAATCGATATTTCCTTAATCGAGCAGTCCTTAATCCTATATGAGCAGATGACTATAAAATATTTGAAAGAAAAATATAAATTAAATTAAAACGAGGCAAACTATTTTGCCATATTCCATCAATAGAATCGCGGTCTATGGCGCGAGGATGTTAGGGAACGCCTCAGGCAGGATTAATTCATTTTTTTCGAATTTTCATTTCTTAGTTATTTTATTCTGCGTATACTTTAACAGTTATTTTTTAAATTAAAATGATAATTTTCAGCTTATCAAATAGAACAAAATAAGTTTAGACCATTTTTCATTGAACACTCCCTTTAAAAACTGTTCTTTTTTTGGAAAATATCAACCCACGAAATTTTCTCTATCGATATAATGGAAATGCAGGAATTGCAACTGTGTCATTCTTAATTGAAGATGTTTACATGATAAAATATATCTTTTTGCTCAAATAAATTGCCATTTTCGTTCCAAAATTTTATAAAAAAATGTTACTAATTTATGAAAATTTTGATCCTTTTTATGTTGAAGTTTTTTCGAATTTTTCGAATCTTTTTCGAAAAAATTTTTGTCGAAAAAGTTTTTCGAGAAAGTGTCGAAAAATCGAAAAAATCGAAAAATCGAAAAACGAAAAATGCACACCCCTGGCTCACAGGCTAGATCTCGCAACGCCTCTTGATTGTCTCTCAGCTGCCTCTCCCTAACCCGGCTGACCTTCGCCGCGAGCTATTTGATATAAAAGAGATCGTCATAGTTTCTGAACCATGCAAAACAAGAAATACAAATCTACAAATCTTCTACAAATAAAACAATTGATTTTTATACGCTCAATATTCAACCGCTGAGATGTATTTGCACATATATATTTGACCAAAAATAAGTTTTTTACCCTAATGTGGACAAACGATTTACCGGTACGTCTTCCTATATATGGGCGTGTAAATGTGTGACAAACTTGTTCTCAGTGTATATGATTTTCATAGCATAGGTATTGTGCGTATAAAATGTACTTGCATAAGAAAATGAAAAACGGTGCTAACGAACGGAAGTCACAATCGAGAGGCGCGGCGAGATGCAGCCTTCTACATCTCGCCCCGCCTCTCGATTGTCTCTCCGCTGCCTCTCTCTGACCCGGCTGACCTTCGCCGCGCGCTATTTGATATATAAAAGAGATCAGACATAGTTTCTGAACCATGCAAAACACGAAAGTTCTCTTCTACAAATAACACAAGTGATTTTTATACGCTCAATAGTGCTGACTCATTCGATTTTCACAAACATAGCATCTTACTCGAGATCATTAATTATACATCTCTGAATAATTATGCAATTTTGTTTAAATTAGAGATTTTCATTTGTAAACGAGGGCCCCACCTCAGCTTCAAATTGAACTGGAACACTGATTCATTTTGGAACATTTTCGGAAATGTGTTTTTTTTTGTTTCGAGCAAACTAGTCTTTCAATCGTTTTCGAATAATGTACCTCACGATAAAAAATAATTTCTTATTTTTTCCAAACTTAAGAGAAAGAGCGAAAGAAGAATAGCGAAGCGAGAGAAGAATTCATGCCACAAAATATCACATTTCACTCATTTTCTTAATTCAGGAACATCTATGGCATGAATGTGAAAAGTGTCGTCGTTCAATAACCTCTACCAGTTCTCTTATAAAACATTTCAAAAAGGTATGTGCTTTTATCATAACAAATATTTTACAAGAATTTAACCATTTCCTGATGTAAAATATACTGGAATACACGCTGACAGAAAAAGTCTTCTTTCATTTTGTATTCGTGGCAAGTAGACTTTTTTTTGATTTCCAGTCGTAATTTCTCGTGATTGCACTGCTTTTACATATTTGATGTTTTAACATAAATTCATTACAGTGCCATCGTCCTGATGAAATTATTTTATGGCAATATGATAATGATTCGATTAAATCGGAAATGGGATGAAGGTAAGACTATTTTTATTATTAATTATTTTATGTTTCATTCAATTTAATTGTTATTAATCAAAATTTCAGGACTCAATTGGACAATCTTAAAAACACCTAAGGATGAAGATATTTCACTTTGCTCTCATTGTTGTATTAAAAGATGTTGATAAATAATGTTCATTAGGTTATGAAAAGGAAGGAATTCTTGAATTGAAAAAAAGTTTTAGTGACATAGTTACTATCGGAACGAAATATTTATCTAATTCCCCTCGATAACATATTTATACGGTAATAATGAGAGATCACATATTGTTAAATATTGTGTTCATCTTTACTATGCCAAGGTTCCGTTGATGAAAATAATTTTTCAGTGACTAGAAAACCTCAAGTATTGCCATATTGTGAATACATACATGATGCAGGAGAAGAAAAGGGAGACCTCCCCCCACAAGATGGAGCGACCTCTTTCGGAAGACTATTGGATGCAGCTTTCTAAGCGAAGCTAAGTGCAAGAATTGGAATTCCATGCACACCAGAGCCCTCGTATTTGAGAACTCTTGATAAATGTGTTATAAATGAAATGAAATAATACAGAAAAATGATTGATATTCGAACAAATTTAACGATTCTTCCATTCAATTTTCTTCATCAATTATTCCACTCTTTATTTATTCCGTTAGATGTTGCTCATTTCTCTCTATTTTCTGGTTGACTTTCATCTTTTCTCAATCCGTCGGCCAAGTGGTCTAGTGGTATGATTCTCGCTTTGGGTGCGAGAGGTCCCGGTTTCGTTCACCGGTTTGGCCCAACCCTTTTGCGATTATGCCGCCATTTTTTAATAAGAAATGTTGGTCGAATTAAACCACATTTCAATGAAATCTGTTGGATGCTAAAAAAAGGATATTCATGTATGGATTGGGCTGATCGTCGAAAGAAATTATACGAGTAATATAAGGAAAATGAAACTTGATCGATAAAGACTGTAAACTTCTTCGTTAAGAAAGACGGTTCATGAATTGGTTCACAAGAGAAAATGCAAGAAAAAAAAGAATTACAGTATCATAGTTCTGTTTTGGCAGAAGTTTTATCAGAAAATCTGTTAGTATTTCTTTCTCGATAATAATGTACCAGTCTATCACTGTGAAACAAATTAACTTCCTTCATTCTCTCCCAATCTTCATTTTCTTTACCTTTTGCTCATCTTTTCTTCATTTCTTCCGTTAGATCTTTTTCTTTTCTCTCTATTATACTTTGAGTAAGGGAGAATTGTATAAAACGAATTTTTTCTTGGCATTCTCAACTCACTTTAGCTTCTACTTTCTTTTACTCTACTTTTCATATTAAATTAATATCATTTATTGATTGATTTCAGATGAATTCTTCAACTATTATTGCTCTTCTTTTCGTTGCCTCAGCCGCAGCTCAACACTGTAATTAATTAAAATTATTTATAGATACAATCAATCAATAATTCATTTTGAGATTACGGTGCTGATCATTACGGTACAGGTTACGGTAATCATGGAGATCACGGATCGAACTATTACGGTGGACATGGACATGGAGATGGTAATCAATAATCAATAGATTGCTGTATCTATGTTGTCTATAGATTACCATAAGAAATATGAGAATGGAAACATAGTGAGTACGGTAGCTATCAGTATGAAAAATACGGTCAACATGCTAAGGGAGATGAATATTCTACTGGATATGAAGGGGTACTGTAGTTTAATAGCTTTTATCCGGGAATTCTCTAATCCGTCCTTTGGGGACGCAAGCACGTTAATGATGATGGAACACAAATGACCACGGATATGGAGGTTGGTGTATGGTGTAATTGTGAAACGTCGTCCTTGAACACTACGAAGAACACCATGGACCACGCTACGGATCTCATTACTTACCTCACTGTGGTCCTCATGATGGTCATCTCTGAATTGATCGATCGAATTTTATTCATTTTTTTATTGCTAAACACATTCCTTTTGTATTTAATGGAAATGGCAAGTCAACTGCATTAACCAACTAACAATAGACTGTGCGAGCTGATCATTTTATCACATTTCACGAAAATCGATAATTACAATATTTTATTGATCTGAGTGAGATCCAATAATTCATATTTCTCGATCAATTCACGAATTCGCTCTTCGATTGCTTCAATTCGTTGACGAAAAGCTGGAATCATATCGAGCTCTTCTTCGACAACTTCATTATTCTCTTCATTATTCTTATTCTTCAATCGTTGTTCTCGCTTTTCAAGGTTTCTCTTGATATACAGGGTCTCGATTTGGATATTGAAGATTTCTCCTCGGATTCTCGAAGCAAATGCCAAAAGGGGATCCATTGAGAGTGAAACATTTAAAAAAATTAAACTTATGTAAAGTGAGCGAAGCAAGAACAGGCACGTGGATGACCAATTAATTAGCACTAGTTTACAGTGAATCAGCTATAATCTCAATATTTATGCAAATATGATTAAACAATCGAGTCGGCGTGTATGAATAAGATATCATGAATAAGATATCATATTCATAAATTATCTTTTATTAGAGATGCGAGAACCAATGCTGAAAAAACATTTAAAATAATGATTGCTTTGAATACTGAATAGCGGATCAAAAGAATCAAGGAAAATGAATCAATGTTTAAAGTAAAAAGATTGGTTCCCATACGGACACCCTACTAACGGGCGAGAATAATGTCTGTTGTTTAGCACATTCACTCTCTTACATCAACTGATCTACCTTCCTAATCATCCCTCAATCAATCGATATCACTTACTCATGTACTAATGCTCCCTTCTCTATTGACTTTATTATTGACTTTTTTCATGCTTAAAAATCAAAAAAAATTCCAGAGCGCGCGTACGTGTAGCGCAATTGAAGAGTGAATGAGTGGTAAGTATTTAGTCTCTGTTATTTATTTATTTATTTATTCCATCAAATGTAAATGTTCATAATCACATTAATAACAGAGGGAAGAGGGGAGATTCCTTTCTTTCCATAACATAATCAACAGCATTTATCGATATTTTTGATCTATTATAATACAACAATGAGCTTAAAGTGAAAGAACTCCGGCATTAGGTATTTTTAGTGCTTGACCAATTCAAAATTACGAACAAGAAAAATTAAATTGAATGAAAAAAAACAATTAATATAATAATAAGGTGTGAAATTTAGAGCTCTTCCGATTTTATCGATTCATTATCATATTGCCATAAAATAATTTCATCAGGACGATGACACTGTAATGAATTTATTTTTAAACATCAAATAACTAAAATCATTGTAACTTAAAGGGAGCGTAACCTCTCTCAATGGCTTCTTCATTGCGCACACTATTTCACTGTTCTCTAACAACGAGAAAGCATTGCGCGTCGAAAAGACCATTGAGAGATGTTACGCTCCCTTTAAATCATTGTATTTCCTTGAGAACATTTTAGATTATTATATCGCAATCATAAAAGCATTTAACTTCATAAAGTAATTTGCTCTGTTCGTCGGAAGCAGGACTGAAGATTCTAAAAAGCAATACGCAGTAATAGTACAAAATAAATCGATCACTACGAAGGGAATGGTCTCTCATTAGCATAGAGAAGTGTAAATCACGAGAAATTGAGACTGGAAATCTGTCGAGTAAAATGTAGGAAGGCTCTTGCAGTCTTATTGCATTCCAGCATATTTACGTCAGAAAATGAGATTTTTAAAAATCCTTATAAAATATTTGTTTTGAAAAAAGCACGTACCATTTTGAAATGTCTATTAACGCAAGGGGTAGAATGTATTGATCGACGACACTTTTCACATTCATACCATAGATTTTCCTAAATTTAAAAAATGAGCAAAATGTCGAAAATGAGACACTTGATGATATGAATATTTCGCTCTTTCTCTTAAATTTGGAAAAAATAAGAATTATTTTTTATCTGGCAACCAAATACCCAAATATACCAAATATGTTACCCAAATATGGACAAATTGATCTCAGTATATTGCGGCTGAATAATAACAATTTGATAAACCTACCTTTGTTATTGTAGTCTTGTGTTCTGTCGATAGATGTTTTTCGTATACAAATCTTCCTTTAGTTAGCGCTGCCTGTCAAACGAATATTATTTATTTTAAAAAAATATTTACAGAGGCGTAAAAGTGTATGAAAAATTCATACAAATTTAACTAACATTTTTATTGAATATAGGAGCTCACCTGACATAGAAAGCATTTTGACATATCAACACGTTTCTTTCTTCGTGTATGATCTACTTCTAATGCACTTCTTCTACCGCTTTTTCGCATCTGATATAAATAAATTCTATTCATTAAAATACCAATTATTATTTAAAAAGATTACCTTGATTCCTTTTTTACGAGCTTCAAAAATAGCTTGCTGCACCTTTTTCCTGTTGTATAATGTTTGAAATGATGGTTTATTGCACTAAAATCGCGTAGTTATTGTAGCAAATATTGAATAAAAAGATAGGGGAAGAAATATTGAATCAAACATATTTCAGCTTGATCTCTCTGACTGTGGTATAAATCAAAAATCAAAATAATACTTTATTTGATTTAAAACGCGGTCTCTGTAAGGGCGGTAGAGTGAGGGCACAAAGTTTCAAAATCGTCCTAGACCGTTCATATTTGGTGGTCAGAGTCCCTAGGGGTGGGATACACTTCAGCCAAAAAATTGGCTCGAATTATCGATTTTTGATCTACCAAAAGTGAAAAATTTAAAATGATTTTTTCCAATCGTGTCATATACCATTCGAAAGAGCGTTGAAAGTTATGTAAAACTGACAAGTTTCAAACGATTTGGTTCAATAGTTTTTGAGAAAAATCCGATTTTCCGAAAAAAGGCCAGATTTTTTTCCTTTCGTTAAATAGCAGACTACTTTCCCATCATTTCTTGTCTCTGGGCATTTGATATCTTATGTAAAAATGGATGGGCTATCCGAATATCATACTCATTTTAACCATCTCCATACCGGAACATGACATATTGGCAAAAAACTAGCTCATTTTTAGCGTTGCAATCCTCGACGCGGGTTCGAATCCCGCCTCGGGCGAAAATTTTTGCAAACTTTTTTTAGTTCCATTTTGGCTTATAATCGACTTTTTTTCGCTCCTTGGACTTTTTAAATGTTCTTCTGATCAAGCAATATCTAAAATGTAATGTTCTGAAGGTGTAAGTTGCTTTTTTGTAAACTTTTTTTATCAATGGATACATTCGCTACATCAAGCACATTCGTCGTCATCATTTCAATGATCTTCCTCAAGAGAATTAACATCTCCATCCATCAATTCAATCGTTTCTTCCATGTTGAAAATTTCATTCATGTTGTTTCTGATAGAAGTGACCATAAGATCATCATCAGATATCAACGCCTCTTCATCAATAGTATCAACATCGTTCGTATCCAACTCGATTAACAATTTCCTCCATTCTGTATCGAAACTTAGTTCATCGTTATCTTCATCGATTGTAGATCGTTTCACTCTAATTCCATTTTGCCTTCTTTTTTGTCAATATTAACGGATGCCATGGTTCTTGCAGATTTGATGCGGCTATAATATGAATTAATTTGACGAGCACTCAAGCGTTCTTCCGGCGAAAACATTCTGGAGCCATCCGGGTTTAGCGATTCTCGCATTCTTTTCTCACCATCTTCAGCTGACATATTTGTTCCCTTATTTTTTGATTCTAGCTTTTTTTTATATTTTTTTCTATTCTAGATTTCGAGCTTGATTCGCTTGGCATCCTCAGCACTATTTCCACCAGGACGCTTCAATAATATTTATTAGAACTAAAAAACATAAGTGTCCGTCAAGATTATCTGTCTAACATACCTTTACAGCTCATGCTTGAGCCTCATACGACTCTTCATTGGAGGGTGGTCGACTTACTTTCACTTTCATTTAAGTGATCTCCTTTAGAAAATAAGTTCACGTACAAGCAAAACAAAAATAGATAGAAATCATGTTTTATCATTATTGAAAACCATTTAAAAAGTCCAAGGAACGAAAAAAAGTCGATTAGAAGCCAAAATGCCGGGATTCGAACCCGCGTCGAGGATTGTATCGCTAAAAATGAGCTAGTTTTTTGCCAATATGTCATGTTCCGGTATGGAGATGGTTAAAATGAGTATGATATTCGGATAGCCCATCCATTTTTACATAAGATATCAAATGCCCAGAGACAAGAAATGATGGGAAAGTAGTCTGAAATTTAACGAAAGGAAAAAAATCTGGCCTTTTTTCGGAAAATCGGATTTTTCTCAAAAACTATTGAACCAAATCTTTTGAAACTTGTCAGTTTTACATAACTTTCCACGCTCTTTCGAATGATATATGACATGATTGGAAAAAATCATTTTAAATTTTTCACTTTTGGTAGATCAAAAATCGATAATTCGAGCCAATTTTTTGGTTGAAGTGTATCCCACCCCTAGGGACTCTAACCACCAAATATGAACGGTCTAGGACGATTTTGAAACTTTGTGCCCTCACCCTGTCACCACCCCTCCGCTGTTAGGGAGAGTGCGTTTTAATATGATTTAAGCAGTAGTCGACACATCCAAATGATTGTCCGCACGTACAAACAAGCCTTCCTTCTAACTGAAATAAGATTAATTAATAATCCAAATTTATAAATTCCATGCTTTTCACCAACTTTTTTAATTGTCGTTTCATGAACGTTTTTCAAATGACATCTTATTGAATTGAGATCACTATATTTGCGCTGAAATTTAAGACGATTAGGTAATGCGATGATTGAAGCAGAAGAATAAAACAAACCTTGCAAATTGGACAGTCGAGATTACTTTCAATAACTTCATTATCGTCAATTTCCTGAGAGCAATCAATTATACAAATCTTTTGTAAACAATTATTCACCGATCACCGTAAGACATTTTTGGAAAATTCACAGTACCCATCATTTTCTGAACAGTTTGATTTGCCTTTTTTCTCACGAATAGAAATTTTATTTCACTTTCTTTAGTCATTAAAGATGGGGACACACGAAAAGAATGATTGGCTCCTACCACGATGGGAATGAGCCCCCTCATACATATACTGTAAGTAAAAAGTGTATTTATGTTCAGTTTGCGACCGGCATTCAACCTTTGCCCTCTCATTAGGTCCCTTCCCATCTCTCTTTCTCCATTCCCTGCACTATTGAACATCTTTCAATCGTGATTATGCCAATCAATACGCAGAATCATTATAAAAGAAATAGTATGTGGTGACTTATATGACTTTTGCTACCATCCTATCTTCACAGTTTATTCACGAAAAAAATCGTGGGACACCACCTTTAAAAGAACTTTTTATCGCCGAAACTCATGGTTGAAAAATATTCATACGCAAAAGAAATAAATGATGCGCTCCGCAATTTAAGTGGGGCCGATAATTTTGTCGAAGTTGAGCCTAAAATTTGGCTACAAGGCAAACCCACCTTAAAAAGCTGGGCCAATATTTTCTCCTAAGACCTTAATTTGTTTCGAAAAGGTTCGAATAATTTTGTCGTTGGTCAGTAAAAAGGTGAAAGGTAAAGGTAGAACCCGTTATTCAAGGCAGACAAAGTCCTGCGGGTGATCACGGCTAGACCAGTGATAATTTAGAGACATAAAAGTGACCATAAGTGGCCTGAAGTGGCCATAAAGTAGAGCCAGTAATTTAGGACTTAAATAACAGCCACACTTCGAACCAAATTAATGTGCCAACTTTTCAAGTGGGGCTGGTCTTGCACTCAAATTTTAGCATCACTAATATGTTCGACCAAATTATCGTTCCAAGTAAAATGCCGCAGCGAAACGTTTGTAGAAAATTAAGCAAGTCTGTAGTGTATAATCAATAACTCCTCCCTTTCCCTATGCTTTCGTTTTCGTATGAAATTTTCCGCGTGTAACGAGAACGTCAACAATTAAATTTTGGATATTTTTGAGGGCATTCCTCTGTCAATTTTGATTATTCCCAATGAACAGCAGTGTAGTAATGAAGAAAAGAATAATAAAAACGTACTAGTGGTTCTATGACTTGTATATCATCATCATCAGATTCTTCCATAGTATCATTCATTTCATTTTTGATCGAATCGTCTAACGATAATCTATTGTCTTCAACTGTGTCATGATCCGAAATGTTATTGACAGAAATTTCCTGAATGTGAGAAGTCAAAGAAATCGATTGTTTTACACGTACCATTGATTTATTTTGATCACTAATGCATTGATCGGAGACATTCTCTGATTCACATTTCTTTCTCTTACGATTAGAATGAGAAGAGTTGTTAGAAGAACTTTCAGTAGAATGAAATATGTCCTCAGATTTAATATTCTTTTGAGTTGATTCAATTCCTCTCGAATATCCATCAATATACGGAATAGGAGGAGGAACGGATTTGTATTGATTCGGTGATACATTAGCCTCAGGGACTACAGTAGGCAGGGAGGATACGGTATTTTCAGGGAATACTGTAGATTGAGTAGGTACGATACCAAACGTTGTTACTATAAGCGGATCAGGTGTGGTACTCAATGGAACTTCCGTTTTTACTGAACCAAAGTTCGAGGGCAATGGTGAAATAGGATTCATCGAATGAGATACGGTAGTCAGGTCAGGAATAGTTGAATAAACTTCTATGAAACATTGTGAGAGACCATAGAACAAGTAATTTAATTCATCGAATCTGAATAAAAACTAATTATTGATTTTCTCAAAATATTCAGTTTATTCAGTCTTCGAAATAGTGCAAACCTTGTAAATTATCTCTCTAAACATTCATAAAACGTAACAATACATAATACCTGTCTATATCACGAGTGTATGATTTCGCTTGTTCAAATTCCAGTTCACGAAGCGCGGTATGAAGTGCCTATAAAAGGGAATATTAATATAATAATTTATTTATCTTTAACGATAAACAGAGAGGTGATATACCAGCAATATCCTCATTTTCGTTCTTTGTCTAATTATAATGAGAGTCAACGATCGTTTATGATATTTGTTCCTACAATTGAATCTAAACGAGAAAATCAAAATGAACGATCCAAAAAAAGATGAAGAAACGGAATAATTCATAACATAAACATACATCTATATTTGCCTTAGGATCCTTGATAACTCTTAATAGATCAATCATACGGTAAATCATTGGAATCAATTCATTTGAACTTGAGATTGCGAGATGATGAGCCTTAAAGGAAAATTGTAATTCTACCCTTTTCAATTATTTATTCAGCTAAAAGTTTAAAGATGTGATGTATAGTTCTGCAAGGTCTGTTAATTCGCGACAAACTAGTGGGTCTTCGTCTTTAAATTAGTGATTTTACGTTAGAATTACAGCTTAAAAAGGCAGTGAAATATTATAACTACCATTGCAAAATATACTACACTGCTCATCAATCACAAATTGCTATGCGCTCCATAAGCCGCCATGTTCTCAAAGGTCCCTTCCTATCTGATCTACTCGATCAATCAGGAGGGAGGGAACCCAGGGGAAGGGGGAGGAGATCAAGACGCGCGCTTCCTTGCGTATGATAGAGTCCCAGTTCCCCTGTTTTCTTCAGAATGCTTTCTTAGAGCTCGCCATGACGGCTGTTCTCTCCAGTTATCTTTGGCCGTCGTTATGCTCTCGCATTCTCTCCCCCCCTGGTCAGGGTGAGGAGATTCGTTCTTTCCGTGTCTGACCCACACAACCAAGCCTGACTCTGCTCTATCTCTGGTGCATCGCCACAGTTAGACTGACTCAGCACGGCGTATGCCCTTTCTTCTGTACAACCGCGACGCGTACGCAACGCGTGTACATCTGTGTCGTTCATTACTGTTTCATTACGCTAATAATGTCACATCTTTGCAGGTCATGAACGAGGGCCTCGATCCATACGATCCCTTGGGTCTCAACCGTGACTTCGTTGACCATGAGGAGGAACTCTTCGACGAGGAGGATCCGGAATCCGCTTTGTCCGAGTCGCCCGAGGACGACGAGGATCAGTACGATGACCAGGAGACGCCTCCAGTCGTAACCAAGAGACTCAAGAATATGCCATTGCTACGTGTCTCGGAGTTGTCGTCCTCAGCCCGAAAAGTGAACATTATCGACTTCGGGCCGTCAACGGAGGCGCTGCCAGAGGCGCCAAAAATCGAGGTCAGTACTACCTTCTCTCACAAGAAAACAAATACACAAGGTGAATCTCACAACCAAAGAATGTATATGTTCAGGAGAGGAGACTACGTACGAGAGTGAAGATGTCGGAAGGGGCGCTCATAGCATTCGAGGAGGGTGCTAAAGGCACCATCATGGGCCGCGACGAGCTTGTGGCTTTTCGGGAGAAGATACCTCTCCCCATGTCTGTCTACGCGGTCACTCCCGTCATCGACGATCGACTAAGAGTCGAGAAGGTTAGTCCGCAACTCTCGTTGGTAGCACACTAGGTCAAACGGCATACCCTATTATCTATCTAATAATGGTGTTGTTTGTTACTAAAGTATCTTATTATAGAACGTGCGTTCTTCTGTGACGGATTTCGCCTTAGCGAATTGGCAATCGACGTGCCTGGCAGCGATGTCATCAGCAGCGTTTGCTCTATCCGAGCTGGAACGAGACCCGGCGAAGGCGGCCGGTTACATCAAGTCTACGATATCCCTGGTGGGATGCCTGAACATGGAGTTCCTGGTCACAAGAAGAGAGGCGACACTACGGTATGTACACACACACTCAGGTACTGGCGTAAACGATATCCTCCTTCTTTCAGTGCGATGGGAATAGATCCATCAAGAGCGATGCCCTCATTTCGGAGAGATCGATCTCATGGCGATACTACTGTATCAAGGTGTAAGGAATATACTCCTGCCTTGTTTGGCCCAATACTACTGGAAGAGCTAACAAGTCATTCCGCATCAGACGATATAAAGAAGGCCATCACAAATCTCGCTCGTAATAACTCAGGACCGAAGAGACGGTTAGTTCCTAGTGATCCAATTCCACCCAACTCGGAAGCCCCGAGATCCACTTTGGGTAGAGGTGCAGAATGGGGTAGGATCACCTCCGATGCATGGGTCTTAGAGACCATTGATGGCTACCAGATTCCCTTCTTAAGAGCCCCTCCCCTGGCACACGCTAATCCAGATACGGCATTGGGAGACCCGGTGATTAGGGACGAGGTGATGTCGTTACTCGCTAAGGGAGCCATCAGAATGATCCCATGGGACAGCGAAGTATTCATATCTAGTATATTCACCGTACCTAAGAAGGACGGTTCACTAAGACCAGTCATAAACCTAAAGCCCCTGAACCAATACGTCTCACATTCACACTTCAAAATGGAACGTCTAGAGACAGTTAGGGATTTGCTGGATAGGGATAATTTTATGGCAAAACTAGATTTGAAGGATGCATACTTTGCTATTCCCATACACCCAGAGTCACAGAAATACTTGGCTTTCCAATGTGAGGGCCAGCTATTCTGTTTCCAACGTTTACCATTCGGTCTGTCGGAAA
This sequence comes from Parapristionchus giblindavisi, assembly GCA_943737045.1. Classification (NCBI taxonomy): domain Eukaryota; kingdom Metazoa; phylum Nematoda; class Chromadorea; order Rhabditida; family Diplogasteridae; genus Parapristionchus; species Parapristionchus giblindavisi. The sequence continues at coordinate 27,001 of CALSFV010000214.1, read as the reverse complement.
GCCCATATGTCTTTACGCGAGTCATGAAACCCATAGCAGAACTGCTTCGAAGACAGGGTGTTCGCATGATCATTTACCTAGATGACATCCTCCTCATAGCAAACTCAGAGGAAGAGATGGAGTTGGTTACGTCAGGTATCTTAGACATGTTCCCCAGACTTGGCCTCACGGTTAACCTCGAGAAATCTCAGCTTACACCCTCAAAGTTCATAGAGTTTCTGGGTATAGGGATAGACTCTCACACCTTGCAGTTCCTCGTCCCAGAAGGGAAGAAGCAGAAGATAGCCAGTTCGGCACGTACGCTGCTTCAAACGACCACCCCCTCGCTTAGATCAGTCGCAGGTTTTGTGGGACTTTCATACTCAGTAACCATAGCGTCCCTATATGCTAGGTTCTTCCTGAGAAGTCTACAGAGGTGGGTAGCTTGTCATACGAAACCCAATGACCCGCGGTGTTACGGTAAGAAGTATGGCCTTAATGAGTATTGCAAGCATGAGCTCGAGTGGTGGGCAAATCGGTTCCAGACCGTCTGTGGTAGCGAGGAGATCCGGGACCCACATACCATCGCGTCCATTTACACAGATGCCTCAAACGAGGGCTGGGGCGGGGTACTCGGCGATTCTCGTACCGGGGGCAGATGGTCGATTACGGAACGGGAATGGCATATCAACGTGAAGGAGATGAAGGCGATTCTGTTCGCTCTCCAATCACTTGCCTCACACTTGCACTCCGGTACCATTCGGGTAGAAAGCGATAACATGGTATCCGTAGTTTACCTCAACAGAAGGGGTGGCTCCCATAACTGCGACCTTAATGGGGTAAGCAGGGAAATATGGGATTGGGCGAGAGAACGGGACCTGCACCTGGTTGCCGTTCACCGCCCGGGCGTGGAGAACATGGCTGCTGACTACGAGTCTAGGCACTTCAAGGAATCCGCAGAATGGGCACTGAGCCAGTCAGCAGCGGACCTGATTTTCGCTAGCTGGGGGACACCATCGCTAGATTTGTTCGCATCCCGCCTTAACCACAAGTGTGGGGAATATTTTTCCCTAATTCCAGACCCCCAGGCGAAAGGGATAGACGCCTTCAGTCAAGACTGGTCGGGCCTCTTCGGATTCGCTTTTCCGCCCTTCCAATTGGTAGGCCGGGTGATCACGAAGGCCATCAGAGAGGACGCCAGGGTAATCCTGATCGCACCCAGATGGGAAGGTCAGCACTGGTTCCCTCTGCTGAACCGCTATTCATCCCAACCACCCATCCCACTTACCGGGAGTATGGGTATAATCCGAGACATTCGGGGGGACGCACACCCGATGCAAACAAGGAGGATGAGATTGAATGCATGGATGATATCAAGGTAACATTCTCATCTCTCGGCTTGTCAAGCCAGTCGGTTCAAGCCGTGATGAATTCCTGGTCCCAGGGTACCCGTAAACAATACGATTCGGCCTGGGGATCTTGGATTAGGTTTGCAGCGGACGTCCAGGTCGATAGAACAGGGCCCGAGACAGCGGACATAGTCAACTATCTCTCGCACCTGTTTACATTAGGCAGAAGCTACGCGACCTTAGTGGTACATAGGGCTGCCATTACGACTATCCTCCAGATAGTCGGCGTAAGACTAGATCACGAGATATTGACACGTGCAATGAAGGGCTTCGCCCGACTTCGTCCATCCCATCCAAAGTACACAGTCATATGGGATGTAGGTATGGTAGTCCAGCACCTGGCAGATCTCGGACCCAACGAAGGGCTTACGCTACCCCAACTCACTAAGAAACTTGCTATGCTCCTGGCCCTGACCTCCCCAAAAAGGGTATCTGAGCTAACTAGGTTATCGCTAGACGCGGTTCAGAGGAGTAGTAACAAGTGGGTATTCCATATCGACTTCATGAATAAGAACAGGGGGGTAGGCAGAGCACACACGGCCTCCTTCGATAGGTTTACGGACCCTGTTCTTTGCCCCATTGAGACTATCGAGCATTACCTTAGTAAAACACAAGGGCTTAGATCAACCCGTAACTTACTCGTCGCCACAATACAACCCCACGGGGGGGGGGTGACCAGTACAACGGTAGCTCGATGGTTGAAGGAGATACTGTCCGATTCGGGAATAACCGGATATTCCGCTCATTCTACACGGTCAGCATCTACATCTCGGGGGGTTAGCGCTGGCCTATCAAGCGCGACCATCATGGCATCCGCTAATTGGGCAAAGGGCGGGTCTACGTTTGAGCGATTCTACAAGAGAGACATCGCCCAATCGTTACAGGATATTGTGTTAAACTCAAGGTGGGACAAAACAGCAATTTGTGATTGATGAGCAGTGTAGTATAATGATATATTTTGCTAAACAAACCTTGTTGAAGTAAAATATCTATTATGCTTCACTGCGAATCAATCACAAAGTTCCCAACCCGGAACCCACCCATAGCTGCACCTTTCCTTAACACATCCTGTCGTTTCAGGCCACAGACGGCTCCACCTAAGACGGAGGCGGCACCCAAGCCTGTGGCAGCTCGACCCACGCAAGCAGCATCGGTACCAGGAACCAGCCGTATACCTACGAGAACCGTTGGACCAACACCGAGAGTTCGCATGCAGAAGCCTACCCCCGCAGGACCCCAGAGTGCTCCTAAGAAGAAGAGATCGGACTAAGATCACACCTACCACCGTTACTGTTGTAATTCTATTGTTAATTCACAGTCACCGTGTCGACACTTTACTCTTTGTTATATAATAAAGTGTCTGCTTGTTACGAACAGCCTATGGTGTTTCTCGCTCTAAGAAAGCATTCTGAAGAAAACAGGGGAACTGGGACTCTATCATACGCAAGGAAGCGCGCGTCTTGATCTCCTCCCCCTTCCCCTGGGTTCCCTCCCTCCTGATTGATCGAGTAGATCAGATAGGAAGGGACCTTAGAGAACATGGCGGCTTATGGAGCGCATAGCAATTTGTGATTGATTCGCAGTGAAGCATAATAGATATTTTACTTCAACAAGGTTTGTTTAGCAAAATATATCAATTTACCCTGTCCTTTAGTAAAGAGACAAGATAATAAATGTACGGCATACCTTTTGATACCATTCTTCCATTGGCCTTATCGATATATTAATAGGAGAGCTCATTTCTGGAAAGAATAAAAGTGAAATAATAAAGAAAGAACGACATGGAAAGGTTGAAAGGGACGCGAGTAGGGGTGTCCATAGCTTGGTTGATTAGTGAGATAGATGGAGACAGGGAAGGGGTCGAGGAGAATGAAGAGAGAGATGGAATGAGTGAACAGAGATAGTGAGTGAAGACTATCCAGAGGGTACAACATATATTGAGAACAATCTTACCACTAGTAAATGGCATGAATATCAATTTGATAGATATTTTTATGCAATATTTTCGGTAATTATAGTCACTAATGTTTCTACTGATCGTGAATATCGCTAACACTACTGCGTGGTCTTCTAGATCCCATTGCTCTACTGAAGATGCACTACCATGCTCAGTAGTGCATCTTCAGTAGAGCAACCATTGATTATTATAATCAAACATATTGTATAATAGTTAAAGCATGCATCTAATACAGATTCATTCAAAGTTTTAGTGGTAATATTGCTCTCAATATATGTACCCTCTGGATAGTCTTCACTATCTCTACTCATTCATTCCATCTCTCTCTTCATTCTCTTCGACCCCTTCTCTGTCTAGATCCATCCCATCAAATCAACCAAGCCATGGACACTCTACTACTCGCGTCCCTTTCAACCTTTCCTTGTCGTTCTTTCTTTATTATTTGACTTTAATTCTTTCCAGGAATGAGCTCTCGTATTAATATATCGATAAGGCCAATGGAAGAATGGTATCAAAAGGTATGTCATACATTTATTATCTTGGATCTTTATTAACGGCCGGGTAAATTACTATTTCAATGTTAGTTATAATATTTCACTGCCTTTTTTAAACTGTAATTCTAAAATATTAATGTCTTAACCCTTTACTTACGGCAGGGTGAATTACTATTTCTATGGTAGTTATTTCAAAGAATATCTTTTGAAAATTGAAATGCTAACGTAAAATCACTATATTAAAGAAGAAGACCCATTTTTTTCGTGACTAAACTGGCCTTGCAGAACTATAGATCACATCTTTGAATTTGAAAAAGCCGAATGACATAATTTTTAAACGGGTTTTGAACCAGCGTCGCGTAGTTACAAGCGCAGGATGTTGATCGGATCTAATAGAAAGCAGTATAGGGGATATACTAATTGCCGGATGGAGCAAAACTACAATTTTCCTTTAAGGCACATCATCTCGCTATCTCAAGTTCAAATGAATTGATTCCAATGATCTATCGTATGATTGACCTATTAAGAGTAATTAAGGATCAAAAGGCAAATATAGATGTATGTTTATTTTCTGAATTATTCCTTTTCTTCATCTTTTTTGGATCTTTTGTTTTGATTTTCTCGTTTAAAGATGTGGACCACGAAAAGAATCATTGGTTCCTAAGACGATTAGAATGAGTCCCTCATACATATACTGTAAGTAAAAAGTGTGTTGATGTTCAGTTTGCGACCGGCACTCAACCTTTACCTCTCGTTAGGCTCTTTCCCATCCCTCTTTCACCATTCCATGCACTATTGAACATCTTTCATTCGTGATTATACCGATCAATACGCAGAATCATTATACAAGAAAGAGTATGCGGTGACTTATATGGCTTTTGCTACCATCCTGTCTTCACAGTTTATTCACGAAAGAATTCGTGGGACACCACCACCTTTAAATTCAATTCTAGGAACAAATATCATAACCGATCGCTGACAGTCCTTATAATTAGACAAACAACGAAAATGAGGATATTGCTGATATAATATTCCGTTTTATAGACACTTCATATCGCGCTTCGTGAACTAGAATATGAACAAGCAAAATCATACATTCGTGATGTAGACAGGTAAGTATTGTTACGTTTTATGTTTAAAAAAATGTTTTGAGAGATAATTTACAGCGATTGCCCAATTTCGAAAATTTAATAAATGAAAATCAATAAATGGTTTTTTATTCAGATTCGATGAATTTCATGACTTGTTCTATGGTCTCTCTCAATGTTTCATAGAAGTTTATTCAACTATTCCTGACCTGACTACCGTATCTCATTCGATGAATCCTATTTCACCATTGCCCTCGAACTTTGGTTCAGTAAAAACGGAAGCACCATCGACTACCACACCTGATCCGCTTATAGTAACAACGTTTGGTATCGTACCTACTCAATCTACAGTATTCCCGGAAAATACCGTATCCTCCCTGCCTACTGTAGTCCCTGAGGCTAATGTATCACCGAATCAATCCAAATCCGTTCCTCCTCCTATTCCGTATATTGATGGATATTCGAGAGGAATTGAATCAACTCAAAAGAGTATTAAATGTGAGGACATATTTCATTCTACTGAAAGTTCTTCTAACAACTCTTCTCATTCTAATCGTAAGAGAAAGAAATGTGAATCAGAGAATGTCTCTGATCAATGCATTAGTGATCAAAATAAATCAATGGTACGTGTAAAACAATCGATTTCTTTGACTTCTCACATTCAGGAAATTTCTGTCAATAACATTTCGGATCATGACACAGTTGAAGACAATAGATTATCGTTAGACGATTCGATCAAAAATGAAATGAATGATACTATAGAAGAATCTGATGATGATGATGATGATGATGATATACAAGTAGTGCGTTTTAATTATTTATTGCTTATTTCCTTTGCGTATGAATATTTTCGATGCACATTTTTGGTCAATGAGAAAACAAAAGAGTGAATAGTTGTTTACAAAAGATTCTCTTTTTTTACAAAGGCATGTAAACTGTGTAATTTCAAAGGGTTATAATATTGATTTCTCTCAGGAAATTGACGATAATGAAGTTATTGAAAGCAATCTCGACTGCCCAATTTGCAAGGTTCGTTAATACATTCTGCTTAAAATATCGAATTACCTAATCGTCAAAAATTTCAGAGCAAATATAGTGATCTCTATTCGATGTGCAGACATTTGACGAAAGCCCATGAAACGTCAATTAAAAAAGTTGGTGAAAAGTTTTGCTTAGCAATTTATAATTTTGAATATTAATTGTATATATCAGTTGGAAGGAAGACTTGTTTGTAATTGTGGAAAAGCATTCGGTAATGCCATCTCCTGCGGAAATCATATTAAATCTAATAAAGTAGGATTTCATTTTTAGTTTACACTACAGTCGGATTGGTCAAGCCCAATATTTTTTATTCAATATTTGTGCGCTAACAGCGAAATTTCAGTGCAATAAATTGTCATTTCGAACTTTATACAATAGGAAAATGGTGCAGAAAGCAATTGTTGAAGCTCGTAAAAAAGAAATCAAGGTGAACTTTTAAATAATAATTGTATTTTTAAAGAATAGAAATGTTTTGTATCAGATGCGAAAAAGCGGGAGAAGTGCATTTGAAGTTGATCATACGAGAAAAAAGAAACGTGTTGATATGTCAAAATGCTTCCTATGTCAGGTAAGCATGTTCACTACAAACCTTAGGTTAATTTGTATGAATTTTTTCGAACATTTTCTACTCTGTAAAATTTTAAAAATATTTAATATTTGTTTGACAGGCAGCAATAGCTAAGGGAAGATTTATATTCGAAAAACATCTATCGATAGAACACAGCACTTCGGTAGCAAAGGTTGGTATATCAAATTGTTATCATTTTGTGTCGTTGCTTACGTGTGCGTGTAGATAGTACGAATCATTTTTCAAACGCTGCTATTTATACAGAAAAGTGGAAAAAACAGAAAGAAATAGATTTTTGGGCTTGATTTCAATTGAAAGAGCAATTTCCTCTGCTTGCGATTACCACGGAGATAGATAATTTTGTGTTATGGAGTGAACCGAATGCAACTTTTTGGCTGTCTTTCGTGTTGGTATATGCCACGGCTCCCCCCCCCCCCCTAAAAATCGTTACTCTTTGAAAGAGCATCTTTTGAAAGCCGATGTAGGTCACTCCATGTAGTTTATGCGAGTTTATTAATTTAAAATCAATAAATTATTATGTACTTCTTGTGACATAAACGTTTGTGACATATTTAACCGTTGGCGCACCCCTCTTTAGACTCAAATTCAACTGGACCGCTGAACGGCGTTCCGTCAAAGGGGGGGGGGGCACATTTTGGGGGAAATACGTGTTTTATATCGAACAAATAGTTGTCTTTAAGTTATTCTTGAATTATGTAACACACGAAAGATTAGAAAATTATTTTTCATTTTTTCTCTAAACTGAGAAATAGACACCTCATTGTAAGAGAACTTACAGTGTATGTCGCTGTGCAAAATTGCGAAATAATCACCAAGTATCACTGATTTTACTCATTTATTTTCCATTCAGGAAAATCTATGGTATGAATGTGAAAAGTGTCGTCAATCAATATATTCTACCGGTTCTTTTAAGAAACATTTCCAAACTGTACGTGCTTTTTCATTACAAATATTTTATAAGAATTTAAACATGTTTCATTTTCTTACGTAACTATACTGAAATACTGTATGACAGCAAACACCTTGTTATATTTTAAATTCGTGGAAAGTAGACTCGACGGATTTCCAGTCAGAATTTTTCACGATTTAGTGACCTCCATGATAATTTGAGACCATTCCCTTCTTAGTGATCGATATATTTCATGCTACTACTGCGTATTGCTCACTAGAATCTTCATTCAGACGGACGAATGGAGTGAAAATAATTTATTAATTTAAAGGCCTTTGTAATTGCAATATAACAATTCTAAAATGTTCTCAAGTAATTAGAGACCGTTACGCTGGTTTTAAATATTTGATGTTTAAATAAATTCATTGCAGTGTCATCGAACTCATGAAATTATTTAATGGCAATATGATAATGGATCGATTAAATCGGATAAGAGATAGAGGTTAGACTATTTTTATTATTAATTATTTAAACATTCATTCATTTTAATTTTATTAATCAAAATTTCAGGACTCAATTGGAGAATCACTAAAAATAACTAATTGAAAGCATGAACATCTTTCGCTTTTGCATATTGTTGTATTAAAATATATCGATAAATATTATTTATTATGTTATGAAAAGGAAGGCTACTCTCAGCTACTCTCGGAACGAAATATTTCTCTACTTCCTCTCGAAAAGATATTTATAACCACATATTGTTAAATATTGTGTTAATATTTACTGTGCTTCTAATTCTAATGTTAATGATTCTTCCTTCCACTTTTCTTCATCAATTATTCCAATTTTTCTTCATTTAGATCTTTCTCATATCTCTCTATTTTCTGGTTGACCTTCATCTCTTTTGATTTATCGGCCAAGTGGTCTAGTGGTATGATTCTCGCTTTGGGTATTTCAAGCTACTGGTGTTTAATCCGTTCCAAAAAGTGAAGCTTACTCGATAAACACCGTAAAGTTGTTCACATTAAAAAAAAATACGGTTCATATTTTTTTTGTAATTTCATTTGCATTTTTTTAGATACTCTAATAGAATTCAAGAACAGCCGTATTTTACAGAAAATAATTCTAATAGTATTTCTTTCTAGATAATAATATACCAGTCTATCACTGTGGAACAAATTGACTTCTTCTATTCACTCCCAATCTTCATTTTCTTTACCTTTTGCTCATCTTTTCTTCATTTCTTCCGTTAGATCTTTTTCTTTTCTCTCTATTATACTTTGAATACGGGATAATTGTATAAAATGAACTCTGCATTCACAATTCACTTTACCTTCTACTTTCTTTTACTCTACCTTTCATATTAAATCAATATCATATATTGATTGATTTCAGATGAAATCTTCAACTATTATTGCTCTTCTTTTCGTTGCCTCAGCCGCAGCTCAATACTGTCATCAATTAAAATTATTTATAGATTCAATCAATCTATGATCCATTTTTAGACTACGGTGCTGATCATTACGGTACAGGATACGGTAATAATGGAGATCGCGGATCGAACTATTACCACAATCACGGTCACGATCATGGAGCCCATGGCGATCACGGATATTATGGAGGAGAAAATCACGGATACGGAGGTTGGTGTATGGTGTAGTCTGTTAATTGTGAAACGTCGCCCTTGAACAGATCACTACGATGGACACAACGGCCCATACTACGGCTCTCATTACGGACCTCATTATGGCCATCTTTGAGTTGAGATCGATTGTTCAATGGAAATGTAGTCATTGCGTGATAAACGGTTTTCAGTATTTTTCCGTGTCCAAAATATCCACAAAAGGGAAACCACAAAAGTAGGTTAAGTTCGACGTGAAAAGATGTAATGGGGTGGGAATGGATCCCACAGGGGATCTTAAAACTTTTTTTAAACTGTCATAAATAAAGCCTGAGGGCTGTATATCGATATTAAAAATTGATGACCTTGTAAAAATCACAATAGAGTCCACTTACAATGAGATCAATCAAGTTTTAGGATTTTCTACGGTGTCCCTCTTCCAATAACCAACGATCTAATATCACGGCGAGCCCTTTACGCGGAAATAAGTATTGGAGATCGACCTAATATTTCGTTCCTAGAGTGTCTACAAAACTTTTTTCAATTCAAAAATTCCTTCCTTTCCATGACATAATGGACAATATTTATCGCTATCTTTTAATACAACAACGAACACAAAGTGAAAGATCTTCATCATTGGGTATTTTTGTGATTGTCCAATTGAGATCTGAAATTATGAAAAATAAAAATAAAATTGAATGAAAATTTTAAATAATCAATAATAAAAACCGACCTTCATAACATTTCCGATTTAATCGATTCATTATCATATTGCCATAAAATAATTTCATCAGGACGATGACACTGCAATGAATTTCTATAGAAACATCAAATATGTAAAACCAGTGCAACAATTTTTATTTCGTAGGTGACATTTTAAGTTCTTAAATTTAATGGGATTTAAATATCGCAATTACAATAGACTTTAAATTCATAACGTATTTCACTCCATTCGTTTGCAACAGGACTGAAGATTCTAGCGAGTAATACGCAGTATCAGCACTAGCTGCTAAACAGAGAAATAACTATCAATCCCCTACCACATTTTCTTCCCTTCCTTCCTCGCACTCTCTCTGATCTACATGTTATCTCGCTTGGATCGGTCTCTAAACATAGAACACACATCGTGGCTGGCAACACTCGTACTAAATAAACAAGTGTATTTTATACGGTCAATACTCATCGCGGGTTGCATTCAATCAGTTTGCGCCAATGGTTCGATTCAAATCGTATCTCCATCGTACTCGACAGAAGAAAGATTTGAATTTTGAATTTCCCGCGTGGCGAATCCAGTTGTAGTTCATCCATAGTGTTGCCTCTCTACTCCGATGCTCCGTGTCAATGTCTCGCGCTTTGAGCGCTCCTAGTGCCCCGCGTTTCAATCCGTTTTGGACCCAAGAAATTATGACTGAAAATCCGTCGCGCCTACTAGTCACGAATATAAAATGTAAGAAGATTTTTGAAGTCATACTGTATTCCAGTATATTTACGTCAGAAAATGGTAAAATTCTTGTAAAATAGTTGTTATGATAAAAGCATATACCTTGCTGAAATGTCTTGTAAGCGAAGAGTATATTGATCGACGACACTTTTCACATTCATACCATAAGTGTTCCTGAATGACAAAATGAATAAAATAGACTATCAGTGAGACTCGGTCGTTATTTCGCTGTTTCGAACACTCTGGCAAACACTTTAAAGGTGGTGTCCGGGCAATATTTTCGTGAACAAACTGTGAAGACAGAAAGATAGCAAAAGTTATTCTGCATACCTTACATAAATTAGTTTATGCTAATTTAGCTTATTGATCGCTAGAATCATGAATGAATCCATGCTTGATGTACAGGCAAAGGCACGAAATTTTGAAAATAGGAAAGTTCAGCAATAGGTTTCGAACCCGCGACGTTACGCTTACTAGTGAGCACTTTTACCACTGCGCTACGGGATTGATGAATGGTCGTGCTAATTTCTTGCAAATCACTTTCCCCTTGCATAATAGATATGTTATATATTTACATAGAGACATTCGAGGGCCTCCATCTTTAAGTTCTGAGAAAAATGAGAAATATTTTTATCGTGAATTACTTAGTTCAAGAATTATCACAAGAAAATCTCCCAGAGAACGGTGTTTATTATATGGTAAAAAAGTCCGAAATATTCAAATTTTACGTCGCCACGCATCCACAGCAAAAAATGTTAATATGAAAAAAAAACTTCCATTCTGGAGACCATAGAAGTCCGTTGCCGTTCATAGAAACTTTCCTTGTAAGGGAATGGGAGATTTTGATCGATGGGCAAAATGATAGGAATTTGATAAACCAACCTTTGCTATTGTAGTATTGTGTTCAATATATAGATGTTTTTCGAAAGAAAATCTTCCATTATTTACTGCTGCCTGTCAAACGAATATTATTTGTTTTAAAAAAATTTACAGAAAAAGTTTTTAAAAAGATGCATGGAAAAAATCATACAAATTAAACAATTATTTTTACGGAATATAGGAGCGTACTTGACAGAGGAAACATTTTGACATATCAACCCGTTTCTTTTTTCTCGTATGATCAACTTCAAATGCACTTCTTCTGCTTTCTTGTGCCTGGGATAAAATAGTAATATTCTTCAAAATACAAAATATTATAATAAAGATTTACCTTGATTCCTTTTTTACGAGCTCCAACAATAGCTTGCTGCACCTTTTCCCTCTTGTATAAAGTTCGAAATGATGGTTTTTTTGCACTAAAATAGCGTAGTTATTGTAACAAATATTGAATAAAAAATATTGCGACTTTTTCTCTCTGACTGTTGTATATATCAAAAATCAAAATAATACTTTATTTGATTTGATATGATTTAAGCAGGGTTCGACACAACCGAACGTATGTCCACACTTACAAACAAGTCTTCCATCTAACTGAAACATGCTTAATTAATAATCAAAATTATAAATTCCAGGCTTTCACCAACCTTTTTAATTGTAGTTTCATGAACTGTTGTCAAATGCCAGCTTATCGATTTGAGATCACTATATTTGCGCTGAAATTTAAGACGATTAGGTAATGCGATAATTGAAGCAGAAGAAAAAACAAACCTTGCAAATTGGACAGTCGAGATTACTTTCAATAACATCATTCTCGTCAATTTCCTGTGAGCAATCAATTATACCAATGTTTTTTAAACAATTATTCAACTAAATCGATATTAATTTTTCTTGATTTCTGACAAGATCGATCGTCACTTGCCCAAAAATCTACTTCGTCATTTACAACAACCCACTCCATACTCCCCAACCAATTTCTCTCCTGCCTTCAACCGATTCGCTGAAAAATCGACGAACTTCATCAACCTATACAAACTAGGTATATGTTTTCTCTCTCATTTGTTATGACGGAAAAAAGAATAAAGAATAAACCAAATAGTTTTAGGGACTCAGACATCCACCAAATATTTTGTTCCGAGAATCGTCTCGAATACTTTGTCAATTCAAGAATTCCTTCCTTTCCATAACATCTTTATCGATATATTTTAATACAACAATGAGCACAAAGTGAAAAATCTTCTTCATTAGGTATCGAAGTGATTATTATCCGATTGAGTCCTGATAAATAAAAATTAAATTGAATGAAACACAAAATAATTAATAATAAAAATATTCTTACCTTCATAAAATTTCCGATTTAATCGAATCATTATCATATTGCCATAAAATAATTTCATCAGGACGATGACACTGTAATGAATTTATGTTGAAACATCAAATATGTGAAACCAGTGTATCGTTTTCTGTGAGAACATTTCAGGTTCTTAAAGTATTATATCGCAATCAAAGAGGCCTCTAAATTCATAAAGTATTTTTGCACCATTTGTATGCAGCAGGACTAAATATTGAAGCGAGAACTTCGCTGTATTGTCCGTATAAAATGTACTTGCATAATTGCATTGCTACTGCTGCTAAACAGAGGAAGAACTATCGATTAACTCCCCACTCTTTCCTCCTTTCCTTCCTCGCTCTCTCTGATCTACCTACTCTCTCGCCGGTGCTTTCTCTCTAAACATAGAAATTCATTGTGGCAGTGGTTGGCTACTCTCGTACCAAATAAACAAGTGTATTTTATACGGTCAATAGTAGCACGAAAAATCGATCACTAAGAAGGGAATGGTATTATATTATCATGGAGTTGATTAGTGATCTAAATCGCGAGACATTCTGACTGGCTGGGAATCCGTCGAGTTTAATTGCCACGAACGTAAAACGTATACTTTTGATGTCATACTGTTTTTTTCAATATATTTACGTCAGAAAATGCGAAATGGTTAAATTCTTATACAATATTTATTGAAAAAAGCACATACCTTGTTGAAATGTTCTGTTATACATCTTGTAGAGTATATTGTTTGAAGACACTTTTCACATTCATACCAAAAATGTTCCTGAATGAAAAATGAGTAAAATCAGTGATACTTTTCGCTATTTCGAACAGCGACAAACACTTTAAGTTCTCTTACAATGAGTTGTCTATTTCTAACAAGGAGACTCTCACAACTTAATTTGGCGATGAGATATGTGTTATAGTCCATTTGAAAGCCCTTTTTCTGTAGATTAAGAATATGTACTTTAAAAATGCAAAAGAATTCTGTGCACGGACTTAAAGCCTGTCAAATGTTGAGCAATTGCCACCTCGCAATGATGCGCGCACTGGTAGGCTAGATCTTCGTGTTATTTCTGCGAGCTAGTGGTGGTAAAGCTAGCTAGTGGTCCTCGTTTTCCGTTTCCCCAGTTTTTCCTTCCAATAGTGAGTTGCAAGCGTCGACGAGAATGCACTTGAACCGGCTGTAGGGAACCTTCTCCATTCTTTTGTAGTAGTTTCACACTGTTGTTTAACATCTTTCATGGGTCTAGCCTAACCAAGTTCTTCAGATATATCGTAATAACTCATCTTTATCTCTGGGCCAATACCAGCTTGCAGAAGTAACGCGTAGAACTAACCCTCCAGTGCGCGCATCATTGCGAGGTGGCAATTGCTCAACATTTGACAGGCTTTAAGTCCGTGCACAGAACTCTTTTGCATTTTTAAAGTGCATATTCGTAAACTACAGAAAGAGGGCTTTCAAATGAACTATAACACATATCTCATCGCCAAGTTAAGTTGTGAGAGTCTCCTTGTAAGTATAAAGAAAAAATGAAAAATAATTTTCTAATCTTTCGTGTGTTACATAGTTCACGAATAATTTCAAGACAACTATTTGTTTGATAGAAACACGTTTTTCCCCAAAATGTGCTAGAAGACATCAGCGTTCCAGTTCAATTTGAGCTGAAGAGGGGTACGCCAACGTTTTAAAATGTCACAAACGTTTATGTCACAAAAAGTTCATAATGATGATGGAAATCATGTCCAAAAAACTACTTTTTTCTGTTTTTGCAACTATTTGGCATAACTAGCAGCTTTTGAAAATAATAAAAAAATATGCATAGTGTACACGCATGCAACGACACATGAAAAATGAATATGATCAAAAATAAAAAGGTAATGATAATGTTTTTTAAATGATTGGAATTTGATAAACCAACCTTTGTTATTGTAGTCTGGTGTTCCCTAATTAGATGTTTCTCGAATGCAAATCTTCCCTTATTTAGTTTTGCCTGTTAAACGAATATTAAGAGACCGGCTCGGTAAGACTCGAGCATTATGACCCCCTGCCGGACATTCGCCAAGACTTTCGATCTGGGCCTCAATACTTTCATCATAGACACATACCGGGGGGAGACCGATGAAAGTTATAGTGAAAATGCCTTTGGGCTCAAACCCGGCTCACATATGTTTCATAAAATAAAAAAATAAAAAAATCATAATTTTTCAATCGTGATAGCTAGGACTTTTATTTCTTTTTATTGGTGAATAACATGTCATGCACTCTTATAAACACTCCTGAACAATAATATCATATCGTTCTGAATATGTTTTTTTCGTGTCTGATTTTCAGATTTTTCTTCTTTTATCCTCGTTGAAGAGATACTGCAAGAAATGCCATAGTGTATATTGTAGCCCTGCCGCCATACCATTTCGTTTATTGTCACTGTGAAAGTTCGCCGAACTACAGAATTTGCAAAAGAACCAGTGCGAATGGGATTAGAACCCACTAAGAAATAGTGCGAGACAAAGGAACTTGTCAATACACCATTGGGTAGATACATGGGATGCGATAGACGAACTGGACATACCGAGTGATAGGGAATAGGGGTGGATAGAGATGAGATAAAAGTTCCACGAACTTTTCATCCACGATGGGCTATTCTCAAAATGGGAGGTTAGAGAAAAAACGAGAGAGCATATATAATTGAGAGTGCGCAGAGAAATTTAATTCTTCCCTGCTACTTAGAGAGGGGAAGATTTGGGAATCGCTCTCGTTGTCTAACTTTCTCTACTGATCTATCGCTCTCTCACTCGAAAAGTTCACTCTCTTTATGACACTAGCCCATACCCTCAAAAATGGATTGAACTTCCACCCGATTCCCATCATTTATAAGGGGAAAAGGGAGCGAACTTCTTGATCTCGCTCCCTTTTACTAGGGAATGGTTCGTAAAGGGTACGAAATTGCGGTGAGTGACTACCATGGCGATAATAAGCATGGCCGACTTAGTAAGAATCAACTTTCAAAGTCTGCTATTTATCGATTTTGAAAAACCCGGCGCATTTACGTCGCACGGCTGAAACTGATTGCCCCACCCTTCAATGGGGAAAGGAGGGACAATCACTTTCAAAGACGGAAGAGTGAACTCTCTATCCAAACCGAGCTGTGTTATAGTGGTAAGTGCGCGTGGTCATTACTTTTTGCACATGAGTTCGATTCCACCGAGAACATTTTATGACTGTGTAATAATTTAACAATGAATGCGGATGTTTCAATGGAAATAAAGTCCACAATTTCTATTTATTTCGGTTTTTGCTACTTTTTTCGCTATCTTTAATTTGTAATCGATGTGATTATATTGTTTTCAAGAGCACACGATGTTTGCAAGTTGGTGTGTTGTAGTTTCATCTATCAGTTGATAGTTCTTCCCTCCATTTATTGATTTTTTTCAGAAGTTTGATGACTTATCTTGATCTACACAGTTTTTTATTCTGCTTAAATGGGTGTTTCTGCAAAAGTAGTTTCTGGCTTTTGGCACAAAAGTTTGGAAATGTTCTGCAGTCGCCACTAGACTCCTCCACCTTCACTCGAACAGAAAGGACACTCGCAGCAATACTGTACCAGGCCTTGCGAGATGCGGAAGCTACAGAGGTATTCATCGAGGAAGAGGAAGTCGTCGAGGACGTGTACAAATGATTGTGATTGTGGTTCCATCGGCTGTGTTATCTGCCCTCATTGTTGTAAATCTCATTGTTTCAAATGCTTCTTTATCGAGTCTCATCGCTGTTGATATGTAATAATACAGTAATATTTAATTTGTTGAACACTTATGTTAATGTTTTCTATGAATTCCATAAAGTTGTTACTAGTATTCTGATTTTCTACAGATTCGGAACGAAGAAGAGATAACAAAAAAACACCGAAAAAAGTAGCAAATACCGAAATAAATAGAAATTGTGGACTTTATTTCCATTGAAACATCCGCATTCATTGTTAAATTATTACACAGTCATAAAATGTTCTCGGTGGAATCGAACTCATGTGCAAAAAGTAATGACCACGCGCACTTACCACTATACCACAGCTCGGTTGGGATAGAGAGTTCACTCTTCCGTCTTTGAAAGTGAGTGTCCCTCCTTTCCCCATTGAAGGGTGGGGCAATCATTTTCAGCCGTGCGACGTAAATGCGCCGGGTTTTTCAAAATCGATAAATAGCAGATTTTGAAAGTTGATTCTTACTAAGTCGGCCATGCTTATTATCGCCATGGTAGTCACTCACCGTAATTTCGTACCCTTTACGAACCATTCCCTAGTTAGAAGGGAATTGGTACGGCGGCTGGCCAGCCAGTTTGTCTTAAAGAAGGGGACCCACGAGATTTGGGCAGCGCTATTGACATGAAGAACGTGGGACATAGGAAGTGACATTCTGTTCTCTATTAGATTTGACTGGTTGAACGCGTAGAGCGTGTGGCTCAGTGGTTAGTAGCCAGCTCTTGTAACCGCGCCACGCGGTTTCGATTCCCGTTTGCAATTTTCTATACATTTGTACTTCAATTTCAAAAACTCGCGCCTTTCCCTGGACATATCAATGAACTTTATACCCGAATTACGGTATTCCGGGGCATCTAAAATTTTAGAGAAAATTGTTTTTGTATACAAGGAGATGTGATCAATAGTTCTGTCTGGTCAGTTTAGTCACGAAAAAACTCGTGGGTCCCCTTCTTTAAGCCTCGAGAATTGCAACTGAATGTGAGATATGTGTAAATTGCAAAAATCGAAAATTAAATTTCTTGAAATTCGCAATAGTAAGAGGTAGCTGTATTATGTCATTTTACTCGTAGTGATGCGCGTACATAGGAATAATATACAAATAGACTCGGACTACAGTTTTTAAAAATTTAGAAAAATAATTATTTTATTTTTATTTTTTTCAACTCCCACATTCATTCGACCGTCAAGGCAAGTTGATTCATAGGGCGGATGGTGGCTGATGCATGTGTGTTTGCAGAAACGACTGCAACGTGATGAATCGTCGTTTCGCAGATCTCGAATTTATTTTTTTTTAATTATCAAACTTGAATATTTATATGTTTTTATAGTATAAATCGCTTGCAAGGTAGTGTACTGCATCCAAAGCCGTACCTGTTTAATCTGTAGGAGTATACGGTATTGAACTACCGTAATCACCAGGAATCGCAAACTAATTTTTTTATCAGTCGACCCATGATTTTCAACCATGACCCCGGGTTCATGGTTGAGAATGACTGAGGTCGAAAAATTCATGATGATCCCAGACCAAATACTATTTGGCATGATATCAACAGTGAGCCAACTTTTATTTTTACGGATGCCTTAACTCGAATTACCGTAATCTAGCTACCGTATCCTATAATAATGTGGTGAGATTCCCGGGAAATTCAGGTGCGTGCATTACTATTACGGTAATTCGAGTTGTGGTATCCATAAAAATAAAAGTTGGCTCGCTGTTGATATAATAGCAAATAGTATTTGGTCTGGGATCATCATGAATTTTTCGACCTCAGCCATTCTCAACCATGAACCGGGGGTCATGGTTGAGAATCATGGGTTGACTGAAAAAAAATTAGTTCGCGATTCCTTTTTTTCATCATGAATTTTTCGAACGATATGATATTATTGTTCAGGAGTGATTATAAGAGTGCATGACATGTTATTCACCAAAAAAAAAGAAATAAAAGTCCTAGCTATCACGATTGAAAAATTATGATTTTTTTATTTTTTTATTTTATGAAACATATGTGAGTCGGGTTTGAGCCCAAGGACATTTTCACTATAACTTTCATCGGTCTCCCCCCGGTATGTGTCTATGATGAAAGTATTGAGGCCCAGATCGAAAGTCTTGGCGAATGTCCGGACCATGCTCGAGTCTTACCGAGCCGGTCTCTTAAAGGGACCTCTCTCAACGGTCTCTACATTGTGCACACTATTTCTCTGTGCTCTAACAACGAGAGAGCGTAGCCCGTTGAAGAGACCGCTGAGAAAGGTGTCAGTCCCTTTAAATATTTTCAAGAAAAAGCACAAAGAAAACTTCAAACATATTTTCATTTTTAACTCTTACCAAAAAACTCATATTTAATATTTTAAATATGTTTAAAAACTCGTATTTGTAGTGAATATTGGAGCTTACCTGACATAGGAAACATTTTGACATATCAACACGTTTCTTTTTTCTCGTATGATCAACTACAAATGCACTGCTTCTCCCGCTTTTTCGCATCTGATATAAAACATTTCTATTCTTTAAAATACCAATTAATATTTTAAAAAGTTTTACCTTGATTCCTTTTTTACGAGCTTCAACAATCGCTTGCTGCACCTTTTTCCTGTTGTATAAAGTTCGAAATGACGATTTATTGCACTAAAATAGCGTTATTATTATAACAAATATTGAATAAAAAATATTGGGGTTGGCCAATCTGACTGTAGTGTAAACTAAAAATGAAATCCAACTTTATTAGATTTAATATGATTTCCGCTGGAGATGGGATTACTGAATGTTTCTCCACATTTACAAACAAGGCTTCCTTCCAACTGAAATATACTTAATTAATATTCAAAATTAAAAATTGCAAGACAAAACTTTTCACCAACTTTTTTAATTGTCGTTTTATGTACTGTTCCTAAATGTCTTGCCATCGAAAAAAGATCACTATATTTGCGCTGAAACTTATGACGATTATGCAATACTATAATCAAAGCAGAATATATTAACAAACCTTACAAATTGGACAGTCGAGATTGTTTTCAATAACTTCATTCTCGTCAATTTCCTGAGAGCAATCAATATTATGATTTTTTTTAAATTACACAGTTTACATGTCTTTGTAAAAAAGAGAATCTTTTGTAAACAACTATTCACTGTTTTGTTTTCTCATTGATCACGAAATGTGCATCGAAAAGTATTCATACGCAAAGGAAATAAATAATATATAATTAAACGTACCAATGGTTCAATGAAATGTATATCATCATCATCCGATTCTTCCATAGTATCATTCATTTCATTCTCGATCGAATCATCTAACGATAATCTGTTGTCTTCAACTGTGTCATGATCCGAAATGGTATCGACAGAAATTTCCTGAATGATAAAAGTCAAAGAAATCGATTGTTATACACGAACCATTGATTTGTTTTGATCGCTAATGAACTGATCGGAGACATTCTCTGATTCACATTTCTTTCTCTTACGATTAGAATGAGAAGAGTTGTTGGAAGAACTTTCAGTAGAATGAGGTATGTTCTCACATTTAATACTCTTTGGAGTCGATTCAATTGCTCCCAAATATCCATCAATATATGGAATAGGAGGAGGAACGGATTTGGATTGATTCGGTGATACATTAGTTTCATGAACTACTTCAGGAAGGACGGATACGGTACTTGCCGGGGATACTAAAGATTGAGTAGGTACGATACCAAACGTTGTTACTGTATGCGGATCAGGTGTGGTACTCGATGGTGCTTCCGTTTTTACTGAACCAAAGTTCGAGGATAATGGTGAAATAGGATTCATCGAATGAGATACGGTAGTCAGGTCAGGAATGGTTGAATAAACTTCTATGAAACATTGAGAGAGACCATAAAACAAGTCATGGAATTCATCGAATCTGAATAAAAAATAATTATTGATTTCCATTTATTCAATTTTCAAAATGGGGCAATCGCTGTAAATTATCTCTCAAAAAAATTCATAAAACGTAACAATTCGTACCTGTCTACATCACGAATGTATGATTTCGCCTGTTCATATTCTAGTTCTTTGAGCGCGAAATGAAGTGCCTAATAAAAGGAATATACCCTATATTAGCAATATCATCATTTTCCTTGTTTGTCTAATTATAATGAGATTCAGCGCTCGTTTATGATATTTGTTCCTATACAATTGAATTTAAACGAGAAAATCAAAATGAAAGATACAAAAAAGATGAAGAAATGGATTAATTCATAACATAAACATACATCTTTGTTTGCCTTTTGATCCTTAATAACTCTTAATAGATCAATCATACGGTAGATCATTGGAATCAATTCATTTGAACTTGAGATAGCGAGATGATGAGCCTTAAAGGAAAAATGAAGTTATGCTCCATCCGGATGTTAATCCGGTAATTAGTATATCCCCATGCTCATCTCTATTATCGAGATCCGATCAATATCCAGCACTTGCAATCACGCGACGCGGGTTCGAACCCCTTTTCCGATTTACATCACTTTGCTTTAAAATTAAAAGTTCAGTTCAGCAGTTCAGTGCAGTTTAGTTCAGCAAGGCTCGTTTAGAAACGAAAAAAAAATAATGGGTTTTCTTCTTTAATTTAGTGATTTTACGTTAGAGTTACAGTTAAGAAAACAGTGAAATATTATAATAACCATAGAAAAAGTAATTTACTCGGGCCGTTAGTAAAGAGACAAGATAATAAATGTATGAAATACCTTTTGATACCATTCTTCCATTGGCTTTATAGAAATATTAATACGAGAGCTCATTTCTGGAAAGAAATAAATCAAATTTTAAATAAAAAAACGACAGGGAAAGGTTGAAAAGGACGCGAGTATGTGTGTTCATAGCTTGGTTGATTAGATGGGATGGATGGAGATTGGGAAGGGGTCAAAGAGAAGAGAGAGATGGAATGGGTGAATAGAGATAGTGAAGAGTATCCAGAGGGTACATATATTGAGAACAATATTACCACTAGAAAATGGAATGAAACTGTATTAGATGCATACTTAATTATTATACAATTTGATTACAATAATCAGTGGTTATTCTACTGGAGATGGCTTACACTACTGAACATGGTTCTAGATCCCTCGACAGAAAGAACTGGGAATTAATTATCTTATAGTGTATTTGTATGTTAGTATTAGAAAGGTACATAATCCTCAAAATTGGAAACTCCGCTTCTAGATGTGCTAACGACCCGTTCTCAGGTCCAAAATGATGCGAGTGGCGAGTTATGTTGATCCCCAGATTATCGTAGTTCGTGATAAGTCAAGAACTTGAACCGTGAAGTATGCTGAAAAATCATTCACATTTGTACAATATTCCAGCCCGTGAGTAATGTCTACATTGTAAGAACCGATCTTTTTACCCTACACCTCCGACTCACATGGGGTGGTTCCGGTGTCTAGAACCGAGGGCCGAAACATCGGACCGCGATTGTTTTACTTATCATTTATTTCATATATTTGTTGACAGTCATGAAACATTTCATCTTCCTTCTCTCTAATTAACTTGATTCATTTGAACCACTGTGATACGCTATTCAGCATTCATGGGGCTTTCTTCATTAGACAAATCGTCATCAAGAACTTGAAAAAGAATCAGAATTTTATCATATTTTGGCGCAATTTCTCACAAATGTTTCACTTTGTTCAATCAGACGTAATTGTCGTCTGATACCGTTGTTTCTGCTTCTTAGTAATTTACGCTATTTTGAGTATAATAGAATCACCACTGACACTATAATAAAACTATAATAACACGCTACTATAATAAAAATATTGTGTTATAGCTAAACTATGTAAATAATATATGTTCATTCCATTTACTAGTGGTAATATTGTTCTCAATATATGTACCCTCTGGATAGTCTTCACTATCTCTATTAACTCATTCCATCTCTCTCTTCATTCTCTTCGACCCCTTCCCTGTCTCCATCCATCCCATCAAATCAACCAAGCTATGGACACCACTACTCGCGTCCCTTTCAACCTTTCCATTTTATTCATTATTTGATTTTTTTCTTTCCAGAAATGAGCTCTCGTATTAATATTTCGATAAGGCCAATGGAAGAATGGTATCAAAAGGTATGTCATACATATATTGTTTTGGTCGGGTAAATTACTATTTCAATGGTAGTTATAATATTTCACTGCCTTTTTTAAACTGTAATTCTAACGTAAAATCACTAATTTAAAGATGAAGACCCACTAGTTTGTCGCGACTTAACTGGCCTTGCAGAATTATAGAGCACATTTTTGAATTAGATAGCTGACAAGGGCCAACTTAAGGTGGCCATGTGTATGAGATGATCTGAATTAGATTTCGATGAATAATTCCCACCTCGTATGGCCATCTTAAGTTGGAAGCCTCCCCTTGTGAATGAAATCAATCGGAAATGGGCATTATTACAACTTTATTTTAAGGCTCATCATCTCGCTATCTCAAGTTCAAATGAATTGATTCCAATGATCTACCGTATGATTGATCTATTAAGAGTAATTAAGGATCAAAAGGCAAATAAAGATGTATGTTTATGTTATGAATTATTCAGTTTTTTTCACTTTTTTTGGATCTTTCATTTTGATTTTCTCGTTTAAATTCAATTGGATAGGAACAAATATCATAAACGAGCGCTGAATCTCATTCTAATTAGACAAACAAGGAAAATTATGATATTGCGTATATCCCTTTTTATAGGCACTTCATTTCGCGCTCAAAGAACTAGAATCATACTGTATTCCAGTATATTTACGTCAGAAAATGGTAAAATTCTTGTAAAATAGTTGTTATGATAAAAGCATATACCTTGCTGAAATGTCTTGTAAGCGAAGAGTATATTGATCGACGACACTTTTCACATTCATACCATAAGTGTTCCTGAATGACAAAATGAATAAAATAGACTATCAGTGAGACTCGGTCGTTATTTCGCTGTTTCGAACACTCTGGCAAACACTTTAAAGGTGGTGTCCGGGCAATATTTTCGTGAACAAACTGTGAAGACAGAAAGATAGCAAAAGTTATTCTGCATACCTTACATAAATTAGTTTATGCTAATTTAGCTTATTGATAGAATCATGAATGAATCCATGCTTGATGTACAGGCAAAGGCACGAAATTTTGAAAATAGGAAAGTTCAGCAATAGGTTTCGAACCCGCGACGTTACGCTTACTAGTGAGCACTTTTACCACTGCGCTACGGGATTGATGAATGGTCGTGCTAATTTCTTGCAAATCACTTTCCCCTTGCATAATAGATATGTTATATATTTACATAGAGACATTCGAGGGCCTCCATCTTTAAGTTCTGAGAAAAATGAGAAATATTTTTATCGTGAATTACTTAGTTCAAGAATTATCACAAGAAAATCTCCCAGAGAACGGTGTTTATTATATGGTAAAAAAAGTCCGAAATATTCAAATTTTACGTCGCCACGCATCCACAGCAAAAAATGTTAATATGAAAAAAAAACTTCCATTCTGGAGACCATAGAAGTCCGTTGCCGTTCATAGAAACTTTCCTTGTAAGGGAATGGGAGATTTTGATCGATGGGCAAAATGATAGGAATTTGATAAACCAACCTTTGCTATTGTAGTATTGTGTTCAATATATAGATGTTTTTCGAAAGAAAATCTTCCATTATTTACTGCTGCCTGTCAAACGAATATTATTTGTTTTAAAAAAATTTACAGAAAAAGTTTTTAAAAAGATGCATGGAAAAAATCATACAAATTAAACAATTATTTTTACGGAATATAGGAGCGTACTTGACAGAGGAAACATTTTGACATATCAACCCGTTTCTTTTTTCTCGTATGATCAACTTCAAATGCACTTCTTCTGCTTTCTTGTGCCTGGGATAAAATAGTAATATTCTTCAAAATACAAAATATTATAATAAAGATTTACCTTGATTCCTTTTTTACGAGCTCCAACAATAGCTTGCTGCACCTTTTCCCTCTTGTATAAAGTTCGAAATGATGGTTTTTTTGCACTAAAATAGCGTAGTTATTGTAACAAATATTGAATAAAAAATATTGCGACTTTTTCTCTCTGACTGTTGTATATATCAAAAATCAAAATAATACTTTATTTGATTTGATATGATTTAAGCAGGGTTCGACACAACCGAACGTATGTCCACACTTACAAACAAGTCTTCCATCTAACTGAAACATGCTTAATTAATAATCAAAATTATAAATTCCAGGCTTTCACCAACCTTTTTAATTGTAGTTTCATGAACTGTTGTCAAATGCCAGCTTATCGATTTGAGATCACTATATTTGCGCTGAAATTTAAGACGATTAGGTAATGCGATAATTGAAGCAGAAGAAAAAACAAACCTTGCAAATTGGACAGTCGAGATTACTTTCAATAACATCATTCTCGTCAATTTCCTGTGAGCAATCAATTATACCAATGTTTTTTAAACAATTATTCAACTAAATCGATATTAATTTTTCTTGATTTCTGACAAGATCGATCGTCACTTGCCCAAAAATCTACTTCGTCATTTACAACAACCCACTCCATACTCCCCAACCAATTTCTCTCCTGCCTTCAACCGATTCGCTGAAAAATCGACGAACTTCATCAACCTATACAAACTAGGTATATGTTTTCTCTCTCATTTGTTATGACGGAAAAAAGAATAAAGAATAAACCAAATAGTTTTAGGGACTCAGACATCCACCAAATATTTTGTTCCGAGAATCGTCTCGAATACTTTGTCAATTCAAGAATTCCTTCCTTTCCATAACATCTTTATCGATATATTTTAATACAACAATGAGCACAAAGTGAAAAAT
This sequence comes from Parapristionchus giblindavisi, assembly GCA_943737045.1. Lineage (NCBI taxonomy): Eukaryota > Metazoa > Nematoda > Chromadorea > Rhabditida > Diplogasteridae > Parapristionchus > Parapristionchus giblindavisi. The sequence continues at coordinate 1,729 of CALSFV010000214.1, read as the reverse complement.
CTTCTTCATTAGGTATCGAAGTGATTATTATCCGATTGAGTCCTGATAAATAAAAATTAAATTGAATGAAACACAAAATAATTAATAATAAAAATATTCTTACCTTCATAAAAATTTCCGATTTAATCGAATCATTATCATATTGCCATAAAATAATTTCATCAGGACGATGACACTGTAATGAATTTATGTTGAAACATCAAATATGTGAAACCAGTGTATCGTTTTCTGTGAGAACATTTCAGGTTCTTAAAGTATTATATCGCAATTAAAGAGGCCTCTAAATTCATAAAGTATTTTTGCACCATTTGTATGCAGCAGGACTAAATATTGAAGCGAGAACTTCGCTGTATTGTCCGTATAAAATGTACTTGCATAATTGCATTGCTACTGCTGCTAAACAGAGGAAGAACTATCGATTAACTCCCCACTCTTTCCTCCTTTCCTTCCTCGCTCTCTCTGATCTACCTACTCTCTCGCCGGTGCTTTCTCTCTAAACATAGAAATTCATTGTGGCAGTGGTTGGCTACTCTCGTACCAAATAAACAAGTGTATTTTATACGGTCAATAGTAGCACGAAAAATCGATCACTAAGAAGGGAATGGTATTATATTATCATGGAGTTGATTAGTGATCTAAATCGCGAGACATTCTGACTGGCTGGGAATCCGTCGAGTTTAATTGCCACGAACGTAAAACGTATACTTTTGATGTCATACTGTTTTTTTCAATATATTTACGTCAGAAAATGCGAAATGGTTAAATTCTTATACAATATTTATTGAAAAAAGCACATACCTTGTTGAAATGTTCTGTTATACATCTTGTAGAGTATATTGTTTGAAGACACTTTTCACATTCATACCAAAAATGTTCCTGAATGAAAAATGAGTAAAATCAGTGATACTTTTCGCTATTTCGAACAGCGACAAACACTTTAAGTTCTCTTACAATGAGTTGTCTATTTCTAACAAGGAGACTCTCACAACTTAATTTGGCGATGAGATATGTGTTATAGTCCATTTGAAAGCCCTTTTTCTGTAGATTAAGAATATGTACTTTAAAAATGCAAAAGAATTCTGTGCACGGACTTAAAGCCTGTCAAATGTTGAGCAATTGCCACCTCGCAATGATGCGCGCACTGGTAGGCTAGATCTTCGTGTTATTTCTGCGAGCTAGTGGTGGTAAAGCTAGCTAGTGGTCCTCGTTTTCCGTTTCCCCAGTTTTTCCTTCCAATAGTGAGTTGCAAGCGTCGACGAGAATGCACTTGAACCGGCTGTAGGGAACCTTCTCCATTCTTTTGTAGTAGTTTCACACTGTTGTTTAACATCTTTCATGGGTCTAGCCTAACCAAGTTCTTCAGATATATCGTAATAACTCATCTTTATCTCTGGGCCAATACCAGCTTGCAGAAGTAACGCGTAGAACTAACCCTCCAGTGCGCGCATCATTGCGAGGTGGCAATTGCTCAACATTTGACAGGCTTTAAGTCCGTGCACAGAACTCTTTTGCATTTTTAAAGTGCATATTCGTAAACTACAGAAAGAGGGCTTTCAAATGAACTATAACACATATCTCATCGCCAAGTTAAGTTGTGAGAGTCTCCTTGTAAGTATAAAGAAAAAATGAAAAATAATTTTCTAATCTTTCGTGTGTTACATAGTTCACGAATAATTTCAAGACAACTATTTGTTTGATAGAAACACGTTTTTCCCCAAAATGTGCTAGA